>CM038671.1:253268838-253891296 GCA_021605145.1 Aegilops bicornis
GGAATTCTTGGCCGGGGCTGAGCGGCGAAGAACAAAATTAGCCTTCCTCGAGACTTCGGCATTAACTGCGGCTATGGTAGCGGGCGCAAAGCTTCTTTAGTATCGAGCAGCTAATCTGGCTGTTGAAAAGCGATCCTCCTCGAAGCGCGTAGCGTCATGTTATGATGGCTACTCTTTCTCAAGCTCATCATAAGCGAAAGCACTCGAGGTGATCCGCTGATATCTCGAGAGTTCCGTGGGGAGAAGCGCCTCTGCTTCCACATAGACTAGAGCTAATGGTGTCCGGCGGGTGGCTCGATTTGGCGTCGTCTCGATCGACCAAGAGACCACCGGCGGCTCCTCAATTCAGATTCTTTCGCACTTGTGATCAGCCTGCCGAAAGTTCTGGTTCTTTTGAGACCGCTGCAGCACTTCAGCATTCGCCCTCCCTCCGGCTTGACGTATTCTTCTCGGATGAGCAGCGAAGCGGCGGAACCTTGGCGCCAAGATGCTCGGGCGTCTTGCATGAAGGTCGCGGCTCGTGAATTATGCGTGCCATTATCGGTTGATGATCCTGTTAGGGATTCCCAGAAATGACAAACAAATAAACCCTTAAAAGAACTTGATCACGCTCGCTTCATTTGTCTTTTGTCACCTTCCTCCTCCTTCCACTTCCGAGCCACTTTGTGAAATTGTCGGCGGCAGCGTACAAGTACTTCAAAGCCCCGGCATTCCGAAAGGGGCCGAGATGTCGCATCCCCAGGACGAAAATGGCAAGGATAAAGCGGATGCGTCACCGGAGAGCTTGAGCTGGTGGTGTATTCGCTTGGGAATGGAAATCGCACGCTTCACACTTGGTTACTTAGCGCTTGATTTGCATCACGGAGGCTGTCAGTTGCCAAAAGAAACCTTCTTAGCCGAACGCCACTTTCTTTGGCAAGTGCTTCCGGGCGCCATGATGTGGTGACCACATATGCCCTCCATGTATCTCTCGCCAATGTTTTTGTCTAAGTTTCTTCACGGTAAGAATACACTTCAATTTCACACCGTTGAGTCTTCTTACATAAAGGATTAATGTGTTGCTTCTGATACCAAATGGGTACATACTTGATTGCCGCTGGCTACTCTTTTCCAAGCTTCTTCTTGCTCTTCGGGGAAGTTCTCTCCGTCTGAAGGAAGCGAACAATAACTGGTTGTGCCCACATCTTTGGAGCTTGCGGCTCGACAACAAGTGACTAAAGCGCACATCTGCATTGCTGCGGGGAACATTCGCTTCCATGGCCGAGAACACAGCGGCTCAGCCGGAGCTTGGCGTTCCCCAGCAAGCTTGCCGGAGCAAAACTTGTCGGGAGGCGGGCCTTACGCTTCAAGCAGGAACAAACCCTAGGAAACTTGCAGGAAGCAAGATCTGCCTCCTCAAAGCACCCTTTGGTGTTGATCTTGAGTGACCAGCTTTCTTGACGGGCGATTTGAGGAAGCTCTGGCTGAAAAATAGTCGCCGTAAGATCAACTTCCTCTTCTTACTCTATCCGGTTGATGGGCGATGCAATTGCTGAGCCAGTTGAGTCAACAGCGTTCCCAAAGCAAGCTTGCCGAAAACAAAAAAAACTTGTCGGGCTGCCGTCGCTTCAACGGAACAAACCCTAGGGCTTGCCGGAGCAGGTCGCTTGATATTCTTCTCAGGGAGTCTCCTCCCTTCCTCAAAGACGTGCACACTTGTTTCGGCCGAGGGCATATAGCTCAATGGACGTCTACGCCGATCTTTACCTCGCCATTCTCCTCCGCATCATGCGGTTTCCAGACGTTGCGATGGAACGCTAGCTTCCAATATCTTTAACGGCACAGGTGGACATCCGGGATATTGTCTTTGTATCTGGCTGAATCTCACGAATGTACTTGCCAGGGGCTCTCGCTTCCTTCCGGCGCAGGCGAGATGAAGGTGGCTTTCGCTTGGCCATGCAGACTTGTGGTCGCCTGTCAGAAGGCAGCCCGAAACAACTGGCGGCATAGAATCTGCCCAAGAAGGATATGGAGTTGTCCGGCAAGTGCATGAGCCAGATCCGGACATTGGGCTTGAGCACCGCCGGAAGTAACGAAGTAGTTGGCCAGGATCTTGTCGTCTTCGCCCCCAAAGAGCTTGCGGTAACCGCGATGGGTGTAGATGCTTTGAGGAACTCTGACCGGATGTGTCTTTGTCCGCCGCATTTCTCTCGGGCCGAAATGCGTCTGGCTTGAAATTCTTCTTGCTGGCCCTTTGGACTTGCCGCAGCTCACGAAAGTGAACAGCGAGGGGCAACCTACCTCATCAGCAGTCGGCAAGTCGCTTTGGTTCCCCTCGCCGCATGCATGTTTATTGACAGAGGGGCTCCATTGGCAGCTTGGTCGGATTGACGCCGCTGCTTTCTTCGGGCGCTTCGACGCACGTAGTTCGAGCATCTTCTTAACTGTTGCTCGTGAAGAACTTGCGCTGATACCGTCGCGGACGTAGCTCGTGGATCCGGCGATGCGGTGGAGTCAGCTTGTCAAAAGGTGTGGATCCGTACGAGTCGGGCGATCTTGGTATTGAGGCGGAGGAGTGCATGGTGGTTAACCCCACCGGTTTGATCACCACCGGCTCGTTTGGCAGAGCCATAAACTGCTGCCACAGGCAGCGATGGCACACTCGAGCTTCGCTGCGGAAAGCGGCCAGCCGTTGGCATAAAGCCGGCGAGACTACGAATGGTGGCCCTCCATTCGCCGACCTCGTCGGCTTGTTGGAGGTAATCCAGAGGCAGCTTGAGCTCTCGCCAAAGCTTCCGCTGGAGTGGTGGGTGGCGATGGCTTAAAGCGGTAGCGAGGAGCCGAGATATGCCCGGACTTCTAACTATGTTAGAAGGAGCAGATCCCGCCCAGCGAATGCTCGCTTTCGCGCCAAAGATGTTAAGGCAGTGCATGCCGGTCTTAAGCATCCCAAGATCCACCCGGCTCGATCTTGGTCCAACGAGAAAGCGATGATGCTGGGGAATACCATGATTTGGTAAATGGGTTCGCGCCTCCCCGAGACGGGCGCGGTGCATGTACGGACGCCGAAGGTCATGCGCGTGAGCCTTGTCCTTGGACTTGGCAAAAGACCGTGGGCTCCCTGCCGACGTCCATTCTTCACGGCTTCTCACCCCACCACCCGCTTGTTCACGGTGGTGGTGGGGTCGACAAGATCGGGAAACATCCGCCACAGCCTTTTCCTTGGTGGCATGTCGATGAAGATGATGAAGATCTAGCTCGTTTGGGCCGCGGATCGTTCACACAATCTCGACACTTTACCGGGCGCCGCTACCAAAGATGTCTGGGGAGGGCTGATCCTGACCCACGAACACCTATGGGACCGGCGGACCGAGCCCCTTTCAAGGGGGCGCGGGGGAAAGGTCGACGAAGAGCGGGGTGATCGAGGCGGCTAATAATGGACAGGGGCTTTACCCGAATTTCTCTAGCCGAGCTTCTCCGGAGAGATAACACTTCCCTCTTTGCTGACATGTCCGGAAAGTGTATTGAGTTCTTGCTCGCAGAGCGGAAAGTGCTCTGCATACCACACAAAACGCTGCTAACGAGACCGAAGCGTGAGGTGTTCTTCTGGCTTCAGAACCTTTCGAACCCCCTTTTCTCTCCTCTATGTTGCGCGATGGGCCTCGCTTTTATATGCTAAAGGGGGTCTCAGGCAACGGTGTGGCAAATGAGAGCAAGGGGTAAAAATGGAAAAGGGAGTGGTTGGTACAGCTATTTGTACAAGTATCATACACCTAACCACGGCAGGGACAAAGGCATTAAATGTCCGCTTCACGCCGCTTCTCTATCTGAAAGGCGTAAAGGGATCATTGGGGCACCACCGCATTGCCACGATGGCAATCTTGTCAGCCACAGTAACCGCTGGCAATCATATTACCGGGTCAAGACGACCTTCTTTGCCACTGCGATGCAGGTTCGGAAAGGTGTCCAGCGACACGTTAGTGGATGTCTGGAAGCCGCAGTACTGAGTGGTGTCAATGCCGACAAGCGCCTTGTCAAGTGATTGTTGTCTTGTCGCGTCAAAGGAAGCTTGTCGCTCATCAAGCCTTCCCAGACAAAGCTCCTCTTGCCGGGCCTTATCTCCTAGGGTGCCTTGGGTGGCCTTTCCAGGAAGCTCCTCTTGCCGGGCTCTCATTGTCTCCTTGGCTTGAATACTTTGTTTTTGAATGGCTCCAAAGGAACCACGGAGGACCTTGGCGGTCACCCATTAAACCTTGTCATGAGGGCTGCAATCGCCCGTGCACAAGTTCGGGATACTAGGTACCCCTACTCTAGTACACCGACATCTTTATAATCTAAATAAACAATGGGCAGCAATTTCTCTTCTTTTTCATAGTGCATAATAGGTATGTTATAAAATGCAGCAAGGCGCGAAGCATACACACCTCCAAAGATGGGGCCCTTTATACGGTTCAGACTTAACCGCTTGGCAATAATACCGCCTATACTAATGTAGTCATCATGAATAAACCATGGAACAAAATGATAATATCAGGAACACTAAGGTTTCCACAGGTTTCCCGACTAATTAAGCAACGACTAGCAAATATTGCAAAGTAGCGTAAACAGGAAAATGTATGCTAGTGATTCTTGCATCGAAACCTTCCTAGTTTCCCCCTACGTAATAGTATCAATAAACCCGTCCACATCTTTCACGATGTGGTTGCTCTAAACTACCCTCAAAGGTATTTTGCAAACCCCTGCAAAAAATCATCTAGTGGCATCTTCTTAACCACATCATATAAATGAAACTCTCATCTAAGGAGGTGATTCCTTAGGATAATAGTGGAAGTTCTGCACAAAAGTATTGGTGAGTAAGAGATACTGCTTATGTTGGTCATGGAGGAAGTCGGTGAGGCCTGCATTCTCATCCAATTCATAAAATCATCATAAATCGGCTTCTCTCAAGAAATCATCGGAAGGCCATTCACACGGCCGAACCTCCGTGGTGCGAGGCAGATTATATTTGGGCCTTCCGCTTCTTCACTTTGCTTTTCCTTCAGCTTGACTCGATGAGACCCTCAAAATCTCTTCATTATTTTCTAAAAATTCTGAAATTTTAGTAACTTCAAATAAAAGTGAATCAAGCTTCAACAAAATTGATAGCAACTACTCCTACAAGTGCCTAGAGCCTATATCATGCATTAGAACTACTTGGAACCATATAAATTTGACATGAAAGCTCAAGAACATGGTCACCTAGGCAGCACAATTTGCAAATGAATAAAGCATTAGAACAAAACTAATTGGACCAATGGAGGAGTCACATACCAAGGAACAATCCCCCAAAGCAGTTTTGTAGAGAGGTGCTGGAGCAAGGAGATCGAAATCGCAGCAAAATGAGCTAGAACTCATGCTTGAGCTGGATGGTGATTTTTGGGAGGAATAAGAAGTGTGTAAGGCAGGAATAAGTGGAGGGGAGCCACCATGGGCCCACGAGGCGGGGGGCGCCCTGTAGGGGTGGCGCGCCCTGGACCCTCGTGGCTAGGTGCTAGCTCCCCCTCTATGTTCTCAGTGCCAAATATTCTCAAATATTCCAGGAAAAAACATATTAAATTGGCAAGTGTCATTTGAGAACTTTTATTTTGGGGGTATTTTTATATTGCACGATAATCTGTAAATGCATACAAAAATTACTATTTTTACTTTATTTCAACTAAATAACAGAAAGTAAACAGAAGGTTGTGCTTTCTAATTTCATCCATCTCATGCTCATCAAAAGGAATCCACTAACAAGGTTGATCAGGTCTTGTTAACAAACTCATTCCGAATCGCATGAAACCGGAGAAATTTCGAATAACACTATAAAGTTACTTTCAACGGGATATGCATATCCCCTATAATAAGAATGTCATATCTCTTTTCGACAAAAGGGAGAGGAAATTCAAACCTCCAAAACTAATCGATGGAATTTTTCCAATAGAATTTATCTTGTGGACTTGAGGTTGTTTCTAAAGTGTACCAGATGATGCTCATTACCATTAACATGAAAAGTGACATTGCCTTTGTTGCAATCAATAACAGCCCCTCCAAGATTCAAAAAGGGTCTTCCAAGAATAATAGACATACTATCGTCCTCGTGGAATATCCAAAATAACAAAGTCCGTTAAAATAGTAATGTTTGCAACCACAACAGTAATTATCCTCACAAATACCGACAGTATATAAGTGATTGATTTATCAGCCATTTGCAAAAGATATTTCAAGAGGTGTCAACTTATTCAAATCAAGTCTACGATATAAAGAGAGAGGCATAACACTAACACCGGCTCCAAGATCACACAAAGCAGTCTTTAACATAATTTCTTTTAATGGAGCATGGTATAGTGGGTACTCGGATCTCCTAGTTTCTTAGGTATTCCACCCTTAAAAGTGTAATTAGCAAGCACGGTGGAAATTTCAGCTCCGTATATTTCTTTTATTTGTAACAATTTCTTTCATATACTTAGCATAAGGATTCATTTTGGGCATATCAGTCAAACGCATAGGCAAGAAGATAGGTCTAATAATTTCAGCAAAGCGCTCAAAATCCTCATCATCCTTTTTCTTGGATGGTTTGGGAGGAAAAGGCATGGGTTTCTGAACCCATGGTTCTCTTTCTTTACCATGCTTCCTAGCAACAAAGTCTCTCTTATCATAGCGTTGATTCCTTGATTGTGGGTTATCAAGATCAACAAAGAGGTTCATTTCTACATCATTATCATTACTAGGTTGAGCATCAACATGAACATCATCATTAACATTTTCATTAGGTTCATGTTCATTACCACATTGTGTTTTAGCATCGTAAATAGAAATATCATTTGGATTCTCACGTGTTTCAAAGAATAGGTTCACTAGAAGCATGCAAAGTCCTATCATTTTTCTTTTTCTTTCTTTTTAGAAGGACTAGGTGCATCTATATTAGTTCTCCGAGAATCTTTCCTCAATTCTCTTAGGGTGGCCTTCAGATACAAAGGTTCCTGAGTCATTTTACTAGTTCTAGTAGCCACTCTAACAAAGATAGTCATTATTTTACTATTCAATTCATTGAGCAAATCATTTGAGCTTTAAGTACTTGTTCTACTTGAGTGGTAAACTATAGAAGCATGTTTACTAATGAGTTTAAGTTCACCTTTAACTCTAGACATATAATCACCCAAGTGTTCAATCATATAAGCATTTTGTTTTAATTGTCTACCAAAATAAGCATTAAAATCTTCTTGCTTAACCATAAAATTATCAAACTCATCCAAACATTGGCTAGCAAACTTAGTAGGCGGAATTTTTCAAATTTTATCGTATCTATAGAGAGAATTTACCTTTACTACCTGTGTCGGGTTATCAAGACCATGAGTTTCTTCAATAAGTAATGGATTAAGATCATATATTTCTTCAACAGGCGGTAAATTAAGATTATGTATTTCTTCAATAGGAGGTAAATTCTTAACATCTTCAGCTATAATACATTTTTCTTTCATAGATTTCTTTTCGCCTCTGTATATCTTTCGGATCGAGAAATAGAACACCTCTTCTTCTTCGGAGAGTTGTTTTAGGAATAGGCTCGTGGAGTTGGTTCGTGCAAGTAGCAATTATTTTCATTGGTCAACATATTATTCAATAGAATTTCAGCTTCATCCAAATGTTTTTCCAAAAATGTAATCAACACAACTATCCGTAATCTCTCGAAGCATCGCTAGTCCATTATAAAAGATATCAAGTATTTCATTTTTCTTGAGAGGATGACCAGGCAAAGCATTACATTGGAGAAGCCTCCCCCAAGCTTGTGGGAGACTCTCTTCTTCAATTTGCACAAAACTATATATATATATATATATATCCCTTAAAGCAGCTTGTTTCTTATGAGCGGGGAAATATTTAGCAGAGAAGTATTAAATCATATCCTCGGGGACTACGACACAACCAGTGATCAAGGAGTTGAACCCTATCTTAGCATCACCCTTTAATGAGAACGGAAATATTTTGAGGATATAGAAGTAGTGGGTTCTCTCATCATTAGGTGAACAGGTGGCTATATCATTTAATTTAGTAAGATGTGCCACAACAGTTTCAGATTCATAGCCATAAAAAGGATCAGACTCAACCAAAGTAATTATATCAGATCAATGTAGAATTCATAATCCTTATCAAGAATAAAGATAGGTGAAGTAGCATAAGGTGGATCATATTTCATTCTAGCATTCGGAGTTTTTTGTTTAAGCTTAGCTAATAATTTCTTAAGATCACTTCTATCATTGCAAGCAAGAAAGTCTCTTTTAGTTTCTTCATCCATAACATAGCCCTCAGGCACAACCGGTAATTCATATTTATTAGGGGGAGAGTCTTCATCATCACTATCATCAATATTATCGCCTAATAATTTCATTTTCTCTAGCCCTCGCAAGTTGTTCATCAAGAAATTCACCAAGTGGCACAAAGAGTATCAAGCATAGAAGTAATTTCCTCATAAGTATCATGCATAGAAGAAGTGGCATCATCAATAACATGCGACATATCGTAATTAATGGCGTAAGGTGTTTAGGTGTCACAAGTTTACTCAAAA
Source organism: Aegilops bicornis (assembly GCA_021605145.1). NCBI lineage: Eukaryota > Viridiplantae > Streptophyta > Magnoliopsida > Poales > Poaceae > Aegilops > Aegilops bicornis. Next base: position 253,277,399 of record CM038671.1, read on the forward strand.
TAGAAGGTGAATCAAGTGCAGAGCTAGATGGCGCCTTACCTCCCCTCGTAGTTGAGGGATAAATTTTTGTTTTCTCGTCTTCAAGTTCCTCATAGTGACCAGCAGATATAAATCCCAAGTGACTCAAAGAATAGAGCTATGCTCCTCGCAAGAACGGGCGCTGTAAAATAGTCCCGATAACCCACAAGTATAGGGGATCGCATAGCAGTTTGATTTAGAGTATTCAACCCAAATTTATTGATTCTACACAAGGGGAGCCAAAGAATATTCTCAAGTATTAGCGCTTGAGTTTTCAATTCAACCACACTCGGATAACTTAGTATCTGCAGAAAGTATTTAGTAGCAAAGTAATATGGAAGTAACGTTAACGGTAGGAAAAGTAATATTTTAGGTTTTGTAGTGATTGTAACATTAGCAACGGAAAAGTAAATAAGCCAAGAACAATATGTGAAAAGCTCGTGAGATGCTGGATCGGTGATGGAGAATTATGCCGATGCGTGTTCATCATGTAACAATCATAACATAGGGTGACAGCGTAATCAGCTCCAATTCATCAATGTAATGTAGGCATGTATTTCAATATAGTCATATCGTGCTTATGGAAAAGAACTTGCATGACATCTTTGTCCTACCCTCCCGTGGCAGCGGGTCCTAGCGGAAACTAAGGGATATTAAGGCCTCCTTTTAATAGAGTAATCGACCAAAGCATTAACACATAGTGAATACATGAACTCCTCAAACTATGGTCATCACCGGAGTGGTCCCGATTATTGTCACTTCGGGTTGCCGGATCATAACACATAGTAGGTGACTATAGACTTGCAAGATAGGATCAAGAACTCGCATATATTCATGAAAACATAATAGGTCCAGATCTGAAATCATGGCACTCGGCCCTAGTGACAAGAATTAAGCATAGCAAAAGTCATAGCAACATCAATCTCAGAACATAGTGGATACTAGGATCAAACCCAACAAAACTAACTTGATTACATGATAATTCTCATCCAACACATCACCGCCAAAGAAGTTTACGATGGAATTACTCACGACGGGCGCGTGAGCATCATGAAATTGGTGACGGAGGATGGTTGATGATGACGATGGCGACGAATTCTCTTCGTAGAGCCCCAAACGACTCCAGATCAGCCTCCCGAGAGGTTTTAGGCTTGGCAGCGGTTCAGATCGTAAAACGCCATGAATCTTTCCAGATCAGCCTCCCAAGTTGGAGTTGAGGTCGGTGGAGGAACAGGGGGCCCACGAGGCGTGGAGGCGCGCCCCACCCTCGTGACAGTGTGGTGGGCCCCGGCCTTGATTCTTTCGGGCCAATATTTTAATATTTTCCAAAATAGTTTCGTGGAGTTTCGTGTCATTCCAGAACTTTTGTTTCGTGCATATAAATAACACCATGGCAATTCTCACGAACAACACAATCCAAGTTAGTTCCATTCAAATCATGCAAGTTAGAGTCCAAAACAAGAGCAAAAGTGTTTGGAAAAGTAGATACGATGGAGACATATCAATCGCCTCCATGGGTCTAGCTTCTAGTTAACTCGATCTTACGATTGGAGTGATCACTCTTGCCCTTGGTTAGGGTGCGAGGGTGCGAGGATTTCAGAGATTGGATCAAGGGACCCTTTATATGAGAAGTGCATCGTGTTGCATTCACGTGTGTTGGTCGCCTACTCCTCGGCCCTCATCGCACTCTACCTTTTGGTCATGATTGTGGGCTAGCCACCTGTTGGGCCCATATGTCATTCACTAAAAAGCAAAAAAGTGTAGAAGTCAATGAAGTCATTCCCCTCCGTACGGGTGTAGTATAGTCATTGATACGCCTCCAACGTGATCTATAATTTTGATTGTTCCATGTCGCTTTATTATCAATCTTGGATGTTTTATAATCATTTTATAGTCATTTTATATCATTTTTTGGGACTAACCTATTGACATAGTGCCAAGTGCCAGTTGTTGTTTTTCCATGTTTTTTACATTGCAGGAAATCAATATCAAATCGAGTCCAAATGCCACGAAACTCCATGATGATTTTTTATGGGCTAGAAGGAAGGCAATGGGCCCTGGTTGCACCTAGGGGGTGCCCGCGCCCTGGTGGGTTGTGCCCACCTGAGGTGCCCCCGGACCGCCTCTTTGCTCTATAAATACCCCAAAAATACTAGAACCCTAGGGGATTCGACGAAATATTCATCCAGCCACCGCAGAGTCCTGAACCACCACATCCAATCTAGACACCATCACGGAGGGGTTCACCACTTCTATTGGTGCCTCTCCGATGATGCGTGAGTAGTTCTTTGTAAACCTTCGGGTCCGTAGTTAGTAGCTAGATGGCTTTCTCTCTCTCGGTGAATTCTCAATACAATGGTCTCTTGGAGATCCATATGATGTAACTCTTTTTATGTGTGTTTGTTGGGATCTGCTGAACTTCGAAGTTTATGATCAGTTATATCTTTTTATATCCATGAAAGTTATTTGAGTTTCTTTGATCTCTTATCACCGGGTATGCGCCGGTCCTAAACAAACGGTTTAAAACCTTTCCGCTGACGCAAGATTTGGAACCGCCGCCAAGTGAGTGTGGGCGATAGGGGTCCTTCCACACGACCCATAAATCGTTGGATAGGCCCTCATAGGACCTGTGAGGCCGGGGCCGTAAAGCGATCAAGCGAGGCATGGAAACTCAATCATTTCGTGGGTATGTACAACCCACACGGTGAATCCTGTAAAACATTTCCGTGAGGGTATGTACATCCCACACGGTGAATCCTGTAAATAATTTCCGTAGGTATGTACATCCCATGTGGTGAATCCTGTAAATCATTTCCGTGAGGTATGTACATCCCACACGGTGAATCCTGTAAATCATTGCCGAGGTATGTACATCCCATATGGTGAATCCTGTAAAATCATTTCCAGGTATGTACATCCCACACGCTTCTTTGTGTGGAAACGCTTTGTGCAAGGTGACCTAACGCAAACAGTTCGGCCGTCCGGAAGCCGTGTGTGATTGTTAGTTGATCAAACACGCCTACTTTCTAGAAACCGTATGGTTGTTTGAGTTCATCGCCCACTTGCCGCTTCCGAGTAACCGTGATGCAATAGAAAACCCAATAAGGTGGTAATTAGCCTATTATTAATAATCCATGTACTAATCAAACTGATATTTTTATAAAACACGCCAGATATTTCATATCCGTATAAAAGCAACCAGGATTTCATAATCGAATTACATCGATAAGCTTCGCACTCGGGCCACGCCATTACACAACAAAGCACCAAGTTTCACATGCAGCATCAAAACCTTTGGAAAGTAGCATCATAGACGGTAAATAGACAGATGAATCTATCCGGAAATCGCAGAAGCGGAAGGCAAATATTGAGCCCTCAAAGTGATGTTGCTGAATGTCCTTGCAACTTTAGGCGAGTGGCTATGGATAATTGCCCGCCCAACCTTCGCCCTCTCTTCAAAGCAAGACTTCAATATTGTACCATGGGTGTTGAATGAATACCTTCTGATAACCCACAAGTATAGGGGATCACAACAGTTTTTGAGGGTAGAGTATTCAACCCAAATTTATTGATTCGACACAAGGGGAGCCAAAGAATATTCTCAAGTATTAGCAGCTGAGTTGTCAATTCAACCACACCGGATAACTTAATATCTCGCAAAGAAATTATTTAGTAGCAAAGTAGTATGGAAGTAATGGTAACGGTGGCAAAAGTAATGTGAAAGAGGCTTTTGTAGTAATTGTAACAGTGGCAACGGAAAAGTAACTAAGCAAAGATCAATATGTGAAAAGCTCATAGGCATTGGATCAGTGATGGATAATTATGTCGGATGCGATTCTTCATGCAACAGTTATAACATAGGGTGACACAGAACTAGCTCCAATTCATCAATGTAATGTAGGCATGTATTCAATATAGTCACACGTGCTTATGGAAAAGAACTTGCATGACATCTTTTGTCCTACCCTCCCGTAAGGCAGCGGGTCATATTGGAAACTAAGGATATTAAGGCCAACTTTTAATAGAGTACGACCAAAGCATTAACACTTAGTGAATACATGAACTCCTCAAACTATGTTCATCACCGAGTGGTCCCATTATTGTCACTGCTGTGGTTACCGGATCATAACACATAATAGGTGACTAATGACTTGCAAGATAGGAACAAGAACTCAAATATATTCATGAAAACATAATAGGTTCAGATCTGAATTCATGGCACTCGGGCCCTAGTGACAAGCATTAAGCATAGCAAAGTCATAGCAACATCAATCTCGTAACATAGTGGATACTAGGATCAAACCCTAACAAAACTAACTCGACTACATGATAAATCTCATCCAACCCATCACCGTTCAAAGCAAGCATACGATGCAATTACTCATGCACGGCGGTGAGCATCATGAAATTGGTTATGGAGGAAGGTTGATGATGACGACGGCAATGGATTCCCCTCTCCAGAGCCCCGAACAGACTCCAGATCAGCCCTCCTGGGGGAGATTAGGGCTTGGCGGCGGCTCCGTATCTAAAACGCGGTGAATCCATCTCTGATTTTTTTCTCCCTAACATGAATATATGGAGTTGGAGTTGAGGTCGGTGGAGCCTCAGGGGGCCCACGAGGCAGGGGGGCACGCCCAGGGGGGTAGGCGCACCCCCACCCTCGTGGATAGGATGTAGGCCCCTGGTCTTGATTCTTTCGCCAGTATTTATTATATATTCCAAAAATATTCTCCGTGAAGTTTCAGTGTCATTCCGAGAACTTTTATTTTGCACATAAATAACATCATGGCAATTCTGCTGAAAACAGCGTCAGTCCGGGTTAGTTCCATTCAAATCATGCAAGTTAGAGTCCAAAACAAGGGCAAAAGTGTTTGGAAAAGTAGATACGATAGAGACGTATCAACTCCCCCAAGCTTAAACCTTTGCTTGTCCTCAAGAAATTCAGTTGACAAACTGAAAGTGATAAAGAAAAACTTTTACAAACTCGCTTGCTCTTGTTGTTGTAAATATGTAAAGCCTGCTGCTCCAGCCTTTTCAAAGAAAGATTATGAACTAACCATATTCACAATAATATTTAGGTCTCATGTTTACTCATATCAATGGCCTAATCTACTAGCGAGCAATAATAATAAATCTAGGATGATAACACTTTCTCAAAACAATCATAATATGATATAACAAGATGGTATCTCGCTAGCCCTTTCTGAGACCGCAAAACATAAATGCAGAGCACCTTCAAGATCAAGGACCTGACTAGACATTGTAATTCATGGTAAAAGAGATCCAATCATACTCAATGTAAATTAATTGTAATGGATGCAAATGACAGCGGTGCTCTCCAACTGGTGCTTTTTAATAAGAGGATGATGACTCAACATAAAAGTAAATAGATAGGCCCTTCGCAGAGGGAAGCAGGGATTTGTAGAGGTGTCAGAGCTCGATTTTTGAAATAGAGATAAATAATATTTCGAATTTCATAATTTCATTGTCAACATAACAACCGAGAGATCTCGATATCTTCCATGCTACACACATTATAGGAGGTTCCCAAGCAGAATGGTAAAGTTTATACTCCCCCACCACCAACAAGCATCAACCCATGGCTTGCCCGAAAACGGGTGCCTCCAACTAACAACAGTCCCGGGGAGTTTTGTTTGCAGCTATTTTAATTTGGTTTAAGCATGGGACTCGCATCCGGTGACCAGCCATTTTTCGTGGAGTGAGGAGCGGAGTCCACTCCTCTTGAGAATAACCCGCCTAGCATGGAAGATATGACGGCCCTAGTTGATACATGAGCTATTCAAGCATACAAAATGTAATTTCATTTGAAGGTTTAGAGTTTGGCACATACAAATTTACTTGGAACAGCAGGTAGATACCGCATATAGGAAGGTATGGTGGACTCGTATGGAATAACTTTGGGGTTTATTGAAGTGGATGCACAAGCAGTATTCCCCCTTAGTACAAGTGAAGGCTAGAAAAAGACTGGGAAGCAACCAACTAGAGAGCGACAATAAATGAACATGCATTAAAATTAATCAACACCGAAAGTGCAAGCATAAGTAGGATATAATTCACCATGAACATAAATATCGTGGAGGCTATGTTGATTTTGTTTCAACTACATGCGTGAACATGTGCCAAGTCAAGCCACTCAATTGTTCAAAGGAGGATACCAGCCTATCATACCACATCACAACCAATTTAATAGCATGTTGGCACACAAGGTAAAACCATTATAAACTCCTAGAAAATTAAGCATGGCGTGAGCAACTATAATCTCTAATTGTCATTGTAAACATGTTTCATTCATAATAGGCTGAATCAGTGACGATGAACAAATCATATTTACAAAAAACAAGATAGGTCAAGTTCATACCAGCTTTTCTCTCATCTCAATCACCCATCTTATATCGTCATTATTGCCTTTCACTCGCATTTAATCGAATGGTGTGGAAAATAATATTAGTGCACGGCATTGACTAAGTCGAATCTGCAAGCATTTAATTCAAGGGAGAAGACAAGGTAATATGGGCTCTTGGTTAAATCAACAATAATGCATATGAGAGCCACTTCAACATTTTCAAAGATGGTCTTCCTCTCGACCCCCAAATAAAAGAAAAGAAATAAAACTATTTACACGGAAAGCTCCCAACAAGCAAAAGAAGAACGAGAAATATTTTTGAGTTTTCTTTTAATTACTACTACTACAGGCATGAAAAGTAAACTAGCTAAAGGCTACAACTATTTTTTTTGTTTTTCTTAAGGTTTTCCAAACACACAAGAAGAAAGCATAGAAAGGAAAATAAACTAGCATGGATAGTATAATGAAAAGTATGAGCATCGGCTAACTAGAATGAGTGTGTGAACATGAATGTAATGTCGGTGAGAAATACGATTTCCCCAAGCTTAGGCTTTTGGCCTAAGTTGGTCTATGCCCATGGATGGCCCGGCGAATATCCGGGTTGTAATTGAGGTCAGATCGAGATGCAAAGCATCGCATCACGAGCCGCAGCTTGAGGCGAATCGCTCGGCCTCCTCTCGTACTTCATTTGCCTCCTCCCCGGTTATGATATCTCCCCTTTGCCTGAAAGTCAAAGAAAGTAGGAGCAGGGAGAGCAATATGGACAGCGCGACGTCTGTCAAAGATTAGGCGGTACTAGAGAGGCTGTTCATTCCTCTCAATAAACTGAGGCAAACCATAGCATTAAAATCTAGATAAGCAGGAGGCAACTCCATATCATTTTCATGTATGGGTACCTCAAGAAAATTAGCTGCATTTAGTAGCATAAACGCCACCAAACAAATCTCCACTTATGTTGTTATGATGCAACCTTCGTGCAATGATAGCCCCCAAGTTTTATTGTTTATCTCCTAATATAGCACTCTTGAGAATACTAAGATCAGGAACGCACATGTGACATGCCTCATCCTTACCATTAATACATCTACCTATAAAGAGAGCAAAATAACGTATGGCAGGAAAATGGATGCTCCCTATGGTAGCTTGCGTGATTTCTCTAGATTCCCCCACAGTTATACTAGCAAGAAAGGCTTTATATTCATATTTATGTAGGTTCACTAACATTGCCCCACTGTGGGAGTTTGCAAGCAATATTAAAATATTCTAAGTCCATGGTATAAGATTTATCATAAAGATCAAATAGGACCGTGTGGGAATTGCGTGATGATGTAAATTTAAACCTTCTCACAAAGGAATCAGTTAGGTAGTAATATTGGGGACACTTATCTGACACGAATCCCTCAAGTTCAGCATTACGCACATACGCGTCAAATTCCTCTTTAATTCCTGCTTGGACCATAAAATCTTCTGACGGCCATTCACAAGGCCGTACTTGAGCATCTCTTGGTAGTTCATAGTCCGGCTCACGTATCGCGAGCCTGGGTCCTTGATTCTTTGAGGAACCACCTTGGTACATTTTCCTAAACATATTTCTTCCTCTGAAAAATTTCTGAAATTTTTAGTAACTCAAAATAAAAGTGAACCAAACTCAACAAAATTGATAGCAACTACTCCCACAAGTGCCTAGAGACTATATCATGCATTAGAACTACTTGGGAGCAAAAAAATTGACATGCAAGCTCAAGAACAGGGTCACCTAAGCAGCAAAAATTTGCAAAAAATAAAGCACTAGAACAAAAACTAATTAGACCATTGGAGGAGTCACATACCGAAGAACAATCCGCCGAAGCAGTTTTGTGAATGGAGCTTTGAGCAAGGAGATCGAAAATCGCAGCAAAACGAGCTAGAACACGAGTTTGAGCTGTGTGGTGATTTTTTCTAGAGGAAGACGAAGTGTGTGGGTGCAGCAATAAGTGGAGGGGGGCCACGTGGGGCCCACGAGGCAGGGGGCGTGCCCTACACCCTCGTGGCCAGGTGGTTGCCCCTCCGTATGTTCTGAAAAGCGATATTCTTAAATATTCTACAAAAATCACATTTCATTTTCATGGCATTTGGAGCACTTTATTTTCGGGTATTTTTATTGCAAGGATAATTCAAAAATGTATGTAAAATACTATTTTTTCTTTATTCAATCTAAATAATGTAAAGTAAAAGGAGGGTACGGAGAGTTGTGCTTAACTTCATCCATCTCATGCTCATCAAAAGGAATCCACTAACAAGGTTGATCAAGTCTTGTTAACAAACTCATTCCGAATCGCATGAAACCGGAGAATTTTCGAATAGCACTAGGTTACCTCAACGGGGATATGTACATCCCCAATAATAAGAATATCATATTTCTTTTTGATAGTAGGAAGACGAAATTCAAAACCTCCAATAGTAATCGTTGGAATTTTTCCAATAGAATTGATATTGTGGACTTGAGGTTGTTTCCTCGGAAAGTGTACGTATGCTCGCTACCATTAACATGAAAAGTGACATTGCCTTTGTTGCAATCAATAACAGCCCTGCAGTATTCAAAAAGGGTCTACTAAGGATAATCTACATACTATCGCCCTCGTGAATATCAAGAATAACAAAGTCCGTTAAAATAGTAATGTTTGCAACCACAACAAAGTAGATCCTCGTAAATACCGATGGTGTATAGCAGCTTGATTTATCGGCCATTTGCAAAGATATTTCAGTAGGTGTCTAACTTATTCAAATCATGTTCACGATATAAAGAGAGAGGCATAACACTAACACCGCTCCAAGATCACATAAAGCGCTTTAACATAGTTTCTTCTAATAGAGCATGGTATAGTTGGTACTCCCGGATCTCAAGTTTCTTAGGTATTCCACATTTAAAAGTATAATTAGCAAGCATGGTGGAAATTTCAGCTTCCAAAGATCTTTCTTTTATTAGTAACAATATCTTTCATATACTTAGCATAAGGATTCATTTTAAGCATATCACCAAACGACACGCAAAAAAAGATAGGTCTAATCATTTCAGCAAAGTGCTCAAAATCCTCATCATCCTTTTTCTTGGATGGTTTAGGAGGAAAAGGCATGGGTTTCTGAACCCATGGTTCTCTTTATTTACCGTGCTTCATAGCAACGAAGTCTCTCTTATCATAATGTTGATCCTTTGATTGTGGGTTATCAAGATCAACAGCAGGTTCAATTTCTACATCATTGCTATTACTAGGTTGAGCATCAACATGAACATCATCATTAACTTTATCACTAGGTTCATGTTCATCACCAGATTTTTTTCAGCATCAGAAATATAAATATCATTGGGATTCTCAGGTGTGTCAACAACAGGTTCACTAGAAGCATGCAAAGTCCTATCATTTTTATTTTTCTTCTTTTTAGAAGGACTAGGTGCATCAACATTAGTTCTCTGAGAATCTTGCTCAATTCTCTTAGGGTGGCCCTCAGGATACAAAGGTTCCTGAGTCATTTCCCCCCTCTAGTCATAACTCTAACAGCATTATCATTTTTCTTATTATTTAATTCATTGAGCAAATCATTTTGAGCTTTAAGCACTTGTTCTACTTGAGTGGTAACCATAGAAGCATGTTTACTAATAAGTTTAAGTTCACCTTTAACTCTAGACATATAATCACTCAAGTGTTCAATCATATAAGCATTATGCTTCAATTTTCTACCAACATAAGCATTGAAGTTTTCTTGTTTAACTATAACATCATCAAACTCATCCAAGCATTGGCTAGCAAACTTAGTAGACGGGATTTCATCTTTATCATATCTATAGAGAGAGTTTATGTTTACTACCTGTTTCGGGTTATCAAGACCATGTATTTCTTCAATAGGTGGTAAATTCTTAACATCTTCGGCTTTAATACCTTTTTCTTTCATAGATTTCTTTGCCCCTTGCATATCTTCGTGGATCGAGAAATAGAATACCCCTTTTCTTCGGAGTTGGCTTAGGAGTTGGTTCAGAAGTGTCCAATTGTTTTCATTAGTCAACATATTATTCAATAGCAATTCAGCTTGATCAATGCTTCTTTCCCCGAAAACACAACCAACAAGAACTATCCGTGTGTGGTCTCTAGAAGCATCAGTTAGTCCATTATAAAAGTTATCAAGTATTTCATTTTTCTTGAAAGGATGATCAGCAAAGAATTAAGTAATTGAGAAGCCCCCCAAGCTTGTGGGAGACACTCTTCTTCAATTTGCACAAGATTATATATTTCCCTTAAAGTAGCTTGTTTCTTATGAGCAGGGAAATACTTAGTAGAGAAGTAATAAATCACATCCTGGGGACTACGGACACAACCAGGATCAAGAGAATTAAACCATGTTTTAGCATCACCCTTTAATGAGAACGGAAATAACTTAAGGATATAGTAGTAACGAATTTATTCCTCGTGAGTAAATAGGGTGGCTATATCATTCGATTTACTAAGATGTGCCACAACAGTTTTAGATTCATAGCCATAAAAAGGATCGTAGTCGACTCAAAGTAATTATCTCAGGATCGAAAGAGAAATCATAATCCTTATCGTAAATACAAATAGGTGAAGTAGCAAAAGCAGGGTCATATTTCATCCTAGCATTCAAAGACTTTTCTTTCAGCTTAGCTAATAATTTCTTAAGATCATATCTATCATTGCAAGCAAGAAAATCTCTAGCAGTTTCTTCATCCATAACATAACCCTCGTGCACAACAGTAATTCATATCTAGGAGGAGAATCTTCATCATCACTTTCATCAATATTATCGGTTTCAATAATTTCATTCTCTCTAGCCCTAGCAAGTTGTTCATCCAGAAATTCACCTAGTGGCACAAAGATTATCAAGCATAGAAGTAGTTTCATCATAAGTATCATGCATGGCAGTATGGCATCATCAATAACATGTGACATATTAGAATTAATAGCGTATGGTGTTTAGGTGTCGTAAGTTTACTCAAAACAGAAGGATAATCAAGTGCATAGATAGATGGCAGTTCCTTACCTCCCCTCGTAGTTGAGGGATAAATCTTGGTTTTTTCGTCTTTCAAGTTCCTCATAGTGATCAGCAGATATAAAACCCAAATGACTCCAAGAATAGAGCTATGCTCCCCGGCAACGGCGCTTGTAAAATAGTCTTGATAACCCACAAGTATAGGGGATCGCAATAGCAGTTTTCGGTAGAGTATTCAACCCAAATTTATTGATTCGACACAAGGGGAGCCAAAGAATATTCTAAAGTATTAGCAGCTGAGTTGTCCATTAAACCACACCTAGATAACTTAATATTTGCAGCAAAGTATTTAGTAGCAAAGTAGTATGGAAGTAACGGTAACGGTGGCAAAAGTAACAGTAGCAGTTTTGTAGTAATTGTAACAATGGCAACGGAAAAGTAACTAAGCAAAGATCAGTATGTGAAAAGCTCGTAGGCATTGGATGAATGATGGATAATTATGTTGGGTGTGATTCTTCATGCAACAGTTATAACATAGGGTGACACGTAACTAGCTCCAATTCATCAATGTAATGTAGGCATGTATTAATATAGTCATACGTGCTTATGGAAAAGAACTTGCATGACATCTTTTGTCCTACTCTCCCGTGGCAGTGGGGTCCTATTGGAAACTAAGGGATATTAAGGCCTCCTTTTAATAGAGTACTGCACCAAAGCACTAACACCGAGTGAATGCATGAACTCCTAAAACTATGGTCATCACCGGGAGTGGTCCCGATTATTGTCACTTCGGGGTTACCAGATCATAACACATAATAGGTGAATAATGACTTGCAAGATAGGATCAAGAACTCACATATATTCATGAAAACATAATAGGTTCAGATCTGAATTCATGGCACTCGGGCCCTAGTGACAAGCATTAAGCATAGAAAAGTCATAGCAAAGATCAATCTCGTAACATAGTGGATACTAGGATCAAACCCTAACAAAACTAACTCGATTAGATGATAAATCTCATCCAACCCATCACCGTCCAGCAAGTTTATGATGGAATTACTCACGCATTGTGGTGAGCATCATGAAATTGGTGATGGAGGAAGGTTGATGATGACGACGGTGACGGATTCTCTCTCCGAGCCCCTAACGGTCTCTGTGATCAGCCTCCCGAGAGAGATTAGGGCTTAGCGGTGGCTCCGTGATCATAAAACGCGATGAATCCTTCTCTGATTTCTTTCTCCCAAACTTGAATATATGGAGTTGGAGTTGAGGTCGGTGGAGCCTCAAGGGCCCACGAGACAAGGGGCGCCCCACCCTCGTGGGACAGGATGTGGACTCCTGGTCTTGATTCTTTCGCCAAGATTTTTATATATTCCAAAAATATTCTCCGTGAAGTTTCAGGTCATTCTGAGGACTTTCATTTCTGAACAAAAATAACCCCATGGTAATTCTGCTGAAAATAGCATCAGTCCGGGTTAGTTCCATTCAAATCATGCAAGTTAGAGTCCAAAATAAGGGCAAAAGTAGATACTATGGAGACGTGTCACCTTCCTCGCCTCTTGACCATGCAGGTGGTTTGAGAGGTAATCATCAGTGAACTACTTTGAAAAGTACTGAAAACAAAGCATAAATCGCTGTTGTAAATTTTGAAATGGCGCAAGGGGTAAAAACAAGGTAAAAGAGTTGGTACCATCCTATAGTTGACTGATGTCTTCTTCATTGTGCAAACAAAGAACTTGCTGTTATTCGTCGCAAGTTTCTTCATCCTAACAATCTTTCTGAGTTTCTTGACTTGACTGATATTCATGGACATCTCATTTCCCCATATGCAAAATAGGTCGAACAATGGATCTAAGCCTCTTACAGCAGAACCTACATGTGCAAGACCAAATTGTAAGAAACCTAAATATTAGATTGCATATTAACTGAACATCAGATTGCATATTAACATTACAGAGGACAAATCACTAGAAGGCATTGGCGGTGGCCTCGAGAAAACATCACGAACTGTATTTTTAAAGTAGACAATCACAAGGGCGGTGTCGACGATGGCCTCAAGATAAGGTGCTCCACCAAGATTCGGGCGGTCGACACGCATGTCAGCCATAGAGACCTCGTCATTACAAGGCATGGTCAAGATGCTACTCAGCTCCACATTATAATGCGGTAAAATGAATGTGGGTGGTGCTTAATTGGAGGAGGGGCAGTGATTTCGTGGAAGGTGTCGCTCGGGCCGGGGCATGTGGGACGGGAAAGGAGGAGGATGGTGTGGGTGGGGTGTGGATTACCTGACCATATCAACGACGCCGCGCGGCAAGAAGAAGGGTCGGCGGCGAGGAGGCCGCGCAGCAAGAAGAAGGGTCGCCGGCAAGGAGGCAGCGCTGCAAGAAGAAGGGTCGCCGGTGAGGAGGCGGCGCTGCCAGAAGAAGGGTAGCCGGCGAGGAGGCGGCGCTCCAAGAAGAAGGGTCGTCGGCGAGGAGGCTGAGCTGCCAGGAAGCAGCAGTGAAGGTTTCAACTTGGAAAGCAAGGAGGAATAGTGGAAACGTGTCTTTTAGTAGGAGGGAGGCGGGAGATAGATATTTCCGCGGTGGCAAAAAATTTCACTGGTGCCATGAGAACCGGCGTGCAAGTGTGGTTCAAGAGGGGGCGGTGGACTATAGACGATGAAGCTTCCTGGGTAAGCCAGACAATACAGTGCACCAAGATATTTTATATCGCATCCCACACGATTATTTCTAGTAAACTGTTTGTGGTATACCTGATTTTTTCATTATGTTTTAAAAGACAAAATGGTGTTACGGAGGGAAAGGATGGTGTTTGAATTGCTAGAACATTTACGTACAATGAACATGCAACTAGTACATGAGTGTCATGTTTAAATTTGGAATTATTCCGGTTCGCTTTCGCATTTTTATGCATTAATTGAGTTTCTCGGGCATTTAATGTGCATAATTCAAATTTGAACTACAAGCACATGCTCCAATGCACCAAAGTTTGCTGAAAAATCACATGTGTGTCTTTGGGTGAATTTATAGGTCCCATGCAAGAAATGGGAATAAAATTCAAACATCTGGGTGTCGTGGCTCAGCCGGAATGATTGAGAAACTTGGTTTTTTAATTCCTATAAATCCAAAACACGGGTGAAAATCATGAAACTTGGCATGGTGTCATGACATGGCACCAACATGCTGCAGTAAATTTTTTGGCCGAATTGGGACAAGCTTTGATGTAAGCTTCTTGCAAACCGAGCTTCCTCAAGAAGGCTCTCGGTTTCGAGAGGGAACGTGTCACCTCCGTATGTAAACGACATACGCATACCGCCTTTCTCCCGCCTTAATTTTTTTACATAGGCAGATTAGACCAAATAGAAGTATCGTGCTAAATTTTAGAATTATTCCGTGTTCGTTTGGCCTTTTTTATGCATTAATTGAGTTTCTGGGCATTTAATGTGCATAATTCAAATTTGAACTACAAACACGTGCTCCAGTGCACCAAAGTTGTTTGAAAAATCACATGTGTGTCCTTGGGTGAATTTCTAGGTCCCATGCAAGAGATGGGAGTGAAATTCAAACATCTGGGCGTCGTGGCTCGGCCAGAAAGATTGAGAAACTTGGTTTTTAATTCCTGTAATTCCAAAACACGGCTGAAAATCATGAAACTTGGCATGCTCTCATGACATGGCACCAACATGCTGCGGTAATTTTTTTTGGCCGAATTGGGACATGCTTTGGTGTAGGCTTCTTGCAAACTAGAGCTTCCCTCAAGAAGGCTCCTGGTTCCGGGAGGGAATGTGTCACCTCCATGTGCGAAACGACATACGTACACTGCCTTCTCCCGCCTTAATTTTTTTTACACAGTCAGATTAGACCAAATAGAAGTACCGTGCTAAATTTTGGAATTATTCCGGGCTCGTTTCACCTTTTTTATACATTAATTGAGTTTCTGGGCGTTTAATGTGCATAATTCAATTTTGAACTACAAGCACATGCTCCAGTGCACCAAAGTTGTTTGAAAAATCACATGTGTGTCCTTGGGTGAATTTCTAGGTCCCATGCAAGAGATGGGAGTGAAATTCAAACATCTGGGCGTTGTGGCTTGGCCGGAAAGATTGAGAACTTGGTTTTTTAATTCCTGTAATTCCAAAACACGCCTGAAAATCATGAAACTTAGCATGGTGTCATGACATGGCTCCAACATGCTGCGGTAATTTTTTGGCCAAATTGGGACAAGCTTTGGTGTAGGCTTCTTGCAAACCGGAGCTTCCCTCAAGAAGGCTCGTGGTTCCGAGAGGGAACGTGTCACCTCCGTGTGCAAAATAGCATACGTACACTGCCTTCTCCCGCCTTAATTTTTTTACACAACCAGATTAGACCAAATAGAAGTATCGTGCTAAATTTTGGAATTATTCTGGGCTCGTTTTGCCTTTTTTATACATTAATTGAGTTTCTGGGCATTTAATGTGCATAATTCAAATTTGAACTACAAGCACATGCTCTAGTTCACCAAAGTTGTTTAAAAAATCACAAGTGTGTCCTTGGGTGAATTTCTAGGTCACATGCAAGAGATGGGAGTGAAATTCAAACATCTGTGCGCCGTGGCTCGGCCGGAAAGATTGAGAAACTTGGTTTTTTAATTCCTGTAATTCCAAAACACGCGTGAAAATCATGAAACTTGGCATGGTCTCATGACATGGCACCAACATGCTGCGGTAATATTTTTGGCCGAATTGGGACAAGCTTTGGTGTAAGCTTCTTGCAAACCGGACCTTCCTCAAGAAGGCTCGTGGGTTCCGAGAGGGAACGTGTCACCTCCGTGTGCGAACGACATACACGCAGTAATCGCCTTTCTCCCGCCTTATTTTGTTTACACAGCCATATTAGACCAAATAAAAGTACCGTGCTAAATTTTGGAATTATTCCGGGTTCGTTTGGCCTTTTTTATACACTAATTGAGTTTCTGGGCATTTAATGTGCATAATGCAAATTTGAACTACAAGCACATGCTCCAAAGGCACCAAAGTTGTTTGAAAAATCACATGTGTGTCCTTGGGTGAATTTCTAGGTCCCATGCAAGAGATGGGAGTGAAATTCAAACATCTCAAGGCCATGGCTCGGCCGGAAAGATTGAGAAACTTGGTCTTTTAATTATCAGTAATTCCAAAACACGCCTGAAAATCATGAAACTTGGCATGGTCTCATGACATGGCACCAATATGCTGTGGTAATTTTTCATCCGACGGCGAAGGCCCACACATTAACAATCAACAAAGTCATTTTGGAACAAGTGTTGTCACGTTACAAATCGGAAACACAAGTATTATTGAAACCGTATGCTCGACTTACCAATTACGTGCGGCCACGCCGCCCTCTTTTTTATTGTCTAGGAGGCGCCGTGTGGGGTAGCTATTTAAGTACGGGAGGCGTGCGATCAGACCCCTGTGTGTGCTCATCAGGAGGAGAGCCCTTTGACTGCTACCCGCCGTGCACCTCCCTCCCAACGTCTCCATTAATGGCGCCCGAGCACCTGTTCTACGGCGTGGCTATATGTCTCACTGGACTGAGATTTAAGAGAGAAAAATGAAAATCTGAAAAAGAAAGTTTTGCACAGATCTTGATGTAAGATCCGACGGACCTATATAGCATCGACTGTGACTTATAGCAAGCATGATGAATATAAGGACGATGACAGTGGATAATAATTGTCTTACCTATTTAGAAACATAATTAAAAAAGCCACATGCGGCAACGCCCGAAATACACAAGGGCAAAAGAAGAAGGAAGACAATGATCTGGCTCGCTGATCTCTACTTTCTTGATGCGTTGCTGCAGGCCGCAGGAACTAGTCTCCGCGGCGAGCGGCAACGAGCTCTTTCTTGTCCTCAAGATGCTGCTTGAGAGCATCCATGGATTCCTCCACCAGCCTTATGCGCTCGATGCGCAGCTTGTTATTCTCGTCCATAAGTTTCTCGACGATGACGTCGGTCCTCTTCGACAAGGCAGACGTCTGCTCCTGCTGCGCACTTCCGACGATCTTCGCCCTCAGCAGGTCGCGCTCGGCCCGGAGCTTCACATTTCTCTCATTTAGTTGCCGGATGACGTCGGTAGACTGTTCAAACGAGGCTTTCAGGTCATCCTGCAACCTCTCCCACCCGGAGATCTGATCCATTTGCCTAAGGACGAGGGAACGCATGCGCCTGTAAGATTCCTCGCCTGCCCGCGAGGCATTTTCCCAGGCCACCGCGGCAAGGGAGGACATCTCTGTTGCATTCACGGTGCGACGGGACATCTCTTCTGCTTTCGCGGCGCGGCCGGACCAGTCTGCTGCGTCGACGGTGCAGTGGGTCCTTCGTGCTGCTTCGGCGGCGCGGCGGGACCTCTCTGCTGCTACGGTCGTGCGGCGGGACATGTTGGCTGGTTTCGCGGCGAGGAGGGACATCTCTCATGCTCCCACTTCCAGGCTCGCCTCTCCCTGGTGGCAATCTCTTGACCCAGAAGTCACGCTGGCCATGGCGGACGCAAGGGAACGATGATGAATGACTTGTTTGTTTTTGACTTTTTGTGGATGAGGAGTTGAGAAGGAATGTGCAGTCATCTTGGAGTAGTAGTATTTATAACCGCGTAGTAATACGCTCCTAAGTGGGACACCGTTTAGGTTTTGATCGGTGTGAACAGGTTTGCAATTTGGAATGTGACGGGACGCGGCCTCCCTGTTCTTCTAAAAAATATTGAGACGGGACTCATGCTCAAACTTTACTGACGGTTATAAGTGCGGCACTATTCTCGGAAGGCGTAACGTAGGAACGTATGCCTTCTCGGCCGCGTACGTGACGTTTGCACCATAGGGTGCACCGCAATAGGCCATGTCAGCACACGTCTTGTTCCAACAACCGTGTGCGCTCGTTATTACCATCACGCACGCTTCTTTCAATTAGAATGGGTGTGCCCGTCTAGCGCACACACGTTGATCTATCTAATTGTTTCAGTTTGTTGTGGCTAACCGCAAACAGTTCATCCATGTCAAGTGTATGCCATGAATCGCAGACACTTTGATCTGGCTTACCCATTTCTGTTCGGTTGCCTAATCACAAACAGTTAATCCTTCTGAAGCGTATGCCCTCAATCACACACACCTTGATCTGGCTGACCGTTTCTTTTGTGTTGCCTAATCACAAACAGTTCATCTGAGTGAACCGCATCGCACACACCTTCATCTGGCTGCCCGTTTCTTTTGTGTTGCCTAATCACAAACAGTTCATCCGAGTGAACCGTATGCTCTATATCGCACACGCCTTCATCAGGCTACCCGTTTCTTTTGTTCCGCCTCATCGCAAACAGTTCATTGGACTGAACTGTATGCTCTGGATCGCACACGCAACTAAAATCTGAACCGTGTTTGATGCATCCTCCATCGCAAACGTTTTCACCTTTTTTGATGGTTTTCATACATCACTCTTTGTGATTATTTCATCGCACATAGTTTCTCGAAGGGTCTCTGATCGTAATGTCGCGTTAGCAGCATCCTGCAGTAGTGTATATGCATGATCTCTTATAGCCTCGTATTTCTTCTCCGATATTTGGGTTTTGTTTGGCCAACTTGATCTATTTATCTTGCAATGGGAAGAGGTGCCCGGTAGTGGGTTCGATCTTACGGTGCTTGATCCCAGTGACAGAAAGGGAACTGACACGTATGTATCGTTGCTACTAAGGATAAAAAGACGAGATCTATATCTACCACCATATAGATAAACGGATCTTGTCTACATCATGTCATAGTTGTCATTGCATTACTCCGTTTTTCCATGAACTTAATACACTAGATGCATGCTGGATAGCGGTCGATGTGTGGAGTAATAGTAGTAGATGCAGGCAGGAGTCGGTCTACTAATCTTGGACGTGATGACTATGTAATGATCATTGCCTGGATATCGTCATGATTATTTGAAGTTCTATCAATTGCCCAACAGCATTTTTTTTACCCACTGTTTGCTATTTTTCTCGAGAGAAGCCACTAGTGAAACCTACGGCCCCCGGATCTTCTTTCTCATATATTTGCCTTGCGATCTATTTTTCCTTTGCGTTTTTATTCAGATCTATTAAACCAAAAATACAAAAATATCTTGTTGCACTTTATTTTATTTGTGATCTATTATTTCAATCTATTATAATTTTCTCCCGATCATCGTGCCTTTTGGCGCCGTTACCCGAAAGGGATTGATAACCCCTTTAACACGTCAGGTTGCGAGTGGCTGTTATTTGTGTGTAGGGGTTGTTTACGTTTTGTTGCTTGGTTCTCCTACTAGTTCGATACCTTGGTTTCATTACTGAGGGAAATACCTACCGTTGATGTGCTACATCATCCTCTCCTCTTGGGGGAAACACCGACGTAGTCTTAGCAAATATCATCAAGGGAATTTCTAGCACCGTTGCCGGGGAGGATCAAGTCAAGATTGTCCCCCGTCAACTTGCCAAATTTCTGGCGCTGCTGTCGGGAGGATCTTCAACATAACCAGGTTCCTAATCACAAATCTTATCTCCTCGCAATTTACATTATTTGCCATTTTCCTCTCGTTTTCCTCTCCCCCACTTCACAAATATTGCCGCTTTATTCGCCTCTCTTCTTCCGTTCGCCGTTTTCTTGCCGGATCTGTTTTTTTTTGTGTGTGAGATCTTGTTTGCCGTTATGGATAACTCCTCTTCTATTGCTTGCACTCCCGAGAACGAGGTTCTCAACTTTAAACAAAGGGGAGGAGAAAGTTTAAAAGACGCTTTGTATGGAATTTGCAATGCTCATAATAGATCTATCCGTAAGCAATCTACCGTTGTGCTTCTGCGTTGTTTTTATGTTGGCATCACCATTTGGTATAGATTCGTCCTTGATACGATTACTAGTGGGAATTTCTTAATGAGTCCTCCTTTTGATGCTCTTAATGCTATGGGAAATTTAGTGGGATCACCACCTCTTATGGTTAATGAAACAATTTTGACTCTTGAGCATGTTATGGAAAGATTAGATGTTATTGAAAAGAAAGTGCTCACCGAAGATCATATGGAAATTATACATAGAAAGATGCATAATTTTGCTACTAATCTTGGGTCAAAAGTGGGCGATATTTTTAAGTTGTTAAAAGAGAGGGGTACTTTAATCCATGGAAGAAGAGAAGAAAGTCCGTCTCGGATTGATAAATTGTAAGAAATCTTTAGTAATCTAAGCACGGCTTTCACTACCACTAAAATTATTGAGGAAACCCCCTTAAAGAGTAGGAGATCCAAAAACAAGGGTGCAACTTCTAGTGATAAAGGAGATCTTAGGATGATTAGTATCCACCCTGATTTTGTTGAAGTGATAAGAGATCCTTTTTGCAAGAATGAAATCTTTGAAATTATTACTAGGAGTGTTGTTATTGAAAGTCTTTATTCTAAATATTTGAGGGATTCTAAGTGTTTGATTGAAGAGTTGGACAAAGATGACAAAACTTAGATCCTTGCCTTATGCCTAGCTAAGGGCGTAAGACTATAGCACTTGTTGGGAGGCAACCCAATGAATAAAATTTATTTTTGCTTTTTGCTTTCTGTTCTTGTGTGTCCACACAATTATGCTACTGGTATGATTGTGTTTTTGTGTTATAATTAGTGTTTGTACCAAGTAAAGCCTATAGGATCTTCTTGGGTGATAGTTGTTTGATCTTGCTGAAAAAGACAGAAACTTTGCGCTCACGAAATCACAGAAAAGAGCTTTTTCTCTAATTCTTTTTACAGAAGATTAATATACAAATTACCCTGGTCGTCCTATTTTGGTAGAATTTTTGGAGTTCCAGAAGTATTCTCCAAAGTCAGATTACTACAGACTGTTCTGTTTTGACAGATTCTGTTTTCTTTGTGTTGTGTGCTTATTTTGATGGCTCTATGGTTTTCTTTGATGAATTTTTGCCATGGAAAAGTTGGAATACATTAGATATAATACAAAAACAAAATATGAATTGGTTTGATACATCACTTATAGTAGTGGTTTGCTTTCTTATACTAACGGATCTCACAAAGGTTTTGTTGAGTTTTGTGTGATTGAAGTTTTCAAGTTTTGGGTTATCTTATGATGGATGAAGGAAGGATGTAAGAGTTTGCTTGGGATGCCTCGGCATCCCAAGCTATTATCTAAGAATGAGCAACCAACTAAGCTTGGGGATGCCCCCGAGTGGGATCCCCGCTTTCTTCCAACAACTATCGGTATTTTACTCGAGACTATATTTTTATTCGTCACATGATATGTGTTTTGCTTGGAGCGTCTTGTATGATATGTGTCTTTGCTTGTTTTATTTTGTGTTTTAAGTCATCAATCCTTGCTGGACACACTTATTGAGAGAGCCAAAATTATATCATGACTTGCTAGAATTGCTCTCTATGCTTCACTTAAATCTTTTATGAGCTAGGACTTGCTCTAGTGCTTCACTTATATCTTTTTGAGCACGGTGTGCTTTGTTATTTTTGAAGAAATGCTCTCTTGCTTCACTTAGATTTATTTGAGAGTTAGTAAATTTTAAATAAATTCTCTCTTGCTTCACTTAAATTATTTTGGGAGAAAGAAATTTTGTTATGCTCATGATCTTCACTTATATTTGTTTGAGCTTATGAAAAGCAACACATGAAAATTAGTCCCAAAGTGATAGATATCCAAGAAGGATAAAGAAAAAGAAAATTTCATGAAGATCATTGGAAAAAATAAACTTGATTCTTAGTAATAATTTTGAGATGATGATGATGTGATATGTGAGTTATGTTGATGAGTAATTGTGCTCTAGTAAGAATATTGGTGTTAAAGTTTGTGATTAGCTATGCATGCACGAAAGTCAATAATCATGCTATGAAAATTATATCCAACTTGTGGTGCATTATTCGGTGTTAATTATGCCCAATGCTTGCTTATGAGATTATTCGTTTCTTGGTTGGTCGCTTCTCAATCTTTTTGCTAGCCTTCATTTTCCACCAAGTATGACCTCTACTTGTGCATTCAAAATCCTTTTAACCAGTTTTGCCACATGAGTCCACTATCTACCTCTTTGCGGTATTCTTTTGCCGTTCTAAGCAAATTTGTATGTGCCATCTCTAATTTTCAAAATAAACTTCTCTTTTGTGTATTTGTTTCGCTCGCGGAACGGTAACGGGTGGCTAATATTTTCCATGCTAGATGTGTTATTCTCAAGATGAGTGTTTATTCACTTGTCATTGCACGAGAGTAAGGCAAAGGTTTTAGGGATGCCCACTCCCAAAATGCAAAAAAAATATTTACTTTATGTTGAAAAATAATAAATTCCTTGGAAAGCGTTGGTATGGAGGGCACCCGTGGATACGGCTAGCCATGGAAAGTGAAAGAATGGTGGAAAAAGGAATAACCTTTATTTTCTGTTTGGGAACCGCCTATGGCATATCTAGCATGGAAAGTATTCATAGCTCGAAGTCAAGCTTTTCATTGGTGGGATGGATACACCTCCCAAAAAATTTTATCTCTATTTTTTCGCTTTGAGCTTTGGCACCTCTACAAATCCCTACTTCCCTCTGTGAAGGGCCTTTCTTTTACTTCATGCAATTTTTATTTTATTTTAAGTCTCCATCTTCTCTTACAAAAGCACCAACTAGGAGGCAATATGATCGTACTTAAGTATTGGGTGTAGTTAATATTCGAGTGTGTTTCATGAATGGATCAATGTTTGAGCATGATAGGCTAGGGATAACTTATTTTAGCGTTCATATTTTGAAAGACATGGTTGCTTGTTGATATGCTTGAGTATCTAAATTATTATGTCAAAACTAGACTATTTCTTTGAATCACATAAAAGTCCAAATGTCCATGATATAAAGAAAGGAATATGATATGACTTGATGAACAACACTCCACATCAAAAATTCTATTTTTATCACTTACTTACTCGAGAATGAGTAGGAGTTAAGCTTGGGGATGCTGATACGTCTCCAATGTATCTATAATTTTTTATTGTTCCATGTTGTTTTATTATCAATCTTGGATGTTCTATAATCATTTTATAGTCATTTTATATCATTTTTTCGGACTAACCTATTGACATAGTGCCAAGTGTCAGTTGCTGTTTTTTCCATGTTTTTTACATCGCTAGAAATCAGTATCAAACGGAGTCCAAATGCCACAAAACTCCATAATGATTTTTTATGGGCCAGAAGGAAGGCAATGGGCCCTGGTTGCACCTGGGGTGCCCGAGGGGCACAATCCACCGTGGCGCACCAGAGGCTCAGCGCGCCTCGGTGGGTTGTGCCCACCTGGGGTGCCCCCCGGACAGCCTCTTTGCTCTATAAATACCCCAAAAATACCATAACCCTAGGGGAGTTGACGAAATATTCATCTAGCCGCCGCAGAGTCCAGAACCACCAGATCCAATCTAGACACCATCACGGAGGGATTCACCACTTACATTGGTGCCTCCCCGATGATGCGTGAGTAGTTCTTTGTAGACCTTTGGGTCCGTAGTTAGTAGCTACATGGCTTTCTCTCTCGCGCCGAATTCTCAATACAATGGTCTCTTGGAGATCCATATGATGTAACTCTTTTTGCGGTGTGTTTGTTGGGATCTGATGAACTTCGAGTTTATGATCAGTTATATCTTTTTATATCCATGAAAGTTATTTGAGTTTCTTTGATCTCTTATATGCATGATCTCTTATTTAGCCTCGTATTTCTTCTCCGATATCTGGGTTTTGTTTGGCCAACTTGATCTAGTTATCTTGCAATGGGAAGAGGTGCCCAGTAGTGGGTTCGATCTTACGGTGCTTGATCCCAGTGACAGAAAGGGAACCGACACGTATGTATCGTTGCTACTAAGGATAAAAAGACAAGATCTATATCTACCGCCATATAGATAAACGGATCTTGTCTACATCATGTCATCGTTCTTATTGCATTACTGCGTTTTTCCATGAACTTAATACACTAGATGCATGCTGGAAAGCGGTCGATGTGTGGAGTAATAGTAGTAGATGCAGGCAGGAGTCGGTCTACTAATCTTGGACGTGATGCCTATGTAATGATCATTAACTGGATATCTTCATGTGGCACCGCATCAACAAGTCGTTGCACCAAACCAAAATAACTATTCGGAATTGGCTCACTCAGCCATAGCCGGACCACGACGTCCTTCATAGTAGATCCGGATATCTTGTGGAGCTCGGCCCACTGGGCCATCTGTTCGTTCAGCAACAGCGGACGCTTTGGCATGCAGAAAATTATTTGAAGTTCTATGAATGCCCAACAACATTTTGTTTACCCACTGTTTGTTATTTTTCTCGAGAGAAGCCACTAGTGAAACCTACGGCCCCCGGGTCTTCTTTTTCATATATTTGCCTTGCGATCTATTTTTCCTTTGCGCTTTTATTCAGATCTATTAAACCAAAAATATCTTGCTGCACTTTATTTTATTTGCGACCTATTATTTCAATCTATTATAATTTTCTCCCATCATCATGCCTTTTGGCGCCGTTACCTGAAAGGGATTGACAACCCCTTTAACACGTCGGATTGCGAGTGGCTGTTATTTGTGTGCAGGGGTTGTTTACATTTTGTTGCTTGGTTCTCCTACTGGTTTGATACCTTGGTTTCATTACTGAGGGAAATACCTACCATTGTTGTGCTACATCATCCTCTCCTCTTGGGGGAAACACCGACTTAGTCTTAGCAAACATCATCAGTCATCTCACCGGACCTCTAGTTGGGGCCAAACGAGAGAACTTTGATGTTTACTGGTTTATTGGTCCCCTTTGCATTTTGCGCCAAGTTTTGACCTTTGATTTAACTAATAAAATGTTAATGCATGTAACAAAAAATGTTGTGTAAGTCACCTTATGAAAACCGAATAATCCCAAAACACTTAGGCACGGTACATTAACTCCCTCCTCGTTTCTTATTTCGTGACATATCAACCAATGAGAGATGTGGGCCGTGCATGCTTTCAATGACTTGAGACTACCAAACATGACATGCAGTGGTTAGTTCATTGCATGTAATCATATTAATTAGCAAAACGACATTAAGTTCTCTCGCTTTCCCCTTCGTCTTGGTCGCGGTGCACAACCTAAGAGCATGGTTAATAGTATAGCCAACTGCTGGCTATATGATGTTGCCATGTCATATAGAGCTATCACTTGTAGCCACTCATACAATAAGGTTATCTATAAGGCTGGCTATAAGAGTACTACTTTTTCTCATCTTCTCTCTCTCTTTCTTCATATTTATTGTATATCAGCCTAGGAATCCGCATATAGCTAGGCTCTTGCATGAGAGCCCACTCCTCTTTTTCACTTGCTCTAAGATGACTTATACACCTAGGCGGAGGGAGTAGTCTCAAGTCATTGGATGCATACGCACCCCACGTCTCGTATTGGGTGATTTCTTTTTTCATGGCAAAAAACAGGGAACGAGATGGGTAGTTAATGCACCACGCCTAAAAGTTTTGGGATTACGATTTGGTTTCCGTAACGTGACTAATGCACTAGTACGGAGGGAGTACAATAGTAGTCTTTGATTGCAATTTTTTGTTGGTAGCTTACAAAGCTGAGCGCTCGGTGAGTACAATAGTAGTCTGATTGATGAGACTTTAGATTTGTGACATCTACCGGAAGGAATAAAACAATACACCATGTATTTATTTACAAAGGGAGTAGTACATTTTTTGTGACATGCATTACTAGATATTGCTAGTCAAATACTAAATCCTGATGGACGTGGTAGTACTACTAAATCCAGACGGTGGCGCTAGTACTAGTAGTAGTACTACCAATGTAGTAATCTTGTACTACCCGTTGGTCAAATTATTACGTGTTGCTCCTCACCGTGAAGTGACAAGACCTCGCTATTTGGAGATGACACCTGAGTATAGGCGCCGTGTTCGGCATACCATAGTCAGCCTCACCGTCTGCAGTCACTATCATCATGGTTGTAGAGCTAGCCTGCTTACAACTAGCCATGTTCGACATAATTTCCCGTGCGTAGATGCCCGTGCATTGCACGGAACACCAAGATTGGGGGTGGACGGCACCGGCAGCGGCCATCGTGCCAGATTTTTCCATGGCCTTCTAGATGTGGTGGGGAGGAGATAAGGCTGATTGTGAGAGACAAGGAGTTGTTTGTAAATAGGGAACAAGTGCGGGCATCTTTTTTGCAAAACTGGAGAAGTTTGGTTTGTATGCGTCAGATCTAGATCCGATGGCTATTGGTGAAAGATGGCAGGCACAACATCATCACCAACTCAGGACCTCTTTGATTCGCAGGATTTTGAAAACGCAGGAATAGGACACGGTAATATTACAAGTTTCAAACTGATATTACAAATGTTAGGAGTAATGTTGCACCTACGAAGAGGGAATTACTAGGACGTAAGAACTTTCGTTACTTTAGGTGGATGCAGCATTATCATACAAACTAAAATCCACTGCCCTGACAAGTCACTAATGGGAAAATAAATTTTTGAGTCTCTGGCCACTTGATGTTTCAAAAACAAATTCAGCTTCTGCGGAGACTTTGTCATTTAGGCTTAGACGCTTGCGGTGATCAGCATGCCATTCATTGTTGCGCCAGAGAACGCCAAACCTCATTACCTTGAGCACACTTACCCCCAGAACAAAGAACCTGGATCTCAGATGTGCTGCCTCGGTAGTCGATCAAATCAATTTCTGTAAGATGGAGATCAAGGCATTCGACGAGATTGTTATAATGCAGCACATTTTTCACTTTCAGGTCTTTTTTTATCTGCAAAAGAAGAGAACATATTAGAGCAAATTGGCTATATAAGATTGTCGTGTCATCTAGAGTTACCAATATCATTCTCTCATAAGATAGGGTTGGCTGGCTAGTGATATTTTTCTCTCTATCTCTCTCTCTCTCTCTCTCTCTCTCTCTCTCTCTCTCTCTCTCTCTCTCTCTCTCTTTCTTTTTCCTCTCATTTACCTAGGAGCAAGTGAAGAGCTTGGGCATTTGTTGCCTTACACTATGTGGCCGATGCCATATTTCTCAAAAGTATGCCACATAATACGCATCGATGTCAAATCAAAAGATTTTGCCACCGCTCTCGCGATGTGAGAGAGTTGGCACCGTTGTGCACACAGACCCACATGTATAAAAAACTCAATAAAACCAACTACACCAGCCTCTCACTCTCCCAAACAAGTGTTTTTTATTGCCTCGGTCCTCTCTCTCCCATGCAAGTGTTTTTTCATTGCGTGAGTTAATTTGGCATCGGAGCAAAATAGGTGATCCAGATTGGGGAATGAGCAATGGAGGGGCACCGATGCCAAATGCATCACAAGTGAATTTGGCACGTGTTTTGGCCTACATAGTGGAGGGCCGTTATAGCCCACTTTTGTACTACCTCGTATTTAGTGTAAAATTTTGACCATAGATTTACCTAAGAAAATGCCAATGCATGTCACCAAAAATTATACCATTTGAAATTATGTTCAAATAAGAATCCAACGATATAATTTTCAGTGACATGCATTAACATTTTGTCAGTTAAATCTATGGTCAAATTTTGATACTACAAAATAGGAAGAGTAAACCAGGACGGAGGTAGTACTTGCTCTTAGGGTAACCATAGAGTTACTAGTTTAAGTTACTTTCCACTATGACTAGCCTAGGCTACTATAGTAGTACAACAAAAAATGATGCAGGTGATCACGTGAGAAAAAATACTAAAAATATTTCTTTCGGTGCAGTGTGTAGATGCAGTTTTGAACACTGCACTTGTCATCGTAATTCGGGAAAATTACGAAAATTGAGCTACGTTGTGATTACCGTTTACTAATAGGAAAGAAGTTTCACCTTGATGAGTAGCTTCTCCGTGCACGGAAAGCATGTAAGGAATCCAACAACTTGATCCAGATTGGGGCCGATAGATTTTATTGCCAAGATCTTCACTGTGCGCATAGACTGGGTCAATCTTGTGGGAATCATTTGCTGGAAGACGGTTGTAAATACATCAAGAAAAAATCTAAAATGTGAATTTCAAGAAGACGGAGAAGAAGATGAGTGTTGTACCTAAACGATTACGGATCCAATAAAGAGTTCGGAGAATTTGGCAGACGAGTACACCAACACTGTCAATTTCGGCGCGTCAATGGCCCTGATTTTTGTTGGACCTTCTAGATCAGATACAAGCAATCTCTCAAGGGAAGGCGCATTCTCAATGACCATAATGTGGAACAGCTGGATTGATCTCTTCCCAATTGATGTCTTCTTGCGGGGCCATCAAGACACATAAATCCATCGGAGATTCATCGAGGCGATGTGGAGGCTAATGAACCCGTGGATCTTCTCAAGACTAAGGTACTCGAGCGAAGTACAACTGTGGAGCAGATGCTCCGTAGCCTTCTTCGAGATGACAACGTCGAAGAGGTCGAGCTGCTTGAGTTGAGGGAGAAGGGCGGGCGCGGCATTAATCTGGGGAAGATAGCACGAGCTAAAGCTGGCGAGGCGCAGCGTTGGCGTGAGGCGAAGCACGGACGGTGGGAGATAGCGCCATCGTCCAGCTTCAAAGTTGAGTTCCTCGAGATGATCTAGGGCGAGGGATAAGAACCACTCGTCGAACTTGGCTTGGACCTTGCTGTTGGTACTGAACATGCGGATGTCAAGGCGTCTGGCTGGCCCAGGGTGTGATGAAAGGATCTTGGAGACTGCGGCCATGCATTTGCAATCCCCATCGCAGGGGCAGCTGTCGACGGTGAGGTTGAGGGGGACACGGCGCCAGAGGGGGTGCCACCGCCGGGAGAGCAGGGCGGTCCGCACGGCACATTTGGTGGGGAGAAGGCCGATGATGACGAGCAGCATGTCGTCGGGGAGGCTGCTGATGAAGTCCAGGATCGCCGGATGCGGTTTTGGCTCGATCCGCCTCCGCTTGTTGGCTACCTCGCCGTCCATCTCAACCAGTGGCGACGCCATTGTACATGTGTGCTGGTGTGTGTTGTGTGCTGGCCTGCTCGGTGTGCGCGAGTGCATCCTTCTGTGCATGCCGCCGCGCCGTGGTGAATTGTGCGCGAGTGTGTCCTCAATGCGCCCTCAATTTACTAGCATGCGGGGTGCTACCCCGAGTGGTTTCAACTTTGTTTACTTCACCACGTGTTAGATGGGCCTATAGTTTACTTATTTTCACCCACTGCCACATGGGCCAGCACACGAAGATAGAGAACATGAGCTGACAAGGCAGCATGTGAACTGGTTGACCGGTCAACTAAACAATATACGGAGCTATACGTTGACACAGTGAGCGTATAATCCGTCGGTATAGAGAGTTCGAGTGAGAGGGGAGGCCCGTGAGAGATAGCAGAGACAGAGAAAGAGTTGTTGCCTCCGTTCGACAATGTAGTGCCAACATTTTTTTAAAATTCAAACTTTTGAAATTTTGACCAAGTTTATAAAGAAATTACTTATATCTACAATACCAAAGATAAATGATAGTATGGAGTAAGTACATGTTGTGATGAATCTAATGATCATTCCAGATGTAAATGTTTTTCTCCACATATACCTGGTCTAACTTTTCTGAGGTTTGACTTTTCAAAAAATCCATATGCTTATGGACGTGAGAGAGTACCTAACTAGAGAGAGTGTGTGTGAAATAGAAAGAGTGACTGAAAAAAGTGTGTGTGCGTGTGTGAAAGAGACATGGACAACACACGATAAAAGTAGAGAAAAGGCGTGTGTGTCTTATGCAAACATATCACATAAGACATGGGGAGGAGAGAGTGTATGTTTGTCATAGAGAGATCCCCTGGAGATCGTGATGGGACTACATGGGTGGGAGATCGAGTGACAAGGTGTGTGCGCGATAGAAGATACCCCGAGAGATATCGAGATAGACATATGGATGGAAGGAGACAATACGTGTGTTCCTGATGGCTAGTGAGAGATAATCATACTTAGGGGGGAGTGTGTGCGCCAATGATGGAGTGAGGGATTATGGTACTTAGGGAGGTGCGTGTCACATAGAGAGAGAACAAGGGCGGAGAGTGTTAGATGGGTCTATGTAGCACGAGCAGGACATGTGTATGTGTGAACTAGGGAGATATAAAGTTTGAGAGAGATAGAGGAGCCCCAATAAGGTTGAGTGGAAAAGGCCGATAGCTGAGAGGGGGAAATGATATTCCATACGCTCGATAATGCAAAGGTATGTAAATTTTTTAGAAGTCGAACTTTGGAAACTTTGACCATGTTTACGCAAATGTTATTTATATCTACAATACCAAAGATACATCATACGAAACTACATCTCATGATGAATCTAATGGTATATGTTCGCCGTTCTAGATGTAAATGTTTTTCTCCACGTACATGGTCAAACTTTGTGATGTTTTACTTTTCAATAAATCTATATGCTATGGACCGAAGATAGTGCCTAAGTCAAGAGAGATCAAGTGCGTGTGGAGGAGAATGAGTGAGTGTGCAAAAAGAGTATGTGTGTGAAAGATAAAGGGACAACAAATGATAAATTAGAGAGAGAGTGTGTGTTTTCGTTTCTTATGCAAACATATCACACATGCATCTCTGAGATAGAAAGGCGAGGTGAGGAGATACAAGAAGATAGCTAGTGCGTGATTGTTTGCAACGGAGAGAGACACCCCTATAGCACATGTCCAATAGAGGTCTGGCCAACAAGGAACAAAGGTCGAGAGGGATGCATGGAGAACATGGACGCATGGGGAGGGAGAGAAAGGTGTGTTTGTGATAGAGAGATCCCCTCGAGATCGTGAGGGGACTATATGGGTGGGAGATCGAGGGAGGTGCGTCTTGTGATAGAAAGATGCCCCGAGAGAAATCGAGATAGACCATGCACATGTTTGTGATGGAGACTAAGATTAGCTAGTCATTTACATATAGGGGGGACTGCGTGTGCCTACAATTGAGTGAGAGACCATCATACTTGGCTAGGCATGAGATTGTGTGTGTGTGTGTGATGGAGAGAGAACGAGGGAGAGAGATAGAGTTTTAGATGGGTCTATCGACTGCGAGTGAGATATGCATGTGTATGTGTGACCCAGGGAGATTGAGAGTTTGAGAGAGAGAGGGAAGAGCTCCAAGACGACAGAGTGGTGCATGAGAGAGTTACGGGCAACGGGCCAAGGAATTTGTGTGCGTATGATGAGTGCACCCAAGATATTTAGCTTGGACTAGAGAATCATACATAGTGTGCGATAGATACCTATAGATGGAGTATATATGCATGTGAACTAGAAAGACACCCCCACACACACACACACACACACAAAGAGAGAGATGGAGAGAGAGGAGAGGGATCAAAAGGTTTGTGTGTTGGATGCGTGCGACATGAATAGAAGATTGTCGGTGAGAGAGAGAGAGAGAGAGATATCAGGAGTCCAGGAGAGGGGGAGGTCGCATTTTATGCATCAAAGGCTGATATAAACCATGTTTTGATATAAACTTGCATTCAAATATTTAAATTGGAAAACATGTTGTCTGCAATCCACACATGAACGGAGATATGGTATATCAAACAAGTTCATTAGTTTGACTTTCAACATGTTCATGGACTACTATAATATTGTACAACATGCCACTCGGTTGAGGTGTTCAATTTTGGATTTAGTTCACTATTTTGACCTTGTGAACGAGCTATTTCATTGAATCAAGATATTTCATTTTCAGTTTGATTCCCGTTTTTGAGTGGGTCAACTATTTGTCATATAGTAAATCGCTAGCAACGAGCATGTAAAAACACATTACTCCCGAGCATCATCTCTCCATCTAAAAAAGAAGTGGCAAGCTAACATTTCAAATTTTGATTCGAATCGACTTGGTAAGGTAGACGTGGATGCTCGTTCTCCCAAAATTTGAACGAACCGTTAAACACCCTCTGCTCGGTGGAATTTGCCCAAGCAAATAAATGGGAGACGCGAAATTACCAGCCTATGTGGGACACGCATCAATTGGCCAGTTGTACATCAAGGATAGGTTCGTAACTTCATCCAAGCGCGCTTTCTCCTCGGCCAAAATGACATGTGCCGAATAATTCATAAACCATGGTCAGAAAAACACCCTCTCCTTGCCCGAAATAGCTCGCTCCCACTATTTCAAAACACGCTCTCCTTGCCCAAAATTGCTCGCGCCCACTATATTTCAAAACACACCCTCCTCGCCCGAAATCGCTCGCGCCCACTATATTTCAAAACACACCCTCCTCGCCCCCGCTCGCACCCACTATCTGGGAGAAGCAAAGGTTCTCTACTATCCTCGACCCTCAGTACAAAGACCCAAGCCGAGAAGCCTAAAGGCAGGGGGTAGAATCAGAACTCCCCCACATTTCGCATAAATGCGTCAGAAGACATGGTTCCCCTCCCAATTCCCCATTCATACCTCGTGGGCGCCAAATCACCTTCTCCCCGGAAGCTCCCTTCTCCCGATCCGTGAAATCTCAGCCCCTCCTCCATGGCGCCCCCACCGCACCAAATTCACAACCGCCCTCCTCTCTAATCCCAAAGACACTCTCCATTTGTCGTCGTGCACTCGGCCATGTGCCTCTTACTCCGTGCTGCCGGAGCTGCCTCGACGATGGCCGCGTGAACCGTACGGGAGCTGATTCACCCCCTCCGCTGTTCACGGCGCCGGAGCAGCTCCAACTTTGGATCCGTCCAGAGCCCCAGCACTGCTTCCCCGTAGCCGTCGACCATCGCGGCATCCCTCCTTCCCTGCCGCCGGTAGCCACCGCAACCGCGTCGGCCTCACCGACTCGGCAACTGGAGCAGCCTACTTCACTGGGCCACCAGATAGGTCGCACCATCATCTCAAATCACTTTCTTTAGGTGTCAGTTGTTTGAATTTTTATTCTGGGCCAATCGATTCCCAATGGGAAGTAGCACCCCTCGAGCCGGCGGAGCTCCTAGGCTGCCGGTTGGCTAGTGTCTAATGTAAGGGTGCGGGGGCGCAAGTTCGCCGCGGAAGCAGCGCTTAGATGACTATATTAGAGTTGCGTGGGTCGAAGGTATTGCCGCCGCCGGATCTGGATGACGAGAGTCTTTGTGGATTGGCCCAGGGGCGGCGCAACCACGGTGATACGTCTCCAACATATCTATAATTTTTTATTGTTCCATGCTATTATATTATCTGTTTTGGATGTGTAATGGGTTTAATATGCTCTTTTATATTATTTTTGGGAATAACCTATTAACCGGAGGCCCAGTGCCAGTTGCTGTTTTTTTTCCTATTTCAGCGTTTCCAGAAAAGGAATATCAAACGGAATCCAAACGGAACGAAACCTTCACAAGGATCTTTCTTGGAACAAACGCAATCCAGGAGACTTGGACTAGAAGTCAGAGACGCAACGAGGCGGCCACGAGGTAGGAGGGCGCGCCCAGGTGGGTAGGCACGCCCCCCACCCTCATGGGCCCCTCGTAGCTCCACCGACCTACTTCTTTCGCCTATATATACTCATATACCCTAAAAACATCCAGGGGAGCCACGAAACCACTTTTCCACAGCCGCAACCTTCTGTACCCGTGAGATCCCAGCTTGGGGCCTTATTCGGCGCTCCGCCAAAGGGGGTATCGATCACGGAGGGCTTCTACATCAACACCATAGCCTCTCCGATGATGTGTGAGTAGTTTACCACAGACCTTCGGGTCCATAGTTATTAGCTAGATGGCTTCTTCTCTCTCTTTGATTCTCAATACAAAGTTCTCCTTGATGTTCTTGGAGATCTATTCGATGTAATACTTTTTGTGGTGTGTTTGTTGAGATCCGATGAATTGTGGGTTTATGATCAAGATTATCTATGAACAATATTTGATTCTTCTCTGGATTCTTATATGCATGATTTGATATCTTTGCAAGTCTCTTCAAATTATCGGTTTAGTTTGGCCTACTAGATTGATCTTTCTTGCAATGGGAGAAGTGCTTAGCTTTGGGTTCAATCTTGCGGTGCTTGATCCCAGTGACAGAAAGGGAACCGACACGTATTGTATTGTTGCCGTCGAGGATAAAAAGATGGGGTTTATATCATATTGCTTGAGTTTATCCCTCTACATCATGTCATCTTGCCTAATGTGTTACTCTGTTCTTATGAACTTAATACTCTAGATGCATGCTGGATAGCGGTCGATGTGTGGAGTAATAGTAGTAGATGTAGAATCGTTTCGGTCTACTTGACACGGACGTGATGCCTATGTTCATGATCATGCATAGGTATTCTCATAACTATGCGCTTTTCTATCAATTGCTCGGCAGTAATTTGTTCACCCGCCGTAATATATGCTATAATGAGAGAAGCCAGTAGTGAAACTGATACCCTCCAACGTATTTACAATTTTTGATTGCTCCTGCTATATTATCTACTGTTTTGGACTATATTGGGCTTTATTTTCCACTTTTATATTACTTTTGGGACTAACCTATTAACTGGAGGCCCAGCCTGTAATTGCTGTTTTTTGCCTATTTCGGTGTTTCAAGAAGCGAGAATATCAAACGGAGTCCAAACGGAATGAAACCTTCGGGAACATGATTTTCTCACCGAATATGATCCAAGAGACTTGGACCCCACGTCAAGAAAGAAGGGAGGTGGCCACGAGGGTGGGGGGCGCGCCCACCCCCATAGGGCGCGCCCCTGCCTCGTGGGCCCCCCGAAGCTCCACCGACGTACTCCTTCCTCCTATATATACCTACGCACTTCAAACGATCGACACGAGCCAAAACCTAATTCCACCACCGCAACCTTCCTCAGACTCCACGAGATCCCATCTTGGGGCTCGTGCGAGCTCACGAGAGGGCATCCACCACGGAGGGCTTCTACATCATCATAGCCCCTCCAATCAAGTGTGAGTAGTTCACCTCAGACCTTCGGGTCCATAGTTAGTAGCTAGATGGATTCTTCTCTCTTTTTTGATCTCAATACAATGTTCTCCCCCTCTCTCGTGGAGATCTATTCGATGTAATCTTCTTTTTGCGGTGTGTTTGTTGAGACCGATGAATTTTGGGTTTATGATCAAGATTATCTACGAACAATATTTGAATCTTCTCTGAATTATTTTATGTGTGATTGGTTATCTTTGCAAGTCTCTTAGAATTATCAGTTTGGTTTGGCCTACTAGATTGGTTTTGCTTACAATGGGAGAAGTGCTTAGCTTTGGGTTCAATCTTGCGGTGTCCTTTCCCAAAGGATGTGAGGGGCAGCAAGGCACGTATTGTATTGTTTCCATCGAGGATAACAAGATGGGTTTTTTTATCATGTTACATGAATTTATCCCTCTACATCATGTCATCTTGCTTAAGGCGTTACTCTGTTTTCATTAACTTAATAATCTAGATGCATGCTGGATAGCGGTCGATGAGTGGAGTAATAGTAGTAGATGTAGGCAGGAGTCGGTCTACTTGTCTCGGATGTGATGCCTATATACATGATCATACCTAGATATTCTCATAACTATGCTCAATTCTGTCAATTACTCAACAGTCATTCGTTCACCCACCGTAAAATACTTATGCTCTTGAGAGAAGCCACTAGTGAAATCTATGGCCCCCGGGTCTATTCTCATCATATTAATCTTCCATCACTTTATTATTTCCTTTGCTTTTTTACTTTGCTTTTTATTTTTACTTTGCATCTTTATACCAAAAATACCAAAAACATTATCTATCAGATCTCACTATCGTAAGTGACCGTGAAGGGATTGACAACCCCTTATCGCGTAGGTTGCGAGGATTTACTTGTATTGTGCAAAAGTAGGGACTCATGCGTAGCCTCTTTGGATTGATACCTTGGTTCTCAAAAACTAAGGGAAATACTTACTCTACTCGCTTGCATCACCCTTTCCTCTTCAAGGAAATCCAACGCAGATGGTCAAGAGGTAGCAGGAAGATTTCTGGCGCCCGTTCTTGGGGAGTCTACATAAAGTCAACATACCAAGTACACATCAGAATCCCTTATCTCCCGCATTACATTAGTTGCCATTTGCCTCTCGTTTTCCTCTCCCCCACTTCACCCTTGCCGTTTTATACGCCCTCTCTTTTTTCTTTTGCCTTTTTCTCGCTTGCTTTTTGTTTGCTCGTGTGTTGGATTGCTTGCTTGTCACTATGGCTCAAGATAATACCAAATTGTGTGACTTTACCAATACCAACAATAATGATTTCCTTAGCACTCCGATTGCTCCTCTTACCAACACTGAATCTTGTGAAATCAATACTGCCTTGTTGAATCTTTTTATGAAAGATCAATTCGCCGGCCTTCCTAGTGAAGATGCCGCTACTCATCTAAATAGCTTCGTTGATTTATGTGATATGCAAAATAAGAAAGATGTTGACAATGATATTGTTAAATTGAAGCTATTTCTTTTTTCGCTTAGAGATCGTGCTAAAGCTTGGTTTTCGTCTTTGCCTAAAAATAGTATTGATTCTTGGAACAAGTGCAAAGATGCTTTTATCTCTAAGTATTTTCCTCCCGCTAAGATCATCTCTCTTAGGAACGATATTATGAATTTTAAGAAACTTGATCATGAACATGTTGGACAAGCTTGGGAGAGGATGAAATTAATAATACGTAATTGCCCTACTCATGGTTTGAATTTGTGGAGGATTATACAAAAAATTATGCCGGATTGAATTTTGCTTCTACAAATCTTTTGGATTGACATGGGAGGCACTTTTATGGAAATCACTTTAGGATATGCTACTAAACTCCTAGATAATATTATGGTTAATTATTCTCAATGGCACACTGAAAGATCTATTAATAAAAAAGTGCATGCGATAGAAGAAAACAATGTTTTGAGTGGAAAGATGGATGAACTTATGAAATTATTTGCTACTAAGAGTGTTTTTTCTGATCCTAATGAGATGCCTTTGTCTACCTTGATTGAGAATAATAATGAATCTATGGATGTGAATTTTGTTGGTAGGAATAATTTTGGTAACAACGCATTATCTGAGGGAATTTCAATCCTAGGCCCTATCCTAGTAATACTTCTAATAATTATGGAAATTCCTACAACAACTCTTATGGAAATTTTAATAAGATGCCCTCGGAATTTGAGACTAGTGTTAAAGAGTTTACGAATTGGCAAAAGAATTTTAATGCTTTGCTTGAAGAGAAATTGCTTAAAGTTGATGAATTGGCTAGGAACGTTGATAGAATTTCTCTTGATGTTGATTCTTTAAAGCTTAGATCTATTCCTCCTAAGCATGATATCAATGAGTCC
Source organism: Aegilops bicornis (assembly GCA_021605145.1). Lineage (NCBI taxonomy): Eukaryota > Viridiplantae > Streptophyta > Magnoliopsida > Poales > Poaceae > Aegilops > Aegilops bicornis. The sequence goes on from CM038671.1 coordinate 253,314,962, forward strand.
CTCAAAGCCATTAGAATTTACATTGATGAGTGCAAGGAAAGAACCGCGATTTTTTTCTGAAACTATGATGATTTTTATAGCAAATTCAAAAACTATACGCCCTAATGCATAAAAATCGAAACTATGACCCCATCGGCCTTCTATTGGCCGAAGAGGGACTTTTTCGACCTACCGTTGGCGAAGTGGGCTCTTCAGCCTCCCGTTGGCCGAAGAGTGCCCAGCTGGGCCGAGGAGCACTTTTCGGCTTCCTGTTGGCCGAAAAGTGTCAGGGGCACAAAACGTAGTTACGATGGCTTCAAATGAAAAAGTTATCAACGCGAAAAATCTTCGTCTCGTCGAAACGGTTGATTTTGATATAAAATTTATCTCAATCCGACATCGTATGCAACCTGTAGAGGCAAAACAAGGCCAGGGGCAGAAGCTGCAGAGTTACTTCGGACAGACCGAATGGATGTCAGAAAATTTGTCACGGGACACCCGGTGCACTTGGTGAGACCGTGTGGAATACAGAATAGTACACAAGTTTGGTCACGTTCACCCGGTGAGACCGAACCAAACCACACCGAGGCTCCGAAAAATTTCCAAAGATTTTTGGATAGAATTTTAGTCCTTTTATTGTACGGGAAGTCCAAGCCTCATAAATCGGCGTGGGCATTGTTAAATGCACCGGGAAGACACATGCCGGCATTGAAGAAATGTCTCTGTTGCGATGGCAGGAATTGAGACCAGAACTTTCGGTGGTGGCGTCATCCACCATGCAAAGTAGAGGCAATGGTCACCTCTCGGGCCCGTCACCGTGCCCTCGACGCCGGGGGTGATGCACACAAAAACGTCACCGTGTACCCTCGACGCTGGGGGTGATGCACCGTAGCTCTTGTCGAAGGAGACCCCGCAGGAAGCGCGGTAAGCAAGCAGTCTTTCCGGTGCAGACGAACAATTTTTCGGATAAAAAATCCTAACTTTAACTCGGACAGGAATCTTTAGTAAATTTTCTGACATCCATTCGGTCTGTCCGAAGTAACTCTGCAGTTTCTGCCCCTGACCTTATTTTGCCTCTACAGGTTGCATACGACGTCGGATTAAGACAATTTTTATATCAAAATCAACCGTTTCAACGAGACGAAGATTTTTCATGTTGATAACTTTTTCATTTGAGGCCATCTTAATTACGTTTTGTGCCCTGACACTTTTCGGCCAACGGAAGCCGAAAAGTGCTCTTCGCCCAAATTGAGCACTCTTCGCCAACGGGAGGCTGAAGAGCCCACTTCGCCAACGGTAGGTCGAAGTCCTCTTCGCCAATAGAAGGCCGACGGGATTATAGTTTCGAATTTTATGCATTAGGCCGTATAGTTTTCGAATTTGCTATAAAAATCATCATAGTTTTAAAAAAAAATCAAGAACCGCTAGGATGCGTGCTACGAAAGATGCCTTTATTAAAGCGTGTTCTTCCAATTTCTATGAAAATAAAGATGAAGATCTAAAAGTTATTGATGTGTCCCGTATTAAATCTTTGTTTTGCAAAATGAATCTTGATAATGATGGGACTGAATATGATCCACCTTTACCTAGAAGGCGTTCCAAGAATTCGGAGTTTTGAGATCTTGATGATAAATTTGATAAAAGTGGGATTGAAAAGATTAAAACCCTAGATGTTGCTAAACCCACTATTTTGGATTTCAAGGAATTTAATTATGAAAGTTGATCTTTAATTGATTGTATTTCCTTGTTGCAATCCGTGCTAAATTCTCCTCACGCTTATAGTCAAAATAAAGCGTTTACTAAACATATCGTTGATGCCTTGATGCAATCTTATGAAGAAAAACTTGAGTTGAAAGTTTCTATCCCTAGAAAACTTTATGATGAGTGGGAACCAACTATTAAAATTAAGATTAAGGACATGAGTTTTATGCTTTATGTGATTTGGGTGCTAGTGTTTCCACTATTCCCAAAACTTTGTGCGATTTGCTAGATTTCCGTGATTTTGATGATTGCTCTCTAAACTTGCACCTTGCGGACTCCACTATTAAGAAACCTATGGGAAAAATTAATGATGTTCTTATTGTTGAAAATAGGAATTATGTGCCCGTAGATTTTATCGTTCTTGATATAGATTGCAATCCTTCTTGTCCTATTATTCTTGGTAGACCTTTCCTTAGAACGATTGGTGCAATTATTGATATGAAGGAATGCAATATTAGATTCCAATTTCCATTAAAGAAAGGCATGAAACACTTCCCTAGGAAGAAAATAAAATTACCATATGAATCTATCATGAGAGCCACTTATGGATTGCCTACTAAAGATGGCAATACCTAGATCTATCCTTGCTTTTATGCCTACCTAGGGGCGTTAAACGATAGCGCTTGTTGGGAGGCAACCCAATTTTTTTTTCTTTTTTTTTGCTTTTGCTTCTGTTTAGGAATAAATATTCCATCTACCTTCTGCTTATATGTGGTTTTATGTTTTAGTTAGTGCTTCTGCCAAGTTAAACCTATAGGATCTTCTTGGATGATAGTTATTTGATCTTGCTGTAATTTCCAGAAACTTTCTGTTCACGAAAACAATTGTTAAAAATCACCAGAACGTGATAAAATAGTGATTCCAATTTCTGCTGATCAATAAACAAATTGCCTAGTTATTCCTATTTTGGCCGATTTTTTTGAGTTCCAGAAGTTTGCGTTAGTTACAGATTACTACAGACTGTTCTGTTTTTGACAGATTCTGTTTTTCGTGTGTTGTTTGCCTATTTTGATGAATCTATGGCTTGTAAAATAGTTTATAAACCATAGAGAAGTTGGAATACAGCAGGTTTAACACAAATATAAATAAATAATGAGTTCATTACAGTACCTTGAAGTGGTCTTTTGTTTTCTTTCGCTAACGGAGCTTATGAGATTTCTGTTGAGTTTTGTGCTGTAAAGTTTTCAAGTTTTGGGTGAAATCTTTTGGTGGATTATGGAACAGGGAGTGGAAAGAGCCTATGCTTGGGGATGCCCATGTCACCCCCAAGATAATCTAAGGACACCAAAAATTCAAATCTTGGGGATGCCCCGGAAGGCATCCCCTCTTTCGTCTACTTCCATCGGTAACTTTACTTGGAGCTATATTTTTATTCACCACATGATATGTGTTTTGCTTGGAGCATCTTGTATGATTTGAGTATTTGCTTTTTAGTTTACCACAATCATCCTTGCTGTACACACCTTTTGAGAGAGCCATACATGAATTGGAATTTGTTAGAATACTCTATCTGCTTCACTTATATCTTTTGAGCTATATAGTTTTGCTCTAGTGCTTCACTTATATCTTTTAGAGCACGGTGGTGGATTTGCTTAATAGAAACTATTGATCTCTCATGCTTCACTTAGATTATTTTGAGAGTCTTAAATAGCATGGTAATTTGCTTAAAAAATTTAATATGCTTGGTATTCAAGATTTGTGAAACTTTCTTTTGAGTGTGTTGAATACTAAGAAAAGTTTGATGCTTGGTTATTGTTTTGAGATATGAAGATGGTGATATTAGAGTCATGCTAGTTGAGTAGTTGTGAATTTGAGAAATACTTGTGTTAAAGTTTGTGATTCCCATAGCATGCACGTAAGGTGAACTGTTATGTGATGAAGTCGAAGCATGATTTATTGATTGTTGTCTTCCTTATGAGTGGCAGTCGGGGACGAGCGATGGTCTTTTCCTACCAATCTATCCCCCTAGGAGCATGCGCGTAATACTTTGCTTTTGATAACTTCTAGATTTTTGCAATAAGTATATGAGTTCTTTATGACTAATGTTGAGTCCATGGATTATACGCACTTTTCTCATCCTTCCACCATTGCTAGCCTCTCTAATACCGCGGACTTTTCGCCGGTATCATACACCCACCATATACCTTCCTCAAAACAGCCACCATACCTACCTATCATGGCATTTCCATAGTCATTCTGAGATATATTTCCATGCAACTTTCCACCGTTCCGTTTATTATGACACGCTCCATCATTGTCATATTGCTAGCATGATCATGTAGTTGACATTGTATTTGTGGCAAAGCCACCGTTCATAATTCTTTCATACATGTCACTCTTGATTCATTGCATATCCCGGTACACCGCCGGAGGCATTCATATAGAGTCATATTTTATCCTAAGTATCGAGTTGTAATTGTTGAGTTGTAAGGAAAATAAAAGTGTGGTGATCATCATTTTTAGAGCATTGTCCCAAGTGAGGAAAGGATGATGGAGACTATGATTCCCCCACAAGTCAGGATGAGACTCCGGACGAAAAAAAGAAAAGAAAAGAGGCCATAAAAAAGGCCCAAATAAAAAATGAGAGAAAAAGAGAGAAGGGACAATGTTACTATCCTTTTACCACACTTGTGCTTCAAAGTAGCACCATGATCTTCATGATAGAGAGTCTCTCATTTTGTCACTTTCATATACTAGTGGGAATTTTTCATTATAGAACTTGGCTTGTATATTCCAATGATGGGCTTCTTCAAAATGCCCTAGGTCTTCGTGAGCAAGCGAGTTGGATGCACACCCACTTAGTTTATTTTACTGAGCTTTCATATACTTATAGCTCTAGTGCATCCGTTGCATGGCAATCCCTACTCACTCACATTGATATCTATTGATGGGCATCTCCATAGCCCGTTGATACGCCTATTTGATGTGAGACTACCTTCTCCCTTTTTTGTCTTCTCCACAACCACCATTCTATTCCACATATAGTGCTATATCCATGGATCACGCTCATGTATTGCGTGAAGATTGAAAAAGTTTTGAAAATGTCAAAAGTATGAAACAATTGCTTGGCTTGTCGTCGGGGTTGTGCATGATTTAAATACTTTGTGTGGCGAAGATAGAGCATAACCAGACTATATGACTTTGTAGGGATAACTTTCTTTGGCCATGTTATTTTGAGAAGACATGATTGCTTTGTTAGTATGCTTGAAGTATTATTATTTTTATGTTAATATGAACTTTTGTCTTGAATCTTTCGGATCTGAATATTCATACCACAATTAAGAAGAGTAACATTGAAATTATGCCAAGTAGCACTCCACATAAAAAATTCTTTTTTATCATCTACCTACTCGAGGACGAGCAGGAATTAAGCTTGGGGATGCCTAATATGTCTCTAACGTATCTATAATTTTTGATTGCTCCAAGCTATATTATCTACTGTTTTGGACTATATTGGGCTTTGTTTTCCACTTTTATATTACTTTTGGGACTAACCTATTAACCGGAGGCCCAGCCCAGAATTGTTTTTTTCCTATTTCAGTGTTTCGAAGAAGCGGAATATCAAACGGAGTCCAAACGGAGTCAAGCTAGTTTTCATCACGTTCATATGATTCACGTTCGGTACTTTGATAATTTGATATGTGGGTGGACCGGTGCTTGGGTGTTGTTCTTACTTGAACAAGCATCCCACTTATGATTAACCTCTATTGCACGCATCCGCAACTACAACAAAAGTATTAAGGTAAACCTAACCATCGCATGAAACATGTGGATCCAAATCAGCCCTTACGAAGCAACACATAAACTAGGGTTTAAGTTTACATCACTCTAGCAACCCATCATCTACTTATTACTTCCCAATGCCTTCCTCTAGGCCCAAATAATGGTGAAGTGTTATGTAGTCGACGTTCACATAACACCACTACAGGCTAGACAACATACATCTTATCAAAATATCAAACGAATACCAAATTCACATGACTACTAATAGCAAGACTTCTCCCTTGTCCTCAGGAACAAACGTAACTACTCACAAAGCATATTCATGTTCATAATTAGAGGGGTAATAATATGCATATAGGATCTGAACATATGATCTTCCACCAAATAAACCAACTAGCATCAACTACAAGGAGTAATCAACACTACTAGCAACCTACTAGCACCAATCCCGGACTTTGGGACAAGAATTGGATACAAGAGATGAACTAGGGTTTGGAGATGAGATGGTGCTGGTGAAGATGTTGATGGAGATTGCCCTCTCGATGAGAGGAGCGTTGGTGATGACGATGGTGATGATTTCCCCCTCACGGAGGAAGTATCCCGGCAGTAACAGCCTCCGGAGCTCTAGATTGGTTCCGCCAAGGTTCCGGCTCGTGGCGGCGGAGTCTCGTCCCGAAAGGTTTCTTCTTATTTTTTTCTCATCGAAAGACTTCATATAGGAGAAGATGGACGTCGGAGACCCACCAAGGGGCCCACGAGGTAGGGGGCGCGCCCCCACCCTCGTGAGCAGGGTGTGGGCCCCCTGGACTTCATCTTCGGCGAGGATTTTTCTTTATTTATTTTAAGACATTTCGTGGAGTTTCAGGACTTTTGGAGTTGCGCAGAATAGGTGTCTAATATTTGCTCCTTTTCCAGCCCAGAATTCCAGTTGCCAGCATTCTCCCTCCTTATGTAAACCTTGTAAAATAAGAGAGAATAGCCATAAGTATTGTGACATAAAGTGAAATAACAGCCCATAATGCGATAAATATCGATATAAAAGCATGATGCACAATGGACGTATCAACTCCCCCAAGCTTAAACCTCGCTTGTCCTCAAGCGAAAAGCCGATAACAATAAATATGTCCTCATGTTTAGAGGTAGAGGCGTCGATAAAAATAAAATACGGACATGAAGGCATCATGATTATTCTCATAATAGCAACATATATATGTTTTGTCATATGATTACTTATGTTCAAGTGATGATCAATTCACAATGCAAAAGTATAAATCATAAACCTTATTGAGCACTAACAAACTATAACCTTAGTCATTGAAGCAATTGCAATTTATCATAACATCGGACAGAGTCTATGTCAGAGCATAAAAGCAAGTCCAGATACTCAACTATCATCTAGTCCTTCATAATTGCTAACACTCACGCGATAGTTGTGGTTATGGAGTTTTACGGACACAGAGAAAGATAGGGGCTTATAGTTTTTCCCCACAACCTTCTACCTCAAGGGTAATGTCAACAATAATGGATCATGCTCCCCTACATCCAATTAGATATATATATATATATATATATATATATATATATATCATGTTCTTTCCAACATGCTGAGCTTGCCAAAGGATAAAATGAAAAAGGAAAGGTGAAGATCACCGTGACTCTTGCAAAAGGTTAGAAGAAAATAATAAAGGATAGGCCCTTCGCAGAGGGAAGCAGAGGTTGCCATGCGCTTTTATGGTTGGATGCACAAAATCTCAATGCGAAAGAACGTCACTTTATATTGCCCCTTGTGATGTGAACCTTTATTATGCAGTCCGTCGCTTTTATTACTTCCACATCACAAGATCGCATAAAGCTTATTTCTCCCACACCAATCAATCATACATATTTAGAGCAATTTTTATTGCTTTGCACCGATGACAACTTACTTGAAGGATCTTACTCAATCCATAGGTAGATATAGTGGACTCTCATGGAAAAACTGGCTTAAGGGTTTTTGGAAGCACAAGTAGTATCTCTACTTGGTGTTGAGAATTTTGCTAGCATGAGGGGGAAAGGCAAGCTCAACAAGTTAGAGGATCCATGACAACATACTTTATCTCAGATATAAGAAAGACATAACTCATTACGTTGTCTTCCTTGTCCAACATCAACTCTTTAGCATGTCATATTTTAATGAGTGCTTCCAATCATAAAAGATGTCAATGATAATATATCTATATGTGAAACCTCTCTTTCCTTATTACTTCCTATTAATTGCAACGATGACCAAAGTTATATCTGTCAACTCCCAACAACTTTTAATCATCATACTCTTTCTATGTGAAGTCATTACTTTCAATAAGATCAATATGAACTCTTTGTTTCTTTTTATTCTTTTTCTTCTTTCTTTTACTCACCCAAGATCATGGCAAAATAATCAAGCCCTTGACTCAACACTAATCTTTATTATATATAGCTCACGGACTCAATTACAAAGAGAGATCATAAAGCAAAATTCAAAACTAGATCATGCCATAAACTTTATTCTACTAGATCAAGATACTACTAATAGGATCGAACTAAGAAAAACGGTAAAGATAGGAGTTGTGATTGTGATACGATACCAGGGCACCTCCCCCAAGCTTGGCAGTTGCCAAGGGGAGTGCCCATACCCATGTGATTATATCTCCTTTGTCGGTGAAGAAGGTGGTGGTGATGGATAATCGCACATCGAGCGTAAGAGGTCCTCCAGCTTGCGAATAATGCCCTTGAGTGCGACAATATGCTCCTTCAACAAAATATTTTCTTGTGTGAGATACTTGTTTTGTATACGAGATAACTCAATCATCTTGAAAGCTTCGATCTCAGTTGGGGTAAGAAAGTTATGATCGAGTGGAAGGATGTCTTTTGCTGCCGGGGCTTGATCCTCCGTGGCCTTCTTGATCCTTTCATCCTTGTTGGCCTTCATGGGTTCTTCCCTCTTCAAATCTATCTTAATTAGCCAAGCATAGTTGTCACCTTTGTTGGAGGAGGGGGACGACATGATGCCTAGCCTTAAAAACCCTGACAAAAAACAGCTCGAAACAAGAACATAAGAGATTTGCGTGATACGGGAGTCAAAACCTTCGGGAGGTTATATAATGAATTTTTATCGACCAAAATACGTATTGTGCAAGAAAAAGGAGTCCGGAGGGCACATGAGGTGCTCACAAGGTAGGGGGCACGCCCATAGGGGTAGGGCGCGCCCACCACCCTCGTGGGGCCCTCGTGTCCTTCCCGGACTGCTACTTATTTTTCTATTTTTCTAAATATTCCAAAACGGAGAAATATTGCCTTGAAAATTGTTTTGGAGTCGGTTTACTTACCGTACCACATACCTATTCCTTTTCGGAGTCTGAAACGTTCCGGAAAGTGTCCCTTATGTATTCCTCCGGGGTTACGGTTTCAATAATATTGGTTTCAGCATTTATGGGATTACCTGAGATATAATGTTTGATTCTTTGACCGTTTACCACCTTCGGATTTGTGCCTTCGAAGTTGTTGATTTTTATGGCACCGGAACGATAGAACTCTTCGATAACATAGGGGCCTTCCCATTTAGAGAGAAGTTTTCCTGCAAAAAATCTTAAACGAGAGTTGTATAGCAATACATTATCACCTACATTAAACTCACACTTTTGTATCCTTTTGTCATGCCATCTCTTAACTTTTTCTTTAAATAACTTGGCATTTTCATAAGCTTGGGTTCTCCATTCATCAAGGAAGCTAATATCAAATAACCTCTTCTCACCGGCAAGTTTGAAATCATAGTTGAGCTCTTTAATAGCCCAATATGCCTTATGTTCTAGTTCTAGAGGTAAGTGACATGCTTTTCCATATACCATTTTATATGGAGACATACCCATAGGATTTTTATATGCAGTTCTATATGCCCATAATGCATCATCAAGTTTCTTGGACCAATTCTTTCTAGATCTATTAACAGTCTTTTGCAAAATTAATTTGAGCTCTCTATTTCTCAATTCTACTTCACTACTGGACTGAGGGTGATAAGGAGATGCAATTCTATGATTAACATCATACTTAGCAAGCATTTTACGGAAAGCGCCATGAATAAAGTGCGAATCACCATCAGTCATTAAATATCTAGGGACTCCAAACCTCGGAAAAATAACTTCTTTAAGCATTTTAATAGAAGTGTTATGATCAACACTACTAGTTGGAATAGCTTCTACCCACTTAGTAACATAATCAACAGCAACCAGAATATGTGTGTATCCATTAGAGGCAGGAAAAGGTCCCATATAATCAAAACCCCAGACATCAAATGGTTCAATAACAAGAGAATGATTCATAGGCATTTCTTGACATCTACTAATATTACCAATTCTTTGACATTCATCACAAGACAAGACAAACTTACGGGCATCCTTGAAGAGAGTAGGCCAATAAAAACCGGATTGCAATACCTTATGTGCAGTTCTGTCTCCAGCGTGGTGTCCTCCATAAGCTTCAGAGTGACACTTGCGTAGGATCTGTTCCTGTTCATGCTCAGGTACACAACATCTAATAACACCATCTACTCCTTCTTTATAAAGATGTGGGTCATCCCAAAAATAATGTCTCAAGTCATAGAAAAACTTTTTCTTTTGTTGGTATGTGAAACTAGGTGGTATAAACTTAGCAACAATATAAATAGCGTAATCAGCATACCAAGGAGTATTGCGAGAAGTACTTATAACATTTAATTGTTCATCAAGAAAGCTATCATTAATAGGAAGTGGGTCATCAAGAACATTCTCTAACCTACACAAGTTGTCTGCAACGGGGTTCTCAGCTCCTTTTCTATCAACGATATGCAAATCAAATTCTTGTAGCAAGAGAACCCATCTAATAAGTCTACGTTTAGCATCCTTCTTTTCCATCAGATATTTAATAGCAGCATGATAAGTGTGAATAGTTACTTTAGAATCAAAAATATAAGGTCTGAACTTATCACAAGCAAGTACAACTGCTAAAAGCTCTTTTTCAGTAGTAGCATAATTCCTTTGAGCATTGTCTAGAGTCTTACTAGCATAATGGATAACATTTAATTTCTTATCAACTCTTTGCCCTAGAACTGCACCTACAGCATAATCACTAGCATCACACATAATTTCAAAGGGTAAATTCCAATCGGTGGCTTGAACAACGGTGCGAGAGACTAATGCTTTCTTAAGTATTTCAAATGCTTCTACACAATCATCATCAAAGACAAATGGTATATCTTTTGCAACAAATTAGTCGAGGTCGTGAAATTTTGAGAAGTCCTTAATGAACCTCCTATAAAATCCGGGCGTGACCAAGGAAACTTCTTATACCTTTGATGTCCTTAGGACATGGCATCTTTTCAATAGCATCAACCTTGGCATTATCAACTTCAATACCTCTTTCGGAAACTTTGTGCCCCAAAACAATACCTTCATTAACCATAAAGTGGCACTTTTCCCAATTCAAGACAAGATTAGTTTCTTCACATCTCTGCAAAACTCGATCAAGATTGCTCAAGCAATCATCAAAAGAGGAACCATAGACGAAAAAGTCGTCCATGAAAACCTCACAAATCTTTTCACAAAAGTCAGATAATATAGCCATCATGCATCTTTGAAAGGTAGCAGGTGCATTACATAAACCAAAAGGCATACGTCTATAAGCAAAAGTACCAAAAGGGCATGTAAAAGTAGTCTTTGATTTATCTTTAGCCAACACAGGTATTTAAGAGAAACCGGAATAACCATCTAGAAAGCAGTAATGTGTATGTTTGCATAATCTTTCTAGCATTTGATCGATAAAAGGTAAGGGGTAATGATCTTTCTTAGTAGCTTTATTTAATTTGCGGAAATCAATTACCATCCTATAACCTGTAATAATTCTTTGTGGGATCAATTCATCTTTATCATTAGGAACAACAGTAATACCTCCCTTCTTAGGAACACAATGGACAAGACTTACCCACTGACTATCAACAACAGGATAAATTATACCTGCCTCCAGAAGCTTGAGTATTTCTTTTCTTACCACTTCTTTCATTTTGGGGCTCAGACGTCATTGAGGATCACGAACTAGTTTGGCATCTGCTTCCAAATTTATTTTATGTTGACATAGAGTGGGACTAATGCCCTTAAGATCATCAAGAGTATATACAATAGCAGCACGGTGCTTCTTCAGAGTTTTCAATAATCTTTCTTCTTCATGCTCTGAAAGGTTAGCACTAATAATAACAGGATATATCTTCTTTTCATAAAGATAAGCATATTTAAGATTATCGTGCAACGGTTTAAGCTCAAACACGGATCACCCTTGGGTGGAGGGGGATCCCCTAAAATTTCAACAGGCAAATTGTGTTGCAGAATAGGTTCCTGTTTAAAGAATACTTCATCTATTTCCCTTCTTTCATTCATGAACATATCATTTTCATGGTCTAGCAAATAGTGTTATAAAGGATCACTAGGAGGTACGGCAATAGAAGCAAGACCGATAATATCATCCTTACTAGGCAATTCTTCCTCACGATGTTGTTTACTAAATTTAGAGAAATTAAACTCATGAACCATATCATCCAAGCCAATAGTAACAACATTATTTTCACAATCTATTCTAGCATTAACAGTATTCAAGAAGGGTCTACCAAATATAATGGGACAAAAGCTATCTTGCGGAGAAGAGAGAACAAGAAAATTAGCAGGATATTTGATTTTCCCACACAAGACTTCAACATCTCTAACAATTCCTACAGGTGAAATAGTATCTCTATTAGCAAGTTTAATTGTGACGTCAATATCTTCTAACTCAGCAGGTGCAATCTCATGCTTGATTTCTTTATACAAGTCATAAGGTATAACACTAGCACTAGCACCCATATCACATAAGCCATGATAACAATGATCTCCTATTTTAACAGAAATAACAGGTTGAGGAGCAACTCTTTGCTCTACTGGACGGGTGAAGATACCCCGAACAAGCCCCTCAGAGAATTACTTTCCATAGTAACAAGTGACAGTAAATTTCAGCACACTAAATAATTTTTTCCTTACCAAATTCCACCTACCAAAGGCGCTACACTCCCCGGCAACGGCGCCAGAAAAGAGTCTTGATGACCCACAAGTATAGGGGATCTATTGTAGTTCTTTCGATAAGTAAGAGTGTCGAACCCAATGAGGAGCAGAAGGAAATGATAAGCGGTTTTCAGCACGGTATTCTCTGCAAGTACTGAAATAAGTGGTAACAGATAGTTTTGTGATAAGGTAGATGGTAACGAGCAACAAGTAACAAAAGTAAATAAGGTGCAGCAAGGTGGCCCAATCCTTTTTGTAGCAAAGGACAAGCCGGAACAAACTCTTATAATAGGAAAAGCGCTCCCGAGGACACATGGGAATATCGTCAAGCTAGTTTTCATTACGTTCATATGATTCGCGTTCGGTACTTTGATAATTTGATATGTGGGTGGACCGGTGCTTGGGTGTTGTTCTTACTTGAACAAGCATCCCACTTATGATTAACCTCCATTGCAAGCATCCGCAACTACAACAAAAGTATTAAGGTAAACCTAACCATAGCATGAAACATGTGGATCCAAATCAGCCCCTTACGAAGCAACGCATAAACTAGGGTTTAAGCTTCTGTCACTCTAGCAACCCATCATCAACTTATTACTTCCCAATGCCTTCCTCTAGGCCCAAATAATGGTGAAGTGTTATGTAGTCGACGTTCACATAGCACCACTAGAGGCTAGACAACATACATCTTATCAAAATATCAAACGAATACCAAATTCACATGACTATTGATAGCAAGACTTCTCCCTTGTCCTCAGGAACAAACGTAACTACTCACAAAGCATATTCATGTTCATAATCAGAGGGGTAATAATATGCATATAGGATCTGAACATATGATCTTCCACCAAATAAACCAACTAGCATCAACTACAAGGAGTAATCAACACTACTAGCAACCTACTAGCACCAATCCCGGACTTTGGGACAAGAATTGGATACAAGAGATGAACTAGGGTTTGGAGATGAGATGGTGCTGGTGAAGATGTTGATGGAGATTTCCCTCTCCCGATGAGAGGAGCGTTGGTGATGACGATGGTGATGGTTTCTGTGACGCCCCCGATTCAATCGTACACTAATCATACACGCAAACGTGTACGATCAAGATCAGGGACTCACGGGAAGATATCACAACACAACTCTAAAAATAAAATAAGTCATACAAGCATCATAATACAAGCCAGGGGCCTCGAGGGCTCAAATACAAGTGCTCGATCATAGACGAGTTAGCGGAAGCAACAATATCTGAGTCTGCAGACATAAGTTAAACAATTTTGCCTTAAGAAGGCTAGCACAAACCGGGATGCAGATCGAAAGAGGCGCAGGACTCCTGCACAGGATCCTCCTAACTACTCACAGTGGTCGTCGGTGACACCTTGCGTAGTAGTAGGCACCTCCAGTGTAGTAGGAGTCGTAAATGCGTCGACGGTGGCGTCTGGCTCCACAGGCTCCATCGTCTGTCGCATGACAATCGGATAGAGATAGGGGAAAGGGGGAACAAGGCAACCGTGAGTACTCATCCAAAGTACTCGCAAGCAAGGAGCTACACTACATATGCATGGATATATGTGTAAAGGGCCATATCGGTGGATTGAACTGCAGAATGCCAGAATAAGAGGGGGATAGCTAATCCTGTCGAAGACTACGCTTCTGGCAGCCTCCGTCTTGCAGCATGTAGAAGAGAGTAGACTGAAGTCCTCCAAGTAGCATCGCATAGCATAATCCTACCCGACGATCCTCTCCTTGTAGCCAGTTAGAGAGCGACCACCGGGTTGTATCTGACACTTGGAAGGGTGTGTTTTATTAAGTATCTAGTTCTAGTTGTCATAAGGTCAAGGTACAACTCCAAGTCGTCCTGTTACCGAAGATCACGGCTAATCGAATAGATTAACTTCCTGAGGGTGCACCACATAGCCCAATACGCTTGATCCCATTTGGCCGGACACACTTTTCTGGGTCATGCCCGGCCGCGGAAGATCAACACGTCGCAGCCCCACCTAGGCATAACAGAGAGGTCAGCACGCCGGTCTAAACCTAAGCGCCCTTAGCACACCTGCACGTTGCGAACGTGGCCGGAAGCAGACCTAGCCTAGCAGGCGTTCCAGTCCAATCTGGCGCGCGCCGCTCAGTCGCTGACGTCACGAAATGCTTCGGCTGATACCACGACGTCGAGTGCCCATAACTGTTCCCGCGTAGTTGGTTAGTGCGTATAGGCCAGTAGCCAGACTCAGATCAAATACCAAGATCTCGTTAAGCGTGTTAAGTATCCGCGGACGCCGACCAGGGCCAGGCCCACCTCTCTCCCAGGTGGTCTCAACCTGCCCTGTCGCTCCGCCACAAAGTAACAGTCGGGGGCCGTCGGGAACCCAGGCCCACCTCTATCGGGATGGAGCCACCTGTCCTTTCAGCCCCCATCTCCGAACAGTATCACAGGTAATGTAACAGTGTAAAGTATATAGTATATGCCCGTGATCACCTCCCAAGTGATCACAGCCCGATAGTATAGCACAGACACGGACAAGAATGTAGGGCACCGATGGAATACTAGCATCCTATGCTAAGCATGTAGGATTGCGGTAAAGGTAACAACAATAGTAGCAAGGACGGGCTATGCATCAGGATAGGAATAATGGAAAGCGATAACATGCTATACTACTCTAATGCAAGCGGTATAGAGTAGAATAGGCGATATCACAGTGATCAAGGGGGCTTGCTGGTTGCTCGAGACAAGAAGGAGGGTCGTCGGTGGCGTAGTCGACCACAGGGGCATCAACATCGTCGGGGTCTACCGAGAGAAGAGGGGAGAAACAGTAAATACATAGCAAGCAAGTGCATAACAGGACAACAAGCAGAGCTAGACGTGTTCTAACGCGGTATGAGGTGATACTGGTGAAGGGGGGAAACATACGGGAAAGTATCCCCGGTGTTTCGCGTTTTCGGGCAGATGAACCGGAGGAGGAAAGTTGCGAGTTTGATATGTTAGGGATGTGTGGCGGACGAACGGGTTGCGTATCCGGAATCGCCTCGTCGTTCTGAGCAACTTTCATGTACAAAGTATTTTCATCCGAGTTACGGATTATTTCATATTAATTTTTAAAGTTTTATATCTTTTTTAGAATTAACAGAATTAATTAAACCGAAAATCATTTTATCACGTCATCATGATGTCGACATGACATCAGCAGTCAACTGTGGACTTTGACTAGTCAACAGACCACTCGGTCCCACATGTCATCGTCTAAGGATAACTAAACATGTTTAATTAGTTTAAATAGTGATTAGGTTAGTCTAAACAGAATTAATTAATTTAGTTAATTAATT
This sequence comes from Aegilops bicornis, assembly GCA_021605145.1. Lineage (NCBI taxonomy): Eukaryota > Viridiplantae > Streptophyta > Magnoliopsida > Poales > Poaceae > Aegilops > Aegilops bicornis. The sequence goes on from CM038671.1 coordinate 253,330,819, forward strand.
AATTAACATATTTATTTTTATTACTTTTTTTTCGTTCTGGGGCTGTGGGCCCCTCGTGCCATAGGCCCAATGGCCTATGGTGGGTCGGGCGACGGGCATTGGCGGTGGTAACGGGCGCGCCCGACTAGGGGCGAATCAGGCCTGCTTGGTCGAGGCCATCGATGCACGGCCGGCGCCATGACGCCGGTCGAAGCGGCGGAGGAGGCTGGAGCGTGAGGTCAAGGCAGATGGCGCGGTGGGTCGTCATGGCGGTCTCGAGTAGAGACAATGGCGAAGGCGATGGTGGTCGCGTCGGAGGCAGGGCTGCGGTGGTGCGGGCCTGGCAGGTCTGGCGCCCGGGAAGGAGCAGCTGCTGGTGCGGCTTCAGTTGCTTGATTCGCCGGCAACGACGTCAGGCGAGGCTGTGAGCACGGGCGGCAGCGTCTGACAGGTCGAGCGTCTGTGAAGTCTGGCGGCCATGATGTGACGGTTTAGGGACGCACGTTCGGGGGAGACAGAAAGGAGAGGGGAGTTTCGCTCACCCCCGATGCAGGGGTTCGCCGGGGAGGAGATCGGGGAGGCGAGCGTCGACGGTAGGCGGCGGGGCGTCCATCCAGCGGCGAGGTGGCGAGCGTCCATCTAGTGGCGTGGTGGCGGGGCGTCCATCCAACGACAAGGGGGGGTCGGGTGCGGGGTGCTTGGCGACGCTGGAGAACGGGAGAGGGTGGGTGTCTCGGTCACGAGGAGTGGGGGTTTGTGCGGGAGGAGTGGGGGGTTCGTGCGGGGCAACGGGGATGATCCCGATCCAGATATGGATCGATGGGGGAAGTGGGGGTGGTTGCCTAGGGTTCGATCGGGGTGGGGGATAAGGAGGAGGGAGTGGGCGGCTGGGCCATCTGGTTAGCCAATGGCCGGTGGGCCGAGGCCCAGCCGAGGGGGTTCTTTTCCCTTTTTGTTTGTTTTGTTTTCTTTTTTTTATTCTATTACTTTTCTGTTTTCTTTTATTTTTGTTTTACTAGTAACTATGCACGTGCAACGCACGTATCATAAAATTATGAAATAGAGAGAAAATTGGATCGCGGGAAGGGAAGCGGTGGCATAAGTGTCGAGGGAGGAGGATGAATTATTGTGACGGCCATGCTTGCAGGCTTCCTTGGTATTTCCAAGCTAATTTTAGTGGCTCCTTTGATTTTGTTGGACTATTGTAGAAAAGATTATTGGGAACTTTTTTTGTGTGTAAAATCAGTAATTAATAATTGGAAAACATATTCGTGCTGGATGGAAGAGGTAAAAGAAATTTCCAAGGTAAGACCTGAGCTTCCTTGAACTGAATGTTGGTTATGCAAGTAGTCAAAGTTAGGACGTAGCGTGCCAGTTATGCACTCTGAAGAATGTAAACCTTTGAACTTGTCTATCAAGTCAAGGATACATGATCAAACTATCGACATACTTCATAAAATATGTCAGAACACTATCTATAATAAATATAGCGAAAGCAAGCACTTGTAAGCACAATGTCTGAAAATGTCAAACTGTGTACAAGTCAAGTTTACACTAAAAGTAGAAATAGATTTTATGCACTATAAGTGACAGAATCTACCAACAAAGCTTAAAGGCACGGACTGGCAATATATATTTGTGAGCCGAACATGACATAAACTGGCAATATAACCTCACGCCACAGTTTGGAAATAAATATGATGGTACATGACATTAACATTAAAAGTAATGTTAAAGAAATTTCAAGCCATCTGACAAAAATAGAATATCACATTAACCAACAGTCTACCCTGTTTTTCACTCTAATTTAAGGAAAATAAACATGTTTTTACATGATAGGGGAGACAAATGACACATGCTCCTTTTCAGTGGCAAAATAGTTTCACTCCTGAGGATAAGTGTTGGAAACATGCACATCTTCTTATTTGACACCTGAACAAGCGATTGGATTGCTTCCAGTATTACAGGGACCAAAGGTCATGAAACATTAGTGTGAATCCCGTATCACATCAATTTGTACTCTCCCTTTCATATCTGCATTGTGTAAAGTTGGATCAGATTGTAGTATTTATATGTAATTTAGCAAGAGGTCTACCAAGCCATTAACTATAGAATCCATATTTATTTCTTAGGTAAACATTGATATTATTTAGGAGTGAAAGACATACCTGACCCCACAAATCATTTTTGGAATATAAATTGATTAATATTAGTAGCAAGTTAGGAAAGTCATCTATGTGGCTAATCAGTAGTTAGGAAGGTCATATCTCCATAAGCGATAGGTAACTACTTCATAATTCACAACATGAAACCATTTCAGACTTGTAAACACATTTCGTAAATCAAAAACCATCTAAAAACATTCCAGAATTTGTTGGCGTGCCCATATGTATTTAAATAAAATGATGATTCAAATAAAAAAGCTAACAAAGTATGGTTGACTACAAAATAGCTTTAATAAATATCAATCAAAGAAGAATGAACCTGCATCATCCCTCTAAAACATCTCTGTATAGAATATTCTTGGTGCTTTTTCCTGATTTATCAATCTGTTTGTTCGGCTTGGCCAAAATTCGCGTCGTCCGCCTTGATACACCCCTTGACAAGGCAACATACAGCTGACCATGGGAGAACACCGGCTCTGGAAGATAAATGCCAACATTTGGGATGGTGCGGCCTGCGCCTTGTTAATGGTCATCGCAAAACTTAGGCGGATGGGGAATTGTTTCCTCTTAAGATTGAAGGAAAGTGAGATGTCCTCCGATGGTGACAAAGGGATCCTCAGTATAAAGACCCTCTTCCCAACATGTTGCCCACCAACAATCTCTGCATCAATTGCATTATCTTGGAAGGCTCTAATCATTAGCCTTGTTCCATTTTAGAGGCCATTGTGAGGGCCGAGGTTCGGTAGCAGAATGACGGGGCAATCGACCTTCACTTTCAACACATGTGGTGGCAATCCATTTGGGGTGAGCGAATTCACAAAGTCAATCGGGTAATTGTTCGAGTAGTCATCCTCAATAGAGTCGAAGCTATGGTATACCTTCTCTTGGCCAGGAAACATGTCAATCGTCTTGGAATTCAGCTCATCAACATAGTCATTCTTTGTGGAAAGAATAGCACGCGAGCTCATGTACTCTCCCGATTTAGCATTGACACTAAGAGAGGGGAAAACTTCTTTGATTAGCCTATTGATTGCGGTTTCATCATCAGTATGACCGATCACAATGTCCTCAGGGAGACGCACATAGTCATCACCTATCGTTTCTTCGGTTCCAACAATATAGAGTTGCAGGTGATACCAGGTGTTACAAGCGCTGCAACCGAGTCATTGTTTCCTGAGTTAGCCGCGTCTCGTTTTCTTTGACGTGCATGTCGCTGCTTGATGGGTATTCGACTCTCTTTTATTCACTCATTCGAGCATACCAACCTTGACCCCTTGGTTTTTACGGGCGGTAGAGTAACATCCGAAAATCCAGAGGTAGTAGTGTACGGCGTGCCTTCATTATCACTCCTTCCTAAATTCACAACACTTCGCTCAAACAAGCAGAGAGGCGGTTTAATTGATATATTGTAGACAAGGCCGGTACTGAGAATTCAGGGGCCCGGGGCCCTTCGAGTCTCTTAGTATAAATGTGTAATAGTAATTAACATACGTAGGAGACGTGCTCGAGATCTAACAATGAGAGGGGAAAGAAAGTTTATTTAATAAGCAAACAAATAAAAGCAGACATCTCAATGCGTACTGAGCTAACTGATCAAGCATACCAATTGTACCACTGTGACAACATTGCTACAGGAAACATGAATCTCTACTACTACACCGTAGTAAGTACGAAATACGGGCTTTAAACAGTAAGGTCGTGGCATATGCTATAGGAAATCAGCATTTACGAGCAGTTTAATTAGGATTATCATCAAGTTTGAGTAATTAACAGTACATGTGAAGGCATAGGGCGCTGGACGCGACTGCGTAAGGAGACATGCTCGTACACCGTAAATGCATGGCGTGGCGCCAGAATACGTCGCCGTCGTTCCTCGGGACGAGAAGACCAGGAGAGTCAAACCAAGAGTCGAGCTGTCGAAGACAACGAACACTCAAACAGGTGAACGAAAAGAAGGAATTGACGGAACTCAATGAACGATCGGAATCAAGGTCAGGGTCTGATCAGTCATGTGATCCGAACAAACATGAAACGAGCGATTTGGTTTCCACGTTATTCTCTGCCTACATGCGAGCATGGGCCAGACCTTTTTCTTATTTCCTTCTATGTACGCAATACACAAGGCTGAGTTAAAAAAACATGATGGCATAGATCATGGTAATTATTGTTAATTGATATTTTCCTTCTATTTACGCATTACACAAGGCTGAGTTTCAGAAAAACAAATATATGATGGCGTAGATCATGGTAATTCTTGCTAATTGATATGATTAAAATAGGCCCAGGTTGGAGCGAGATCGTGGTAATTATTGCGTAATTATGATGGCGTAGATCATATGGTAATTGTTGATAATTGATTATGGTAAATGATGAGATACAACATTGAGGCAATCCGGTCCATTGAGAGATGGCGGATGTATGGCTGAGATGTAATCTTTCTGCCACAACTCGATTGTTTAATAGTAGTAGAGATAAAATCTAAAAGCGACAACTAATTTGGTGTTATTAAATAGGTCACAGCCCCAAATATTTTGGCAATTTAAATAAAGTATTTTGCATTTGCTTATTATTTTAAAAGCATTTTTAATAATTGTTTTATCGCTGTTTTAGTTTATTTAGTGCATTTAAGTATTTTATTCAAAGATGATTTCTTCACCAACATTTATTATGGACTATTTGACACATTAGGAACAATTTAGTTTTGACTTTTGAAAACCTTAATTGTTTTGACTTTAATTCAAATCTGAATTTGGATCGGTTCTGAACTAACGTGAGATTATCAACAATAATCGAGGTGACGTGGCATCATTACTAGAGGGTTACTGTAGCTTGATTACCCGGGCGTCACAATTCTCCTCCACTACAAGAAATCTCGTCCCGAGATTTAAGAGGGGGACTAAGGGGAAAATTTTGGTTACGAAATTCTAATGAATCTTCTCGGTCTCGGTTGCTCTTCTCGAAGAGGTTGATCCATTACACGAATGTCTTCATTTCGCTGTTTCAGGGCATCATGATGAGTTGTCGTCCTTTCTTCGGGAGCTCCATCGTACTTACGAATGGGTAAGGGGCAGCTTTACAACAATTTAATGTTATAAGGTAAAATCATCTGGGGGGTATCCCAAGAACGATCATAAGAGTATCTCTCGAGTTGAACAAATGAAACACATCGAGAGCAAAGTAAGTCGGTACCATAAAAAGTTTGAAGTGGCTAGACAATCTTTGTTGCCTGAAACAAGGCAACGGGTATAGGTAATGTGTTTAATACCAGAATTGATGATCACACGGAAGGTGGCTCGTGAATTACATACGAAGCCAAGCGTGAGGAATAACTTTAAACAAGTGGTGTCTGCGGAGAGTCGGTTTCGATCACGGGACACGTGGGTTATGGGCCCACCATGTGGATTAACGATAGGAAGGGCGGTGACGTCTTGCACGACCATGTAAGAAGGGCAAGTCAGAGGATAGTCTGTCGGTTATGTCGGCAACAACATCGGTACCAAGGGCGAGGGACGAAGAGAACCATTTTCCTGCTCGTTGAATGAGGCGGACCAATAGGCAAGGTTCTCATCCATCAGTGGTTATCGGAATGCTATCAACAAGAGAAACAGGGTCTTACTGACATGGTTGTACACCAAGGTGTTTACATAAGCAGGGAAGTATTACTGCTTATATCATATAGATCACAAGAAACGTTAAACCAACCAATGGAAAGGAAAATGTGTTTAAACACATATTTCAAGGATATATCCTTCCCAAGGACAAGCAGAGCATGATATCCATGACATGATATAATGTAGAAAACTCTTTAGGTAGGGGAGAGAATTTTCATGACACTACCCATACAACGGTGTTTGGATAATTGAGCAGGAAACTTTTAGCATTGGGCTCCAAATGTTCTTGTTGAAAATCGGAGTATAACAAACATGCTTTGATATAGTATTGGCATGGTCTTTGGGTAAAGATCATACTTTGGATTCACAAAGGATCCGTCAGGAGCAACTTATAGAATAAGTCTTACAATTTCCTCATGGAAGAATGGCTAAACTTGCTAAAAAGGATACTACAACAATAGGTCCTCCACCCAGGGGGGGTGCTAGGCATGGCATCATGTTACTGGGTCATCAAAGGACCAACATCATAACTCTTGGAAAGTTGTCCCAACCATCATATGTCACCGAGATTCAGATCCGATTGGTGTCATGATACCTCAGACTCAGGATGTCCGAGAAGAAAAGGTGCAACACAAATAGACGAAATGACATTTCAAGATTCTCAGGAAATGAACTATGGGAGCGGGTTCTTAAAGCAATAGTTCATCCTTAAACAAGGAGGGGATGAGAAGGTGGCTGATGGGCTCAGCGACAATTCATCGAGAATTCCAAACGGATGGCTTTCCACAATAATGTGAACAAGAAGATGACACTTGTCAATTCAAATGATATAATGGGGTCTCGCTCGAGGAAAACATACCCAATTAAACATTGGTTGAAAGGTGCAACCGAAATGTGGGCTTATAGTAGCATGATCAACGTTAGAATGGTGGTTCAGCAACCGATAGGCTAAGAATGAATTATAGATCATTAACTTCAAAGCAATAGGGTTGCTAGAAGTGCAGAATCCAAACAACACCGTTCACATGTGGGTAACCCAGTTGGAATCCACACGAGGACCAAGAAAGAATGGTGATGGTGAGAAGTATCATTATAGCAAGAATTTCTTAAGAGGTGGAGCAATCCTCACAACATTCTTGACATCAAATATGGTAATACTCCGCGGTAGATTATAACATAAGTTGGATAGCATGGAGCTCAAGGTACAACACCAAACAAGAACAAGTTTTGTGTTGGAGGGAATGCAATAATGTTGTGGATGATAACCCAAATCATCGAGGGCAAAGAATGCTATTTCTCATCAAGAATTCGATAGATATCTTGGAAGGCCTCAGAATGTTGATGATGATCATGACACATTTGTCGAGAGGTTTCGAGAAGATGTAACTGATCGGCGATGACACCAAGTCAACGGAATGATGAAGCAAAAAGTTATTGGAACCATGGGTACGACACAAAATCGAAAGCAAGCTTGTTGTTCAAGGACAAACGATATGACGTGGAAGATTGATTGTAAGATTAGCTCACTGTCGAAATTTGTGCTCCGGGAAGAAGGACCCGGTAGCACAGTTAAAATTTTAGCATGATAATGATATAGCCAAACAGGCTAGTAATGTCGTGATTGAGTTCAACTCGTAAGTAATGAAGGTTACCAAGAGTTGCTTAATCGCGATGCGGACTCGAGTCAGTTATCGGTGTCTTTGAGTGTTTAATAACTCAGACCCGTGAAAATTTGGAATCAATGAGAATGTAGCACTTGATGAAGAACTCATAAGAAGTTATGCAGTTCCGTGATAATCTCGAGATACCAGGGGGTAATGCTCGACGACAGATCAAAGTAGAGGTTGGACTAGGGTATTGCTCTACAAAAGACAAGTGCTTAAACTTGCATGAGAAATGGTATTTAAAGGAGAACATGGTCGGAACCACGATTGCAAGAGGCGGATCCGGATATAAGATGAACTTATACCAAAGGAATAATTAATTTAAGAGAAGCTTTAATGATAAGATCTACATCGTGTCCATGGGCATGAACGCAAGGTTCAAGGTCGACTCCCACTTCGTCAATGTATAACCTTCCATTCACTTCCCGCTTTGATAAAGGCATTAGTGTTGAAAGTTTTACCTTGTGAAATACCAGATGAGTATGACTCATGAAAACTTTTGGGTTCACACAGATTAGGAAAGGCATTGATTTCAACCCATCGGGGCATCTTAGGAACATACACCACGAGCTTCAGGAGTAATGAACAATAGCTCGAAGGCATAGCATGGTTGACAAAGGGAGAGCATGCAGTATACCAAAGGCATTATGTATCAGGGAAGGCACTCACAAGGTGATCAAATGTGAAAGAAACTATCGGATAACAATCCAACAAGGGACTTGATGGTCAACAAAGGATCTTATGTGAGTATCGGTACTCAACCAGAAGAGGGAAGAATGCAATGCAACATGTTATGGAATCATCTGAATAATTCGAAGCTTAAATGCAAAGGAATTATGATTCCAAATCGAAGGATCAGAAGCAAACGCTCTGATCAAGGATGGATAAGTTGAATAGATTCAGGGGCACAATCACCAATGTTCGATTGGCGAAAAACTAGCTCATATCTGGAATGACGCCCGAGCGGAAAGATAATTCCTAAGGATCAGCTGATGATTGTGAGCAATCACACACGTATTTAATCGAGGGACTCAAGATGATAATGACAAAGCAAATCAAGGAATATTGCTAGGCATATGGAATTGACCACAATGCAACAGGCAAGTATTGCAGAGCAATAAGCTACTAAGGATTTTTGGAGGATCGAATAGTATTTCGAAGACCATTGTGAAATACATGAACAACTGGGGGATGAACGGATACTCGATAAGTGTGAGAATTAACCGTATGGATATTCAGGTGACAAAGAACGATAAAGCGAGAAGCTCAAGCGATTATCGAAACAACGACGAGTGTTTGGGGTATCTTGTAATAACAAGACCAACTGGGGATGAATGTAAGAATAACAAGCGCAAGTAGTTATCCATAAGGGTTGACGGTGGAAGGGAATTGCAAACGCGATTGGCACAAGGTCTCAAGAGAATATCGGAAGGTATCATCGAGAATCCTTGATTGCACCAAGTAATCATCCGGACTGAAGAGGCTCTCCGGGAGAAAGTATTATCGAGAACCTAGAGTCGAGTTAGTAAAAATCGTTTAACCCGAGTAGAAGAGAGTTCGAGTCGGAGTAAAGATCGAGGAGTAAAAGATCCTAATACCACCCAATGGCGAGGTGGGCCCATGAGGCACACACAGCCATGTTAGTAAAAGTTTTGTCTTGTCTAGACTCGACTTCGCCAAGGAGTTGGAAGGGGATTCCTACAGGCGATCGGCTCGATACCAACTTGTGGCGCCCGATTCAATCGTACACTAATCATACACGCATAAGCGTGTATGATCAAGATCGAGGACTCACGGGAAGATATCACAACACAACTCTAAAAATAAAATAAGTCATACAAGCATCATAATACAAGCCCGAGGGCCTCGAGGGCTCGAATACAAGTGCTCGATCATATACGAGTTAAGCGGAAGCAACAATATCTGAAATCTGAGACATAAGTTAAACAAGTTTGCCTTAAGAAGGTTAGCACAAGCGGGATGCAGATCGAAGAGGCGCAAGCCTCTGCTGGATCCTCCTAACTACTCCCCGGTCGTCGGTGACCTGCACGTAGTAGTAGGCACCTCGGTGTAGTAGGAGTAAATGCGTCGACGGTGGCATCGCTCACGGCTCCATCGTGCAGTCGCGACAATCGGGTAAAGAAAGGGGGAAAAGGGGAACAAGGCAACCGTGAGTACTCATCCAAAGTACTGTAAGCAAGGAAACTACACTACATATGCATGGATATATGTGTAAAGGGCCATATCGGTGGTGAACTGCAGAATGCCGGAATAAGAGGGATAGCTAATCCTATCGAAGACTACGCTTGGCAGCCTCCGTCTTGCTGACATGTAGAAGAGAGTAGACTGAAGTCCTCCAAGTAGCATCGCATAGCATAATCCTACCCGACGATCCTCTCCTCGTAGCCCTGTTAGAGAGCAACCACCGGGTTATATCTGGCACTTGGAAGTGTGTGTTTTATTAAGTATCCGGTTCTAGTTGTCATAAGGTCAAGGTACAACTCCAAGTCGTCCTGTTACCGAAGATCACGGCTATTCGAATAGATTAACTTCCCTGCAGGGGTGCACCACATAGCCCAACATGCTTGATCCCATTTGGCCAGACACACTTTTCTGGGTCATGCCTGGCCGCGGAAGATCAACACATCGCAGCCCCACCTAGGCATAACAGAGAGGTCAGCACGCCGGTCTAAACCTAAGCGCCCAGGGGTCTGGGCCCATCGCCCTTAGCACACCTAGCCTAGCAGGCGTTCCAGTCCAATCCGGCGCGCCGCTTTCGGGCCAGCCGACGTCACGAAATGCTTCGGTGATACCACGGCGTCGAAAGTGCCCATAATCGTTCCCAGCGTAGTTGGTTAGTGCGTATAGGCGATGAGCAGACTCGAGATCAAATACCAAGATCCCGTTAAGCGTGTTAAGTATCCGCGGACGCCGACCGAGGCCAGCCCACCTCTCTCCTGTGTGGTCTCAACCTGCCCTATCTCTCCGCCACAAAGTAACGATCGGGGCCGTCGGGAACCAGGGCCCACCTCTAGGGGATGGAGCCACTGTCCTTTCAGCCCCATCTCGAACAGTATCACATGTAATGTAACGATGTAAAGTATATAGTATATGTCCGTGATCACCTCCCAAGTGATCACCCGATAGTATAGCACAATGAGACGGACAAGAATGTAGGGCCACTGATGGAATACTAGCATCCTATACTAAGCATGTAGGATTGCAGGTAAAGGTAACAACAATAGTAGCAAGGACAGGCTATGCATCTGGATAGGAATAACGAAAAGCAGTAACATGCTATACTACTCTAATGCAAGCAGTATAGAGTAGAATAGGCGATATTTGGTGATCAAGGGGGGGCTTGCCTGGTTGCTCAGACAAGAAGGAGGGGCCGTCGGTGACGTAGTCGACGACAGGGGCATCAACATCGTCACGGGGTCTACCGGAGAGAAGAGGGGGGAGAAACAGTAAATACATAGCAAGCAAGTGCATAACAGGACAACAAGCGAGCTAGAGCGTGTTCTAACGCAGCGGTATGAGGTGATACCGGTGAAGGAAACATCCGGAAGTATCCCGGTGTTTGGCGTTTCGAGCGAGATGAACGGAGGGGAAAGTTGCGAGTTTGATATGTTAGGGGTGTGTGGCGGACGAACGGGTTGCGTATCTGGAATCGGCTCGTCGTTCTGAGCAACTTTCATGTACAAAGTATTTTCATCCGAGTTACGGATTATTTTATATTAATTTTTAAAGTTTTATATCATTTTTAGAATTAACAGAATTAATTAAACCGAAAATCATTTTATCACGTCATCATGATGTCAACATGACATCAACGGTCAACTGTGGACTTTGACTAGTCAACAGACCACTCGGTCCCACATGTCATTGTCTAAGGATAACTAAACAGGTTTAATTAGTTTAACTAGTGATTAGGGTAGTCTAAACAGAATTAATTAATTTAGTTAATTAATTAATTAACAGTTTATTTATTTATTTTTATTACTTTTTTTCGTTCTGGGGCTGTGGGCCCCTCGTGCCATAGGCCCAATGGCCTATGGTGGGTCGGGCGACGGGCATTGGTGGTGGTAATTGGCGCGACAAGGGGCGAATCAGAGCGCTGCTTCGGTCGAGGCCATCGGTACGGCCGCCGGCGCCCATGACGCCGGTCAGGGGAAGCGGCGGAGGGGAGGAACTGGAGCGGGAGGCCGGCGCAGATGGCCGCGGTGGCCAGCGGGGTCGTCGCGGGCGGTCTCGAGTAGAGACAGCGAGCGGGGCGATGGTGGTCGCGTCGGAGGCAGCAGGGGGCTGCGGTGGTGCGGGCCACGGCAGGTGCGAGGGATCCGGGAAGGAGCAGCACTGCGGGTGCGGCTCGACGCGGCTGCGGTTGCACGCGACGGCACGCCGGGCGAGGCGAGGCAGCAGTGAAACGGGCGGCCAGCTGTGTGGCTGAAGCGATGGTCGGGGCGGCGCAGAGCGGCCGGCGGGCGAGGGACTAGGGACGCACGCTCGAGGGAGACAAAAGGAGAGGAGTTTCGCTCACCCCCGATGCAGGGGTTCGCCGGCGAGGCTCGACGGAGTCCGCCGGGGAGGAGGTCGGGGAGGCGAGCGTCGACGGTAGGCGGCGGGGCGTCCATCCAGCGGCGAGGTGGCGAGGCGTCCATCCAGTGGCGTGGTGGCGGGGCGTCCATCCAACGGCAAGGGGGGTCGGGCGTGGGGTGCTTGGCGACGCTGGAGAACGGGAGAGGGTGGGTGTCTCGGTCACGAGGAGTGGGGGTTCGTGCGGGAGGAGTGGGGGGTTCGTGCGAAGCGGCGAGGATGATCCCGATCCAGATCTGGATCGATGGGGAAGTGGGGTGGTTGCCCTAGGGTTCGATCGGGGTGGGGATAAGGAGGAGGGAGTGGGGCATCGGCTGGGCAGCCTGGTTAGCCAATGGACGGTGGGCCGAGGCCCGTGAGGGGGGTTCTTTTCCCTTTTTGTTTGTTACATTTTCTTTTTTTTATTCTATTACTTTTCTGTTTTCTTTTATTTTTGTTTTATAAAATCTAAAAGCGACAACTAATTTGGTGTTATTAAATTGGTCACAGCCCCAAATATTTTGGCACTTTAAATAAAGTATTTTGCATTTGCTTATTATTTTAAAAGCATTTTTAATAATTGTATTATCGCTGTTTTAGTTTATTTAGTGCATTTAAGTATATTATTCAAAGATGATTTTTTCACCAACATTTATTATGGACTATTTGACACATTAGGAACAATTTAGTTTTGACTTTTGAAAACTTTAATTGTTTTGACTTTAATTCAAATCTGAATTTGGATTGCTTCGGAACTAACGCGAGATTATCAACAATAATCGAGGTGACGTGGCATCATTACCAGAGGGTTACTGTAGCTTGATTACCCGGGCGTCACAGTTTCCCCCTCCCAAAGGGAAGTATCCCCGGTAGAACAGCTCTGCCGGAGCTCTAGATTGGTTCCGCCAAGGTTCCGCCTTGTGGCGGCGGAGTCTCGTCCCGAAAGGTTTCTTCTTATTTTTTTCTCATCGAAAGACTTCATATAGGAGAAGATGGACGTCGGAGACCCAACAGGGGGCCCACGAGGTAGGGGGCGTGCCCTAGGAGGGGGGATGATACGTCTCCAATGTATCTATAATTTTTGATTGCTCCATGTTATATTATCTACTGTTTTGGACTATATTGGGCTTTATTTTCCACTTTTATATTATTTTTGGGACTAACCTATTAACCGGAGGCCCAAATTAATTGTCGTTTTTTTTTGCCTATTTCAGTGTTTCGAAGAAACGGAATATCAAACGGACTCCAAACAGAAAAATCATTTTTGGAACGTGATTTTCTCACCGGATAAGACCCGGGAGACTTGGCCCCTCGAAGCTACACCGACGTACTTCTTCCTCCTATATATATCCACGTACCCCCAAACAACCAGAACAGGAGCCAAAAACCTAATTCCACCGCCGCAACTTTCTGTATCCACGAGATCCCATCTTGGGCCTGTTCCGGAGCTCCGCCGGAGAGGCCCATCATCACGGAGGGCTTCTACATCATCATAGCCTCTCCGATGAAGTGTGAGTATTTTACCTCAGACCTTCGGGTCCATAGTTAGTAGCTAGATGGCTTCTTCTCTCTTTTTGGATCTCAATACAATGTTCTCCCCCTCTCTTGTGGAGATCTATTCGATGTAATCTTCTTCTTTTTGCGGTGTGTTTGTTGAGACCGATGAATTGTGGGTTTATGATCAAGTCTATCTATGAACAAATTTGAATCTTCTCTGAATTCTTTTATGTATGATTGGTTATCTTTGCAAGTCTCTTCGAATTATCCGTTTGGTTTGGCTAACTAGATTGGTAGTTCTTGCCATGGGAGAAGTGCTTAGCTTTGGGTTCGATCTTGCGGTGTCCTTTCCCAGTGACAGAAGGGGCAGCAAGGCACGTATTTTACCGTTGCCATCGAGGATAACAAGATGGGGTTTATTTCATATTGCATGAATTTATCTCTCTACATCATGTCATCTTGCTTAAAGCGTTACTCTGTTTTTAACTTAATACTCTAGATGCATCTTTGGATAGCGGTCGATGAGTGGAGTAATAGTAGTAGATGCGAGAATCGTTTGATCTACTTGTCACGGACGTGATGCCTATATACATGATCATGCCTAGATATTCTCATAACTATGCTCAATTCTGTCAATTGCTCAACAGTAATTTGTTCACCCACCATAGAATACTTATGCTCTTGAGAGAAGCCACTAGTGAAACCTATGGCCCCCGGGTCTATTCTCATCATATCAATCTCCATCAATTTTATTTTGTTTTGCTTTTTTACTTTGCCTTTTACTTTTCACTTTGCATCTCTATACCAAAAATACCAAAAATATTATCTATCGGATCTCATTTTCGTAAGTGACCGTGAAGGGATTGACAACCCCTAATCGCGTTGGTTGCGTTGAGCTCTTTGTGTTGTGTAGGTACGAGGGACTTGTGCGTGGCCTCCTACTGGATTGATACCTTGGTTCTCAAAAACTGAGGGAAATACTTACGCTACTCTGCTGCATCATCCTTTCCTCTTCGGGGAAATCCAACGCAAGCTCAAGAGGTAGCAAGAAGAATATTTGGCGCCGTTGCCGGGGAGTCTACGCAAAAAGTCAACATACCAGGTACCCATCACAATCCCTATCTCCCGCATTACATTAGTTGCCATTTGCCTCTCGTTTTCCTCTCCCCCACTTCACCCTTGCCGTTTTATTCGCCCTCTCTTTCCCAATCTCCTTCTCCTTCTCTTTCTCCGTTTGCCTTTTTCTCGCTTGCCTTTTGTTTGCTCGTGTGTTGGATTGCTTGTTTGTTGCGATGGCTCAAGATACTACCAAATTGTGTGACTTCACCAATACCAATAATAATGATTTCCTTAGCACTCCGATTGCTCCTCTTGCCAATACTGAATCTTGTGAAATCAATACTGCTTTGTTAAATCTTGTTATGAAAGATCAATTACTTGGCCTTCCTAGTGAAGATGTCGCTACTCATCTGAATAGCTTCGTTGATTTATGTGATATGCAAAAGAAAAAAGATGTCGACAATGATGTCGTTAAATTGAAGCTATTTCCTTTTTCGCTTAGAGATCGTGCTAAAGCTTGGTTTTCGTCTTTGCCTAAAAATAGTATTGATTCTTGGAACAAGCGCAAAGATGCCTTTATCTCTAAGTATTTTCCTCCCGCTAAAATCATCTCTCTTAGAAACGATATTATGAATTTTAAGCAACTTGATCATGAACATGTTGCACAAGCTTGGGAGAGAATGAATGATACGTAATTGCCCTACTCATGGTTTGAATTTGTGAATGATTATACAAAACTTTTATGCCGGATTGAATTTAGCTTCTAGAAAACTATGAAGAAAAACTTGGGTTGAAAGTCTCTATCCCTAGAAAACTATATGATGAGTGGGAACCTACTATTAAAATTAAAATTAAAGATCATGAGTTTTATGCCTTGTGTGATTTGGGTGCTAGTGTCTCCACTATCCCCAAAACTTTGTGTGATTTGCTAGATTTCCGCGATTTTGATGATTGCTCTATAAACTTGCATCTTGATGATTCCACTATTAAGAAACCTATGGGAAGGATTAATGATGTTGTTATTGTTGCAAATAGGAATTATGTGCCCGTAGATTTCATTGTTCTTGATATAGATTGCAATCCTTCTTGTCCTATTATTCTTGGTAGACCTTTCCTTAGAAACGGTTAGGCGCGATTATTGATATGAAGGAAGGGAATATTAGATTCCAATTTCCATTAAAAAAGGGCATGGAACACTTTCCAAGAAACAAAATAAAATTGCCATATGAAACTATCATGAGAGCCACTTATGGATTGCCTTCCAAAGATGGCAATACCTAGATCTATCCTCGCTTTTATGCCTAGCTAGGGGCGTTAAGCGATAAGCGCTTGTTGGGAGGCAACCCAATTTGATTTTTATTTTAGTGTGTTTTTCTTCTGTTAGGGAATAAATAACCCATCTACCTTCTGTTTGGATGTGGTTTTGTGTTTTAAATAGTGTTTGTGCCAAGCTAGACCTATTGGATCTTCTTGGATGATAGTTATTTGATCTTGCTGTAATTTCCAGAAACTTTGCGTTCAGTGCTCGAATTATTAAATATCATCTGAACTTGATAAAATATTAATTCCAATTGCTACTAATCAATAAACAAATTGTCTTGGTCGTCTAATTTTGGTATAATTTTCTGGGTTCCAGAAGTTTGCGTTAGTTACAGATTACTACAGACTGTTCTGTTTTTCGTGTGTTGTTTGCTTATTTTGATGAATCTATGGTTAGTAAAATAGTTTATAGTCCATAGAGAAGTTGGAATACAGTAGGTTTAACACCAATATAAATAAAGAATGAGTTCATTACAGTACTTTGAAGTGGTCTTTTGTTTTCTTTCTCTAACGGAGCTCACGAGGTTTCTATTGAGTTTTTTGTTGTGAAGTTTTCAAGTTTTGGGTGAATTCTTTTGATGGATTATGGAACAAGGAGTGACAAGAGCCTAAGCTTGGGGATGCCCATGGAACCCCCAAGATAATCCAAGGACACCAAAAAGTCAAAGCTTGGGGATGCCCCGGAAGGCATCCCCTCTTTCATCCACTTACATCGGTAATTTACTTGGAGCTATATTTTTATTCACCAACATGATATGTGTTTTGCTTGGAGCGTCTTGTATTATTTGCGTCTTTGTTTGTTAGTGTGCCACAATCATGCTTGTTGTACACACCTTTTGAGAGAGCCATGCATGAATTGGAATTTGATAGAATACTCGATGTGCTTCACTTATATCTTTTGAGCTATGTAGTTTTGCTCTATGTGCTTCACTTATATCTTTTGAGCGTTATAATTTTGCTCTATGTGCTTCACTTAGATCTTTTAGAGCACGGTGGTGGTTTGTTTTAAAGAAACTATTGATCTCTCATGCTTCACTTAAATTATTTTGAGTGTCTTAATAGCATGGTAATTTGCTTAATAATAACATGCTTGGTGTTCAAGATTTGTGAAATTTTCTTTTGAGTGCGTTGAATACTAAGAAAATTTGGATACTTGATAATCGTTTTGAGATATGGAGGTAGTGATATTAAAGTCATGCTAGTAGAGTAATTGTGAATTTGAGAAGTGCTTGAGTTAAAGTTTGCAAGTCCCGTAGCATGCACGTATGGTAAACGTTATGTAACAAATTTGAAACATGAGGTGTTATTTGATTGTCCTCCTTATGAGTGGCGGTCGGGGACGAGCGATGGTATTTTCCCACCAATCTATCCCCTAGGAGCATGCGCAGCGTAATACTTTGGTTTTTGATGGCTTGTAGATTTTTGCAATAAGTATATGAGTTCTTTATGACTAATGTTGAGTCCATGGATTATCGCACTCTCACCCTTCCATCATTGTTAGCCTCTTGATGCCGTGCATTGCCCTTTCTCACATTGAGAGTTGGTGCAAACTTCGCCGGTGCATCCAAACTCCGTGATATGATACACTCTTTCACACATAAACCTCCTTATATCTTCCTCAAAACAGCCACCATACCTACCTATTATGGCATTTCCATAGCCATTCCGAGATATATTGCCATGCAACTTTCCACCATCCAGTTTGTCATGACACGTTCATCATTGTCATATTGCTAGCATGATCATGTAGTTGACATAGTATTTGTGGCAAAGCCACCGTTCATAATTCTTTCATACTTGTCACTCTTGATTCATTGCATATCCCGGTACACCGCCGGAGGCATTCATATAGAGTCATACTTTGTTCTAGTATCGAGTTGTAAATAAATAGAAGTGTGATGATCATCATTCAATAGAGCATTGTCCCAAAAAAAAGAGAAAGGCCAAAGAAAAAAAAAGAAGGCCCAAAAAAAATAAAAAAAAATAAAAAGGGGCAATGCTACTATCCTTTTTTCCACACTTGTGCTTCAAAGTAGCACCATGATATAGCGAGTCTCATATATTGTGCTTCAAAGTAGCACCATGTTCTTCATATAGAGAGTCTCTTGAGTTATCACTTTCATATACTAGTGGGAATTTTTCGTTATAGAACTTGGCTTGTATATTCCAACAATGGGCCTCCTCAAGTGCCCTAGGTCTTCGTGAGCAAGCAAGTTGGATGCACACCCACTTAGTTTCTTTTGTTGAGCTTTCATACATTTATAGCTCTAGTGCATCCGTTGCATGGCAATCCCTACTCCTTGCATTAACATCAATCGATGGGCATCTCCATAGCCCAATGATTAGCCTCGTTGATGTGAGACTTTCTCCTTTTTTGTCTTCTCCACATAACCCCCATCATTGTATTCTATTCCACCCATAGTGTTATATCCATGGCTCACGCTCATGTATTGCGTGAAAGTTTATGAGTTTAAAATTATTAAGGTATGAAACAATTGCTTGGCTTGTCATCGGGGTTGTGCATGATGAGAGCATTCTTGTGTGACGAAAATGGAGCATGACTAAACTATATGATTTTGTAGGGATGAACTTTCTTTGGCCATGTTACTTTGAGAAAACATAATTGTTTTATTGGTTTGCTTGAAGTATTATTATTCTTTATGTCAATATGAACTTTTGTCTTGAATCTTCCTAATCTGAATATTCATACCACAATTAAGAAATTTTACATTGAAATTATGCCAAGTAGCACTCCGCATCAAAAATTCTCTTTTTATCATTTACCTACTCGAGGACGAGCAGGAATTAAGCTTGGGGATGCCTGATACGTCTCCCACGTATCTATAATTTTTGATTGCTCCATGCTATATTATCTACTGTTTTGGACTATATTGGACTTTATTTTCCACTTTTATATTATTTTTGGGACTAACCTATTAACCGGAGGCCCAGCCCAGAATTGTTGTTTTTTGCCTATTTGATGTTTGAAGAAACGGAATATCAAACGGAGTCCAAACAGAAAAATCCTTTTTGGAGCGTGATTTTCTCACCGGATAAGACCCAGGAGACTTGGACCCTACGCCAAGGCATCGAAGAGGCGGTCACGAGGGTGGGGGGCGTGCCCCCCTAGGGTGCGCCCCCCTGCCTCGTGGGCCCCTCGAAGCTCCACCGACGTACTTCTTCCTCCTATATACATCCACGTACCCCCAAACGATCAGAACAGGAGACAAAAACCTAATTCCACCGCCGCAACTTTCTGTATCCACGAGATCCCATCTTGGGGCCTGTCGACTCTCCGGAGAGGGTCCATCATCCTTTGAGGGCTTCTACATCATCATAGCCTCTCCGATGAAGTGTGAGTAGTTTACCTCAGGACCTTGGGTCCATAGTTAGTAGCTAGATGGCTTCTTCTCTCTTTTGGATCTCAATACAATGTTCTCCCCCTCTCTTGTGGAGATCTATTCGATGTAATCTTCTTCTTTTTGCGGTGTGTTTGTTGAGATCGATGAATTGTGGGTTTATGATCAAGTCTATCTATGAACAATATTTGAATCTTCTCTGATTTTTTTATGTATGATTGGTTATCTTTGCAAGTCTCTTTGAATTATCCGTTTGGTTTGGCCAACTAGATTGGTAGTTCTTGCCATGGGAGAAGTGCTTAGCTTTGGGTTCGATCTTGCGGTGTCCTTTCCCAGTGACAGAAGGGGCAGCAAGGCACGTATTGTATCGTTGCCATCGAGGATAACAAGATGGGGTTTATTTCATATTGCATGAATTTATCTCTCTACATCATGTCATCTTGCTTAAAGTGTTACTCTGTTTTTAACCTAATACTCTAGATGCATCTTTGGATAGCGGTCGATGAGTGGAGTAATAGTAGTAGATGCAGAATCGTTTCGATCTACTTGTCACGGACGTGATGCCTATATACATGATCATGCCTAGGTATTCTCATAACTATGCTCAATTCTGCCAAATGCTCAACAGTAATTTGTTCACCCACCGTAGAATACTTATGCTCTTGAGAGAAACCACTAGTGAAACCTATGGCCCCCAGGTCTATTCTCATCATATCAATCTCCATCAATTTTATTTTGTTTTGCTTTTTTACTTTGCCTTTTACTTTTCACTTTGCATCTCTATACCAAAAATACCAAAAATATTATCTATCGGATCTCACTTTCGTAAGTGACCGTGAAGGGATTGACAACCCCTAATCGCGTTGGTTGCGTTGAGCTCTTTGTGTTGTGTAGGTACGAGGGACTTGTGCGTGGCCTCCTCTTTGGATTGATACCTTGGTTCTCAAAAACTCAGGGAAATACTTACGCTACTCTGCTGCATCATCCTTTCCTCTTCGGGGAAATCCAACGCAAGCTCAAGAGGTAGCAAGAAGAATATTTGGCGCCGTTGCCGGGGAGTCTACGCAAAAAGTCAACATACCAGGTACCCATCATTCCAGTAAATAAATAGAAGTGTGATGATCATCATTCAATAGAGCATTGTCCCAAAAAAAAGAGAAAGGCCAAAGAAAAAAAAGAAGCCCCCAAAAAAAGAAAATAAATAAAAAGGGGCAATGCTACTATCCTTTTTTCCACACTTGTGCTTCAAAGTAGCACCATGATATAGCGAGTCTCATATATTGTGCTTCAAAGTAGCACCATGTTCTTCATATAGAGAGTCTCTTGAGTTATCACTTTCATATACTTGTGAGAATTTTTCGTTATAGAACTTGGCTTGTATATTCCAACAATGGGCCTCCTCAAGTGCCCTAGGTCTTCGTGAGCAAGCAAGTTGGATGCACACCCACTTAGTTTCTTTTGTTGAGCTTTCATACATTTATAGCTCTAGTGCATCCGTTGCATGGCAATCCCTACTCCTTGCATTAACATCAATCGATGGGCATCTCCATAGCCCAATGATTAGCCTCGTTGATGTGAGACTTTCTCCTTTTTTGTCTTCTCCACATAACCCCCATCATTGTATTCTATTCCACCCATAATGCTATATCCATGGCTCACGCTCATGTATTGCGCGAAAGTTTATGAGTTTGAAATTATTAAGGTATGAAACAATTGCTTGGCTTGTCATCGGGGTTGTGCATGATGAGAGCATTCTTGTGTGACGAAAATGGAGCATGACTAAACTATATGATTTTGTAGGGATGAACTTTCTTTGGCCATGTTACTTTGAGAAAACATAATTGCTTTATTGGTTTGCTTGAAGTATTATTATTCTTTATGTCAATATGAACTTTTGTCTTGAATCTTCCTAATCTCAATATTCATACCACAATTAAGAAATTTTACATTGAAATTATGACAAGTAGCACTCCGCATAAAAAATTCTCTTTCTATCATTTACCTACTCGAGGACGAGCAGGAATTAAGCTTGGGGATGCCTGATACGTCTCCCACGTATCTATAATTTTTGATTGCTCCATGCTATATTATCTACTGTTTTGGACTATATTGGACTTTATTTTCCACTTTTATATTATTTTGGGACTAACCTATTAACCGGAGGCCCAGCCCAATTGCTGTTTTTGCCTATTTGGTGTTTGAAGAAAGCGGAATATCAAACGGAGTCCAAGCAGAAAAATCCTTTTGGGCGTGATTTTCTCACGGATAAGACCCAGGAGACTTGGACCCTACGCCAAGGCATCGAAGAGGCGGTCACGAGGGTGGGGGGCGCGCCCCCTGCCTCGTGGGCCCCTCGAAGCTCCACCGACGTACTTCTTCCTCCTATATACATCCACGTACCCCCAAGCGATCGAGCAGGGCCAAAACCTAATTCCACCGCCGCAACTTTACGTATCCACGAGATCCCATCTTGGGGCCTGTTGGAGCTCACGGAGAGGGCCGTCATCATCGAGGGCTTCTACATCATCATAGCCTCTCTGATGAAGTGTGAGTAGTTTACCTCAGACCTTCGGGTCCATAGTTATTAGCTAGATGGCTTCTTCTCTCTTTTGCATCTCAATACAATGTTCTCCCCCTCTCTTGTGGAGATCTATTCGATGTAATCTTCTTCTTTTTGCGGTGTGTTTGTTGAGACCGATGAATTGTGGGTTTATGATCAAGTCTATCTATGAACAATATTTGAATCTTCTCTGAATTCTTTTATGTATGATTGGTTATCTTTGCAAGTCTCTTTGAATTATCCGTTTGGTTTGGCCAACTAGATTGGTAGTTCTTGCCATGGGAGAAGTGCTTAGCTTTGGGTTCGATCTTGCGGTGTCCTTTCCCAAAGGATGTAAGGGCAGCAAGGCACGTATTGTATCGTTGCCATCAAGGATAACAAGATGGGGTTTATTTCATCTTGCATGAATTTATCTCTCTACATCATGTCATCTTGCTTAAAGAGTTACTCTGCTTTTTAACTTAATACTCTAGATGCATCTTTGGATAGCGGTCGATGAGTGGAGTAATAGTAGTAGATGCGAGAATCGTTTGATCTACTTGTCACGGACGTGATGCCTATATACATGATCATGCCTAGATATTCTCATAACTATGCTCAATTACATCAATTGCTCAACAGTAATTTGTTCACCCACCGTAGAATACTTATGCTCTTGAGAGAAACCACTAGTGAAACCTATGGCCCCCGGGTCTATTCTCATCATATCAATCTCCATCACTTTTATTTTGTTTTGCTTTTTTACTTTTCCTTTTACTTTTTCTATACCAAAAATACCAAAAATATTTTCTATCGGATCTCACTTTCGTAAGTGACCGTGAAGGGATATACAACCCCTAATCGCGTTGGTTGCGTTGAGCTCTTTGTGTTGTGTAGGTACGAGGGACTTGCGCGTGGCCTCCTCTTTGGATTGATACCTTGGTTCTCAAAAGCGAGGAAAATACTTACGCTACTCTTTGCATCATCCTTTCCTCTTCGCGGAAATCCAACGCAAGCTCAAGAGGTAGCAGGGGGCGCGCCCCCCACCCTCGTGAGCAGGGTGTGGGCCCCATGGACTTCATCTTCGGCGAGGATTTTTATTTATTTATTTTAAGACATTTCGTGGAGTTTCAGGACTTTCGGAGTTGCGCAGAATAGGTCTCTAATATTTGCTCCTTTTCACCTTGAAATTCCATTAGGCATTCTCTCTCCTTATGTAAACCTTGTAAAATAAGAGAGAATAACCATAAGTATTTGTGACATAAAGTGAAATAACAGCCCATAATGCGATAAATATCGATATAAAAGCATGATGCAAAATGGACGTATCAGTGTACATTCGTGGGCAACAATAACTGATCAAAGTTTTCAGAGAGAGTGTAGCAAAGCAGCAAGAACTTGCCGACATGCTTATGGGCGTTATTCGCGCTGAGGTTTTAGACTGTGACGTTGTAGATCGTTAGGTTTTGTTCATTTATTTGCACTGGCATCAATCTTTGATTGCCCAGTGGATGTAATTTCCTGTAATATATGCTGGTTGTGCAATGGTTTTCCCTGTATGCTGTACCTTTGCTTGATCGGTTTTGGTCCTGTACATAATTGCTCGTCGTAATGGGATCAAATTATCTAATTGGGCCTAAAGACATGTACGGACTTTAGTGGGCCCATTAAGTTAATGGGCCGTTACCAGGCCGAAAGTTAATGGTCGGCCCTCTTACCTCCCGGGTCGTTAACATGCCGACATCAAAGTAAATGACAGGTGGGCCCATCTCGATTTCACGGGCCGTTAACAGGCCAATACTAAGGTCGGGCTACATATGGCCCAACTATACTATGGGCCTTTAGCAGGCTGAAAGAGATAGCGGGCTCGTACTGGATCATGAAGAGCATGGGCCGCGAAGAGGCCGAAAGTCAGGTCGTACTATAAATGGCCCAACTGTGTTGTGGGCCTTTAGCAGGCCGAAAGAGAAACCGGACTGGTATTGGACCATGAAGAGCATTGGCCGTTAAAAGGCCAAAACTCAGGTCCGACTGCAAATGGCCCAACTCACTTATGGGCCGTCAACAGTGAAAGACACCTTTGGGTGGAAATTGGCCCAACACTTAAATGGGTCGCTAAAAGGCCGAAAGATGTACATCTTGAAAATTGGCCCATCCCTTGAATGGGCCGTTAACAGGCCAAAACCACATCGGGCCGATATTGAGCCCAAATATATAGCGGGCTGTTAACGGGCTCGAACTGACGATGGGCTGCAATGGTGTCAAATCGTTAACGGGCCGAATTGGCACATCTCGTATGGGTCGTGGGCTTAAATGGACTTGACACAAGTAGGCCTTATATGGGCCGGCCTGCTAATTCTTACTGGGTCGGCCTTTTTCACCGGAATGGGCCACTATTGGACCGTGCCACGTGTCGATCTATCATAGGCGCCTCCTGTCCAATGAGTGGATGACATCTGTCCCAACGGTGAGCCGACACGTGGTTCCTCCGGCCAATGAGAATTTTACACGTGCAAAATCCCCATTGGTGCATGTTGTTAGCAGGTTATCGGATCCAAATCGGAACCCGATAGCTTAACGGCGACCCGTTACGGTGGATGCCACGTGTCGCTCACCCTTGACGAAAGCACTTCTATGACGCGTGATTTATCGTCATGGAAGTGGACACTTCCGTGATGATAATTTTGGTAATGTCATGGAACACTTCTATGACAGCACATGTATGACTATCTTGATTCTGTCATAAAATCTTCATGGATGTACATGCATGATGTAAAACGTGACCTCTTTGTGACAAACACGTATCATCACGGAAGTGTATTTTTTGTAGTGCGGTGATGACCGTAGTTTGAGGAGTTCATGTATTCACTATGTGTTAATGCTTTGTTCCGGTTCTCTATTAAAAGGAGGCCTTAATATCCCTTAGTTTCCAACATGGACCCCGCTGCCACGGGAGGGTAGGACAAAAGATGTCATGCAAGTTCTTTCCATAAGCACATATGACTATTTATGGAATACATGCCTCCATTATATTGACGAACTGGAGCTAGTGCCCTATCGCCCTAGGTTATAACTGTCTCATGATGAAAATTATCCAACAAGTCACCGATCCAATGCCTACGAATTTATCCTATATTGTTTCTGCTAAGTTACTAATGCTATCATCACTGTTACACTTGCTACAAAATTACTGCTATCATTGTTACCGTATCAAGTATTCTTTGTCACTACTATCAAAACTATCATATTACTTTGCTATCGATTACTTGCTGTAGATAATTAATCTCCAGGTGTGGTTGAATTGACAACTCAGCTGCTAATACCTTCAAATATTCTTTGGCTCCCCTTGTGTCGAATCTATAAATTTGGGTTGAATACTCTACCCTCGAAAACTGTTGCGATCCCTTATACTTGTGGGTCATCAGTAAGGCCAGCATGAAGGTTCCCGAAGCAACCCCCAAAGGTTGCCCGATCGGTGCAAGAAGACCAAGACGACGGGCGCGTAGGGCGGAGGTCATCCCTGAGCCCACGGACGCATCATGGACGGTGGCTTTGCAAGCGGAGACCACCTTTTGTCAGGATGTATAGCGCCCCTGGCCCCTTCGAAATTGCCGTTGTGTGGCAACCCTTCCTGCCAATGTTTTGGGGGAAGAGGACCAAGGCAGATATAAAAGGAGGGCAAGGAGCTGCCGTAGAGGGGACGGCCACTTGATCCTCAACCCTTATACTCTCACTCTCTCTGGGTAGTGCAATCCCAATCTAAGTAGGAGTAGGGTTTTACACCGCAAGGTGGCCCGAACCTGGGTAACTGCTGTGTCACTGGCCCGCTCCCGCTAGCTCGCTCTTGTCGTAGCCTTGTCGTGCTTAGCTGCAGGGAAGGATAGGACGGTAGGAATGAGTGCACCCCAGAGTTCGAACCTTTGGGTCCCCAGAGCCCCGATTCCGACAGTCGTCGATCCAGGAAGAGGTGGCAGAGTGCATGGTGGCGGAGAGGAAAGGTCAGGCCGGGCTCAATGTGGTCGTTCGACCATCATATATTTTAAAAAAAGAAGGCTAGCATACGAACCGTACCCGAGATGGTGCCTGCACGACTAGTGGCCGGTCCACGGAGTTTGTTTGGCCCTGTTGCCCAAAGAAGACTCAGCAACGTTACTAAGAAGGGAAGAACCGCCCTACGATGGCTCAAGAGGCCGGATACACGAAGAGAAGAGCCCGACGGAGATCTTGGAGCCGGGCCGCTCGCGACCTCTGCCGCGCTTTGGGGCTACTGACAGGGTCCCAAACCCGGGGTGCCTAACGTAAAGGAGCCCAGCCTCGACCTTGACCAGGGCCCACCAGGCCCAAAGGTAATCATGGAACCATAGGGTGGCGAGGGAGATAAGTGTGTTCCCCAAGGCAGAAGGCGGCGGCTATATCGATCTGGTTTCCCCCTTGTGTAAACCCTAGACCTCTCTTGTCTATATAAAGGGAGGCCTAGGGTCCTCATTAGCAGTCCAATCTAGAACTCAACTCTCGATAGACTTCTCAAACACCATTGTAATCCTATGCATGAGGTATCCCCTCACCATGCATACCAAGACAAAGCAGGACGTAGGGTATTACACTTTGGAGGCCCAAACCTGGGTAAAGTACTGAGGGATCTGACAGGAAATTGCTCCTTCAGCGGTGATGGCCCTTCCTCTTGGTTGTGTGGGCGGTGAGAGGGGGCAACATGTGGCTCTGGCACGATCCCTATCTCTGATGGAGGCAGTGCCCCGATCAGGCTCTGGAGTTTTGTGCTCGACGTGCTTGTCCGGAAGACCTGGTGACGCGGGGGAGTTGCCGAGCGAAAGCTCTACGCTTTGTCGCTAACGACGACGATGCCCACAAGCGCCATTATCTCCTTGAAGACGCCGTCGTGGTACTCCTCTTCATGTCCAGGTTCCAGGTGAAAACCCCTGCCTGCTGTGGCTCGGCAACGGCAACGCTCGGCGCCGTTTTTCCTCCTGGGGGCGTTGTCGTGGAGCTTAGGTGGTTTAGAGCTTAGTATGGTGTTGCTCTCAGTTCCTCCTATAATCTATTTCGGTAGCATAGTAGCTGCGTCCTGCGTGATACGGTTTTTCCGAGATCGGCATTGTTTGAGGGTCACCCCATTTCCTTGCATCATTCGGCCGCGTACTATGTTTAGTTGTTGCTTTATATATAAAGCGGAGTGAGAGCCTGTTTCGAGATATAAAAGAGAGACCATATCAATGTTTGAAAGCAACGTCTATGGACGACTCTATCATGTGCGCTCTTACCCAACCGCCAGGGAAAGTGCGTTAGACCCAGTCGCCACCAGGGTTTCTCCTGCCTCTCGCCGGCGCTGGCGCCGGCCTGCCTCGTCTCCTGTGGCCTTAGGGACATGGAGGCGCGGTGGATCCCAACCCTTGTTGGTGGGAGGGCTTCATTTTTTATGCTTTTCTGAGTTTTGTTATGATTTGTGTCCTGCTTAGAGCTTTCTAAAGATGGAATAAGGTTCTCCCTTCCTAGCCTCCGTCTCGGTGGTGCTTCTAGCGTCATCGGAGGGCGTATGGAGGTTTATCTCCAGCGGATCTCGCGGGATTGGTTTGGCGTTTGTCTTGATGAATCCACGTGGATCCGATCTTTGTTCGCGTGTGTTCGTGTATCTACATGTTGGATCCTTCCGATCTAAGCTTCTTTTCAACGGCGGCGGTTCCTGTTCTAGTGCGCTGGTCCAATAGGGCCTTAGCACGACGACTTTCCGACTGCCTACTACAACAAGTTTTGACTGAGTCCAATGAGGGAGGGTCGATGACGGCGGCACGTCTTCGGCTCTATTCAGAGTTTGTAGTCGTTGTTAGGTGATCTACGAATCTGGATGTAAGTTCTATTATTTCTAAGATTCAGTGGTATAATTTTTGCTCCCGCTGCAACCGATCTCGTTGGTTAAATATATGGTCTTTATGAATTTAGTGGTATAATTTTTGCTCCCACCGAAGTCGGTCTCGTTGGTTAAATGCGCGGTTAAACTTAGATCTCAGAAATCGCGGGCGCACTACATTGTGAAATAACCAGAGTAGATTGAAAGTTTTAATAAAACATACATAGGCAAACCAACATGTGGCTGGATGGTTAGAGGGATTGTGGTATTCCTAGCCCTGGTGGTGCTCGCATTTATTTCTGGATTATTTCAGGATTTCCGGCGATGCGCATTCAGTGGTAGGAGACGTTTTTTTCGATGACGAGGTGCCTATGGTGACATCGCAAATTTTAAGATGATATACCGGCTCAGTTTTTCGGAGGTGCTCATAGAGATAGTGTGTGTTCATAGGATGAGTGTATACGCGTGTATATGAGCGTTTGCGTCTGTACTATGTTAAAAAAACATACACAGGAAAGATAAACGTTTTTAAGCCAGAAGGGGAGTGCGTCCGCCGGACCACCACCTACCAGGTCACCAAACTATCCATGCACCGAATAAACGGTGGACAAAGATTGTTCCACACGTTGTTGGTCCTGGCCAAAAAAACAAACAAACAAATAAAAAAGATGTCGACCGAGCATCCTAAGCTGGGACTGGACTCGGGCGCGTGGGCACATGACGGTGCCGCCGCGGTGGGGTCCGCCCACCCCGGGCCAGGGCCGTGGCAGCAGCAGCAGCAGCGGGCAGGAGGAGCGACCGACCGTCAGGACGACCGCGCATTGAATGCGGCCCGCGGCTTGCTGCCCACTCCCCCCACCACTTTTCCCTTTCGCGTTTCCACCCCCGCCTTCCCCTCGGTCTCACCACCCGCCCCCGCTTCTTGGCGCCTACGCGACGTCACCACGCGCTGTCCGAGCCACGACACCCCCCACCCCAAGCGAGAGAGGGGGAGTGAGTGAGTCCCACTCACGCAGAAAAGGCCACACGACGCGAGCGTAGTACGGGACGAGCGGGGGCTGCGACTGCAAGGGAGGGAGAGGGAAGGGGGAGAAGAGGAGTCCGGAGGAAGCAACACCCAAGAGCGAGAGAGATTTTGCTTCGCTTTCGCCCCCTGCTCGAGCCTCCCCCCGCTCGCGCGGCCGCCGGGCGAGCGCGGTCCGGCCCGATCCCCGCCCGATCGCCACGGCGGGAGGAGCATTCGGGGAGCTTCTCGATGATGGAGTCGTACGCCGCGTCCCCCAAGGACGGCGGCGGGGGCGGCGCCGAGGGCGGCCGCGCCGACGCTGCCACCGGCCTGGAAGGTACGCCGCTCAATTCCGGCCCCGATGTGCGCAATTTCGGGCCCGCTGTTTCTGCGCGTGTGTTTTGGGAAAGGAGGGGTTTGTGCGTCGTTTGCTTGCTAGGGTTTTGGATCTTCGATGCTGCCTGATCCGTACGAATGTCGCTGCGTGCCGCGGCCTTTTGTGTTCTCGCAGAGTCGATGTGGAGGCTGGGGCTGGCCGGCGGAGAGGAGGCGGCCGGGGAGGGGCTGCCGGAGCGGCCCGGCGAGGCCAACTGCGTCTACTACCTCCGCACGGGGGCCTGCGGCTACGGGGAGACCTGCCGCTACAACCACCCTCGCGATCGCGCCGCCGCGGTGAGCTGGGCCGCTTCTCTTCTCCCGATTTTATTTCCCCCATCATGCTCTGCTTCACTTCAGTCCAGTTGGGACTTGCTACTTACGACTCGCCAGTCCCTGATAATGACCGACAGGTTCAATTACAGCTGGTTGGTGCGGAGGGGAGCTTCCAGCTCAAGCCTCTTGCTGTGATTGAATTGAATTGATTCTAGTTATGGCTTAGGAGCCTGTCACGAGCCCATGGAAGTGAAACTTGATTGTGGAGTCGTCGGTTGCTGTCGTTGATTATGTGATTGACTCATTCTATAATAAGCCTTCTTGTCTTAGTCTCGCGGTTGATGTTGATAATTCGAAGGCCCACTTTCTGCTTACGCTGCCACTTGCTTATGTTGTAGGCCTGATCAGCACTCGGTCATATGGCCATTTTTCTATTAGGATTATTTTTACCTTGCAGCACAAGTAGATAGCCGTGTTCACATGTTTCCAGTGAGTTGTTGTAGAAGTGAGAACTTTATATAGAGTATACTACCTATTCAAGGAGCTTGAATTGAAGGTATAAACATGTTTTGTGCTCTGTTTTTTTAGTTTGATGGAGGGACAAGGACCGCACACACAGTGGAGTATCCAGAACGCCCAGGTCAGCCACCGTGCGAGGTAATGAAACTAGTCCTCATCTTGCCAATAGTCGAAAACTCGCTCACACAGTGATATGAAATTGTATGGAATAGAAGATCTTTCCTTTAGAAGCTGATACTTGCTATTT
Organism: Aegilops bicornis; assembly: GCA_021605145.1. NCBI lineage: Eukaryota > Viridiplantae > Streptophyta > Magnoliopsida > Poales > Poaceae > Aegilops > Aegilops bicornis. The sequence goes on from CM038671.1 coordinate 253,360,873, forward strand.
CAGTCATCATATATGCATTTTTTAATTATTTGGTGGATTGCTTACAGTATCATTTTTTCATATATTTTTGCAGTACTACATGAAGAATGGGACTTGTAAGTTTGGCTCTAATTGCAAGTATAATCATCCCAGAGAAGGCGGTTCTGTACAACCAGTTGTCTTAAATTCCTGTGGTTACCCTCTGCGTCTGGTGGGACTGTTTGTTCAATCCAAATTTTGATCTAGTCTTGGCCCTTCTTTGTCCAATATCTAATGAAGATTCTTTTCGTTATGCAGGGTGAGAAAGAGTGCTCCTACTATATCAAAACTGGCCATTGCAAATTTGGATCAACATGTAAATTTCATCATCCAGAAGGGCCAGAACATGGTGTTGTTTCAGAGACACCAAACATGTATCCACCAGTGCAACAACTGCCTGTCTCTTCCCTCTTCCATATCCACCTCTAGCCAGTTGGCAATTGGGGAGGCCTTCTGTTCTGCCAGGATCATTTTCCCGGGCTCTTATCCTCCAATGATGCACCCATCTGCAGTCATGCCAATGCAGGGATGGAACCCTTACATGGTAAGTTTCTAATACTGTATTCCTTCTCATTTTGAACTTTGTGCTACAAATAGTAGATCATCGAGCAAGGGTGTTTTATATAAAATGAATCTTTTAATCTGGACCAAAGTATTAAGAAATTAAATTTGGAAGGTCTCTTATTAATGATACAACGTTTACTGTCTAATTTCGCAAACTCACAATGTATCGGGAGCATTGTGTTGTAAAAGAAGATTACAAAAATGACCCAAAACATCATTTTGTACTTATGTGTTATGAAGATTGTGATGCATTGTCAGAAAAAGAAAATACTGAACTGCCCTGATGACTTCATTCTCTTTTATTTTCTTATTAGCCACCTATCAACCAAGTCGCGTCAGCTGGGGGACAGCAAACTGTTCAGGCAGGACCATTGTATGGCTTATCACACCAAGGGCCTCCATCTGCAGTTGCTTATGGCAGTAATTATGCATCGTTGTCTTCTTCAGCATGGCCTTCAAGTGACAAACAAGAAGTTGTCTTTCCAGAGCGGCCTGGGCAGCCTGAATGCCACCACTACATGAAGACAGGGACCTGTAAATTTGGATCCACGTGTAAATACAATCATCCTCAATACCTGAGTACACCTAGGTCCAACTATATGCTGAGCCCTTTAGGTCTTCCAATTCGTCCGGTGAGTAGCTCTTATACATCAGTCTGATTTTTTTGCATTGAAGTACTATGTTATCTTCAGATGGAAGTTAAACCAAAAGCATACTGCTGAATCATCATCTTGATGTTGTCCTTGATCAGATTGACATCACATCTTATTGTTCTGATACTGCAAAGTTGATAAGTGAAGTTTCATTTACTCGTGTAGTTTAGTCTAATTGCAAATTGTATAGTCAGGGAAGTAATGATCATTCAGTTCTCCAGTTATTACAGGTTTTGAGTTTTACTGTAGGACTTGAAAGCAGTGCAGCTAGGTGGTATTCTGTCATAGAGGAATTATTGGTGAATGCTATGATTTTGGATCAAACATTGATCAAGTAGCCATACTTTAAAGAACGGATTCCATTGCTTTAGTTCATCAGCAAATACACCTTCCATATACTTTGTAGAACTGTTGAAAGTTCTGCCATGTAATTGCACCTTCAAGTCTGAGTTTAGCCCATTGTATAGTTGACTAGAATGTGAAGCAAAGGCAACTATATAAAATGTACTCCTCCGTTCCAAAATAGATGACTCAACTTTGTACTAAAGTTAGTACAAAGTTGGGTCATCTATTTTGGAACGGAGGGAGTACTGTTTTTTAAGTCCGTAGCAGAACATGTGCATGCAAGAGGGTCTGTTCTGCGTCCATTGACCTTCTCTTCTAGTTTTTGTATATCGAAGAATATTATGTGTAGGACAGTGTTCTGTGAATCGTCAACCAAATGCAGATCGATGTTCATATTATTTAGGTAGGAGGCATACGAGTTTTGACCTTGTGGTACTTATTTGATTCTTCTTAAATTCAGTGTCCAGTGTAGATTGTGTTTAGTGCAAGTTTAACGGTTTCTTTGCACCAACGCGGAAAATAATGATGGCAAAGGGTAGGGAAGAAACTTCTGAGCATTGGAAAATAGTAAGATAGGATACTCGCTGCATGCAGGATTCTTGCTGCATTGCATGCTTTTGGAAACCACTCTTCTGGGTTTTTGCATAACTTGTGTCTTCTCTTTATTGCTCACTAGCTTGACCAGGTGCTCGTGCTTTAAATGGCTCTGCATCTGTGTAAATTTGACATACAAAGTTTAAAATTGCGAACATATATCTTATGATGAAATCTCTTAATTCTTCCTTCCTCAAAAAAAAAAAAAACTCTCAATTCTTTGAAGATGGAGGCTTTTATTAATGGAACATACAACACATCCATGATTGTGTTTTCACTGTGTTTATCCAATACTATATTATTTTTCTGGTGGGTACTTCCGGGACAATCTCGTGTATGTGTACCATTTCTTCCTTCACATATTTGCAAAACGAAACTACCTCTGACTTAGTCGCAAGTATCTTGATTCTTGACGAACTTAGGGATGGATGTTTGTTCTTGGCATACTGAAGCCCTTTGAGCCTTGTTACTGCATTAGCCTAAATCAGTAGTAAAATTTGACAAAATCAGCGACTATTAATATGGATCGGAGGGAGTAGAAAGTTTGTATTGGAGTACCTTGTCCTATCTATGATTCCCTGTTAATCAGGAAAACCTCTTTTGCTTTCACTAGAGTTCACAGAAAAAACCCGGAAGTGCAGGTTACTGGGAGGTTATTTCTATATCTGATCAACAGTTGACAGACATCCTTTGGTGTGATGTGTTAGCACCTATCAGTATCGATTTCTTTTTGTCTTAGCCGCAATGGTTATGAATTTAATTGTGTTAACTTTAATTTCTGGCACATCGCAATATGTTCGTCCAAACTTATCTGGGAAAGCACACTTCTCATAAATGTAATGTTCCTGTAGTAGTTCATTTTGGCTGCAAGTTATAAAATGCACAGTAGAATTTAATCTGTTATTGGATTCATTGTGACAAAACATGCAAATACACAAGATAATCTGATATATGGCACTGCACATTGCACATTTTTTTTTAGTTTTGCATATAGAGCAAAATTATGATCAAGTTTCCTTTAATTTGCAGGGTGCCCAGCCATGTCTTTACTACTCACAGCATGGGTTTTGCAAATTTGGTCCCGGATGCAAATTTGATCACCCACTGGGTGCTCTGAGCTACAGTCCTTCAGCATCATCGCTTGGTGACGTGCCTATCGCTCCATATCCTCTCAGTCTCCCTGTTGCTCGTATGGCCCCATCTCCATCATCTTCTGGTCTGCGGCCAGATTACATTCTGGCCAAGGACTCCTCAGCAAATCAGCCAGCGTCACCTGGAACTACATTTGGAAATGCTGGACAGTTGTCAAAAATCTATGCTCCACACATGCTTCTCCGTCCTCCAACTTCTGCAACCGGTGCCACTGTCACCATCCATGGTGGAGAGTTCTGATCCCATTCCTGGGATGAAAATGGATGTTCAGAAAGCTTCTCAAGATGTTTTTTTTGGCGTAGATGAGATGAGATCTCGGCTCGTTTTTGCTCAGATTCGGTTCTACAGCAAATCTGTTTCCACTTCCCCTCTCAGCATCTGTTCACCCAGAACCCCCACCCTATGTGAATATGGCTGGAGCTGACATAGACAACGACGGCCAAGGTGGCAGTCTTTGCCATCTGAATAAATGCATAGATGGGGAGTGGCAAGCTCGTACCCTGCCATTTTTCTGTTCATTGCTGAATTGGAAGAGGGAGAATCCTGAAATCCACTTAACTGGTGCCCATTCTATCGGTACATAATTATCGAAGGAGGCCACAAGATGCATCATTACAGGGAGGTTTTGTACCTGAAGACTATTGGGTTCGGCAATCTTGCCCAAATCTTTGCTCATTTAACCATCTCATATGTGTTATGCAACTACGAGTCTACAACTTCTGTAATATGTATATGTATATTCATAATGCGAACATAAGAACGTCGTAATGGAACACTCGAACCCTCAATGGAATCATCTGCAGCTAAGTCAGCTCAGTTGCTTAATTGTTCATCGGTACAAGTTTGAATCTGTCAGTAGGTAACACCAGTTGTGTGGCTCATTCTGTTCTTTTTTTCTTTTGCATACGGCCATGATTATTAATAAGCAAAAGGTCTTACACATGTCTTGTTGTCTCAATCAAGGAACAAAAGGCTCACAAAGAGCTAAAAAGTAAAAGAGAAGCCACAACCGGCTGGCAAAAACGATAGGAACTAAAAGTCTACCCTATTACATGACCGTCATCTAAACCGGTTAAAAATATCTCGAGCTACCATCTCTCATTCGGATAACCAAACGCTTCTTGGCCTCCATTGGAGTGAGTAGCGATCACATGCGGATTAACGCAGATCATTTCTGCAGTTCTAGACTGCCCATAATAAAGCACATATTCCTACACGAATGTGTCTTGCTGTTGCAAAATCTATCCCATCTAGCCACGTCCCAAATAACGTGTTGATAGAGTTCGGGAGGAGTGATGTTGAAAGCTATGTGAACCGACCGCCACAGTATTTTTGCCAGAGGGCAATCCAGAAAAAGGTGTTTGATTGACTCATGTTGGTCGCAAAAGCTACATCTTAAAGATCCTGTCCAATTGCGTTTTACCAAATTATCCTTAGTTAAAATAACTTGTTTATGCACAAACCACATAAATACTTTGATTTTCAAAGGTACTTTGACTTTCCAAACATGCTTTGAACGAGGAATCACGCTAGAATTGATTACATGCAAGTACATGAATTTGACTGAAAACTCTCCATTCTTAGTTAGCTTCCAGCATAACCGATCGGGCTGTTGAGACAACTGAACATCCATCACTCTTTTCACAAGATTGAGCCAGACTTCCCAACAGTTTCCCACTAGTGTCCTTCTAAATTGAATATTGAGCGGAATGGACTGGAGTACTGAAGCCACATACGCGTCTCTACGCTGAAAGATTACTATCTGAGAGATGGATATTGGAGTGCAAGGGGCGTGTCCCCTAGCCATGTATCCTCCTAGAATCTCGTAGTGGTACCGTTTCCAACTATGAACCTTGTCTTGTTGAAAAAGAGTGATTTGACTCTCATCAATCCCTTCCAAAAAGGCGAATCAGTCGGCCTCACTGTCACCTAGGACAAGGTCTTGGAGTGAAGGTACTTATTACGCAGTAGTTGAGCCCATGTGGCCTCCGTCTCAATCGAAAGTTTGCACAACCACTTGCTAAGAAGACATCTGTTCTTCACCTCCAAATTTTCAATGCCTAGACCTCCTTGGTCTTTTGGCTGACAAATGATATCCCACTTAGAAAGTCTGTACTTTCTATTTAGTTCATTGCTCTGCCAAAAAAATCATGATCAATAGACGTCTAGCCTTTTCCGGACCCCAACAGGTACCTCGAAAAAGGAAAGAAGAAACATGGGCATACTAGTCTTTTGGCCGTGGCTGCCGGGTGGATTCATCATCCCTGCGCGAGATGCCTCTGCCTGCTCCGCCGCCGCCGTCACCCTGTCCCGAGCCCTTTTGGCGTTGAGCTTGTTCTGCTGGTCGGTGGTTACAGCCTCCCAGCGCTGAACCTCCGCCTTCCAGTCAGCGTTCGACATGCCCGGTGGTTTTGCAGGCGGCGCCCTCGGCTTCCTCTGCTTCGGCTGGGTGGCATCGGCAACGGCAGCGGCGAGGGGCCGAATACTTCTTCGGCGGGATGGCGGGATGGCGGCCGGATGGTGGGGAGAGGGAGGGGAATGGCGGGAGAAGAGGGGCAGAAGGGGGGAATGGAGGGAAATGGAGGGGAAAAGCTGGGGATCGGCGGGAAAAAGGGTCATCTCTAGCCGACAGAGCGGACCCATGCGCCTTTTTGCTTCAGCCGACGCCCCTAGACGGCCCCCGGGGGCTTGGGTTCGGTTGGGTTCGCCGGCTGTTATTTCGGACCAAACTGGAGATAAACAAGGTCCTGGGGCGCCACTGGGCCGATTTTTCGGTGCCGACACTAAAAAAGAGCCCTGGGGGCATGTTGGGGGCGAGTGGAGATGCTCTTAGGTCTTGATAACCCACAAGTATAGGGAATCAATCGTATTCCTTTCGATAAGTAAGAGTGTTGAACCCAACGTGGAGCAGAAGGAAATGATAAGTGGTTTTCAACAAGGTAATTTCTGCAAGCAGTGAAATAGTCGGTAACAAGTAGTTTGATAGCAAGATAATTTGTAATGGACAAGTAACAGTAGCGGTAAATAAAGTGCAGGAAGGTAGCCCAATCCTTTTGTGGCAAAGGACAGACCAAAACAGTCTCTTATATTAAGCAAAGCATTCTTGAGGGTACACGCGAATTTCACCATGTCACTTTCATCATGTTGGCTTGATTCGTGTTCACTACTTTGATAATTTGATATGTGGGTGGACCGGTGCTTAGGTGTTGTTCTTACTTGAACAAACCTCCTACTCATGATTAACCCCTCGCAAGCATCCGCAACTATGAGAAAATCATTAAGATAAAATCTAACCATAGCATTAAACTTTTGGATCCAAATTGGTCCCTTACGAAGTAGCGCATAAACTAGGGTTTAAGGTTCTATCACTCTAGCAACCCATCATCTAATAACTACTCCACAATGCATTCCCTTAGGCCCAAATATGGTGAAGTGTCGTGTAGTCGACGTTCAGATGACACCACTAAGGGAATCACAACATACATATCATCAAAATATCGAACACATATCAAGTTCACATGATTACTTGCAACATGACTTCTTCCGTGACCTCAAGAACAAAAGTAAATACTCACAAATATAATCATGCCCAAGGTCAGAGGGGTATTAAATGGCATAATGGATCTGAACATATAATCTTCCACGAAATCAACCGTATAGTAATAAACTACAAGATGTAATCAACACTACTAGTCACCCACAAGTACCAATCTAAGGTTCCGGTACAAAGATTGAACACAAGAGATGAACTAGGGTTTGAGAGGAGATGGTGTTGTTGAATAAGTTGATGGAGTTGCCCTCCCAAAGATGAGAGGGTTGTTGGTGATGACGATGGCTTCGATTTCCCCCTCCGGGAGGGAAGTTCCCCCGGCGGAATCGCTCCGCCGGAGGGTAAAAGTGCTCCTGCCCAAGTTCTGCCTCGAAATGGCGGCGCTCCGTCCCGAAAGCACTCTCCTGATTTTTTTCTAGGTAAAAATAACCTATATACCAGAAGATGGGCACTGGAGGTGGGCTGGGATGAGACAACCCATCAGGGCGCGCCTGGGGGCCTGGCGCGCCCTTGTGTCTTGTGCTCATGAGGTGGCCACCCTTTGGTAGTTATTTGCTCCAGTATTTTTTATATATTCCAAAATAATTCTCCGTAAATTTTTAGCTCATTTGGAGATGTGCAAAATAGGTAACTCTGACGTAGCTTTTTCAGGTCTAGAATTCCAGCTGCCGGCATTCTCCCTCTTTGTGTAAATCTTGCATATTATGAGAGAAAAGGCATTAGAATTACTCCATAAAGCATTATTATGCATAAAACATTATAAATAACAGTAGGAAATCATGATGCAAAATGGTCGTATCAACTCCCCCAAGCTTAGACCTCGTTTGTCGTCAAGCAAAGAACCGATATAAAAAGCATGCCCACATGCTTAGAGAGAGAGAGAGAGGTGTCGATAAAAACAAAATACAGACATAGTAGCATCATGCTTATTATCATAACAACAACAAACTTAATTAGAACGCTTTTATCATACAACTTTTATCATATAACTTCTCATGAACAAGTAACAATTCATCACAACATTGAAGTATAAAGCATAAAAATCAATAAGCAAGCACTCGAAAATAGATCATTGCTAAAATTTATTCAACTAAATCGTAGGATAACTAAAGATCAAACTGAAATAGATAAAGGCGAAGATAGTGGTGGTGATACGATACCGGGGCACCTCCCCTAAGCTTGGCACAAGCCAAGGGGAGTGCCCATACCATGTACTCAAGTCTCCTTAGGTGGGGAAGATGATGGTGGTGGTGGTAATGAAGTAGTGAGTTTGTCGTGCTTGCGTCGGAGGCTAAAGTTGCTCTCCCTTAGATCCTCATTCTCTAGCTCGGGCTTTAATATCTTTAGCAACCAATTTCATAAGAGCATCAACTTTTTCACTCAAAGAATTAATTTCTTCAACCGAATTAACTTTTTTACTAGTAGGTGCTCTTTCGGTACGCCATTGTGAATAATTTGCCATAATATTATCTAGCAATTTAGTAGCTTCACCCAAAGTGATTTCCATAAAAGTACCACCCGCGGCGAAATCTAAAAGATTTCTAGAAACAAAATTCAATCCCGCATAAATTTTTTGTATGATCATCCAAAGATTTAAACCATGAGTAGGACAATTTCTTAGCTTCAATTTCATCCTTTCCCAAGATTGTGCAACATGTTCATGCTCAAGTTGCTTAAAATTCATGATTTGATTTCTAAGGGAAATAATTTTCGGGGGCGGAAAATACTTAGTGATAAAAGCATCTTTGCACTTATCCCAAGAATTGATACTATTGCTATTGCAAGGCAAAGAAGAAAACCAAATTTTTGCACGATCCCGCAAGGAGAAAGGAAATAATTTCAACTTCACAATATCATTTTCCACATCTTATTTACTTTTTCATATCACACAATTCTACGAATGTGTTTAGATGGGACGCGACATCCTCATTAGTAGTATCGGAAAATTGATCTTTCATAAGGAGGTTCAACAAAGCGGCATTAATATCATAAGACTCCACACTAGTGGAGGGAGGAGCAATCGGAGTACTAATAAAAGCATTATTATTGGTATTGGAAAAATCACACAATTTGGTATTTTCTTGAGACATCGTGACTACGCAAACAAGATTGAAAGCAAAAAGAGATCTGACGAAAAAAAAGGCGAACGAAAAAGAAGGCGAATAAAAAGGCAAATTTTTGTGAAGTGGGGGAGATGAAAACGAGAGGCGAATGGAAAATAATGTAAATTTCAAGGAGATGAGATTTGTGATTAGGAACATGATAGATGTTGATGATGTCTCCACGGTAACGGCGCAAGAAATTCCTTTGACGTGGCTTGAGACCGCGTCATTATTTCCCCAAAGAGGAAGGGATGATGCAGCACAACTACGGTAAGTATTTCCCTCAGTTATGAAACCAAGGTATCAATCTAGTAGGAGAACCAAGCAACACTATGTAAATGGTATCTACACACAAAGAACAAATACTTGCAACCCGACGCGTAAGAGGTGTTGCCAATCCCTCGACGGTAAAAAGACAGATTGGTTTGTATGAGATTGGATAAATAGAGCTAAATAAAACATGAAATAAAATAAGTAAAGAAAATCTGCAGCAATGTATTTTGGTTTTTTTGGAATAATAGATCTGAAAACAAATATGATAAAAGATAGATATGAAAGCAATATGATAAAAGATACCCGGGGGACGTAGATTTCACCAGTGGCTTCTCCCGGAAAAAATAGCATACTGTGGGCAATATTTTTACTGTTGGGCAATTGATAGAAGAACAAATAATTATGACGATTTCCAAGGAAATGATCATGAATATAGGCATCACATCCAAGATTAGTAGACCGAAACGATTCTGCATCTACTACTATTACTCCACACATCGATCGCTATCCAGCGTGCATCGTATTAATTTCATGGAGAAACGGAGTAATGCAATAAGAACGATGACATGATTTAAACAAGATCTATTCATGTAGGAATAGACCCCATCTTTTTATCCTTAATAAAAACGATACATATGTGCCTTGCTACCCCTTCTGTCACTGGGTGAGGACACCGCAAGATTGAACCAATCACAAGGCACCTCTTCCCATTGCAAGAAAAATCAATCTAGTTGGCCTAACAAAACCAAAGATTCAGAGAAGAAATACGAGGCTATAAATAGTCATGCATATAAGAGATCAAAGAAGACTCAAATAATATTCATGGATATAGATCTAATCATCAACTCGAACTACATCAGATCCCAACAAACACACCGCAAAAAGTCATTACATCAGATAGGTCTCCAAGAGACCATTGTATTGAGAATCAAAAAGAGAGAAGAAGCCATCTAGCTACTGCCTACGGACCCGTAGCTCTATGGTGAACTACTCACGCATCATCGGAGGAGAACCAAGGAGGATGATGACCCCTCCGTGACCGTGTTCTCCGGCAGAGTGCGGGAATAGGGCTCTAGATTGGATCTCGTGGTTTTGGAACTAGCAGCAGCAGGAATTGTGTTTCATTGACTCCCGTAGGGTTTCTGGAATGGGTATTTATAGAGCTGAGAGGCGGTGGAGGAGACCCCCGTGGGCCCCACAACCCATCAGGCGCACCAGGGGCCTCTGGCGCGCCCTACTGTCTTGTGGGCCCCACGGGCCTCCCCCAGGTGCTTCCTTGGCTCCCAAGTTGTCTTCTGGTCCAAAAAACATCTCCAAAAAGTTCCGCTCCGTTTGGACTCCGTTTGATAGGGATATTCCGCGAAGTAAAAAACAAGCAAAAAACAACAACTGGCACTGGGCACTATGTCAATAGGTTAGTCCCAAAAAAATGATATAAATTTGCTATAAAATGATTGTAAAACATCCAAGAATGATAATATAACAGCATGGAACAATAAAAATTTATAGATGCGTTGGAGACGTATCACTAGACTTAATGCATGTTAAACTAAGAATGACAATAGAGATCTCCAGATTGGTGCTTGAATGATAAGGTGATGACTCAACAATAAAAGTAAATAACATAAAAGTAAATAGAAAGACCCTTCGTAGAGGAAAGCAGAGATTTACAGAGATGCCAGAGCTCGAAGCTTAAAACAGAGATGAATACAGTTTGAGAGGTGTGCTTTTCCTGTCAACGTCACGAAAAATGATTTCAATATCTTCCATGCTAAACACATTATCGGTGGTTCCCAAGCGGAAAGGTAAAGTTCACTACCCCTCAACAATACAAACACATGCCATGCTACCTGAATCCTCAGGTGCCCTCCAAACAAATCAACTTTCCGGGGGAGTTTGTTTTATTATATTTTCTTTATTTTGATTATAGGACTGGGGATCCCAATTACCAGCCTCTCTCGTGCAATGACAAGTGAATAAACACCCATCATGAGAATAAACCGCTTAGCATGGAAGATATTGACCGTCCCATCGCTCCATGAGCGGTATGGTGCTACCTCTTGAGCTTGCGTTGATTTTTCCTTGAAGAGGAAAGGGTGATGCAGCAAAGGAGCGTAAGTATTTCCCTCAGTTTTGAGAACCAAGGTATCAATCCAGTAGGAGACTACGCAACAAGCCACCGAATACCTCCACAAACAAACACCAACTTGCAACCAACGCGACGAAGGGGTTGTCAATCCCTTCACGGTTATTCGCAAAGTGAGATCTGATAGAGATGGATAAACGGTAAAGTAATATTTTTGGTATTTTTGGTTTATGGAATGGAAAGTAAAGATTGCAAAATAAGGAAACGACGACAAAAATTGGCAAGTGGACGAGAAACTAATATGATGTAAAATAGACCTGGGGGCCATAGGTTTCACTAGAGTCTTCTCTCAACATAGAAATTATTACAGTGGATGAACAAATTACTGCCGAGCAATTGATAGAAAATCGCAAAGTTATGATGATATCTAAGGCAATGATCATGAATAAAGGCATCACGTCCGTTTCAAGTAGACCGACTCCTGCCTGCATGTACTACTATTACTCCACACATCGACCGACTCCTGCCTGCATGTACTACTATTACTCCATACATCGACCGTCTCCTGCCTGCATCTAGAGTATTAAGTTCATAAGAACGGAGTAACACATTAAGCAAGATGACATGATGTAGCGGGATTAACTCAAGCAATATGATGAAAATCCCATCTTTTTATCCTCGATGGCAACAATAAAATACGTGCCTTGCTGCCCCTACTGTCACTGGGAAAGGACACCGCAAGATTGAACCCAAAGCTAAGCACTTCTCCAATTGCAAGAAAAACCAATCTAGTTGGCCAAACCAAATCGATAGTTCGAAGAGACTTGCAAAGATACCAAATCATGCATATAAGAATTCAGAGGAGATTCAGATAATATTCATAGATAAGCTGATCATAAATCCACAATTCATCGGATCTCGGCAAACACACCGCAAAAGAGTATTACATCGATAGATCTCCAAGAACATCGAGAACGTTGTATTGAGAATCAAAGAGAGAGAAGAAGCCGTCTAGCTACTAGCTATGGACCCGTAGGTCTGAAGTAAACTACTCACGCTTCATCGGAGAGGCAATGGTGTTGATGTAGAAGCCCTCCGTGATTGATTCCCCCTTCGGCAGGATGCCGAAAAAGGCCCCAAGATGGGATCTCACGGGTACAGAAGGTTGCGGCGGTGGAAAAGTGGTTTCGTGGCTCCCCTGGATGTTTTTGGGGTATAAGAGTATATATAGGAGGAAGAATTAGGCCAGGGGAGCTATGAGGGGCCCACAAGGTTGGGGGGCGCACCCCACCCCCTAAGCGCGCCCTCCACCATTGTGGCTGCCTCGAGGCTCCTCTGACTTGCACTCCAAGTCTCCTGGGTGTCTTCTGGTCCAAGAAAAATCATGGCAAAAGTTTTATTCCGTTTGGACTCCGTTTGGTATTCCTTTTCTTCGAAACGCTAAAACAAGGAAAAACATAAATTGGCACTGAGCTCTAGGTTAATAGGATAGTCCCAGAAATAATATAAAATAGCATATTAATGCATAACATCCAAAACAGATAATATAATAGCATGGAACAATAAAAAATTATAGATACGTTGGAGACGTATCAAGCATCCCCAAGCATAATTCCTGCTCGTCCTCGAGTAGGTAAATGATAAAAACAGAATTTTTGATGTGGAATGCTACCTATCATATTTATCCATGTAATTCTCTTTATTGTGGCATTAATGTTCAGATCCGTAAGATTCAAAACAAAAGTTTAATATTGACATAAAAATAGTAATACTTCAAGCATACTAACAAAATAATTATGTCTTATCAAAATAACATGGCCAAAGAAAGCTTATCCCTGCAAAATCATTTAGTCTGGCTATGCTCCATATTCATCACACAAAATATTTAAATCATGCACAACCCCGATGACAAGCCAAGCAATTGTTTCATACTTTTGATATTCTCAAACCTTTTCAACTTTCACTCAATACATGAGCGTGAGCCATGGACATAGCACTAAAGGTGGAATAGATGGTGGTTGTGGAGAAGACAAAAAGAGGGAGATAGTCTCGCATCAACTAGGCGTATCAACGGGCTATGGAGATGCCCATTAATAGACATCAATGTGAGTGAGTAGGAATTTCCATGCAACGGATGAACTAGAGCTATAAGTTTATGAAAGCTCAAAAAGAAACTAACTGGTGTGCATCCAACTCGCTTGCTCACAAAGACCTAGGGAAATTTGAGGAAGCCCATCATTGGAATATACAAGCCAAGTTCTATAATGAAAAATTCCCACTAGTAAATGAAAGTGATATCATAGGAGACTTTCTATCATGAAGATCATGGTGCTACTTTGAAGCACAAGTGTGGCAAAAAGGATAGTAACATTGTCCCTTCTCTCTTTACTCTTTTTTTATTTGGGCCTTCTCTCATTTTTTGGCCTCTTTTTTTGTCCGGTGCCTCATCCCGACTTGTGGGGGGAATCATAGTCTCCATCATCCTCTCCTCACATGGGACAATGCTCTAATAATGAAGATCATCACACTTTTATTTACTTACAACTCAAGAATTACAACTCGATACTTAGAAAAAAATATGACTCTATGTGAATGCCTCCGACGGTGTACCGGGATGTGCAATGAATCAAGAGTGACATGTATAAAAAATGATGAACGGTGGCTTTGCCACAAATACGATGTCAACCACATGATTATGCAAAGCAATATGACAATGATGGAGCGTGTCATAATAAACGGAACGGTGGAAAGTTGCATGGCAATATATCTTGGAATGGCTATGGAAATGCCATAATAGGTAGGTATGGTGGCTGTTTTGAGGAAGGATATGTGGTGGGTTTATGGTACTGGCGAAAGTTGCGCGGTACTAGAGAGGCTAGCAATGGTGGAAAGGTGAGAGTGCGTATAATCCATGGACTCAACATTAGTTATAAGGAACTCACATACTTATTGCAAAAATCTATTAGTCATCAAAACAAAGTACTACGCGCATGCTCCTAGGGTGATATATTGGTATGAAAAGACCATCGCTCGTCCCTGACCGCCACTTATAAGAAGACAATAAAAAAATCATGCTCCAACTTCATCACATAACGGTTCACCATACGTACATGCTACGGGACTCGCAAACTTTAACACAAGTATTTCTCAAATTCACAACTACTTACTAGCATTACTCTAATATCACCATCTTCATATCTCAAAACAATCATAAGGAATCAAACTTCTCATAGTATCCAATGCACTTTATATGAAAGTTTTTATTATATCCCTCTTGGATGCCTATCATATTAGGACTAATTTTATAACCAAGAAAATTACCATGCTGTTTAGAAACTCTCAAAATAATATAAGCGAAGTACGAGAGTTCATCAATTTCTATAAAATAAAACCACCACCGTGCTCTAAAAAGATGTAAGTGAAGCACTAGAGCAAATTTTGCCTAGCTCAAAAGATATAACTGAAGCACATAGAGCATTCTAATAAATCATGATTCAAGCGTGTCTCTCTCAAAATGTGTACAGCAAGGATGATTGTGGCAAACTAAAAAGAAAAGACTCAAATCATACAAGACGCTCCAAGCAAAACACATATCATGTGGTGAATAACGCCTCAAGTAAAGTTACCGATAGACGAAGACGAAAGAGGGGATGCCTTCCCGGGGCATCGCCAATCTTAGGATTTTTGACATCCTTGAATATTACCTTGGGGTGCCTTGGGAATCCCCAAGCTTAGGCTCTTTCCACTACTTATTCCAAAGTCCATCAAATCCTTGCCCAAAACTTGAAAACTTCACAACACAAAACTCCAACAGAAAATCGCGTAAGCTCCGTTAGTATATAAAAATAAATCACCACTTTTGGTACTGTTGTGAAATCATTCTTTATTTATATTGGTGTAATATCTACTGTATTCCAACTTTTCCATGGTTCATACCCGTTGATACTAGCCATAGATGCATCAAAATAGCAAACAACACGCAAAAAAACAGAATCTGTCAAAAACAGAACAGTCTGTAGCAATCTGGATATTTCGAATACTTATGTAACTCAAAAGATCCTGAGAACATAGGAAGTACTATATAATTTTATTATTAATCTTCTTCAAAAAGAATCAACTAAGAAGCACTCTCTGGTTAAAAATGAGAATTGTTTTCATGAGGGCAAAAATCTCTGTTTTTCAGCAAGATCAAATTAACTATCACCTTAGGTTATCTCATAGGTCTTACTTGGCACAAACACTAACTAAAACAAAAAACCACATCTAACCAGAGGATAGATGATTTATTCAAAGCAAAACATGACCTAAAAAGCAAGAACAAATATAAAATTGGGTTTCCTCCCAACAAGCGCTATTGTTTAACGCCCCTAGCTAGGTATAAAAACATGAATAGATCTAAGTATTATCATCTTTGGCATGCAATCCATAAGTGGCTCTCATAATAGATTCGTAAGGCAATTTAATTTTCTTTCTTGGAAAGTGTTCCATGCCTTTCCTTAACGGAAACTTAAATCTAATGTTTCCTTCTTTCATATCAATAATTGCACCAATCGTTCTAAGGAAAGGTCTACCAAGAATAATAGTACAAGTAGGATTGCAATCTATATCAAGAACAATGAAATCTACGAGCACATAATTCCTATTTGCAACAATAAGAACAACATTAATTCTTCCCATAGGTTTCTTAATAGCAGAATCCGCAAGATGCAAATTTAAGGAACAATCATCAAATTCACGGAAACCTAACACATCACATAAAGTTTTCGGAATCGTGGAAACACTAGCACCCAAATCACACAAAGCATAGAATTCATAATTTTTAATCTTAATCTTAATAGTAGGTTCCCACTCATCATAAAGTTTTCTAGGAGTAGAAACTTCCAAATTAAGCCTTTCTTCATAAGATTGCATCATAGCATCAATGATATCTCTACTCCTAATGTCTCAGTTGGTAGTCTCCGTTCCACGGTTAATTTTTGTCCCACCTTTGTCTGGTTTATTTTCGTCCCTCCTCCCACCTCCCAGTAATAATCCTCGCACGAAAAAAACAGACAACGACAAAGGCCCCTCAAACCAAAAAAAACCGGACGAAGCAACGACCCCTCGATCTATTCGCGACGCGAACGACGCCACTGCCGCCATCGCTGATCCCTTTGCCGGCGCTGAGGGGTCGTGGAGGCGCCGCCGCCGAGGTCCTAAAGGTCTCCGTCCACGTGCGCAGCAGCTTCACCGACCATACCATGGTAGGCCTTGGATTCTTCATTGTCTCTCACATCGATCCCCTTCATATCTTTGATTGTTGAATCCCATTCGATTTGGTCCGGAGCAGATCGATTCCATGGATGGGAAGGGATCCACGATGACCATTGTCGGGGGTGTCGTGCGACATATGCCAAAGGATGGCTTATCATGGAGGGGGCTAATAATACGTCGCCGGTGCCAGGAAACTGGATAAGGCGCAAACATGCACGCCGGTGAATCTTACCTAGGTTCGGGGATCTCCTCGGAGATAACACCCCTAGTCCTACTCTGCGGGGTCTCCGCATGATCACTCAAGCAACAATGGTGGCTACAAGCTTGCTCATGAACAAGGCTAGCCCTAGCTTCCTCTCTCTATATGTGTGTGTGAATGAATTAAGGTCTCCCCCCTTTGCATGGGTGCTCTAGGGGTTTATATAGGCCTACCAGTGACAGGGCATGCTGTAGCCACGCCCCGTCTCATCGTACTTATGCGAGTGCAAACTCTAAGGACGCTTGGGGCCGCTTGCTAGGAGCCGGCCTCTCTAGAGGCCGCCTGCTAGGAGTCGGTCCACTTTGAGGCCGTCTTCTGGGCCTTGCCGTTTTCTGGCAGCCGACCGCTTGGACCAGCCGGCTGCGAGAAGGCGGCGCTTTGGTCTTTGATTCTTGAGGGGCGCAGCCGGCCCCGATGTCTTGAAACGCCATGGGGAGTTGATGAGGCTACCCGTGGCTAATTACTCCGACAACCATGGAGGATGACGATGCTCGACGACCACGCATAAGGTCGCTCCATACCATACCATGCTCTCCCTCCCACCCGCATCCTCGAGGTCCTAAAGGAGGCGCCGCCGCCATCGTTGTGGACCTCCGGGTCGCCATCGGGACACCTTTGCTGAGGTACGCCTTCGCCTTCGCACGGTGATGGGAATGGTGGCGGAAGAAGGTCGTCTTCCTAGAGCACTGCATGTTGGCCGCCGTCTCCATCGGCGACCGCACCAACAAGACAGGTACGGCGCCGCGTCCTCGACGTATTCCCTACTCCCGTGCACTCATGGAAGTCTGCATCGCTTCTTTTGCCCCATACGGCCTTGGCAGACTCCACTAGAAATTCCTACAAAGGGGATTTAGCTTAGAAGAACAATAGACAAATTCTATAACCCATTGTGATTTTTTTTCCTGTTATTTAGTGTTCCTGAATTAGGTCAAGAATGTACTGCTTACATTGCAGACTGTATAATTCGGATGGGTCTTCTTCTACATGGTGACTATTGACGCAAAGAAGGATTGCACTTCGTTCTCATCTTCTACATAGCCTATACGTACATGATTACTCAGATTTCAATTTAGTGTGAATATTCACTGTCATGATACTTGTCTGCATCAAGATGAGTTTGTCGGTGCTTAATCTGAAATGGTTGCTGCTGTCCAACCAGCAGCACCGTAGACGAGCCCATCAACAACATGATGTAGACCAGCCATACTTCTTGATCCGGTATCTAAACCATTAGTCGTCAGTGTTGCTGCGGAAGGTGCGGAGGAGGGAGAAGGTTTTGCCGATAAGCGCACACCGAGGTTAGGTGTAGGTCTGGGCGCTGGCACTGGTGCACTTTGAGCCATTATAAAAATATCATGATCATCTTTTGGCGAATACAAAGGTGTTTATAACCTCGTAAGCAAAGATATGTAGTGTTGCTTGTATATTTAGAGATACTATGGGAATTAATACACTCATAGCTTATTTTTCTTAGTTGTATGTTGTGTTGTCACTTATTTTTCTGATCTCTGTCGTGCATATGTTTTGACTAAATTATGGCTGTTGTTTATGGTTGTCAAATTAAGCCATTGATAGAGATAAGAAAAAGCAGTTGTTGATTGACAAAGCGGAGAGACAACTTAGAGACACTATAACAGTTAGGAATTTAAGTAGCGGGACCAAATCATGTCATGCTTTATAACAGGTCGTCGATTCTTCATGTAGATCACTACTTGATTCTAACACTTTCTCTTTGGATAAAACAAGAATCATACCCCACCCACGCAGCGGCATGACGCAGAAGGGCTACATGGGTCTATAGCAGCGCGTGCAATGGAAGGACACCTATGGGAACAAGCTCACCGAGGTCCTCGAATTCCAACCTAGATAAACAAGTGAACTCATTTTAACAGTTTCCCTTTTTTTGTGATGCAGGCTAGCTCATTCATTAAGGGCTACTCAGCTCTATTTTTTGAAGGAAATATGCCCTAGAGGCAATAATAAAGTTATTATTTATTTCCTCATGATAAATGTTTATTATTCATGCTAGAATTGTATTAAATGGAAACTTAGTACATGTGTGAATACATAGACAAACAGAGTGTCACTAGTATGCCTCTACTTGACTAGCTCGTTAATTAAAGATGGTTATGTTTCCTAACCATAGACATGAGTTGTCATTTGATTAACGAGATCACATCATTAGGAGAATGATGTGATTGCCTTGACCCATTTCGTTAGCTTAGCACTTGATCATTTAGTATGTTGCTATTTCTTTCTTCATGACTTATACATGTTCTTATGACTATGAGATTATGCAACTCCCGTTTACCAGAGGAACACTTTGTGTGCTACCAAACGTCACAATGTAAATGGGTGATTATAAAGGTGCTCTACAGGTGTCTACGAAGGTACTTGTTGAGTTGGCGTATATCGAGATTAGGATTTGTCACTCCGATTGTCGGAGAGGTATCTCTGGGCCCACTCGATAATACACATCACTATAAGCCTTGCAAGCATTGTAACTAATGAGTTAGTTACGGGATGATGTATTATGAGCGAGTAAAGAGACTTGCCAGTAACGAGATTGAACTAGGCATTGAGATACCGACGATCGAATCTCGGGCAAGTAACATACCGATGACAAAGGGAACAACGTATGTTGTTATGCGGTTTGACCGATAAAGATCTTCGTAGAATATGTGGTAGCCAATATGAGCATCCAGGTTCCGCTATTGGTTATTGACCGGAGACGTGTCTCGGTCATGTCTACATAGTTCTCGAACCCGTAGGGTCCGCACGCTTAAAGTTCGGTGACGATCGGTATTATGAGTTTTTGTGTTTTGATGTACCGAAGGTAGTCCGGAGTCCCGGATATGATCACGGACATGACGAGGAGTCTTGAAATGGTCGAGATGTAAAGATCGATATATTGGACGACTATATTCGAACACCGGAAGTGTTCCGGGTGGTTTTGGAGAAAACCGGAGTGCCGGAGGGTTACCGGAACCCCCTCGGGAGAAATAACGGGCCACATGGGCCTTAGTGGAGAGAGAGGGCTGGCCTAGGCGTGACGCGCCTCCCCTCTGGTCTGAATTGGACTAGGAGAAGGGGGCGGCGCCCCCCCCCCTTTCCCTCTCCCTCTCCCCCTTCCTTTCCCCCTCCTAGTAGGAGTAGGAAAGAGGGGAGTCCTACTCCTAACTAGGAGGAGGACTCCTCCTCCTGGCGTGCCATAGAGGGCCACCGGCCTCCCCTTGCTACTTTATATCACGGGGGCGGGGGGCACCTCTAGACACACAAGTTGATCTGCTGATCTCTCCCGGCCGTGCAGCGGTGCCCCCTCCACCATAATCCACCTCGATCATATCGTAGCGGTGCTTAGGCGAAGCCCTGCGTCAATAGCATCATCATCACCGTCATCACGCCATCGTGCTGACGAAACTCTCCAGCGAAGCTTTGCTGGATTAGAGCTCGCGGGACATCATCGAGTTGAACGTGTGCTGAACTCGTAGGTGCCGTGCGTTCGGTACTTGGATCGGTCGGATCATGAAGACGTACGACTACATCAACCGCGTTGTGCTAACGCTTCCGCTTTCGTTCTACGAGGGTACATGGACACACTCTCCCCTCTCGTTGCTATGCATCACCATGATCCTGTGTGTGCGTAGGAATTTTTGAAATTACTACGCCCCCAACAGTGGCATCCGAGCCAGGTTTATGCGTAGATGTTATATGCACGAGTAGAACACAAGTGAGTTGTGGGCGATACAAGTCATACTGCTTACCAGCAAGTCATACTTTGGTTCAGTGGTATTGTTGGATGAAGCGGCCCGGACCGACATTACGCGAGACTGGTTCTACCGACGTGCTTTGCACACAGGTGGCTGGCGGGGGTCAGTTTTTCCAATTTTAGTTGAACTGAAAAGGCTACGCCCGGTCCTTGAGAAGGTTAAAACAACACTAACTTGACAAACTATCGTTGTGGTTTTGATGTGTAGGTAAGAATGGTTCTTGCTCAGCTCGTAGCAGCCACGTAAAACTTGCAACAACAAAGTAGAGGACGTCTAACTTGTTTTTGCAGGGCATGTTGTGATGTGATATGGTCAAGGCATGATGCTATATTTATTGTATGAGATGATCATGTTTTGTAACCGAAGTTATCGGCAATCGGCAGGAGCCATATGGTTGTCGCTTTATTGTATGCAATGCAATCGCATACATGATTGCTTTACTTTATCACTAAGCGGCAGCGATAGTCGTAGAAGCAATAGTTGGCGAGACGACAACGATACTACGATGGAGATCAAGGTGTCGCTACCGGTGACGATGGTGATCATGACGGTGCTTGAGATGGAGATCACAAGCACAAGAGGATGATGGCCATATCATATCACTTATATTGATTGCATGTGATGTTTATCTTTTATGCATCTTATTTTGCTTTGATTGACGGTAGCATTATAAGATGATCTCTCACTAAATTTCAAGGTAAAAGTGTTCTCCCTGAGTATGCATCGTTGCCAAAGTTCGTCGTGCCGAGACACCACGTGATGATCGGGTGTGATAAGCTCTACGTTCATCTACAACGGGTGCAAGCCAGTTTTGCACATGCAGAATACTCGGGTTAAACTTGACGAGCCTAGCATATGCAGATATGGCCTCGGAACACTGAGACCGAAAGGTCGAGCGTGAATCATATAGTAGATATGATCAACATAGTGATGTTCACAATTGAAAACTACTCCATTTCATGCGATGATCGGTTATGGTTTAGTTGATTTGGATCACGTGATCACTTAGATGATTAGAGGGATGTCTATCTAAGTGGGAGTTCTTAAGTAATATGATTAATTGAACTTAAATTTATCATGAACTTAGTACCGATAGTATTTTGCTTGTCTATGTTGTTGTAGATAGATGGCCCGTCTTGTTGTTTCGTTGAATTTTAATGCGTTCCTTGAGAAAGCAAAGTTGAAAGATGATGGTAGCAATTACACGCATCGGGTCCGTAACTTGAGGATTATCCTCATTGCTGCACAAAAGAATTACGTCCTGGAAGCACCGCTAGGTGCCAAACCTGCTGCAGGAGCAACACCAGATGTTATGAACGTCTGGCAGAGCAAAGCTGATGACTACTCGATTGTTCAGTGTGCCATGCTTTACGGCTTAGAACCGGGACTTCAGCGACATTTTGAACATCATGGAGCATATGAGATGTTCCAGGAGTTGAAGTTAATATTTCAAGCAAATGCCTGGATTGAGAGAAATGGAGTCTCCAATAAGTTCTACAGCTGCAAGATGGAGGAGAATAGTTCTGTCAGTGAACATATACTCAGAATGTCTCGGTATAACAATCACTTGATTCAACTGGGAGTTAATCTTCCGGATGATAGTGTCATTGATGTAATTCTTCAATCATCGCCACCAAGCTACAAGAGCTTCTTGATGAACCATAATATGCAAGGGATGGATAAGACAATTCCGAGCTCTTCGCAATGCTAAAGGTCATGGAGGTAGAAATCAAGAAGGAGCATCAAGTGTTGATGGTCAAAAAGACCACCAGTTTCAAGAAAAAGGGAAAAGGGAAGAAGAAGGGGAACTTCAAGAAGAACAACAAACAAGTTGCTTCTCAAGAGAAGAAACCCAAGTCTGGACCTAAGCTTGAGACTGAGTGCTTCTACTACAAAAAGACTGCTCACTGGAAGCGGAACTGCCCCAAGTATTTGGCGGATAAGAAGGATGGCAAGGTGAACAAAGGTATATGTGATATACATGTTATTGATGTGTACCTTACTAGAGCTCGCAGTAGCACCTGGGTATTTGATACTGGTTTTGTTGCTAATATTTGCAACATGAAACATGGACTACGAATTAAGCGAAGACTGGCTAAGGACGAGGTGACGATGCGCGTGTGATACATCTCCAACGTATCTATAATTTATGAAGTATTCATGCTATTATGTTATCATTCTAGGATGTTTTATATGCATTTATATGCTATTTTATATGATTTTTGGGACTAACCTATTAACCTAGAGCCCAGTGCCAGTTTTTGTTTTTTCCTTGTTTTTGAGTTTTACAGAAAAGGAATACCAAACGGACTCCAATTGACGTGCCAATTTTTGATGATTTTTTATGGACCAAAAGAAGCCTCCGGAGCAAAAGAGTTGGGCCAGAAGAGTCTCGAGCTGTCCACGAGGGTGGAGGGCGCACCCCCCTGGGCATGGGTCCCTGCCTCGTGGACAACTCGGGAACCTCCTTGACGTGAGACCTATGCAAAAAATTCCTATAAATACCGAAACCTCCAGAAAATAACCTAGATCGGGAGTTCCGCCGCTGCAAGCCTCTGTAGCCACCAAAAACCAATCGGGACCCTATTCCGGCACCCTGCCGGAGGGGGGATCCCTCACCGGTAGCCATCTTCATCATCCCGGCGCTCTCTGATACGTCTCCAACGCATCTATAATATTTGATTGCTCCATGCTATATTATCTACTGTTTTGGACTATATTGGGCTTTATTTTCCACTTTTATATTATTTTTGGGACTAACCTATTAACCGGAGGCCCAACCCAGAATTGCTGTTTTTTTGCCTATTCCAGTGTTTCGAAGAAACGTAATATCAAACGGAGTCCAAACAGAATAATCCTTTCTGGAACGTGATTTTCTTCCCGAATATGACCCAGGAGACTTGGACCCTACGCCAAGGCATCAGAGAGGCGGTCACGAGGGTGGGGGGCGCGCCCCCTGCCTCGTGGGCCCCCTGAAGCTCCACCGACGTACTTCTTCCTCCTATATATACCTACGTACCCCCAAACGATCAGATACGGAGCCAAAAACCTAATTCCACCGCCGCAACTTTCTGTATTCACGAGATCCCATCTTGGGGCCTGTTTCGGAGCTCCGTCGGAGAGGGCCGTCATCACGGAGGGCTTCTACATCATCATAGCCTCTTCGATGAAGTGTGAGTAGTTTACCTCAGACCTTCGGGTCCATAGTTATTAGCTAGATGGCTTCTTCTCTCTTTTTGGATCTCAATACAAAGTTCTCCCCCTCTCTTGTGGAGATCTATTCGATGTAATCTTCTTTTTGCGGTGTGTTTGTTGAGAACGATGAATTGTGGGTTTATGATCAAGTCTATCTATGAATAATATTTGAATCTTTTCTGAATTCTTTTATGCATGATTGGTTATCTTTGCAAGTCTCTTCGAATTATCCGTTTGGTTTGGCCAACTAGATTGGTAGTTCGTGCCATGGGAGAAGTGCTTAGCTTTGGGTTCGATCTTGCGGTGTCCTTTCCCAGTGACAGAAGGGGCAGCAAGGCACGTATTGTATTGCTGCCATCGAGGATAACAAGTTTGGGTTTATTTCATATTGCATGAATTTATCTCTCTACATCACGTCATGTTGCTTAAAGCGTTACTCTGTTTTTAACTTAATACTCTAGATGCATGCTGGATAGCGGTCGATGAGTGGAGTAATAGTAGTAGATGCAGAATCGTTTCGGTCTACTTGTCACGGACGTGATGCCTATATACATGATCATGCCTAGATATTCTCATAACTATGCTCAATTCCGTCAATTGCTCAACAGTAATTTGTTCACCCACCGTAGAATACTTATGCTCTTGAGAGAAGCCACTAGTGAAACCTATGGCCCCCGGGTCTATTCTCATCATATCAATCTCCATAACTTTAATTTTGCTTTGATTTTTTACTTTGCCTTTTACTTTTCACTTTGCATCTATATATCAAAAATACCAAAAACACTATCTATCAGATCTCACTCTTGTAAGTGACCGTGAAGGGATTGACAACCCTGTCGGTGTACTAGAGTAGGGGTACCCTAGTATCCCGTACTCGTGCCGCAGACGATTCTTGACACCATGGCGGGGTTTGCCTCGTCACCGCCAAGATCCTCTGTGGCTCCTTTGGAGCCATTCAAGAACAAAGTATTTGATTAAGAAGACAAGGCCCCGGCAAGAGGAGCTTGCCGGGAAGGCCACTCAAGGCACGCAGAAGACAAGGCCCCGGCAAGAGGAGCTTGCCAGGAAGGCTCGAGGCGCGACAAGCCTCCGGACGTGACAAGGATTCGCGGCAAAGGCGCTTGCCGCGGCAAGCAATCTCTCTCCATCTCCGCTCCAGCTCATCCAAAGAACGTGTCGCCATGGGACCATTCCATGCGGCGGCGTGTCGAGAGGGTGCAGCCGGCGGAGAGCAGCGATAAGCGGCCGACAAGCTTGCCATCGTGGCGGCGGTGGCGCACTGACGGTCTCTGTTACCTTTGTTCGGGCGACAACGACGGGCATTTATTGCTTTTGTCCCTTGCCGTCGAGTTAGGTATTTTGCATCATAATCGCTCGAGTAGGTGTACCAACTCCTGTTTTTACATTTGTACCCTGGCCTATGTTGCCACCTGTCGGAGACCCCTTGAGCATATAAAAGGAGGCCCATGCGCAACGTAGAGGGGGTTCGAGGTTCGGTTCATCCGACTCACTAGAGACCAGATACACTCACGCTAGGTTTTGTAGCTCGCATCGCTCCCTAGAAAGAACACAATACATCAAACAAGCAGCAGTAGGAGTTTTATCTCTCCGGAGAGCTCCGAAGCTGGGTAAACTGCTCGTGTGCCTCGCCTCGATCCGCTCTTCGTGCGATCTCCGCCCCCCTCCGAACCACAAAGGGGCCTGGTCCGCCGGCCCCATAGGTGTTCGTGGGTACGATCAGCCTCCCCGACAAACCCCTAATCACGTTGGTTGCGAGTAGCTATCGTTTTGTGCAGGTACGAGGGACTTGAGCGTGGCCTCCTACTGGATTGATACCTTGGTTCTCAGAAATTGAGGGAAATACTTATGCTACTCTGCTGCATCATCCTCTCCTCTTCGGGGAAAACCAATGCAAGCTCAAGAGGTAGCAAGAATAATTTCTGGCGCCGTTGCCGGGGAGTCTACACAAAAAGTCAACATACCAAGTACCCATCACAATCCCTATCTCTCGCATTACATTAGTTGCCATTTGCCTCTCGTTTTCCTCTCCCCCACTTCACCCTTGCCGTTTTATTCGCCCTCTCTTTCCCAATCTCCTTCTCCCTCTCTCTTTCCGTTTGCCTTTTTCTCGCTTGCCTTTTGTTTGCTCGTGTGTTGGATTGCTTGTTTGTCGCGATTGAAAGATCGAGGATGTCGCCTAGAGGGGGGGGGGGTGAATAGGCGTTTTAAAATAATTACTGTTTAGGCTTGAACAAATGCGGAATAAACCTAGCGGTTAATTTGTCAAGCACAAAACCTAAAACAACTAGGCTCACCTATGTGCACCAACAACTTATGCTAAGCAATATAAGCAACTATGTGATAGCAAGATATATGAGAAAGAACAATATGGCTATCACAAAGTAAAGTGCATAAGTAAAGGGCTCGGGTAAGAGATAACCGAGACACGCGGAGACGGCGATGTATCCCGAAGTTCACACCCTTGCGGATGCTAATCTCCGTTTGGAGGCGGTGTGGAGGCACAATGCTCCCAAGAAGCCACTAGGGCCATCTGTAATCTCCTCACGCCTCGCACAATGCAAGATGCCGTGATTCCACTAAGGGACCCTTGAGGGCGGTCATCGAACCCGTAGAAATGGCAACCCTTGGGGGCGGTCACCGAACCCGTACACTTTGGCAACCCTTGGGGCGGTCATCGGAACCCGTACAAATTGCTCAGGGCGATCTCCACAACCTAATTGGAGACCCCGACGCTTGCCCGAAGCCTTACACCACAATGATTGAGATCCGAAGCACCACCAGCCGTCTAGGGCGCCCAAGCACCCAAGAGGAACAAGCTCTAGGGAACCAAGCACCCAAGAGTAATAAGCTTCTCAACTTTTCACTTACACGTATCACCGTGGAGAACTCAAACCGATGCAACTAATGCAATGGCAAGGGCACACTGAGTGCCCAAGTCCTTCTCTCTCAAATCCCACCAAAGCAACTAATGCTAGGGAGGAAAATGAGAGGAAGAACAAGAAGGAGAACACCAAGAACTCCAAGAACTAGATCCAAGGGGTTCCCCTCACATAGAGGAGAAAGTGATTGGTGGAAATGTGGATCTAGATCTCCTCTCTCTTTTCCCCAAAAAACTAGCAAGAATCCATGGAGGGATTGAGAGATAGCAAGCTCAGAGAAGGTCAACAATGGGGGAAGAACACGAGCTCAAAAGATGGGGAACCATTGGGGAAGAAGACCCCCTTAAATAGGTCCCCACGAATCTGCCCGTTATGTGCAGAAAACTGTAGGACCGGTACAACCGGTGCACGAACCAGTACAACCGGCCAAAGCAAAGGAAAAACCAACCTGGGAAAAGCTCTAAGCGGTACAACAGCCTGGGGAACCGGTAGTACCGGTTAAACCGGTCAACAACCGCCCAAGAACCGCTCCAAAACAGAAACCAGTCCGGTGGTAGAGCGGTACATGGCAGTACAACCTCTGGACCAATTCTGAGCGGTACAACCGCTCCAAACACCGGTTGTACCGGTCCAACCGTACAACCTCTCTCTGAGGGCGGTACAACCTCTCTATGTAAAACAGGCAATATCAAAACAGCCACATCTTTCGCATACGAGCTCCGAATTCGATGAAACCAAGTTTGTTGGAAAGCTAGAAACAAAGGCTAACACAATCTTGATAGAAATATCAATAAGAAGCAAATGAGAAAAGGCCCATAAGAAAATGGTGAGAACCCTTCCTTGGATAAGACCGGTAAAACCTCCAACACCGAAAACATCATAGAAGACGCATGCGAACTCCGTTTTCGATGAACTCGAGCTTGTCATAAAAATGACCATAAGCTCCAAATCTCACAAGGAGAAGAAACAAAGAAGAACCAAAAAGATGATGCAAGGATGCAATGGTTTGAGCTCTCTATGAACGATACGGTCAAGCAACTCATCGAGAGCCCCCCTTGATAGTACGGCAATCAATCCTATAACCTGGTCTCCCACAACTACCGTGAGACCGGTAAAATAGAAAACCTATCAAGGGCAAACCTTTGCCTTGCACATGGTCCACTTGAGCTAGATGATGACGATCTTGACTCCTCAAGTTGGACCACCTTTCTTGATTGCATTGGCTCGAAGAAGACTAGTTGATTGCTCCCCATACTCCACTATGGGTGAGCCACTCTTCTGCACATCTTCACAAGTCCATTGTCGCATACAATGGACGGCAAGCTTCAAGCATATGATCTCTTCGTGATGATTCTACTTGAGCTTGCACACCGCAACCTAACCCCACAAAGAACTCGCACGAAGACCATGGGTTAGTACACAAAGCGTAATTGACCATGCTTACCATACCATGGGATCGCTTGATCCCTCTCGGTACATCTTCTATGCTTTGTGTGTTGATCAACTTGATTCATTCTTTGCTTATTCTTGATCAACCTTGAATCTTTCCAACTCTCTTCATTTGGATGATGTCTTGAAGGTAAACATGAATGATCACACAATCTTCTTCAAGACATGCTTGCAATAAGCTCAACACTCATAAGACCAATCTTTGGATAATTCCTTAATAGCAACTTGGTCATCACAAACTCTCATTGAAACAAACAAATGGACTCCAAGAAAAGCCTATGGACAAACCCTTCAAATATAACTCAAGGCAACCATTAGTCCATAGAGATTGCCATCAATTGCCAAAACCAAACATGGGGGCACCGCATGTTCTTTCAGCGATGGCTCAAGATACTACCAAATTGTGTGACTTCACCAATACCAATAATAATGATTTCCTTAGCACTCCGATTGCTCCTGTTGCCAATACTGAATCTTGTGAAATCAATACCGCTTTGTTGAATCTTGTTATGAAAGATCAATTTGCCGTCCTTCCTAGTGAAGATGCCGCTACTCATCTGAATAGCTTCGTTGATTATGTGATATGCAAAAGAAAAAAGATGTCGATAATGACGTTGTTAAATTGAAGCTATTTCCTTTTTCGCTTAGGGATCGTGCTAAAGCTTGGTTTTCGTCTTTGCCTAAAATAGTATTGATTCTTGGAACAAGTGCAAAGATGCTTTTATCTCTAAGTATTTTCCTCCCGCTAAGATCATCTCTCTTAGAAATGACATTATGAATTTTAAGCAACTTTATCATGAACATGTTGCACAAGCTTGGGAGAGAATGAAATTAATGATACGTAATTTCCTTACTCATGGTTTGAATTTTTGGATGATTATACAAAAAATTTATGCCAGATTGAATTTTGCTTCCAGAAATCTTTTAGATTCGGCCGCGGGAGGCACTTTTATGGAAATCACTTTAGGAGATGCTACTAAACTCCTAGATAATATTATGGTTAATTATTCTCAATGGCATACTGAAAGATCTTTTAATAAAAAAGTGCATGCGATAGAAGAAATCAATGTTTTGAGTGGAAAGATGGATGAACTTATGAAATTATTTGCTACTAAGAGTGTTTCTTCTGATCCTAATGATATGCCTTTGTCTACTTTGATTGAGAATAACAACGAATCTATGGATGTGAATTTTGTTGCTAGGAATAATTTTGGTAACAACGCATATAGAGGGAATTTTAATCCTAGGCCATATCCTAGTAATCCTTCTAATAATTATGGAAATTCCTATAACAACTCTTATGGAAATTATAATAAGATGGCATCTGAATTTGAGAATAGTGTTAAAGAGTTTATGAATTCACAAAAGAATTTTAATGCTTTGCTTGAAAAGAAATTGCTTAAAGTTGATGATTTGGCTAGGAACGTTGATAGAATTTCTCTTGAGGTTGATTCTTTAAAGCTTAGATCTATTCCTCCTAAGCATGATATCAATGAGTCTCTCAAAGCTATGATAATTTCCATTGATGAGTGCAAGGAAAGAACCGCTAGGATGCGTGCTACAAAAGATGCCTTTATTAAAGCGTGTTCTTCCAATCCCTATGAAAATCAAGATGAAGATCTAAAAGTTATTGATGTGTTCCCTATCAAATCTTTGTTTTGCAATATGAATCTTGATGAAACTGAATATGATCTTTCTTTACCTAGAAGGCGTTCTAAAAATTCGGAGTATTTAGATCTTTATGATGAAATTGATGAAAGTGGGATTGAAAGAAATAAAAATCTAGATATTGCTAAACCCACTATATTTGATTTCAAGGAATTTAATTACGAAAGTTGCTCTTTAATTGATTGTATTTCCTTGTTGCAATCCGTGCTAAATTCTCCTCATGCTTATAGTCAAAAGAAAGCCTTTACCGAACATATTGTTGATGCCTTGATGCAATCCTAGGAAGAAAAACTTGAGTTGAAAGTCTCTATCTCTAGAAAACTCTATGATGAGTGGGAACCTACTATTAAAATTAAAATTAAAGATCATGAGTTTTATGCCTTGTGTGATTTGGGTGCTAGTGTCTCCACTATCCCCAAAACTTTGTGTGATTTGCTAGATTTCCGTGATTTTGATGATTGCTCTCTAAACTTGCATCTTGCGGATTCCACTATTAAGAAACCGATGGGAAAGATTAATGATGTTCTTATTGTTGCAAATAGGAATTATGTGCCCGTAGGTTTCATCGTTCTTGATATAGATTGCAATCCTTCTTGCCCTATCATTCTTGGTAGACCTTTCCTTGGAACGGTTGGTGCGATTATTGATATGAAGGAAGGGAATATTATATTCCAATTTCTATTAAAAAAGGGCATGGAACACTTTCCTAGAAATAAAATAAAATTTCCATATTAAACTATCATGAGAGCCACTTATGGATTGCCTACCAAAGATGGCAATACCTAGATCTATCCTCGCTTTTGTGCCTAGCTAGGGGCGTTAAACGATAGCGCTTGTTGGGAGGCAACCCAATTTTATTTTTAGTTTTTTGTGTTTTTCTTATGTTAGGGAATAAATAACCCATCTACCCTCTGTTTGGATGTGGTTTTGTGTTTTAATTAGTGTTTGTGCCAAGTTAGACCTATTGGATCTTCTTGGATGATAGTTATTTGATCTTGCTGTAATTTCCAGAAACTTTGCGTTCAGTGCCCGAATTATTAAAAATCATCAGAACGGGATAAAATACTGATTCCAATTGCTTATGATAAATAAACAAATTGTCTAGGTCGTCTAATTTTGGTAGAAGTTTTTGGGTTCCAGAAGTTTGCGTTAGTTACAGATTACTACAGACTGTTCTGTTTTTGACAGATTCTGTTTTTCGTGTGTTGTTTGCTTATTTTGATGAATCTATGGCTAGTAAAATAGTTTATAATCCATAGAGAAGTTGGAATACAGTAGGTTTAACAGAAATATAAATAAAGAATGAGTTCATTACAGTACCTTGAAGTGGTCTTTTGTTTTCTTTCTCTAACGGAGCTCACAAGATTTCTATTGAGTTTTGTGTTGTGAAGTTTTCAAGTTTTGGGTGAATTCTTTGATGGATTATGGAACAAGGAGTGGCAAGAGCCTAAGCTTGGGGATGCCCATGGCACTCCCAAGATAATCCAAGGACACCAAAAAGTCAAAGCTTGGGGATGCCCCGGAAGGTATCCCCTCTTTAAATCTACTTCCATCAGTAATTTACTTGGAGCTATATTTTTATTCACCAACATGATATGTGTTTTGCTTGGAGCGTCTTGTATTATTTGTGTCTTTGTTTGTTAATCTGCCACAATCATCCTTGCTGTACACACCTTTTGAGAGAGCCATACATGAATTGGAATTTGATAGAATACTCTATGTGCTTCACTTATATCTTTTGAGTTATGTAGTTTTGCTCTATGTGCTTCACTTATATCTTTTGAGCGTTATAATTTTGCTCTATGTGCTCCACTTAGATCTTTTAGAGCACGGTGGTGGATTTGTTTTAAAGAAACTATTGATCTCTCATGCTTCACTTAAATTATTTTGAGAGTCTTAATAGCATGGTAATTTGCTTAATAACAACATGCTTGGTATTCAAGATTTGTGAAACTTTCTTTTGAGTGTGTTGAATACTAAGAAAAGATTGAAGCATGATAATTGTTTTGAGATATGGAGGTGATAATATTAGAGCCATGCTAGTTGAGTAGTTTTGAATTTAAAGAATACTTGTGTTAAAGTTTGTGATTCCGTAGCATGCACGTATGGTGAGCAGTTATGTGATGAAGTCGAGCATGATTTATTTATTGATTGTCTTCCTTACGAGTGGCGGTCGGGGAATGACGATGGTCTTTTCCTACCAATCTATCCCCCTAGGAGCATGCACGTAATACTTTGCTTTGATAACTTCTAGATTTTTGCAATAATTATATGAGTTCTTTATGACTAATGTTGAGTCCATGGATTATACGCATTTTTTCCATCCTTCCACCATTGCTAGCCTCTCTAATACCGCACACCTTTCGCCGGTATCATACACCCACCATATACCTTCCTCAAAACAGCCACCATACCTACCTATCATGGCATTTCCATAGCCATTCCGAGATATATTGCGATGCAACTTTCCACCGTTCCGTTTATTATGACACGCTCCATCATTGTCATATTGCTAGCATGATCATGTAGTTGACATCATATTTGTGGCAAAGCCACCGTTCTTAATTCTTTCATACATGTCACTCTTGATTCATTGCATATCCCGGTACACCGCCGGAGGCATTCATATAGAGTCATATTTGTTCTAAGTATCGAGTTGTAGTTGTTGAGTTGTAAGAAAAATAAAAGTGTGATGATCATCAATTTTTAGAGCATTGTACCAAGTGAGGAAAGAATGATGGAGACTATGATTCCCCCATAAGTCAGGATGAGACTCCGGACGAAAAAAAGAGGCCATTAAAGAAGAAGAAAAAGGCCCAAATAAAAAAATGAGAAAAAGAGAGAAGGGACAATGTTACTATCCTTTTACCACACTTGTTCTTCAAAGTAGCACCATGATCTTCATGATAGAGAGTCTCTCGTTATGTCACTTTCATATACTAGTGGGAATTTTTCATTATAGAACTTGGCTTGTATATTCCAATGATGGGCTTCCACAAAATGCCCTAGGTCTTCGTGAGCAAGCGAGTTGGATGCACACCCACTTAGTTTCTTTTGATGAGCTTTCATATACTTATAGCTCTAGTGCATCCGTTGCATGGCAATCCCTACTCACTCACATTGATATCTATTGATGGGCATCTCCATAGCCCGTTGATCGCCTAGTTGATGTGAGACTATCTTCCCTCTTTTTGTCTTCTCCACAACCACCATTCTATCCCATATATAGTGCTATATCCATGGCTCACGCTCATGTATTGCGTGAAGATCGAAAAAGTTTTGAAAAAGTTAGAGTATGAAACAATTGCTTGGCTTGTCATCGGGGTTGTGCATGATTTAAATACTTTGTGTGGTGAAGATAGAGCATAGCCGGACTATATGATTTTGTAGGGATAACTTTCTTTGGCCATGTTATTTTGAGAAGACATAATTGCTTTATTAGTATGCTTGAAGTATTATTATTATTTATGTCAATATGAACTTTTGTCTTGAATCTTTCGAATCTGAATATTCATACCACAATTAAGAAGATTTGCATTGAAATTATGCCAAGTAGCACTCCGCATCAAAAATTCTTTTTTTATCATTTACCTACTCAAGGACGAGCAGGAATTAAGCTCGGGGATGCCTGATACGTCTCCAACATATCTATAATTTTTTATTGCTCCATGTTATATTATCTACTGTTTTGGACTATCTTGGGCTTTATTTTCCACTTTTATATCATTTTTGGGACTAACCTATTAACCGGAGGCCCAGCCCAGAATTGCTGTTTTTTTGTGCCTATTTCAGTGTTTCGAAGAAACGGAATATCAAATGGAGACCAAACAGAATAATCCTTTCTGGAACGTGATTTTCTTCCCGAATATGACCCACGAGACTTGGACCCTTTGCCAAGGCATCAGAGAGGCAGTCACGAGGGTGGGCGCCCCTAGGCGCCCACCGCCTCGTCAGGCCCCCAAGCTCCACCGACGTACTTCTTCCTCCTATATATACCTACGCATTGCCCCCAAACGATCGGATCTGAGCCAAAAACCTAATTCCACCGCCACAACTTTCTCAGATCCACGAGATCCCATCTTGGGGCCTGTTAGGAGCTCACGGAGAGGGCCGTCATCACGGAGGGCTTCTACATCATCATAGCCTCTCCGATGAAGTGTGAGTAGTTTACCTCGGACCTTCGGGTCCATAGTTATTAGCTAGATGGCTTCTTCTCTCTTTTTGGATCTCAATACAAAGTTCTCCCCCTCTCTTGTGGAGATCTATTCGATGTAATCTTCTTTTTGCGGTGTGTTTGTTTAGACCGATGAATTGTGGGTTTATGATCAAGTCTATCTATGAATAATATTTGAATCTTTTCTGAATTCTTTTATGCATGATTGGTTATCTTTGCAAGTCTCTTCGAATTATCCGTTTGGTTTGGCCAACTAGATTGGTAGTTCTTGCCATGGGAGAAGTGCTTAGCTTTGGGTTCGATCTTGCGGTGTCCTTTCCCAGTGACAGAAGGGGCAGCAAGGCACGTATTGTATTGTTGCCATCGAGGATAACAAGTTTGGGTTTATTTCATATTGCATGAATTTATCTCTCTACATCACGTCATCTTGCTTAAAGCGTTACTCTGTTTTTAACTTAATACTCTAGATGCATCTTTGGATAGCGGTCGATGAGTGGAGTAATAGTAGTAGATGCAGAATCGTTTCGGTCTACTTGTCACGGACGTGATGCCTATATACATGATCATGCCTAGATATTCTCATAACTATGCTCAATTCTGTCAATTGCTCAACAGTAATTTGTTCACCCACCGTAGAATACTTATGATCTTGAGAGAAGCCACTAGTGAAACCTATGGCCCCCGG
Source organism: Aegilops bicornis (assembly GCA_021605145.1). Classification (NCBI taxonomy): domain Eukaryota; kingdom Viridiplantae; phylum Streptophyta; class Magnoliopsida; order Poales; family Poaceae; genus Aegilops; species Aegilops bicornis. The sequence continues at coordinate 253,395,563 of CM038671.1, forward strand.
GTCTATTCTCATCATATCAATCTCCATCACTTTAATTTTGCTTTCCTTTTTTTTACTTTGCCTTTTACTTTTCACTTTGCATCTCTATATCAAAAATACCAAAAACACTATCTATCAGATCTCACTCTCGTAAGTGACCGTGAAGGGATTGACAACCCCTAATCGCGTTGGTTGCGAGTAGCTATCGTTTTGTGCAGGTACGAGGGACTTGAGCATGGCCTCCTACTGGATTGATACCTTGGTTCTCAAAAACTGAGGGAAATACTTACGCTACTCTGCTGCATCATCCTCTCCTCTTCGGGGAAAACCAACGCAAGCTCAAGAGGTAGGACTCTCCATGACGAGGAGGGAGTAGTTCACCCTCGGGGCTGAGGGTCTGTACCAGTAGCTATGTGTTTGATCTCTCTCTCTCTCTCTCTCTCTCGTGTTCTTGAGGTGGTACGATCTTGATGTCTCGCGAGCTTTGCTATTATAGTTGGATCTTATTATGTTTCTCCCCCTCTACTCTCTTGTAATGTATTGAGTTTTAACTTTGAAGTTATATTATCGGATTGAGTCTCTAAGGATTTGAGAACACTTGATGTATGTCTTGTATGTGCTTATCTGTGGTGACAATGGGATATCACGTGATCTACTTGATGTATGTTTTGGTGATCAACTTGCGGGTTCAGTGACCTTGTGAACTTATGCATAGGGGTTGGCACGTTTTCGTCTTGACTCTCCGGTAGAAACTTTTGGGCACTCTTTGAAGTTCTTTGTGTTGGTTTGAATAGATGAATCTGAGATTGTGTGATGCATATCGTATAATCATGCCCGCGGATACTTGAGGTGACATTGGAGTATCTAGGTGACATTAGGGTTTTGGTTGATTTGTATCTTAAGGTGTTATTCTAGTATGTACTCTATGATAGATCGAACAGAAAGAATAGCTTCGTGTTATTTTACTACGGTCTCTTGAATAGATCGATTAGAAAGGATAACTTTGAGGTGGTTTCATACTCTACAATAATCTCTTCGTTTGTTCTCTGCTATTAGTGACTTTGGGGTGACTCTTTGTTGCATGTTGAGGGATAGTTATATGATCCAGTTATGTTATTATTGTTGAGAGAACTTGCACTAGTGAAAGTATGAACCCTAGGCCTTGTTTCAACGCATTGCAATACCGTTTTTGCTCACTTTTATCAATATTTACCTTGCTGTTTTTATATTTTCAGATTACAAAAACCTTTATCTACCATCCATATTGCACTTGTATCACCATCTCTTCGCCAAACTAGTGCACCTATACAATTTACCATTGTATTGGGTGTGTTGGGGACACAAGAGACTCTTTGTTATTTGGTTGCAGGGTTGCTTGAGAGAGACCATCTTCATCCTACGCCTCCCACGGGTTGATAAACCTTAGGTCATCCACTTGAGGGAAATTTGCTACTGTCCTACAAACCTCTGCACTTGGAGGCCGAACAACGTCTACAAGAAGAAGGTTGTGTAGTAGACATCAGCGTGGATAATGGTTCCAAAGTCGATGTGATCGCCGTCGGCACGCTACCGCTACATCTACCTTCGGGATTAGTTTTAGACCTGAATAATTGTTATTTGGTGCCAGCGTTGAGCATGAACATTATATCTGGATCTAGTTTGATGCGAGACGGTTATTCATTTAACTCTGAGAATAATGGTTGTTCTATTTATATGAGTAATATATTTTATGGTCATGCACCCTTGAAGAGTGGTCTATTTGTGTGGAATCTCGATAGTAGTGACACACATATTTATAATGTTGAAGCCAAAAGATGCAGAGTTGATAATGATAGTGCAACTTATTTGGCACTGCCGTTTGGGTCATATTGGTGTAAAGCGCGTGAATAAACTCCATACTGATGGACTTTTGGAATCACTTGATTATGAATCACTTGGTACTTGCAAACCATGCCTCATGGGCAAGATGACTAAAACGCCGTTCCCCGGAACAATGGAGCGAGCAACAGATTTATTGGAAATCATACATACTGATGTATGTGGTCCGATGAATATTGAGGCTCATGGGAATATCGTTATTTTCTCACCTTCACAGATGATTTGAGCAGATATGGGTATATCTACTTAATGAAACATAAATGCGAAACATTTGAAAAGTTCAAAGAATTTCAGAGTGAAGTGGAAAATCATCGTAACAAGAAAATAAAGTTTCTACGATCTAATCGTGGAGGAGAATATTTGAGTTACGAGTTTGGTCTGCATTTGAAACAATGCGGAATAGTTTCGCAACTCATGCCACCCGGAACACCACAACGTAATGGTGTGTTCGAACGTCGTAATCGTACTTTACTAGATATGGTGCGATTTATGATATCTCTTACTGATTTACCGCTATCATTTTGGGGTTATGCTTACAGACGGCTGCATTCACGTTAAATAGGGCACCATCGAAGTCCGTTGAGACGACGCCTGATGAACTGTGGTTTAGCAAGAAACCAAAGTTGTCGTTTCTTAAAGTTTGGGGCTGTGATGCTTATGTGAAAAAGCTTCAACCTGATAAGCTCGAACCCAAATCGGAGAAATGTGTCTTCATAGGATACCCAAAGGAAACTGTTGGGTACACCTTCTATCACAGATCCGAAGGCAAGATATTCATTGCTAAGAATGGATCCTTTCTAGAGAAGGATTTTCTCTCGAAAGAAGTGAGTGGGAGGAAAGTAGAACTTGATGAGGTAACTGTACCTTCTCCCTTATTGGGAAGTAGTTCATCACAGAAACCGGTTCCTGTGACACCTACACCAATTAGTGAGGAAGCTAATGATGATAATCATGAAACTTCAGATCAAGTTACTACCGAACCTCGTAGGTCAACCAGAGTAAGATCCGCACGAGAGTGATACAGTAATCCTGTTCTGGAGGTCATGTTACTAGACCATGACGAACCTACGAACTATGAGGAAGCGATGATGAGCCCAGATTCTGCAAAATGGCTTGAGGCCATGAAATCTGAGATGGGATCCATCTATGAGAACAAAGTGTGGACTTTGGTTGACTTGCCTGTTGATCGACAAGCCATTGAGAATAAATGGATCTTCAAGAAGAAGATAGACGCTGACGGTAATGTTACTGTCTACAAAGCTCGACTTGTTGCGAAAGGTTTTCGACAAGTTCAAGGAGTTGACTATGATGAGACCTTCTCACCGTAGAGATGCTTAAGTCCGTCCGAATCATGTTAGCTATTGCCGCATTTTATGATTATGAAATTTGGCAAATGGATGTAAAAACTGCATTCCTGAATGGATTTCTGGAAGAAGAGTTGTATATGATGCAACATGAAGGTTTTATCGATCCAAAGGGTACTAACAAAGTGTGCAAGCTCCAGCGATCCATTTATGGATGGCATAAGCCTCTCGGAGTTGGAATAAGCGTTTTGATAGTGTGATCAAAGCATATGGTTTTATACAGACTTTTGGAGAAGCCTGTATTTACAAGAAAGTGAGTGGGAGCTCTGTAGCATTTCTAATATTATATGTGGATGCCATATTGTTGATTGGAAATGATATTTTGGATAGCATAAAAGAATACTTGAATAAGAGTTTTTCAGTGAAAGACCTCGGTGAAGCTGCTTACATATTGGGCATCGAGATCTATAGAGATAGATCAACACGCTTAATTGGACTTTCACAAAGTACATACCTTGACAAAGTTTTGAAGAAGTTCAAAATGGATCAGGCAAAGAAAGGGTTCTTGCCTATGTTACAAGGTGTGAAGTTGAGTAAGACGCAATGCCCGACCACTGCAGAAGATAGAGAGAAAATGAAAGATGTTCCCTATGCTTCAACCATAGGCTCTATCATGTATGCAATGCTGTGTACCAGACCTGATGTGTGCCTTGCTATTAGTTTAGCAGGGAGGTACCAAAGTAATCCAGGAGTGGATCACTGGACAGCGGTCAAGAACATCCTGAAATGCCTGAAAAGGACTAAGGATATGTTTCTCATTTATGGAGGTGACAAAGAGCTCATTGTAAATGGTTACGTTGGTGCAAGCTTTGACACTGATCCGGACGATTCTAAATCACAAACCGAATACGTGTTTATATTGAACGGTGGAGCTGTCAGTTGGAGCAGTTCTAAACAAAGCGTCGTGGCGGGATCTACATGTGAAGCAGAGTACATAGATGCTTCGGAAGCAGCAAATGAAGGAGTCTGGATGAAGGAGTTCATATCCGATCTAGGTGTCATACCTAGTGCATCGGGTCCAATGAAAATCTTTTGTGACAATACTGGTGCAATTGCCACGCAAAGGAATCCAGATTTCACAAGAGAACCAAGCACATCAAGAGACGCTTCAACTCCATCCGGGATCAAGTCCAGGTGGGAGACATAGAGATTTGCAAGATACATATGGATCTGAATGTTGCAGACCCGTTGACTAAGTTCCATGAGCAAAACATGATCAACACCAAGGCTCCATGTGTTAGAATCATTACTGTGTAATCTAGATTATTGAATCTAGTGCAAGTGGGAGACTGAAGGAAATATGCCCTAGAGGCAATAATAAAGTTGTTATTTATATTTCCTTATATCATGATAAATGTTTATTATTCATGCTAGAATTGTATTAACCGGCAACTTAGTACATGTGTGAATACATAGACAAACAGAGTGTCACTAGTATGCCTCTACTTGACTAGCTCGTTAATTAAAGATGGTTATGTTTCCTAACCATAGACATGAGTTGTCATTTGATTAACGGGATCACATCATTAGGAGAATGATGTGATTGACTTGACCCATTCCGTTATCTTAGCACTTGATCGTTTAGTATGTTGCTATTGCTTTCTTCATGACTTATACATGTTCCTATGACTATGAGATTATGCAACTCCCGTTTACCAGAGGAACACTTTGTGTGCTACCAAACGTCACAACGTAAATGGGGGATTATAAAGGTGCTCTACAGGTGTCTCCGAAGGTACTTGTTGAGTTGGCGTATATCGAGATTAGGATTTGTCACTCCGATTGTCGGAGAGGTATCTCTGGGCCCACTCGGCGATACACATCACTATAAGCCTTGCAAGCATTGTAACTAATGATTTAGTTACGGGATGATGTATTATGGAACGAGTAAAGAGACTTGCCGGTAACGAGATTGAACTAGGTATTGAGATACCGACGACCGGATCTCGGGCAAGTAACATACTGATGACAAAGGGAACAACGTATGTTGTTATGCGGTTTGACCAATAAAGATCTTCGTAGAATATGTGGTAGCCAATATGAGCATCCAGGTTCCGCTATTGGTTATTGACCGGAGACGTGTCTCTGTCATGTCTACATAGTTCTCGAACCTGTAGGGTCTGCACGCTTAAAGTTCGGTGACGATCGATATTATGAGTTTTTGTGTTTTGATGTACCGAAGGTAGTTCGGAGTCCCGGATATGATCGCAGACATGACGAGGAGTATCGAAACGGTCGAGATGTAAAGATCGATATATTGGACGACTATATTCGGACACCGGAAGTGTTCCGGTGGTTTCGGAGAAAACAGTCTTGGGAGGGTTACGGAACCCCGGGAGAAGTAATGGGCCTTTTGGGCCTTAGTGGAGAGAGAGAGGGCTGGCCTAGGGCAGGCCGCCCGCCCCTCCCCCTCTGATCTGAATTGGACTAGGAGAAGGGGGGCGGCGCCCCCCTTTCCTTCTCCCTCCCCCTTCCTTTCCCCCTCCTAGTAGTAGTAGTAGGAAAGAGGGGAGTCGTACTCCTACTAGGAGGAGGACTCCTCCTCCTGGCGCGCCATAGAGGGCCAGCCGGCCTCCCCCTTGCTCCTTTATATACGGGGACAGGGGGGCACCTCTAGACACACAGGGGGGCCGTGTGCGGTGGCCCCCTCCACCATAATCCACCTCGATCATATCGTAGCGGTGCTTAGGCGAAGCCCTGCGTCGGTAGCATCATCATCACTGTCATCACGCCGTGGTGCTGACGAAACTCTCCAGCGAAGCTTTGCTGGATCGAAGCTCGCGAGACGTCATCGAGTTGAACGTGTGCTGAACTCGGAGGTGCCGTGCGTTCGGTACTTGGATCGGTTGGATCGTGAAGACGTACGACTACATCAACCGCGTTGTGCTAACGCTTCCATTTTCCATCTACGAGGGTAAGTGGACACTCTCTCCCCTGTCGTTGCTATGCATCACCATGATCCTGTGTGTGCGTAGGATTTTTTTTTGAAATTAGTACGTTCCCCAACATTTTTTCCCTCCCTTTGGAGATTGGATTATGTGGTACAATGTGTTGAATGATCTGTTCATGCCAAATTTAATAAATCTTGTCATGTTTTCATAGGTTGCCTATTTTCTCACTCTACATGGAATGGTGAACGTTCGTAGCATGGGGAAAGGATTGAGAAGAGGAGTCTAGAGGGGGGGGGGGGTGAATAGACTCTTCATAAGAAAAATTTACAGTTTTTAATTTCTTTAAGTTGAGGTGGAGTTTTAGCACACGTTTAAACATTCACAATACATATCAAGCAAGCATGACAAGAGTATATGAGCAGCGGAAAGTAAAGCATGCAATTTGAAAGAATGTAAAAGGATGGGATTGGAGTGTGTAAACGCAATTGGAGACACGGAGACTTTTGGCGTGGTTCTGATAGGTGGTGCTATCGTACATCCACGTTGATGGAGACTTCAAGCCACGAAGGGTAATGGTTGCGCGAGTCCACGGAGGGCTCCACCCATGAAGGGTCCACGAAGAAGCAACCTTGTCTATCCCAGCATGGCTATCGCCCACGAAGGACTTGCCTCCCTAGGGTAGATCTTCACGAAGTAGGCAATCTCCTTGCCCGTACAAACTCCTTGGTTCAACTCCACAATCTTGACGGAGGCTCCCAAGTGACACCTAACCAATCTAGGAGACACCACTCTCCAAAAGGTAATAGATGGTGTGTTGATGATGAACTCCTTGCTCTTGTGCTTCAAATGGTAGTCTCCCCAACACTCAACTCTCTCTCATAGATTTGGATTTGGTGGAAAGATGATTTGAGTGGAAAGCAAGTTGGAGAAGACTAGAGATCAAGATTTATGTGGTTGGAATGGATTATCTTGATCTCAACACATGAGTAGGTGGTTCTCTCTCAGAAAATGTATGCTGGAAGTGTAGGCATGTTCTGATAGCTCTCCTCACGAATGAAGAGTGGGTGGAGGGGTATATATAGCATCCACACAAAATCTAACCGTTACACACAAATCACCAAACTCGGTGGGACCGAATAATGAAACTTGGTTAGACCGATTTAGTTCATAATGTGACCATTAGGCATTTCGGTGGGGCCGATATGATCGACTCGGTGGGACCGATGTGCTGGGGTTATGGTAAAACCTCATCTCGGTTTGACCGATTACACAAACTCGGTGGGACCGATTTTGGTAATAGGATAACGAGAGAGTTGGTCAGGCAAACTCGGTGGGACCGATTACAAAACTCGGTAAGACCGAAATTATTGCAACAGGCAACAGAGAGTTTGCAAGCCCATCTCGGTGAGACCGAGATCCCATCGGTGAGACCGAATTGACTAGGGTTTGTGGTAGTGGCTATGTCAAGTGAACTCGGTGGCGCCGGATAGAAAGTTTCGGTGGGGCCGAGTTTGACTTTTTGGTTTGGGACATATGTGGATATGAGGAAGTGATTGAGGGTTTTGGAGCATATCACTAATCATTTTGAGCAAGCAAGCCATTAAGCAATACCTCATCCCCTTTTAATAGTATTGGCTTTCCTATGGACTCAATGTGATCTTGGATCACTAAAAGTAAAATGTAGAGTCTTGAGCTTTTGAGCTTGAGCCAATCCTTTATCCTTAGCAACTTGAAGGGGTTCCATACCCTCTTGTCCACGCCACTCCATCTGTTGAACTTGTCTGAAATATTCTAGATGAAAACATTAGTCCAACAAGAGATATGTTGACGTTAATTACCAAAACCACCCAGGGAGCACTTGTGCTTTCAATCTCCCCCTTTTTGGTAATTGATGACAACATACATGAAAGCTTTAGGTAAAGTTAAAGATAATAGCAAGTAAAGCTTTGGAAGGACATGTAACATGCATAGGCTCCCCCTACATGTATGCAATCATGCCAATATGGAATGTAAGAGCATGTGAATGCATAATCATGACAGAGCAGACAATGTGTTACATGTATCTTTGCTATATGCATCAGGGCAAATGATATGAATATATGAAGTGTAACTTTATGTTCATGATTCCTTCTTGCAAACAATATGTACGTTAGCAAGAAATCTTCATGCACATGAGTGTGATGCATATACTTACCTTGTGGTCTTGAGATGGCTTAGGAAGGGATGAACCTGAGTAAACAATGTTAGATAACACAGATACATCTACTAGATAGAGCAAACAAAAGAGCCACACGAGTACCAAGATGGGATAACATGTAGAGAATGAGTATTGGGTACTCTATTGAATATAGACATGTTGCCAAAGGTAAAATATATGCAATGAATTCAAGGATTTCATTCCCTAGCAGTCTTTCTCCCCCTGAATATTATATAGGATAATGGAAGAAAGTAGGGAAACAGAATCAGAGCTGAACAAAAACAGATCAGATGATCACAGAAACATAACATAGACATGTCTTTCAACTCTTAAAGACATGTGACTTCTCTACTCTTGAACACCAAGCATCTGGGGCATGTGATTCCTCTCTCCCCCTGTTTGAAATATTCTCTCCCCCTTTGAAGGATTAAGCTTTGATGTGAACTCTCTCTCCCCCTTTGACATCAATTCCCAAGAAGGGATCTTCTAGAGTGTGAGTCAAAATAGGTTTGGTCCTTGAGTCACAGAGCAAAGCATCATGTAAAATGTGATGCTGGTAGAAGACAAGATTCATTGAGTGGAGCTGGAGAAAAAATGCAGGAACAAGTGGCAAATTGTCTTCTTTGCAGTGAAATCGGTGGCACCGAGTTGTGTTCTTCGGTTGCACCGAAAGTATTCGGTTGGACCGAAAGTAGCAAACCGGTGTGACCGAGTTCAACACAGAGAAAGAGCAATAGTCACCTTAGCTCACTAGGCAAATAAGATCTCACAAAGATTTGCAAGGAATTAACTGAAGGATTTGCAATGAATTGGATGCAGGAAATGCAGAACAAAGTCAGAGAAAAGAAAATCTAGATGAATTTTTTTTGATAAAGGGAAGGGGAACAAAAATGCAAGGAACAAATGCAAGAACTCAGAGAAACACTAGAGAACTTCATCTAGAATTGGGCGGTGACAAAGTCAGCTATGTTAGAGTATATTGACTTAGGAGTCAAGTGAGAACACTTGATCATAAGTCATACTGATCGTTTAAGCTCAAAATTGGGTTACCATTGTTCGTTTAAGCTTTTGATGTATTCACATCTTGTTGAGCTGCTTTGACCCATGACTTGGAGTAAAGCTTCTCTAAGATGGAATAACATACCTTGGGTGGTGGTGTTGAACTTGATCATGTAGTTGAACTTGCGTGGAGTGCTCAAGGTTGATGTAGCGCATCAATGGTTGGGAGCACCACTTGTAGTTTGAGTTCATCTACCTACATGGGTTAGTCTTGCAAGGAAGAGCACTTGTGTATCCAACATGACAATCACGAAATTTGATACCAAATGAAATTTGATATATATATATATATATATATATATAAAGAATTTGTCAAAGGATATGTTGAAGGGTTTTATGCTTCCATGACTTCAATCACCATGGTGTAGAAACTTGGTGATGTAGAGATTGGTCAAGATGTGAGTGAGTTGCAATCCCATGGATTTAGATTCATCCAAGTACCTACAAGGGTTAGATAACATGCAAGGGTACAAATGTATCCAAGACATATGATTATCATCATAAGAGAAAAAGTCAAGGATTAGTCGTAGGCTCATGCCTTGCACGTATCCACAAGGAGTTCCTACTCCAAGTTTAAAGCATCAATGATCTTCAATTCACCTCTCAAACGGCAAAATACTTTCTCATCAAGTGGTTTGGTGAATATATCCACCAATTGCTTATTGGTACGAACATGCTTAAGATCAATGCCCCCTTTAGCAACATGATCTCGAATGAAATGATGACGAACTTCAATATGCTTAGTTCAAGAATGTTGCACGGGATTGTGAGCAATCTTAATAGCACTCTCATTGTCACAAAGAAATGGAACATGTTTCACATAGATCCCATAATCCTTAAGAGTTTGGGTCATCCAAAGTAACTGATCACAACATGAACCGGCGGCAATGTATTCCGCTTCAGCGATGGATAAGGATACTGAGTTTTGTTTCTTGGAGGGCCAAGTTATAAGATATTTACCAAGAAATTGACAAGTACCCGAAGTGGATTTTCTATCAACCTTGTCTCCGGCATAGTACGAGTCGGAATAGCAAACAAGATCAAAAGAGGACCTCTTAGGATACCAAATGCCAAAATTTGGTGTATGTATTAAATATCTCACTATCCTTTTCACAGCCTTAGATGACATTCTTTGGGGGCCGCTTGATATCGTGCACACATGCACACACTTAGCATAATATTGGGACGGAGGCACATAGATATAACAATGAACCAATCATAGATCAGTAAACCTTTTGGTCAACCGATTTGCCATCCTTGGTCAAGTCAAGATGTCCACTAGTAGGCATGGGAGTTTTCATACCTTTGCTTTCTTGCATGTTGAACTTCTTGAATAAGTCCTTGCTGTACTTTGTTTGAGAAACAAAGGTGCCTTACTTAGTTTGCTTGATTTGCAAACCAAGAAAGAACTTGAGTTCACTCATCATAGACATCTCGAACTTCTTCGACATTAGCTTTCCAAAATTTTCACTAAAATGAGGGTTAGTCGAACCAAAATGATATCATCAACATAAATTTGGAACACGAATAATTCACCATTAACCCTTTTAGTAAAAAGAGTAGAATCTATTTTTCCAATCTCAAAGCCTTTCTCAATAAGGAACTTGGTCAAGCATTTATACCACGCTCTAGGAGCTTGTTTAAGACAATAAAGAGCTTTGTGAAGTTTGTAAACATGATCGGGTTTCTTAGGATTGACAAAGCTAGGAGGTTGTTTAACATAAACTTCCTCCTCAATTTCACCATTTAGAAAATCACTTTTAATGTCCATTTGGTACAAGGTGATATCATGGTGATTAGCATAGGAAAGTAAGATGCGGATGGACTCAAGTCTAGCAACGGGGGCATATGTATCACCGTAGTCCATACCTTCGACTTGAGTGTAGCCTTGGGCGACGAGACATGCTTTGTTGCGTACGACTTGACCATCTTCGTATTGCTTGTTGCGAAACACCCATTTGGTGCCGATGATGTTGTGGTTGTTGTCGGGCTTCTCGACCAATGTCCACACTTGATTTCTCTCAAAGTTGTGTAGCTCTTCATGCATAGCATTTATCCAATACGGATCTTCCAATGCTTCTTCAACCTTCATAGGTTCAATGCTAGAGATGAATGAATAATGTTCACAAAAATTAGCCAAACGAGTTTTAGAGCGAGTGATTCTCCCGGTTTGGATATCATTAAAGATTTGTTCGATGGAATGGTCTCTTGGGACTCTTGCTTGAACTCGTGAGAGCTTTTGCTTGGGTCGGGGTGGAACATCTTCTTCATCATCTTGTTCTTCTTCTTGGCCTTCTTCATTGTTGACGTTGTCGTTCTCTCATCGTGGCGGAGAGGGAGGTTGATGAGGTTCATCTTGGTGTACTTCCTCGTTTTCTTCATCTTGATGTGTCCCACTTGTGGATGTTTCCGTGTCAACTCTTGGTTCACCTTGTTGTGAGGTAGAAGCTTCCACTTGGACGGACGAGGTACTCTCCTTCACCTCTGTTGGACGAATCTTGCCAATAGACAAGTCTTGGATTGCTTCCGAAGGGTTTTTGTCTCCTACATCAATTGGCAATTGCTCTACCTGCGAGCCATTAGATTAATCAAACTTCACATCTACCGTCTCTTCAACTTTTCGGGTGAAATTGTTGTAGACACGGTAAGTTTGAGATTTTGAGCCATAACCAAGTAGGAAACCCTCGTGAGATTTAGGAGAAAATTTAGAATGACGATGCTTATCAAGAATGTAACACTTTGAGACAAATACTCGAAAGTATCCAACTTGGGGTTTGTTACCGGTGAGGAGCTCGTATGCCGTCTTGCCGAGTAGCTTGTGAAGATACAAGCGATTTGTTGCATGACAAGCCGTCTCAACCGCTTCCGCCCAAAAGTGTTTTGGAGTCTTGTACTCATCAAGCATCGTTCTCGCCATCTCGATAAGAGTTCAGTTCTTCCTCTCAACAACTCCATTTTGTTGAGGCGTGTCGTAGCCGAGAACTCGTGTGAAATCCCTTCTTCGTGAAGAAAGGTATCCACATTTGCGTTCTTGAACTCCGTTCCATTGTCACTGTGAACCTTCTTGATCTTCACTTCAAATTGATTTTGGGCCTTCCTAGCGAAGTTCTTGAAGATCTTTTGGACCTGCGATTTATCATCAAGAAAGAACACCCACGTAAATCTTGAAAAATCATCGACTATGACTAGACTAAATGAGTTACCACCGAGACTTTTGTAGGCATTGGGACCAAAAAGATCCATATGAAGTAGCTCAAGCGGTCTTCTCGTGGTCATGATGTTCTTCACGGGGTGACTTCCTCCAACCCGTTTTCCTGCTTGACAAGCACTGCATAATCTATCATTGTCAAATATAACATCTTTTACTCCAAGGATATGATCACCTTTAATAAGCTTATCAAGATTTCACATGCCCACATGGCCTAACCTTCTATGCCACAATCAACCTTTTGAAGATTTAGCAATTAAGCAAGTTCTAGGTTGAGCCTTTTTAGTGAAATCAACAATGTAAAGATCACCTCTGAGTATACCGGTAAAGACCATTTTATGATTATCTCTATGAAACACTTGGCAATCTACTTCAGTGAATAGGACATTGAAACCAAAGTCAACAAGTATAGATACGGAAAGTAAATTGTAGCCAAGAGATTCAACGAGCATAACATTTTGTATGGAGCTATCATGTGAGATGGCCACCTTACCAAGGCCAACCACCTTACCCTTTGAGTTATCACCAAAAGTGACATACTTCCGAGGGCCGTCGTTTTCAACAAGCTCATGAAACATATCCTTATCTCCAGTCATATGATCAGTACATCCACTATAAAGGACCCATTCCTTTCCTACAACCATGTAGCCGTGAAGATTAGCCATAAGACCAAAGTGTCTCATAGACTCATCGAGATCAAAGTCACTATCATCATCCTCATCATAGTCTCCATGTTCAACATCGTCTTGTGATGGATCAATTCCTAGAGAGAGTGATCCATTAGAAGTATGACCGTAACAATGTTCATCTCTATGGATTCTAATGACTTCGGAAATGATATTGCTAATAATTCCAACATCTCCTTTGGCACGCATGAGATTAGTAAGCTCAAATAGACAATCACCAAACCTAGGATCATTGGAATTCATCTTACTCAAGGCAATAGACTTATGGAGAATCTCATCTAGATTTTTCAAGGAATAATTTGGGAATCGTTCCTCTAGAAATCTCCATATGGTGTAAGCACAATCAAGAGCAGGTAAGCTAGCAATCAATTTTTTGGGCAATCCTCTAACAATAAGATTGATAGTTCTAAGATTGTGAATCATGTCGAGATCCTCATCAGGAGTGGGATGCAAAGGATCACTAGGGGGAATGCAAGGACTAGTAATGTACTTGTTCAAGTAATATTCATTGAAAATCTCTAGCATCTCATTTTTCCACTCATGAAAGTACTCTCCATCAAGAATATGTACTCTATGTCTAAGACTCCCCAACGTACACACATCCATCTTCCTCCAAAGGTGTTTAAACCAAAGCAATAGAGACCAATGCTCTGATACCAATTGAAAGGATCAAGAAGAGGAGTCTAGAGGGGGGGGGGGGTGAATAGACTCTTCATAAGAAAAAGTTACAGTTTTTAATTTCTTTAAGTTGAGGTGGAGTTTTAGCACACGTTTAAACATTCACAATACATATCAAGCAAGCATGACAAGAGTATATGAGCATCGGAAAGTAAAGCATGCAATTTTCAAGAATGTAAAGGGATGGGATTGGAGTGTGCAAACGCAATTGGAGACACGGAGATTTTTGGCGTGGTTCCGATAGGTGGTGATATCATACATCCATGTTGATGGAGACTTCAACCCACGAAGGGTAACGGTTGCGCGAGTCCACAGAGGGCTCCACCCACGAAGGGTCCACGAAGAAGCAACCTTGTCTATCCCACCATGGCCATCGCCCACGAAGGACTTGCCTCACTAGGGTAGATCTTCACGAAGTAGGCGATCTCCTTGCCCGTACAAACTCCTTGGTTCAACTCCACAATCTTGACGGAGGCTCCCAAGTGACACCTAACCAATCTAGGAGACACCACTCTCCAAAAGGTAATAGATGGTGTGTTGATGATGAAATCCTTGCTCTTGTGCTTCAAATGATAGTCTCCCCAACACTCAACTCTCTCTCACAGATTTGGATTTGGTGGAAAGATGATTTGAGTGGAAAGCAAGTTGGAGAAGGCCAGAGATCAAGATTTATGTGGTTGGAATGGATTATCTTGATCTCAACACATGAGTAGGTGGTTCTCTCTCAAAAAATGTATGCTGGAAGTGTAGGCATGTTCTGATAGCCCTCCTCACGAATGAAGAGTGTGTGGAGGGGTATATATAGCCTCCACACAAAGCTAACCGTTACACACAAATCACCAAACTCGGTGGGACCGAATAATGAAACTCGGTCAGACCGATTCAGTTCATAATGTGATCGTTAGGCATTTTGGTGGGACCGATATGATCAACTCGGTGGGACCAATGTGCTAGGGTTAGGGTAAAACCTCATCTCGGTTTGACCAATTACACAAACTCGGTGGGACTGATTTTGGTAATAGGCTAACCATAGAGTTGGTCAGGCAAACTCGGTTGGACCGATTACAAAACTCGGTAAGACCTAAATTATTGCAACAAGCAACAAAGAGTTTGCAAGCCCATCTCGGTGAGACCGAGATCCCATCGGTGAGACCGAATTGACTAGGGTTTGTGGCAGTGGCTATGTCAAGTGAACTCGGTGGCGCCAGATAGAAAGTTTCGGTGGGGCCAAGTTTGACTTTTTGGTTTGGGACATATGTGGATATGAGGAAGTGGTTGAGGGTTTTGGAGCATATCACTAAGCATTTTGAGCAAGCAAGCCATTAAGAAACACCTCATCCCCTTTTAATAGTATTGACTTTCCTATGGACTCAATGTGATCTTGGATCACTAAAAGTAAAATGTAGAGTCTTGAGCTTTTGAGCTTGAGCCAATCCTTTATCCTTAGCAACTTGAAGGGGTTTCATATCCTCTTGTCCACGCCACTCCATCTGTTGAACTTGTCTGAAATATACTAGATGAAAACATTAGTCCAACAAGAGATATGTTGACATTAATTACCAAAACCACCCAGGGAGCACTTGTGCTTTCACATGGTCAGTTGGTGAGGATTTGATTATTTTTATCACTGCACATACCTTCAGAAAATAACCCAACGAGGCTAGCTTGTTCTTTCTATTTATACACCTACGCCTGGGATGCTCTGTTAGTTTTATTGTGCAAATAATCATTATTCATGTTGATGAGCAATGATAATGGCTCCCAAAACGACAACACTTGCTGCTTCAGTGTATGTGTACTGAATCATAAAAGAATATGATTATATCTTTTGCTTTGTAGTGCACCTGTTCACGAGAATGATGCTCTGTTAGTTTTGCTTTGGTAGCTTTGTCATGGACACACTTCAAAACTGTAATACATCCATGGGGTTCTTGACATCGCTTGTGATGTTTAAGAGTGATGCAAATGAACAAGATTATTTTTATGCGAAGGTGTATAGAAATAACTTTACTTGAGAAGGAGCTTTCCATTGCATCTGGTTTGTACTATCAGTATCAGACTTCATTCATGTGAAGTACATTTTGGCAAAATGGGCAACATGTGTTTGGTCATTGTCGTGCTTTGTTTTTAGGCTCGTGCTATGATAACTTGATGACACCCCTTTCTAGAAATTATAGTATAGAGCATTCTCATGCATTAAGTTCAGTGCAAGGAAAATGGATAAAGTCTGCTAACTGGAACTTGATATTGATCCTTTAAATGGAGAGTACAAATTTACTGCAATAATCTATATATACCCTGCAGAACCTGTGCACCTTGCAATAGGTAGAGATGGCTAAATTTTGTAGCTTTTTGTTCCCCTTTTTTCCCATCAAAATTATGGATTTGGAAGCTATTCATGGAGTGTTTCAGTTGCCTGCTATATTATGGATTTGCAATGAGCACAAGCCTGCAACCTTGAAGGAAAAGTTGTTGCTGCTGATGACATGACACTGCGGATGAGATTTTTTATTATGTTAGTATAGAGTACAGACTGATATTATGTCGCAGAAACAATGTATAGAGCTTCAGACTTCAGAGCTCATCCTTCTCTTAACATAATGTTCTGTTTAGAGTTCATGCTTTGTGCTTATTAAAAAACAAAGAAAAGGAACGAGTTGCTTGATATATTAACATGTATATAGTGTAAAAAACATGCTTACAGTTCTAACATGAATTTTATTGAATTAAGAGTTGTGATATGCAAATGTTTTATGGTCGAAGGTTCTGTACCATCAGTTATATTGTATAAAAATGGTGTGTGCTTTCATCTTCTTTGATGAAATAATTTCTTGTAAATTTTGAAATGCATTATGCACCTGTTCTTTTCATGGTGGTTCCATTTTTTGTTAATTTTACAAACTTTTTATGAATAGTAATATAGACGCATGTTCTTAATCTATTTTGGATTTTTTTTCACCCTGAAATGCAGTGTAGATCTGCCATTGACATTTTTTTGGGAGCACTGGTTGAACATTTGCTGCGATGTTGGTAGGAAAAGCCTTTGTTTCCTCATAAAATGTTGCCCATTAGTTAAACTTATTGGATACATGCAGTGGGCGTGATGACCATGTACAACTTTTTTCAGTTAGAATTGTGTCTGCTATTGATCTATCTTGCTTAATATAAGGAACTCTACATGTTTTGGAAACAAGAGGTAATGCAAACATTTAATTCTGTTGTGAACTTCTAATTTAGCCTTGGGTCATGGACGGCGAGAAGCGTAGGCATGTGCCTAGCGTACCGGACGATGATGGATTGATGAGCTGATGTCACGTGGCGGCTGGTTAACCGGCGGTGGCTGGAGCCATCATCAACCATGAGTTCGCGCTAGGAGCACATGGGCAAAGGAGAGGAGATGTTGGTGCTGTTGGAATAAGGTTTATTGGGTCGTCGTCCTCCAGCAACATATTACACAATGTACTTAAGCCGATTTATTCTCTTTGGTAAAAATGTCCCTCATTTGCTTGATGAAACTTTACTTTCGTAAAATTAATTGAGTTAGGAACCATAACATATACTACTACATCTATGTCTGGTATCTATCTGGTTATATTAAACTGACAGTTTGTTCTTCTCGCTGGAAGGGGTGTTGTGAAAGATGATCTGGATGCTATTAAAGTTTTATATATGTTGCTGTCCATGTGAGTCATTTTTGTGAACTATGCTACTAATCGTCACATAAGGTCATATGCTAACTCTTGACCTATGTACACTTAAAGGTCCTCTCACCTTGGATCATATCAATCTGCTATCAATGGCTGAGACAGAGCTTTGATTTCTCATGACCTGCTTAAATCATATTTCTTAAACACCTCAATCTTCCTTGAATTTTCTGATACACCAAGCAGCGTTGCAAGTTAATTGAAGTAATTGGTCTTGAAAACATGCATTCTTCCCTGTCCACGAAATGTAATGCTTTGGGGGAACCTTCAATCAAACTTAAAAATAAATTAGTACTGATGTTGTTTTTCATAAATCATTAACCAACAGATGCACTTGTTAGGATAACATGGTAGCTGACTTAGCTGACAGGTCGGGTGGATACTCATTATGGGCATTTCAAATGATGCCATTGTTTGAAAAAAATGAGTTTATCATTTGCTTCAAAATTTTTGCTTTGTTTTTTATATATTGCATTTGAGGAGACCACACACTCTTGAAACTTGACACTATATATTCACTACTGTATGCAACAAGTTATAATTGTTATATTTCTCTCTATGGGGCATACTATAGACTTATTTGTAGTAACGAAGGCAGGGGCAAGCTGGGGCCCGGGCCAGCTGTTTTCATAGTAACATTACTAGAGCTACCAAATATGATGTTCTGGAGAAAATTTGTTTTGATGATTCTGGGAAAGTTTGGAGACTAGCGTGTGATATTACTGATAAAGCAAAGACACAAATGGATGATGCGCTTGCGGCCATGGGGCTGTGGAATCCAAGCACTTTCTCTTGCATGAAGACATGGGTTGGGTTGTAGAAACCACGAAGTTCAGTCAACTATCAATCCATGTGATGATGTATCTTTTCCTCTACTATCAATCCATGGGATGATGTATCTTTTACCTCCCATTAGTTTCTTGTAAATCTTTATCTGGGTATTGAAATTCGTAGTTGATTCTATATATCTTTCCTTGCCACTGAAGTTCATAAGCTAACAAATAATATATCAGATTTAGACATTTTTTTCTACTGTGTATGTGTGTGTGTCCTGTAGTTAATACTTGGCCAGAATGTGGCCAAGGTTACTTCTTGCGATGTGCTGGGCCAAGGGTGAGGAGGACACTTGGCGGTCTAGTGATGATGAGATGGTGCCTGAACAAAATGGTAAGATGTGCTAGGATTGATCCAGGATATGCGAGGACAAGTCAATGGGGGCAAGATGGTGTCGGAATGAGAGCCAATGCAGCCGGGCGACATCTGATGATTACACTGTTAGGAAGGAGAGGTGGAGGTGGTTGCAGATAGAGGAGATAGATCGATTGGACAAGTAGACCTGGTATGCCAGCAGAGAATCGAAAGCACGTTACAAAGGAAGACGAAGGACACACTTACCGACATGGTTCAAAACTATACACGACACCTTTTTCTTATCAAATACCACTATTTTTTTCTCGTCACATGGTAATATTATGCTCTCGCTGCAAGGCTTAGGCACCCGCTTCATGTTTAAACACACTCCGACGTATGAGAGAGAAATAAACATCGATCTTAAAACGACTTAATTATTTCTTTGCTTCATTTATATGCACTATAGCCCGTAGCAATGCACGGGCATTTTACTAGTGTTTAGTAAAAGCTTTGTTTTGATTATAAGCGTGAGGAGAATTCAACACAGATTGCAACAAGGAAATACAATAAATTAAAGAGCAATTATCACAATTAAAGTCCTTGAAGTCCAAAAGAGTGGGTTCATTGCTATCTAAAGTTTTGACCTCTTCAATCCCACTTTTGTCAATTTTTGCATCAAGATCTAAAAACTTCGAATCCTTGGGATGCCTTCTAACTAAAGTTGGCTCATCTCCAGTCCCATCTCTATCAAGATTTACATTGGAAAGCAAATATTCAATAGGAGTCACATCAATCACTTTAAGATCTTCATCATTATTTTCATGGAAAGTAGAAGAACACGCTTTTATAAACCAATCTTTTTAGCACACATTTTAGCGGTTCTTTCCTTGCATTCATCAATGGAAATTCTCATGGCTTTTAGAGACTCATTGATATCATGCTTAGGTGGAATAGATCTAAGTTTTGAAGAATCAACATCAAGAGAAATTCTATCCACGTTCCTAGCCAAATCATCAATCTTAAGCAATTTTTCTTCAATCAAAACATTGAAATTCTTTTGCAAACTAATATATTCTTTAACACTATTATCAAATTCATAGGGCATATTATTATAGTTTCCAGAGGAATTGTTGTAGGATTTACCATAATTATTAGAGGAATTACTAGGAAACGACATAGGA
Source organism: Aegilops bicornis (assembly GCA_021605145.1). Classification (NCBI taxonomy): domain Eukaryota; kingdom Viridiplantae; phylum Streptophyta; class Magnoliopsida; order Poales; family Poaceae; genus Aegilops; species Aegilops bicornis. The sequence goes on from CM038671.1 coordinate 253,415,519, forward strand.
TTAAAATTACCTCTATACGTGTTATTACCAAAATTGTTCCTACCAATAAAACTCACATCCATAGATTCATTATTGTTTTCAATAAAAGAAGACAAGGGCATATCATTAGGATCAATAGGAGCACTCTTACTAGCAAACAATTTCGTAAGCTCATCCATCTTTCCACTGAAAACATTTATTTCTTCAATTGCATGCACATTTTTTACTAGAAGATCTTTCGGTATGCCATTAAGAATAATTAACCATAATATTATATAGGAGTTTAGTAGCTTCTCCTAAAGTAATTTCCATAAAAGTGCCTCCCGCGGCCGAATCTAAAAGATTTCTAGAAGCAAAATTCAATCCGCATAATTTTTTGTTTAATCATCCATAAATTCAAACCATGAGTAGGGCAATTTCTAATCATCAATTTCATCCTCTCCCAAGATTGTGCAACATGTTCATGATCAAGTTGCTTAAAATTCATAATATCATTCCTAAGGGAGATGATCTTAGCGGGAGGAAAATACTTGGAAATAAAAGCATCTTTACACTTATTCCATGAGTCAATACTATTTTTAGGCAAAGATGAAAACCAAGTTTTAGCGCGATCCCTAAGCGAGAATGGAAATAGCATCAACTTAACAATATCATTATCCACATCTTTTTTCTTTTGCATATCGCACAAATCAACGAAATTATTGTGATGGGATGCGACATCTTCATTGGGAAGGCTAGAAAATTGATCTTTCATAACAAGATTCAAGAAAGTAGTATTAATCTCACAAGGTTCCGCATTAGCATCAGGAGCAATCGGAGTACTAATAAAATCATTGTTGTTGATATTGGAATAGTCACACAATTTGGTATTATCTTGAGCCATCGTGACAAATCAAGCAATCGAACACACGATCACACAAAAAGCAAGCGAAGAAAATGAATGGGAGAGAGGCGAAGAAAAGGTGAATCTTTTTTAAAATTGTTTTAGAATTGGGGGAGAGGAAAATGAGAGGCGAATGGTGAATAATGTAATGCGAGAGATGAGAGTTTATGATGGGTACTTGGTATGTCTTGGCCTGGTGTAGATCTCCCCGGCAATGGCGGCAGAAATCCTTCTTGCTACCTCTTGAGCTTGCTATGGTTTTTCCCTTGAAGTGGAAAGGGTGACGCAACAAAGGAGCATAAGTATTTCCCTCAGTTTTGAGAACCAAGGTATCAATCCAGTAGGAGACTACGCAAGAAGCCACTGAATACCTGCACAAACAAACACCAACTTGCAACCAATGCGACAAAGGGGTTGTCAATCCCTTCACGGTTATTCCCAAAGTGAGATCTGATAGAGATGGATAAACGATAAAGTAATATTTTTGGTATTTTTGGTTTATGGAATGGAAAGTAAGCATTGCAAAATGAGGAAACGACGACATAAATTGGCAAGTGGACGGGAAACTAATATGATGTAAAATAGACCCAGGGGCCATTTTCACTAGAGGCTTCTCTCAAGATAGAAATTATTACGGTGGGTGAACAAATTACTGTCGAGCAATTGATAGAAAGGCGCAAAGTTATGAAGATATCTAAGGCAATGATCATGAATATAGGCATCACGTCCGCGTCAAGTAGACCGACTCCTGCCTGCATCTACTACTATTACTCCACACATCGACCGACTCCTGCATGCATCTAGAGTATTTTCATAAGAACAGAGTAACGCATTAAGCAAGATGACATGATGTAGCGGGATTAACTCAAGCAATATGATGAAAACCCCATCTTTTTGCCCTTGATGGCAACAATACAATACGTGCCTCGCTACGAGGGGCCCACAAGGTCGGGGGGCATGCCCCACCCCTGGGCGCGCCTTCCACCCTTGTGGCCGCCTCGAGGCTCCTCTGACTTGCACTCCAAGTCTCCTGGGTGTCTCCTGGTCCAAGAAAAATCATGGCGAAAGTTTTATTCCGTTTGGACTCTGTTTGGTATTCCTTTTCTGCGAAACTCTAAAACAAGGAAAAACAGAATCTGGCACTGGGCTCTAGGTTAATAATCATATAAAATAGCATATTAATGCATATAAAACATCCAAAACAGATAATATAATAGCATGGAACAATAAAAAATTATAGATACGTTGGAGACGTATCATACGGGCACACAAAACAAATGTTTATTTGAATGGTTAGAGGTGGCACATGCAAATTTACTTGGAACGACAGAGTAATACCGCATATAGGTGGATATGGTGGACTCATCTGAAACAACTTTGTGTTTTAAGGATTTTGGATGCACAAGCAGTATTCCCACTTAGTACAGGCGAAGGCTACAAAATAAATTGAGAAGCGACCAACTAGAGAGTGACAACAGTCATAATCATGCACTAAGAATAATTAACATTGAATATGAGCATGAGTAGGGTATAAACTCCCTAAACATAAATATCATGAAGGCTGCGTTGGTTTTGAACCAACTACATGTGTGAACATGTGCTAAGTCAAGCCACTCGAATCAATCAGAGGAGGATATATACCATACTAACATACTACTCTACATCACAAACATTTTAATGCATGCTGACATTCAAGATAAATCATTATCCACTCCTAGCTATTTAAGCGTGACATGAGCAACTATAATCTCTAATTGTCATCACAAACATGTTTACTCATAATATGTTGTATCAAGAACGACTGAGATAAACATATTTACAAAAACAAAAAACAACAAGAGTTCATACCAGCTTTACTTCACCGCAATCACTTCATCAAATCATCATCGTTATTACCATTCACTTGCACGACATAATGATGTGAAGATAATAATAGTGCAAATGTGACGTGGACTCAGCTGGAATCCGACAATCTGCAAATATTTTATTCAAAGGAGAAGACAAGGTTATCTCTTCATTAGATAAACAATAATGCATATTAGAGCCACTCAACAATTTCATCGTGGTCTTCTCCTTATGATGACTCCAAGAAAAGAAAAGAATTTCAGAGAAACACACTGAAATATTTTTGGAGTTTTTGGTTTTTTCTGAAGAAAGCAAACTAATGAAGGAAAAAAACAAGAAAACTATTTACATGGGAGAGCTCCCAACAAACAAAAGAAGAAACTGGAAATCTTTTGGGGTTTCCTTTTCACTACAAAAAATAGACACATCCGTGATATTGTGGCCCGAACAAAAAAATTCTGTCATGGTTATGACACTTCTACGATGATAATTGTGACAAAAACACGATCATCATAGATGTGGTGGGCTCCTAATTCTATGACAAAAAATCATGATAGAAAATGGGCTTTTCGTCCTGGGCAGGCCAGGGATGCACCATCATGACATTCTTTGGGCCGTCCAATGCATAAAAAATCATGGTAGAAGTGAGGGCGAGGAAATTTTCACGGAGTTTCTCGATTACGGTGTGTGGTCGGGGCCGAGCGATGCAATGTGGTTTGCATGTTTCTCTCTCGTACACGCGCATGGAGGCCGTGTCGCTATAACTGAACCTAAGCGAGAGTCGTTTCGCCATCGAATCAGAGCGATCGTGACGGCTACATCAAGTCAATCGATCGATCCCTTTGCTGCTAACTGAACCCGACCGAATCCTTCTCTTCTAATGGAACCCGATCGATCACTGTTGCTGCTTACTGAAGCCGATCGAACCCCCGTGTGAGCCGTAGCTAGCCTGTTGGGTTGCCTCTGGATGAACAGTGCATGTTGCTGCCGCGCGTGCGATACGTAGAACGAGTCGAGACGTGGTGAGTCCAGCCGATTGGTTGGCTGTGGATGAACAATTCTCGGTGGGGGTTGGACGAATAGGACCCCAACCGTGTGTAGCGGTGGCTACTGGATGAACAGGACCCCGTGTTAGTAGGTGGTTGCCGCTGGATGAACAAGACCCCGAGGAGGCCGCCACACACCCAACCGGTTGGGGGTGGATGAACATGACCTCGTGGAGGCTGGTTGAACAGTAGCCGGTGGAGGCTGGATGAACAGTAGCCCATGGATGAACAGTGGTTGGTGGAGCCTGGAGGAAGTCGACAGTGGATGAACAATAGCTGATGGAGGCTGGAGGGAGTCGACGGTGGATGAACAATAGCAGGTGGAGGCTGGAGGTAGTCGACAGTGGATGAACAATATCCCATGGAGCCCCGTTTTGCAATACGCCACACCCTACCCGATGGACAGGACCCTATTTCGACCGTAGGCCGTTTGAGAGAAGTTTGTTTCCTCCGTTTTGCAATACGCCACACCCCTACCGATGAACAGGACCCCGTTTTGATCAGAGGCGCTAGAGAGAAGTACGCTTTCTCCGCTTTTGGCGGACGCCACACCCTCCTAATGAAAAGACCCTGCTTCAACCGTAGGGCGGTTGAAGAGAACTCCGCTTCCTTCGCTTTTGCGATATGCCATACCCCGAGTCGATGAATAGGACCCCGTTTTAGCGGTTCTGTCAAGCCGGTTGGCTCCCAATGAACATAATGCATTCCGACCCAGTCGGTTGCCTCCCGAGGAACACAACATTGTTTTCTCCGTTCCTACCCAGCCAGTTGGTTGTAGACGAACAGGACGCCATTGCTATACGCTGCTCGAGACCCTTTGTATGTGCAAGACGTGGCCATATTTACTGCCTTGCAAAGATGGTCGTGTACACGGTTTAGATAGGACTGCATGAACTGCTATATCGGGGCTCTACTACCACACACGATGCTCCTTGCTCGGCCCCTATTCATCGTTGGAAAGAGACCGATTCACCAGTATGTACTTACATGTTTGTGACTAGACACATAACGCTATGTATGCTTCAACTTGGTGGGTCCCAACTGTCAGGGGAGTTATGGTGGCACTTCCTTTTGTGCGAAGATTTAGCTGGTGGGTCCCAGCTGTCAGGGGGAGGAATCATTTTTGCGTAATAATAAGGATGCACTTCCTTGCATGCAAAGATGTAGCTTTGGGTCCCAAATTGCCGTGGGGAGGAAACATTATTTGTCTGCGTAAAAAGGAGGCAATTGCATGCAGTGTCCATGGACGTGGTGCGTTCATTGCCGCCTCTCCACGTACAATTGTCTTCCGATTACTCTCGCTTGTTGACCATGTCGTGCCGAGAACACCAAGGTGGTGGACGATGGCAAGGCCCTAGAAGGGAACGATTCGAAGATGGGGAAGACGCAACAGTGGAGTCCCACGCGGAGAGGAGTACGATACTTGACTGGTTCGGGTGCGGGCTGGCACTACACTCGGCGGAGAATAACAGGAGGCGCGGAGTAGTGTAGGGATGGCCTGGCCATCCGTGGGGTAGTGTTTCGAGGCGGTATGGGCAGCGTCAGCCGACACCGGAGGTCGCAAAGAAGCGATCTCGCCAACGCTGGAGGAAGAGGACGAGAGATTGAAGAAGATTGTCGGCCATTGGATGTAAATCCAATGCCTTGCTTAGGCTTCGACCTATTGGCCCACGTGTCAGCGAGTCCATTTGGTGGGCTGGGTGAAACAATAATGTAGCGTCTATGCAGCCCATTTATATATTATGTTAGAATTTCCAGCCCATTTGCAATTTTTTTCGAAATACACTGATTTGCTGGGATGGGTAATCATGTTGGGCTAGAGGGAGAAATGTTATAAAAACATAAACACGTGAGACTGCATTGGTTAGTAAAATCTTAGCAAGCTTATGTATGCGATCACCAGGAATTAACTTGCCATCTTATTTAAAAAAATATTTTTTTTGTAAGAACTTATTGATTTATGAAATAAAATATTATTTTAATTTGATGAGTTAATAAGACGTGGGGTATTATTATCTTTTAGGCTGGATGTGGGATAGTTGAGTTGGTTGTAGGAAAACCTGGTGAGAGAAATCAGATTACCTCAAAACGAAAGTGGGAGAAAAATCAGAGATAGGATCAATAAAAAGGGAAAATAAAGGAAGTGGGAAGGTCTATAGTCAAACGGGAAGGTCTACAGCCCGTCTATTCTGCTAATATTAGCAGAATAACTATTCTGATAACACTTCCGCACTGCATGCTCAATAGAAGCGAACTGCATCCTCTATATGATGAGCACTGCAATGCTTCACGGAGAACTGCTTCATTTTCTGGCGGTCCGCCCGCATTTTATTGTGGAATCGGGTGTTGCGAGATGATTTAATTTGTGTCTGGATCTCATTCGACCTTTATTCTGTGTGATTTACAGGAAAAGCGACTATAATCTTTGCAAATCGAGCGATTTGGCGGACGAGTTTTCTCTGTTCGTTCGTGTTCGCGTCGGATGTGACTTTTTCGTGCTCGAATGTTGTTTGTTAGTAGGAATTCTTTGATTGCGTTTGTTTTAATCGGTCCTTATACTCTACAATTTGTCTAATTTTTAGTAGTTAGTTATCAATTTCTGCGAAATTGGTTGTCTGGGCGTGTGAGCTTCGTCCACTCGTCTGTTCTTGTTGTTTTTTTGGATTTTGTGCGTCGATGCGTTTTTGAATCTTGTTATTAGTTTCTCTTTTTCGTTTGAATTTACTTTATTGCGCATGTAATGTTCGTCTTTTTGGTGTGCATTTTTAAAGAATAGTTCATGCTGTTCATACTGTATTGAGTGGTTGCGCAATGTTTCGGCCACTTATCGAACTGCGAGTGGAATTGGCACCTCTGTTGGTCTCCTACATGTCTGGATCTGTACTGCTTTGATTTTATTGGTGTAGTTCTGGCATATGTTTGTAGTGTGCTGCATTTTGTTAAGTAGTTTACTTCAATGTAACTGTATTATAGTGGGCATGACAGCTTATGAGATAATTCTTTTTCTTACACTACATTCTGTGTTTTACAGAACTGCATAGTATGCACTTTCGTACTGCATTAGCATGATAGTTATACTGCTATTTCTTGTATTTTATGTCAATTCTTCTGAACTTCATAGCATGAGAATTTTGTTGAACAACATATGTTAAGTACAAAGTTTTCGACCATTGGCATTGCATTGTTATTGTTCAGAGTACTGGAATATTTTATATAAGGACTGTACTATGTGTATTAGAGAACCGCATTGCCAAGAACAACTTGTCTAAAAAGAGTGATAAAATGATGCGTATGAGGTTGCATACTTTAAATAGGCATCGCAAGCCTTTCCGATGGACATAATTTTAAAAGCATACAACATAAGCAAAGCATTAGAATATGCCACTGATGGCTTTAGCTTTTATCCTAGACTACCTACAGTGCAAATATTGTAAACTTGAGGGAGTCTTCTTCTTTGTAAAAAAACACCATGGCCACTTCTCCAGCCTCAAAGCCATTGTGGGAGAAAAAATGATTCCAGCCAGTAGTTATGTTTATGCAGTCTTCAGAGTCAATGTGGTAGTCATCTTGCATGTCAGCATACCCATTCTTGTGTTGTGTCTCCACGGTAACCTTCCCTGAACTCGGAGCAGGAAGTTTTATTGTGGATGGCAGTTTCTGCATTTTGGAATGGATGGAAATAGAATGTTTATTAGTAAATAACAAATGCTTTCCTTTATACTTAGGATGATCTGTTTATGTTGACTTAAATATGTACACATATATAACTACTATTTTGGTAAAGTAGTTGCAATGTATGAACAAACTTGTATACATAATTGACCTCTAGTTTTACTATGATATATATTATACTTTAACATCACTAGTGCAGAACCGGGCAATAGCACCGGTTCGTAAGGCCCTTTAGTGCCGGTTCGGTAACTGACACTAAAGTGTGGGCACTAAAGGCCCCCCTCTTTAGTACCTGTTCAAAGACGAACCGGTGCTAAAGGGCAACCACGTGGCACGAGCCACCGGGTCGGAGTTTTGGTACCGGTTGGTAACACCAACCGGTACTACAAGGTTTGGGGGGGTTTTTGGTTTATGATTTCTTTTTCATTTAATTTTGTGTTTTCCCATTAATTCTTTTTCGTTTGCTGGTATTTTACGATACTACACATTGTACACGTTATGCATATATATATATATATATATATATATATATATATATATACATATATATATAGTATATGAGATATGTGGGGTAACTACCATCGGGTGGTAGGATGGATTTTCCCTATATATATATATATAATTTCTAGTAGAACCGATCATATATATATCATAAAATGTCTCACAAACCACCATATTAATTCACACATACACACATGTATATATATATATATATACATACAATTAGCTAGCTATATACAATTTCTCCTACATGTTGCCTTCAGAGCCAGTGGCATTAGCCTAATTGGTGCCTTCGGAGCACGAATTGGAAGTGGTTCATGGGGGCGGTTGCGGGTAATGGTATTCTCCCTTCGGATCTATGACATGGTCGAGCAAAAATCCCGCTATTTCCTCTTGAAGTGCTTGTACGCGCTCCGTTTGTAGGAGCTTATCCCGCACCTCTGTGAACTGTTAAGAAGGAGATCAATATGCATGTGTATTAGTTGTGTGACTAGATATCGATAATGGTGTAAAATTTGTGAATAGTGTTCTGACAAACGTACTCCATTCACATCTTTTGAGATCTGCTCCTTTCGGACGCCATCATGCGAATGTTCTCGCAAACGCAGTATGCACACAGATCGGTCCCCTGCACCTGCTGAAGGGCCTTTACGAGAATGGAATTTGATCAGGTAATAATTAATCAAGCATGATAATTAAAGAGATGGCAGCGAGCTAGCTAGCTAGTACTACTTAATTACTTACCTTGGGTCGAAACCATTTCAGCTTTTGTTTCCATTCGCCTGGAGTGACACTGATGAACCTTGCCCAAGCCCTGCCCGCCGACAAAGAAAATGAATAAAGGGGTTATTAAATAGTTCATATCAGGAAATGACAAACTAAATAGGCCGAGATATATAGTTAATAATGATTGAAATTACCTGTTGACTATCCCAAACAAGATGTTATAGTCAGTTCTTATTTTGAGTAGTGAGTCCAGTATTTCAATTGTTCTGGCGTCAACTTTAATGATACACAAGATCCAGTGAAATCTGCATGCACACACGTTTGCATGTCTTAATTAAGCGGGCATATGTAAGCAAAAACATGTAGCTAGCTAGTAAGCAAAAACAGAGAATTTATAGTACAAGACAGTGTGACTCACTGGAAGTTGTAAGGAAGTAGTATATCTTCATTGTATTTGAGGCGCTTCAAGAACTCTAGCATGCTGTCCTCTACACTTTTTTCATGATATGCATCTATTTTCCATGTGTATTCATTAACAGTGTTTGGGTCAATGAACCCAATGCCATAGCGTCCACCTATTTTCATTTCATACATCTTCATCCTGCATAATACCACAGAAAAGAATATAGTGAGGATAATTACAGGTAATGATTGATCAAAAGGATCACTACAACTAGCTTGAGACTTAAATTACAGAAAGAAATCACTTATAGACAAATAGCAACTGACGATAGATTTGTTGAGTGCGTCTTGATTGTATAACTGAAACAGTTCATTATACTCAACAACCACAACTTTCTGATGGTAGTAATGATCCTTCTTAACTTCCACCATGAGGGACTATCGATTGGAAATCTTGGTAATGTCCATGTACCATTGATGCAATTCATACATTCTCGTTGGGAGCTTCTTGACCTTGTCTGGCTTGACCAAAGGTTCGCCCCAGACATATTTCCGTTTTATTTCCTCCTCTCTAAGCACAGGCATGGGCTCGATCTCGAGGAGTTGTACAACAGTGATCTTGAGAATTTCAGCCTTCGTTATATGCTCCTCGGTTATTACCACATTGCCCACCTCAGGAACGTAAACTGTTTGCCCACAATAATATTGGGCGCGCGTACTCTCACATGTTGTTGGCACAACAAGCGAGGGGATCGATTGCACCGCCTGTTCTCCCAGCCGGGGAACGGTTTTCCCGCATTTTTGACAGCTGCTTGTTGTTTGCTCGAGCTCGAGCTCGCCTCATTCTGTAGATGTGCTCGATTTAACTTCCTGATGTGGCGCTCATAGTCTGTGTCAACATGCTTGGGAGCTGGTGGTTGAGACATACGAATGAAGTGATCAATCTTTTCCTCAAGCACTTTCTCCCTTGGCGGCGGTGGCGGTTTCGGTCCAAAATGGGCGTCCACTTCTGCCCGCACTATGGCATTGGTTTGCTCCTCAGTCCTGTCGTAAGCCCTCTGAGGAAGAGGAGTAGTGAGGCTTGGACCATATTTATATCGCTTGCCTCCGCCTGTACTTCCTGTACTACTACCTCGATTGCATCGCCACGCACCATAGCTGCGGGTGTCTCTTCTGCGATTGCCGAGGCGGCGGAGACGGCTGACGGGGCTGAGTTGGACGAGGAGGAGTGGCCTGAAGCTGTGCCGGACTTGGAGGAGGAGTGGTCTGAAGTTGTGCCGGACTTGGAGGAGGAATGGACGTCTGACACTGTGTCGGACTTGGAGGAGGAGTGGCCTGACACTTTGCTGGACTTGGAGGAGGAGGAGTGGCCTCACGCATTGGTGGACTTGGAGGAGCGGGAGTCTGCTGACTCGGTGGTGGACTTCGACGAGGAGTCGGGTGACGCAGTGTCGGTGGCCTTCGAAAGACGATGCAATCCTTTCTCCATAGGATGACACGATGTATGGCCTCTCCCAATGTGTGCTCGTCGTCACCTCTAGGAATGTCAAGCTGTAGCCCCGAATATGGGTCCACCACCTCATCAACCAAGACACGAGCATAGCCCGCTGGAATCGGGTTGCAATGGAAGGTTGCCTCGGGGGGATTTGTAAAAGCAACGGCGTCCGCCACCTTCATGGATATGTTCTTCATTTTGAAGTGTAGCTCACAGTTAGTGTTCTCCATTATGTCATCCACGGGGTATCTATCTAGCATTGCGTCGCCCGGGGCGGAACCCACGCTGCTTCTCGGCATGGATGGGGCGGTGCTATCCAATGCTGGATCATCCGGTAGTCGCCGCTGCCGAGACCCCTTTGCTGGCTAAGTGAGTCGATCTGCTCCTGCTACCGCTGGAATTTGACTGCCAAGTCCGCGTGCTTTGATTCTAGGCCTTGAAGGCGTTCATAGTCCAGCTTCCTCTGCTCCTCCTCCATCTTCCTCTTCTTCTCCTCCGCAATCTTCCTTCTCGCACGGGTTCTGTAGTCGGCGTTCCAGTCCAAAAACCCTCATACCACGGAATAGCGCCTTGCCTCATGTTCTTCCCGGGTGTTCAGGATTTCCTGGCACGCGTAAGCTCGTCGTTCTCTCTGTTGGGATGGAACACCCCGATCGAGCCTCTTCTATTGCAACAAGTATCGCATCGTCGGCTCTGCTCAGACATGCCTTCGCCGAAACTTTGCCTGCTCTTCGGTTCAACTCCCCCCATGCGCATAGAACCAAGTCCTGCACTGGGGGCCAGCTCCTAGTAACCGGAGTGACACCTGCATCCTCCATCTCTTTCTCAAACTTATCCCACTTAGGCATTGCCACCACAGAGCCACCGCCCCAAATTTTATGGAACTTATCCTTTTTTCGGCATTCTTCTTGTTTATTCTCGACCGTTCCCTAGCTAATACGAATCCTTGAATTTCATGAAATCGTCCCAATGAGCACTTTGCTTCTCTAGTGTTCCCTCGAATACTGGAGTCTTCCTTCCTCCCTTGACGTACTTGTCCCATTCACGATTCTTGTGGTTCTTGAATGCAACCGCCATCTTCCTTAGAGCAGCGTCCTTGACTTTCTGCACATCTACTTCTGTGAAATGATCTGGTAGGGTGAAATGTTCCATGAAAGTATCCCAAAGCAGACCTTTTTGTCTGTCGTCGACAAAAGTAAGATCTGGACGTGGCTTTGCTGGCTCTCTCCATTCTTGAAGGGAGATCGGGAGTTTGTCCTTCAAAATAACTCCGCACTGACGAATGAACTTGTCCACAATCTTCTTAGGTGCTAATGGTTTGCCATTAGGTCTGATTGCCTCGATATTGTACTTTACGCCCTCCTTCAACTTTTTGTTCGGGCCTCGTTTCGTCCCGTTGCCTGAAGATTTGCTCGATCCGGATGGCTGAAAGAAGAAAGATCGATTCGTTAATATATCTTCAAGTCATTTAAAACATGTGATGATCACCAGATGCCTGCTTATATAAATATATATACCTCGCCGATCTTTGTTGTTTCAAGATCAACATTTTCTTCGGCCATCATCATAATCATAGTTCATGACTTCATCAATTCAGTCGTCGCGATCGAATATCATATCACCCTCCCCGGTGTTGTTTAGAAATTCGGAGCCGTCATAATCTTCTTCATTCTGATCATCATCTGGCCCGCGAGGATGGCGTAATATATCGAACAGGGCCTGTTCTCCCTCTCTGCCGGTATTGTCCGCCATAGCTTCTATTTAACTAATCCAAAAGAAATATAAAACAATTTAGTATTCAAATTACATCGTCTCGAATAATAGATATAATCTCGAATACATCGTCTCGAATAATAGATATAATATCGAATACATCGTCTCGAATAATATATAATCTTGAATACATCATCTCGAATATTATATATCGAATACATCACTGGCTAGGTAGCTAATAAAGATCGAATACTATAGAAGAATCTAGGACACTCATGTTCCTCGCGGCGCGGCGGTGGACACCCAAAGAGAAGGAACCTCACAGGATCATAGCTCAAGTGAGATCCTTGAAGAAACCGCCAGTGTATTGGAGAACTCGCCACCCTCTAACGCAACCATGTAGCGATGGACGTGTTTCGCCCTCCTCCCCGACACGGGCGACGTACCACCTTCCGGCAGGCCGGCTCCTCCGCATCAAACCGGGCGACGCGAACGCCACCAAACGAGATCAGGGTCGACGACGGGACCCGGGCCGGGTTCCTCATCAAGCGGCGCGCCTCCATGCAGCACCTCCCAAAGGTTCTACGGAGCCTGGAGCCCCGACATGGGTCAGCCGGACGTCGTCATGACGGGTCGACGGCGAGGATGCGGGCCGGGCATCGTCGAGAACAAATACTAGCTATATGCCCGCAAAAAGTAACATTTTTTTAATGATTGGATTTTGATAAGTAAAATTTCTAACATTTCTATATAACTAACATTTCTATAACATTTCTAACAATGCTATATAACTAACATTTCTATAACATTTCTAATATTTCTATAACTAAAAAACAGAAAATTATAACATTTCTATATAACTAACATTTGTATAATATTTCTAATATTTCTATAACTAAAAAAGGAAAATTTCTAACTTTTTATAACTATTTCTATAACTAAAAAACAGAAAAATTTCTAACAATTCTAACTTTTTTATAACTATTTCTATAACTAAAAAACAGAAAAATTTCTAACAATTCTAACTTTTTTATAACTATTTCTATAACTAAAAAACAGATAAATTTCTAACAATTCTAACATTTCTAACATTTCTATAACATTTCTAACAATGCTATATAACTAACTATTTCTATAACTGAAAAAAGAAAAATTTCTAACTTTTTTATAACTATTTCTATAACTAAAAAATTAAAAAAATGTATGTGTGTGTGTGTGTGCTCGCCGACGAGGCGAGAGGCGACGGGGACGGCGACGGGCGGCGACGACAGGGATGGAGATGACGGGGACAGGGATGGGGCGGCGACGACGGGGACGGGGACGGGGCGGCGCCGACGGGGACGGGGACTACGCGGGACGGGCCGGTACGGGGCGGTGATGACGACGGGGCGGCAAGCACGACGGGACGGGACGGGCGGCGACGGGCGATTTAGGGATATGGAGACGGGCGGCGGGCGACGGGCAAGAGGAGAAGAAGCAGATGAGAAACTGAAATTTTGAAGTGTTTAGTTATATAGGATGGATTCTTAGTACCGGTTGGAGCCACCAACCGGTACTAAAGGCCTGCTTGGCCAAGCCAGCGGAAGCGCACCCCTTTAGTACCGGGTGGTGGCTCCAACCGCATTAAGGTTTCTTTAGTACCGCTTGGTGCCACGAACCGGTACTAAAGGGGGTGCGCAAGCAGTGCGCGGCAAGTTTAGTCCCACCTCGCTAGCCGAGGGGCGTCCGCACTGGTGAATAACCCCCCGTGCGGTATCTCTCTCGAGCTCCTCTCCATAGGAGGCTTACTGGGCCTACATGTTCTGGTCGCCTTGTGGGCCCTCATTGGGCCTTTGCGGGCCTGCATCCTGGCCCAACAACAGGTTGGTTTTCTAGTCGTATGCAGGCCGCTTTGGCCCAGTAGGCGAGCTTTTTATTTTTATTTTTTTTGCTTTATTTATTTTTGCTTTATTTATTTTTGAGTTGTTTTTTTTTGTGTATTTGGAGTTTCTTTGTGAATATTTTTGCTTTAGGTACAAAAAATTACAAACTTTCTGTTAGTGCCCGTAGTTTTAAAATTTGAATAGTTTAAATTTTGAATTATTTGAAATTAGTGTGAATCACTAGTTTGTGAATAACTTAACTTTAAAAATCAGTAAAGGCATGAAAGAATTTGTTTGCACATAAAATTTCTTCGCGTTTCAAATGCCAAAACACATAACTACCCTAACTATTATAGAGATTCCCTCTTGGGTGTGAAACACAGAAGAAAGTGATGATAGTGAAGCCGATCACATCCCAGATCTTTGGGTGTGAAACTTTTTCTTCGCGTGTGTCCCTTTGTGCCGTAACCATGGAAAATCTTCATCATTTAACGGGATGCTCGGGTCAATATTCACCGTGAATGGAGCAATTTCATCAAACTTTTCATAATCTTGACATATGTCTGTCTTGTCATCCACTCCCATGATGTTTCTCTACCCAGAAAGAACTATGTGCCGCTTTGGCTCATCGTACGATGCATTCGCTTCCTTATCTTTTCTTTTTCTCGGCTTGGTAGACATGTCCTTCACATAGAAAACCTGTGCCACATCATTGGCTAGGACGAATGGTTCGCTCTGCATACACGCAAGATTGTTGAGATCCACCGTTGTCATTCCGCATCATGGGTCTTCCGTTACCCCGCCTCGTGTCATATTGACCCATTTGCACCGAAACAAAGGGACCTTCAAACCACGTCGATAGTCAAGTTCCCATATATCCTGTATATAACCATAATATGTTTCCTTTCCCGTCTTGGTTTCTGCATCAAAGCGGACATCACTGTTTTGGTTGGTGCTCTTCTTATCTTGGGCGATCGTGTAAAATGTATTACCATTTATCTCGTACCATTTGAAAGTCATTATATTCGAAGATGGTAACTGGGACAACAAGTACATGTCATCTTCAATAGAGGTGTCATGCATGGTATGTGTCTGCAACCAGCTGGCGAAACTCCTGGTTTGTTCACGTGTAATCCAGTCACCAGACCGCTCCGGGTGTTTGAAGCGTGGCAAATTCTTGTGTTCATCCATATACGGAGCCACCAAGGAGGAATTCTCAGAGAACTGCGTAGTGTGCTTCAAAGGAGAGAATGTCCGTCCCATACATATTATTTGTTCCTCCTAGCGTGCCTTTTTCCATCTAGTTCGCCCTTATGCCATGATTCAGAACACCAATCGGCTTAAGGTCGAATAAAGTCAATACAAAACTCAATGACCTCCTTATTTTCATGGCCCTTGGAGATGCTTCCTTCCGCCTAGCACGGTTATGAACATATTTCTTTAAGACTCCCATGAACCTCTCAAAGGGGAACATATTGTGTAGAAATACATGACCCAAAACGTTAATCTCTTCAAGATAGGTGAACTAGGACGCGTGCGTCATGATGTTGAAGAAGCATGGTGGGAACACCAACTCGAACCGACAAGACATTGCACCAAATCATTCTCTAACCTTGGTATGATTTCCGGATCGATTACCTTCCGAGAGATTGCATTGAGAAATGCACATAGCTTCACAATGGCTAATCGAACGCGTTTTCCGGTAGAAGCCCCCTCAATGCAACCGGAAGCACAAGGCGTCATAATCACGTGGAAGTCATGAGACTTTAGGTTCGGAACTTTTTCTCCGCCATGTTTATTATTCCCTTTATATTCGACGAGAAGCCGACGATACCTTAATATCGAAAGGTGCATTCAAAGAAGATTTCCTTCTCTTCTTTGGTAAGAGCGTAGCTTGCATGACCCCGATGTATGCCGCCTTTTCCGTGCATACGTTGCTGGTCCTCCGTGCCTCGTGTGTATCTTTTGTCTTCCCATACACGCCCAAGAAGCCAAGCAGGGTCACACAAAGATTCTTCGTCACGTGCATCACGTCGATTGCGGAGCGGACCTCTAGGTCTTTCCAATAGGGTAGGTCCCAAAATATAGATTTCTTCTTCCACATGGATGCGCGTCCGTCAGCGTCATTCGGAACAAGTTGTCCGCCAAAGACTACCTTCAAATCCTTGACCATATCATGTACACCAGCACCAGTACGATGGCAAGGCTTCCTCCGGTGATCCGCCTCGCCTTTGAAATGCTTGCCTTTCTTTCTTATGGGATGCCTGCTCGGAAGAAATCGACGATGTCCTGTGTACACATTCTTCTTACAATTAGCCAAATATATACCACCGGTATCGTCCCAAACAAAGGCGTGCATGCGCGGTATCCCTTGTTTGTCCGTCTCCGAAGGTTACCGAGAGCAGGCCAATCATTGATGGTCATGAACAGCAACGCCTTTAGGTCAAATTCTTCCCCATGTGCTCATCCCACGCACGCACACCTGTTCCATTCCACAGCTTGTAATAGTTCTTCAACTAATGGCCTTAGGTACACATGAATGTCGCTTCGGGTTGCTTAGGGCCTTGGATGAGCACTAGCATCATAATGAACTTCCGCTTCATGCACAACCAAGGAGGAAGGTTATACAAACATAGAGTCACGTGCCAGGTGCTATGGTTGTCGCTCGCTCCCCAAAAGGATTAATGCCATCTGCGCTTAGACCAAACCATACGCCTCCTTGCGTCATCTCGCAAACTCCTTCCGTACTTTCTTTCGATTTTTCTCCACTGCGACCCGTCAGCGGGTACTCTCAACTTTCCGTCTTTCTTACGGTCTTCTCTGTGCCATCGCATCACCTTGGCATGCTCTTTGTTTTGGAACAAACATTTCAACCGTGGTATTATAGGAGCATACCACATCACCTTGGCAGGAATCTTCTTCCTGGGCGCCGCTTCGGCATCACCAGGTCATCGCGGCTGATCTTATAGCGCAATGCACCGCATACCGGCAAGCTGCTCAAATCCTCGTACTCACCGCGTAGAGGATGCAATCATTAGGGCATGCATGTATCTTTTGCACCTCTAACCCTAGAGGGCGACAACCTTCTTTGCTTCAGACGTACTCTCGGGCAATTTGTTGTCCTTTGGAAGCATATCCTTTATCATTACCAAAGAACTTTCCAAATCCCTTGTCGATACACCATTCTCTCGCCTTCCATTGCAGCAATTGCAGCAGTGGTGCCCAGCTTTTTCTTGTCGCCACGCAATTGGGTACAACAATTTTTGTGATCCTCTAACATGCGCTGCAACTTTTTCTTCTCCAAATCACTTGCTAGCTTTCTCTTTGCATCAAGAATGGCCCGACCTAGATCATCAACGGGCTCATCTGATGCCTCTTCTTCAGCTTCTTCCCGCATTGCCGGCTCAGCTTCTTCCCGCATTACCGGCTCAGCTTCTTCCCCCATTGTTGTATCATCGTATTTAGGGAACCATGGCCAGGATAGCTGTCGTCGTCCTCTTCTTCTTCATTGTCTTCCATCATAACCCCTCTTTCTCCGTGCTTGGTCCAAACATTATAGTGGGGCACGGAACCGGACTTAAACAGGTGGACGTGAATGGTTCTTGACTTAGAGTAATTTTGACCATTCTTACAGACAGCACATGGACAAGGCATAAAACCATCCGCCCGCTTGTTTACCTCAGCCGCAAGCAGAAAAGTTTGCACGCCATTAATGAACTCGGGAGAGCATCGGTCATCGTACATCCATTGTCGGCTCATCTTCAATACACAGCACCAAAAACACCAACTTAATACAAGTTCATACATAAAGTTCATACAACACTTAAATGCAACAAACAAATAACTCTCTAGCTAAAGCATTTAAATGCAACAACAAATGCGATCAAGATCGCAACTAAGGTAACAATTGATCCAACAACATAATGATACCAAGCCTCACTATCGATGTCATATTTTCTAATCTTTCTAATCTTCAAGCGCATTTTCTCCATCTTGATCTTGTGATCATCGATGACATCGGCAACATGCAACTCCAATTCCATCTTCTCCCCCTCAATTCTTTTCAAATTTTCTTTCAAGTACTCGTTTTCTCTTTCAACTAAATTTAACCTCTCGACAATAGGGTTGCTTGGAATTTCCGGTTCACATACCTCCTAGAAAAAATATCTATGTCAACTTGATGGGCATAATTTGTCATAAACACGAAATGCAACTAGTTTTAAAAGAGAATATATATACCACATCCGAATCATAACAAGAACGAGGGTAAGGGACGGATATCAAAACCATGGCACTATGTATAACAAACAACGACGGGTAAGATAATTATACGAGTAACTATATATCCAAATCACACAAACATCAATTTTATATAAAATTTCATGAACAAGAGGCTCACCACAAGGTGGTGCCGGTGACGGAGACGGCAATGGCGATCGACGGTGGTTACAACGGAGATTTAGAAGGCACTAAGTAAACCACACCTACATATGCAAACTAAGTGTTACTTTTGACCTCAAATTGCATATAAATCAAATACTAGCACATATAATTCCTCCCAAATTACTAAACTCACAAATTAAACACTATATAAAGCATTGCAAGAGCTAATCTAGCAATGAGAGATGAAAGGACAAAGTTGCTAACCTTTGTGATCATTTGAATCGATGGGGACCTTCATATCTTGACAAATTTTGGCCAAAATGTGTGATGAGCTCGAGAGGAAGAGGGGAAGAACAAAGAGGGAGGGAAAAGGGGAAGAACAGAGCGAGCTCGGGTGGACGAAGGTTTTATGTAGGACGACCTTTAGTACCGGTTCGTGACACGAACCTGTACTAAAGGTGCTGGAGGGGCCCCAGACTGACAACATCCTGCCACCACTCTCATTAGTACCGGTTCGTGGCACGAATAGGTGCTAAAGGTTCACCACGAACCGGTACTAATGAGAGCGGCCCAGCTAGCCATTGGAACCGGCACTAATGTACACATTAGTGCCGGCTCAAATTCAAACCGGCACTAATGTGCTTCACATTTGACCCTTTTTCTACTAGTGCATGTTTGTACTGCAAGGTCATTTACAGTGTACTTCGCTAGCATGTTAAGAGAACTGCAACACTGATCTACTGACCGTCTTTTTTGTTCATGTGTTGGGGTTCTGATCTAACTAGTGTCGATACGGTGTGCAATCAAGAAAAATAGGTGGAAGCATCTAGTCTTAATAGCTAACAAATCTGAACAACAATACAAATTCTGTTTTGTATTTGTCGACACTACTGAACAAATTGATGGAACTATATATTTAGATGTGGATTTGCAGCCTAGATTATGTCAAAAATTGTGATGGGAAAAACATACCCAACTTTCCTGCAGATCTGCGGGTGTGAGGCAATGAAGAAATGGCACCCGAAACCCCCTGTTGGGTATCATCAGGCACCCGAGCATGCTGCACCACTCGGTGTTGGTGAGCTCTAGACCCTCTGCGTACACGCATGTGTCTGCTACCGGTGCCATCCTTGCCAAACACCCGCACTTACAATCCATGGCGGGTTCAGTGGAATTTCAGAGAACAACTAGGGATAGGATGAACCCTAGATCTGCAATTTGAAGAAAAAGTGGAATGGGAGAAGGAGTTGTGTCAGTCTGGAGCATGAATGGACATGTTTTTATGCAACCAATCGAGCAACGAAAGTAATAAATGTTGTGGTTGGTGTTAGGTGGTGGATTAATTCTGATTCAGTGTACACGAATGCATTTGAGAAGCAACAAGACTGCTTACTTGAATATAGCGAACTGCATTGTCATATCACAATGAACCGCGGAATGCGTGGTTGGGCCTGTGTTTGTGGAGTGGTATGTGGGAATTTTTTTAATTTTCAGTAGCCTCTCTTTTGCCTGTTGGGCCTGTGTTCGAGGAGTGAAGACGCATTTGGGCCCAAGTCGGCCTGTGAGCACGGCTGGTTCCCAGTGCGCTGTGTGTGCGGCCTAATGTTTAGTCCCACCTCGCCCGCGGAGGGCGCGCTCGACCTGTTTGTAAGCGCTGGCGAGGCAGCCGTATCAAACTCCTCTGGTTACTTATTTGGGCGCTTATACATGGCGCTCGCTGCTCTATGCTCTCTGACCTATGGTCCCATGTGTGCCCGGCCACATGCATCGTGGCTCGTAACAACTCGCTATACGTGGGTGCACACCTACTACGAGACTGGCTGGGGCCGGCTGCACCTGGGTGGTCAATTTTTTTCTTTGTATTTTCTCTCTTAAGTATTTTTTAAAATGTAGGGGCATGCACTGCTTAGTAAATCATTCGTGCACTGCATTGATCAGGGTTCTGTACTGCATGTGCACGCATTCCGCACTACATGTACAGTTCGCATTTTCTTTTCGTGTTTTTGCTCTTATGTATTCTTTTTTCAAATGTAGGGGCGTGCATTGCTTAGTAAATCATTCATGCACTGCATTGATCATGTTTCTGTATTGCATGTTCACATATTCCGCACTACGTATACATGTCGCATTTTTATTTTCGTGTTTTTGCTCTTATGTATTCTTTTTTCAAATGTAGGGGCGTGCACTGCTATGTTGTGTATGTGTAAACTTCATTCGACAGAGTCTGTACTACATTCGTACACATTTTGCACTGCATGCGTCCTATTTGCACACTACATCTTCGTCCGTTTTGTGCACTGCTCGAATCTAATGATACATAAGCAAACAACAGAAAACAAATTATCATAAGCATTCTGTATGACAAGTTCATCATCAGCAAACTAAGTTCAACAAAAAACAATCTAACATAATCAAAGTTCATCATTACAAGCGATTCTGCATGACAAGCAAACTAAGTTCAACAAAAGCAAATGATCATAAGCAAACTAACGATAGATAAGCAAACAACATAAAGCAAACTTGATGATAATTCTAAAACAACGCTAGCATTGTTGGCTCTTGGCCGGCACCATATGATTCTTCACTAGGTAGCATCTCCCCATCCCCAGCTGCTCTTGGCGCGCTTCTTGGGGGGCTCCTCCTTCTTGGGCTTTGCACGGCGAAGTCCGTCCTGGGTGAGGGTGATGCGGTTCCATATCTCGTATGCTGTGTAGCCCTTTGCCGCGTACTCGATGTGCCTCATGGACAGAGGCAGGGTGGCCCAGCGCCCGTGTTCGTCATCGGTGATCTTCTTCTTCATGTTTTGTTGTAGTAGTCGTCGATGAGCATGCCGGAGACGTCTCCAAGGGAGTCCAACTCCTTGGTTGTTGTCGGTGTTCTGGGAACGGGGGTCCCCAGACTTGCCTGCCTGCGGCCTGCGGCGTGGCTCAAGTGGGGGCCCAGCGCGGCCCATCTTCATCAGCTCAAGCCCAAGACCCTCGCGAGGGGCCAAGCCTCGCGGGGCGGACGACAGGAAGCTTCCTCAGGAGCGGCCTCATCAGGCAGACTCGTGAGGAGGCGGAGAGATCAATGCAAGGGTACCTCGCGAGGAGCCCGTGACGCAAGCCATGACGAATCAAGACCAGGCGGGTGCTAGGCGGGCGCCGGCCTGCGCTGTGTCCTTGTTTCCTTTTCGGTGCAAAGGGGGCAAGCACAGGCCAAGGCATCAGGCAAAGGTTACCATTCCGGTGCAACAAGACCAAGACCAGCCGGACAACAGGATGGAGGTCACCATGGAGCCCAAGACGGCGTGACCACCAGTGCTTTTGGCAGCCGAAGACCACCTTTGGTCAGGATAACTTGTACTAGATGTTCCCCTTCAAAATGGCCAATTGTTGGCGCCCTTCCCGCTCATTTTTTTGGGAGAGGCCCAGGGCCTCTATAAATAGGACTAGCCACCATAGGGATAAGGGGGCGAACAGAGACCAAGTAGAACACACCGCACCAGCTCAAGAACACCCCTCGCCAGGCTGTTCTTCTCTTGTACAGTTCATCATCAGCCCCAGAGGCAATCCACCACACCACACACTGGAGTAGGGTATTACACCACAACGGTGGCCCGAACCAGTATAAACCTCGTGTCCCTTGTATTGTTCATCGTTTCCAGCTTAGTTCGTACGAGAAGATTGAATGTAGAGCGGTAGGGGAGAGATCTTCGCGCGCACCCCAGTGTTCGAACCTCAAGGGTCTGCCGGAACCCGAAATCCGGCAGCTTGTCTCGGCACCCTCCACTCCTTCTGGATGTCGACGAAGTTGGCGACCTCCAGATTGACGCGCTCTAACCTGGTTTTGTCACCGTCGATGGAGAAGCCAGCAAAGGTGTACCTGGGGTCGGCTAGGAAGTTGTCAAAGACGATGCACCTTTCAGCGGCGCTCAGTTGGACGAGGGCGGGTTTCTGCGTCGCTTCAGGCTTGTTGTTGTACTCGAGATCAATTCCGACGATCTTGTGGCGCTGGAGCCTGAGGTGGCGCTCGTACTGCGCGAGGGAGATCGCCATCTACTTCTTGTCATTGGTGTGGATGACGTGCAACTTGGTGTTGCCGTGGGCCTCCACGTCCTTGTACTCGTCGGAGAACGCCATCGCCGGTAGTAGGGCTTGGTGTTTTCTATGGAGATCGATGTGATGGAGCAATTTGGTGGCAGCTCAATGGGTACTTGTGTTGTTGTGGATGAGAAGGCCTTTGGCAGGGGTCTGAATTTAAGGGGAGGGCACGGGGTGGGATGGCCGCATCGGATGAACTGCACGATCTCGCTGACGATGCGGTTGTGCAGATCGTGGGTTGGTGTTGTGTCTGTGATCGTGGATTTGTGGCGATGGAACCGCTCGGATTGGGTGGTTGTATGCGAACGTGATTTTTTAATGTGGTTTTATTTTATTTGTGATCAGTAAAAATTTTTAACCACCACTTTTTGTGCGAACAGGCATTTGTCACGTTTATATGTATCCTACATGTTCACGGAACTTCATTGGTTATCATGCTGCACTGCATCGTCTATCAAAGAGAACAACATTTTGTCTATAGGTGCGCGCTACACCGTTTTTTGCATGTCCTTGATGCAGCCCGTGAAAAAAGTACAATGTATTCCGCAATTTTATGAGTTTTTCGCTATGAACTAGACCGTGTATTTATTCATGCAAGTAATCCGTAACTGAATTGCTATACCCTACTGCTTCATCTAACCAAATGCACTGCATTTTTCTATAGCTGCGTACTGCATCTGTTTTTGCATGTACTTGCTGCAGTCGCTGGCACGGGAGGGGTAGGGGAGGTTGCCCCCCCTTTTTTGATGTGGCACTTATTTGAAGGTAGAATTTTTTTCGGATGCGTTTTCTTAACACACGCGTTGTTTTTGAATTTTACCTTTTTTACGAACTGCGTGTATTTTATTTTGTTTTACCGTCTGAACTTCATTGTTCTTCATAGATAATTCCATCATGTGTGTTTCGATGTAGTCTGTCTTATTTAGCCGGGCCGTTTTTGGGACGGCCTGTATTATGCGACCCTTTGCCACGCGGGCCTCCTACGTGTCCCTCCCAGGCGATCCCAACTGCCCCGCTGATAGGGAGAGAGACCAAGAAGAATCCCCTCTCCTTTCTTGCAGTTTCTCTGTAGCGACCCGTCCTCAGACGGTCAAGCCTCTGTGTTTCTATGCCATCCCTGGATCAGTATGCTGGCACACACAGTACATCAATGTATATATCAAAGTGCAATCACATGCATAAATAATCGTGAAACTGATATATACCTCATAATACTCAGTGGAAACAATCAAGCGGGTGTGGAGTCCCATCAACGCCATCGGCAGGTTGAGTGTAGACCGTAACCTGCACCGTACTCTTACCGTCGGAGTAAAATATACGCAACATGATACGTTGCAGCCGTGTAGGTCAGTACATTGAATGTACCGGCAAGATCACAATAAGAGAAAACAGATGATAAACTATATTATATGCAGTATGGCTTTGTGGCTCTGTATCTGAGTTTTGTTTGCATAAAAGCTTATTTATTTTCCCTACATCAAAGGAATAAATGAAGTCTGTACTATGGAGTTTTCTAGCATGACATGGTTCCGCCAACCGAAGTCTCATAGCCCAAAATCATCATAAGTTGCCCACAATTAAGTTATCGATCCGGTGTTGAGAGTTCCGAGATAGATCCAAGTCCAGAGGCTCAAATTGTCCGTAGAATCGGGACACGGCTAATCGATTAGGTTTTAAAACCCTCTGCAGAGGTTTGTACACTTTACCCGCAAGATTCGATCCCTCTTTTACGTTCTCGCACTTCGTGGTGTTTGAGAACAAGATGACGAAACATGGTCTTAGAAGAGTTCCTCGACCACCGTCCGGTACTCATCCCATCCTACCGTAGTTCTACATCTGCTAGTACCGCCCCACCAGAGTCACCACTAAGGTCAACCAAGCGAGAGCCCATAATGACTTGCGGTTGCATGTAAGCTTCGGGCATGAAGTATTCTTCCGTCTCTTTGAGTCTGGGTGAAGCTTTCCGCAAGATGTCATGGCGCTTCTCCATGCATCCCGCCAACCACTGGTTCCTCCAGGTGCCGTCAGTATCCTTCACCCAAAGAGTGTGTATTGAATTCCTGTCTCGAGTCTTGAAGTCTTGAGGTCTTGAAGATGCAGTCCTTGCAGATTCCATCATGGAGTTCTCGTCATTGACGTAGAATCCTCCATTCTCACACCACTCCCGAGTACTCATACCAAACCCGTCTACTATAGCGTAGCATTAAAATAAAATATCGTCCCTGTGCTTGGTAACAGGGGATGGGTTCCTACCTCATGCATACTACTCAACTACAAGGATTCAATAACACTCTTGAGGGGTGGTTGCAAAGATGTCACTAAATGCAATAAAACATAGGTATGAAAGCATGGTCAAAGTGAACTTGCCTTGTTGACGATCTTGAAAACTAGGGATTCGTAGTAGCAAGCTTCAGACTCGGAAATTCTACCGAGGCAAACAATAACTATAGTAAGCACATAGCATGAGATCACTTAACATAGCACATAGTAACATAACACACCAAACAAACAAATCAAAACCCAAAGGGAAAACTCAAAGAAAACCAACTCAAGTTTTTCCTTCTTCAAGCAACCACTAAAATATAGTTTTATATAACAAAATTTTCTCAACATAACCTAATCATGGTTTTATGTTAACTTAACAGAAAAGAATGCATTAAGCAACTAGGAGCAAAAAGAATCAATTTAAAAGCTATAGTAAAACTCCTATTAGGCCTAATCCAATTTCTATTAAGAAAAATAAAATAAAACTTTTTTATTATAAATAAAAGTTCATCCCTTAAAGTAACAGAAACTATCCTAGAATAATCAATCACATGTTAAAAATAAATTTATTTACTAATTAAAATAATAGGAAAACAGTAGCTAGTTAATTAATTAGGATTAACAAGATTCTGCTTAAAACTAATTTTTTTAATAATCCTAAAATACCCAAATTAATTCCTATGGTTTGGCAATGTCAAAATAAAGTTGGGACAAAAAGAATCATATAAAAATAATTTTCCTAGCTCATGTTATAACAGATTTACTATTCTGACTAAAACTAAAATAAAGCAATTTTAATTAATTTTAACATAGCTAAATATATATTCTACAGAAACTATAGAAAATTTGCAAACTAACAAAAAAAATCACCTAAAAATATTAAACAGAATAAAATATATGAATTTTTTAAAACAGGAACTATTCTGCTAAAACAGAAAACAAAAATAAATGAAAAAGGGCCTAACGGGCCTAAACTACGCACTGAGCGTAATATAAACTAAACGGACCTAGGGTTAAACTAGTCGGGCCGGCTAAAAAAAATAAACCCTAACTTAAAAACTAAACCGGAACGAACCGGCCGGTTTTTTTATAAAAAACATACCCCTTCGGGGGTTCTAATCTACACCGTAGATAGCGCATCGGACGGGGGAGGAGATCTCCGGTGACTCACCGGCGCTCGACGGCGGCGGCGGCGGCGGCGGCGACGAGTGCGTTGGCCTCTCCTATTGCCGTCGGGAGGTCGACGGAGTGGCTCGGCGGGTGCGGACGAGCTCGGGGAGGCGTCTGGTGGAGTCGGTGGGGGTCGGGAGGGTGTAGGGCGACGGCGGCGATGGAAATGGCGGCGGGAGGTTCGGCTCCCATGACGCGGCGTGAGAGAGAGGAGGGGCTCGGCGAGGGGGTAAGGGGGGAATGGGGTGCGGGAGGGCTTATATAGGGGCTCGGCCTTGGCAAGGGGGCGATCGGGAGATCGGCATCCGGATCTTGCGGTATCCCATGATCGAGGCGGCGCGGGCGTGGCGGGCGGGGTTGAAGACGGGGCGGGTCCACCTGCCGAGAGAGAGAGAGAGAGAGGTGGTGCGGTGGGCGACCGAGGCGGAAGGGGTTTCGGCGAGGGTGGCCTGGCCGGTGTCTTTGGGTCGGCTGGCGCTGGTGGGCGGGCTGCGCTGGCGCTGGTGGTCAGTCCGGCTGGGCTGGGGGCTGGCTGGCGCACTGGGGTTTCCTTTTTAATTTTTTTAATTTTTAAATAAAACAAAAACAGAGATATCTTTTAAAATATAAATATTTTATATAGGACATATATATACCAAAATGATCAGGGGAATATTCCCTATCATTCGAACATTTTTCCAGAGGCAAAATCCAAACTTTATAAAAATCCATTTTTTTCAAATTCAATTAAAACTCAGATTTGAATTCAAAACTTTTGGCATTGTTTTCCTCTGATATTTTTGGAGTGTCATATTTACTCCTCTCATACTTTTGCTCAAGTATTTATCAGGCATAGATTTTGAAATGATTCCCACTTGCCAATGTTTGAATTCAAATTCCAAAACTCAATTTGAAAGAGGGTTTCAAGGCACTTTCAAATGACTTTCAATTTGATACTTTTTAACTTCCAACTCATATTTCATATAATTGAAGAAGTCATTTTATCTTCCCTCATGAAAATCATTGAGTTGCATAAAGCTTTGAATTTGAAATCTTCCCAAATGAAATTTAAATCTTTTCCAAAACCCTTTTCATTTCAAAATGGAAGAAGTCATGTCATCTTCACTCTAGGGTTTGGTGTTGGAATGAACTTGAATTCATTGGGATCCAAAAGGCAAAGGGAAAGTTTGGGAAAGTCATTTCATTCCCTCTCATTCAACTTTCAAAAGTTTTCAAATTCCACTCAGTTTCACTCAATCAATCAAACCATCAATCGGACAACAAGCATAGTTAATTATCTAATATAACATTCCAAAATTTAGAATTTTGGGATGTTACAAACCTACTACTTAAAATGAATCTCGTCCTCGAGATTCGAAGAGGCTAGCAAGAAAAGGTTAGGGGTTGGGGTCTTCTAGCAAAAGTTTTGGTCAGAAAGGTCAGGGGTGCTACCACACTTAAAAACAAGGTTATGGTTCCAATAAACTCAGATACTTCCTCTGGAGTGCCGACATTGTATGTCTCTTCACATATCTTACAATAGCTCCTTCATTAAAGCTCTTCTGTCAGAAGCATAGAGTTTTCCTCGTAATCTTGGGTCGGTTCGTCAAAGTTGAAGTTCGTCCGAGGCTGGATCTTCTTAGTGATGGTTCTGTGTCCATTCTAGACAACTATCGAAACACTCATGGTGGTCTACCATTAATGGTTTCTCCCGCAGAAAACGGGTGCAGGTTGAACTTCACCGTATAACCTACGATTGGCAACGGTTGCTGTAAAGGGTTCCATCGTTACTACCATTCTATGGTTTTATGGCTTATCGCGTCGACACTCTTCTAAGGTTTTCGAGGCTCTACGATTTTCCATCAACATACGATAGTTCATGATAGAAGTCTCCGGTATGGGGGCCAATCCATCCGTACTTGAATCATTACCACATACGTAAATATCGAATCACGTATTCTAACACTTGGGCATACTCACAAGCATTGCAGAATTTCTCTTGTTGATTTAACTGAGTTCGTATAAATCCATGGTTTCTGCAAGCCAAACGAAACATCTATCGTTACTTCACCACTCTCAGGTTTTTGCGTAACCTCCTACGGAACGTATGCTGATTGGATCACTGATTCTTCCAAATTTATTCCTTTATCAAGGTTACATCCGTTCCATTTTCAAATCCTGGGCCTGTGGGTTATGGCCCACTTCAACACTACTGCAGCTTTAACTCATCCTTGGAGTAACTCTCTTGTTCCATATTACACCTCCTTTAAAACCAGTAGTACTGCTTTCTTCATACCATCATATCAAAAGCAAAACTCCAATTTTTTTTTCAAACTACAGTCCGTGGAATATATATTTTCTTATCCATTAGTCTAGTCTTCTTCACGGTACTACCACCCTTAAAATGCACAAATTCTTCCATAGACCATATTTTTCTCATATCCTCGAAAATGGTCAAAACTCTTTGTTCATGGAGTAACAACCCATAAAATTCAACATATGAAATCATCACACCTTAACTTTATTGATTCATGCATTCATTACAATCTCGAGCACCCATTACATAACTCAACTCATCGAACTCATGAAAATGGAATTGCTTTCTATTACTCTTGTTTCCAATATCAAAATTCCAACTACTCCACTCCTGCTTTCATCTTGTCGGGACATTTAGTAGCATAATGTCCTGCTTCCTTGCAATGAAAACACATAACTTTCGATAAGTCTTTGGGCTTCTTGGAGATGGTGCCTGCTCCTTGAGTTCCTTGCTTCCTTTCGAGACAATGATTGGCATAATGCCCGACGTCCTTACATTCAAAAGCAGGTAATATGACTCTTGTCCCTCTTTGCAGGAATTGGGTTGTTACGAGGGTGTCTTTGTTTTCTCTTCTTGGGTTTCTTCGCTCGATCAAACCTTCTATTCCCTTTGGATCAAACTCTATTGCTTCCGTCGGAAGTATCCCAAATACTCTTTCCTTTCCTTGGTGCAATACTGTGAAAAATGTCCTTCTTCTCCACATGAATGGCGAGGCATTGGAGTAAAATCTGTTGAGGCCTTCTCCATCGTGGTCTTCAACACATTCCTTCATCATGTGTTCTTTCATAACTTCTCGAGCGCTTTCTTTCATTCCTTCTTCCTGCTCCTGAATAGTTTGTTGCACCATGGGATAAATGTGACACCGAGTCGGGTAGTGGGTGGTTCCTTCACACAAGAAACAAGTCACTGACTAGTTGGGCATTCCTCAGCTGGGTGTTTCTCCTCACAATGAGGGCATCCATCCTTGTGTTCCTCCTGGGTGTGTCCTATCCCTCCGCAAATCTTGCAGGCATAAGGTTTCTTCTTCGGGTTATCATGGTGCCTCTGGATGAGACGTGATCTCAACAGGGTCTTCTTGAATTCCTCCCAAGTCTTTGCTCCATTCCATCCCTGTATAGCTTGATGCATCTGCCACCATGTTGCAGCACTTCCTTCAAAGTACTGAAGAGCGACGATACTTCATTCTTCCTTTAAACCAAATTGCTCCCGAAGTGATTCTCCATGTTCCGAATCCATAGCTCGCCTCCTACCGAGTCTTCGGTCCAGATTATCAGTCCAACTTCATTCATCATCTATGGGGTCCAAAAGTTTTGGGATGAGATATGAGAGAGGTGGGGAGGGATACACACAATACAAACGATAGTTTTTGAAGAAACAAGTTTTACTTTCTGGCTGTCGGAAAACATCAAATAGATGACAGCTCACAAATCGTCGCATCTAACGTAGGTGTATAACAGGGTTTGGTCTCTAAAGGTCAAATAATTCTTCAGGAACTTCAAATTCTTCAAGTCTTCGGAGTCTTCAATTGTTGCAGCTGCAATTCTTCCAACGCATGGTGAAATCCTCTTTACTCCGAAATGGCCATCGCTTGTCCGATATCTTTAATTCTTGGAGCGACTTGATTGATCTTCCGTGTGGTCAAAAGGAAAGGTGTATATTCTAACTATTTGAGGTGAGAGTGTCTATTTGATAAAATCGAGAAAAGATGAGGAGTAAGAGTCTTTTTGAAAATAAAGTTTTTGAGATATCCTGTCCAAGGGGCTTTCCGATTTCTAGGGTCACGTTCTACAGTCAACATGTGCTCCGATACCATCTCTGTAGCGACCCGACCTCAGACGGTCAAGCCTCTGTGTTTCTATGCCATCCCTGGATCAGTATGCTGGCACACACAGTACATCAATGTATATATCAAAGTGCAATCACATGCATATATAATCGTGAAACTGATATATACCTCATAATACTCGGCCGAAACAATCAAACGGGTGTGGAGTCCCATCAACGCCATCGGCGGGTTGAGTGTAGACCGTAACCACAGTACTCTTACTCGTCGGAAGTAAAATATACGCAACATGATACGTTGCAGCCGTGTAGGTCAGTACATTGAATGTACCGCAAGATCACAATAAGAGAAAACAGATGATAAACTATACTATATGCAGTATGGCTTTGTGGCTCAGATTCTGAGTTTTGTTTGCATAAAAGCTGATTTATTTTCCCTACATCAAAGGAATAAATGAAGTCTGTACTATGGAGTTTTCTAGCATGACATGGTTCCGCCAACCGGTGTCTCATAGCCCAAAATCATCATAAGTTGCCCACAATTAAGTTATCAGTCCGGTGTTGAGAGTTCCGAGATAGATCCAAGTCGAGGCTCAAATTGTCCGTGAATCGGGACACGGCTAATCGATTAGGTTTTAAAACCCTCTGCAGAGGTTTGTACACTTTACCCGCAAGATTCGATCCCTCTTTTACGCTCGCACTTCGAGGTGTTTGAGAACAAGATGATCAAACATGGTCTTCAAGAGTTCCTCGACCACCGTCGGTACTCATCCCATCCTACCGTAGTTCTACATCTGCTAATCTTGTCCCAGCCAGAGTCACCACTAAGGTCAACCAAGCCAGAGCCCATAATGACTTGCGGTTGCATGTAAGCTTCCGGCATGAAGTATTCTTCCGTCTCTTTGAGTCTGGGTGAAGCTTTCCAAGATGTCATGGCGCTTCTCCATGCATCCCGCCAACCACCGGGTTCCTCCAGGTGCCCGTCGGCAAATCCTTCACCCAGGAGTGAGTATTGAAGTCCTCTCTCGAGACTTGCAGTCTTGAGGCCATGAACAAGCCGTCCGTGCAGATTCCATCATGGAGTTCTTGTCATTGACGAGAATCCTCCATTCTCACACCACTCCAGTACTCATACCAAACCCGTCTACTATAGCGTAGCATTAAAATAAAATATCGTCCCGGGCTTGGTAATAGGGGGATGGGTTCCTACCTCATGCATACTACTCAACTACAAGGATTCAATAACACTACTGAGGGGTGGTTGCAAAGATGTCACTAAATGCAATAAAACATAGGTATGAAAGCATGGTCAAAGTGAACTTGCCTTGTTGACGATCTTGAAAACTAGGGATTCAGTAGTAGCAAGCTTCGCACTCCGGAAATTCTACCGAGGCAAACAATAACTATAGTAAGCACATAGCATGAGATCACTTAACATAGCACATAGTAACATAACACACCAAACAAACAAATCAAAACCCAAAGGGAAAACTCAAAGAAAACCAACTCAAGTTTTTCCTTCTTCAAGCAACCACTAAAATATAGTTTTATATAACAAAATTTTCTCAACATAACCTAATCATGGTTTTATGTTAACTTAACAGAAAAGAATGCATTAAGCAACTAGGAGCAAAAAGAATCAATTTAAAAGCTATAGTAAAACTCCTATTAGGCCTAATCCAATTTCTATTAAGAAAAATAAAATAAAACTTTTATTTATTATAAATAAAAGTTCATCCGTTAAAGTAACAGAAACTATCCTAGAATAATCAATCACATGTTAAAAATAAATTTATTTACTAATTAAAATAATAGGAAAACAGTAGCTAGTTAATTAATTAGGATTAACAAGATTCTGCTTAAAACTAATTTTTTTATTAATCCTAAAATACCCAAATTAATTCCTATGGTTTGGCAATGTCAAATAAAAGTTGGGACAAAAAGAATCATATAAAAATATTTTTCCTAGCTCATGTTATAACAGATTTACTATTCTGACTAAAACTAAAATAAAGCAATTTTAATTAATTTTAACATAGCTAAATATATATTCTACAGAAACTATAGAAAATTTGCAAACTAACAAAAAAAGAATCACCTAAAAATATTAAACAGAATAAAAGATAGGAATTTTTCAAAACAGGAACTATTCTACTAAAACAAAAAACAAAAATAAATGAAAAAGGGCCTAATGGGCCTAAACTACGCACTGAGCGTAATATAAACTAAACGGGCCTAGGGTTAAACTAGTCGGGCCGGCTAAAAAAAATAAACCCTAACTTAAAAACTAAACCGGACGAACCGGCCGGTTTTTATAAAAAACATACCCCTTCGGGGTTCTAATCTACACCGTAGATAGCGCATCAGACGGGAGGAGATCTCGGTGACTCACCGGCGCCGACGGCGGCGGCGGGCGGCGGCGACGAGTGCGTTAGCCTCTCCGGTCATCGGGAGGTCGACGGAGTGGCTCAGCGAGTGCAGACGAGCTCGGGAGGAGTGGTGGAGTCGGTGGGGTCGGGAGGGTGTAGGGCGGCAATGGCGGCAAAATGGCGGTGGCGGGAGGTTGAACTCGGACGCGTGAGAGAGAGAGAGGAGGGCTCCGAGGGGGTAAGGGGAATGGGGTGCGGAGGGCTTATATAGGGGGCCTCGGCCTTGGCAAGGCGATCGGCATCCGGATCTCGCGATCCGCGATCGGCGGCAGCGTGGCGTGGGGCGGGGGTTGAAGACGGGCGGGGTCCACTGCCGAGAGAGAGGGGGGTGGTGCGGTCAGGCGGCCAAAGCGAGAGGTTTCGGCCTTGAAGTGGCTGGCGATCTTTGGGCTTTGGCGCTGGTGGGCGCTGGGCTCTGGCCTTCTGCGGTGGTCGGTCTTGGCTGGGCAGAACTGGCTGGCGCCTGGGGGGGTTCCTTTTTAATTTTTTTATTTTTAAATAAAACAAAAACAGAGATATCTTTTAAAATATAAATATTTTATATAGGACATATATATACCAAAATGATCAGGGGAATATTCCCTATCATTTGAACATTTTTCCAGAGGCAAAATCCAAACTTTATAAAAATTCATTTTTTTCAAATTCAATTAAAACAGATTTGAATTCAAAACTTTTGGCATTGTTTTCCTCTGATATTTTTGGAGTGTCATATTTACTCCTCTCATACTTTTGCTCAAGTATTTATCAGGCATAGATTTTGAAATGATTCCCACTTGCCAATGTTTGAATTCAAATTCCAAAACTCAATTTGAAAGAGGGTTTCAAGGCACTTTCAAATGACTTTCAGTTTGATACTTTTTAACTTCCAACTCATATTTCATATAATTGAAGAAGTCATTTTATCTTCCCTCATGAAAATCATTGAGTTGCATAAAGCTTTGAATTTGAAATCTTCCCAAATGAAATTTAAATCTTTTCCAAAACCCTTTTCATTTCAAAATGGAAGAAGTCATGTCATCTTCACTCTTGGGTTTGGTGTTGGAATGAACTTTAATTCTTTGGGATCCAAAAGGCAATGGGGAAAGTTTGGGAAAGTCATTTCATTCCCTCTCATTCAACTTTCAAAAGTTTTCAAATTCCACTCAGTTTCACTCAATCAATCAAACCATCAATCAGACAACAAGCATAGTTAATTATCTAATATAACATTCCAAAATTTAGAATTTTGGGATGTTACATTCTCTCGAGGTATCTCTCCCTCGAGCAAAACCGCCGTTGCCCGCAGCAACCGCCGTCGCCCGCAGCAACCGCTGGCGCCCGAGGAACCGCCGCCCTCAAGAGGTCCTTATTCCTGCATTCCGCGTCGCCGTCCGCTCCGTGAGCCCTTGCCGCTGCGTTCCCGCAGCCCTTTCTCGTCCGTTCCCGTCGCCGGCCCCCCTTTTTTTGATGTGGCACTTATTTGAAGGTAGACTTTTCTTAGGATGCATTTTCTTAACACGCGTGTTGTTTTTGAATTTTACTTTTTTTACGAACTACATGTATTTTATTTTGTTTTACCGTCTGAACTTCATTGTTCTTCATAGAGAACTGCATCATGTGCGTTTTGATGTTGTCTGTCTTATTTAGCCGGGACGTTTTTGGGCCCGCCCGTTTTATGTGACCCTTTGCCACACGGGCCTCGTATGTGTCCCTCCCAGGCAATCCCAAATGCTCCGTTGACAGGGAGAGAGACCGAGAAGAATCCCCTCTCCTCTCTTGCAGTTTCTCCCGAGGCATCTCTCCCTCGAGCAAAACCGCTGTCGCCCGCAGCAACCGCCGTCGCCCGAGGAACCGCCACCCTCAAGAAGTCCTTATTCCTGCATTCC
This sequence comes from Aegilops bicornis, assembly GCA_021605145.1. Lineage (NCBI taxonomy): Eukaryota > Viridiplantae > Streptophyta > Magnoliopsida > Poales > Poaceae > Aegilops > Aegilops bicornis. Next base: position 253,449,918 of record CM038671.1, read on the forward strand.
GCGTCGCCGTCCGCTCCACGAGCCCTTGCCGCTGCGCTCCCGCAACCCTTTCTCGTCCGTTCCCGTCGCCGCCCCCCCTTTTTTATGTGGCACTTATTTGAAGGTAGACTTTTTTTCGGATGCGTTTTCTTAACATGCGCGTTGTTTTTGAATATTACTTTTTTTCCGAACTGCATGTATTTTATTTTGTTTTACCTTCTGAACTTCGTTGTTCTTCATAGAGAACTGCATCATGTGCGTTTTGATGTAGTCTGTCTTATTTAGCCGGGCCGTTTTTGGGCCGACCCGTTTTATGTGACCCTTTGCCATGCGGGCGTCCTACGTGTCCCTCCCAGGCGATCCCAACCGCTCCGCTGACAGGGATAGAGACCGAGAAGAATCCCCTCTCCTCTCTTGCAGTTTCTCCTGAGGCATCTCTCCCTCGAGCAAAACCATCGTCGCCCGCAGCAACCGTCGTCGCCCGAGGAACCGCCGGCCTCAAGAGGTCCTTATTCCTGCATTCCGCGTCGCTGTCCACTCCGCGAGCCCTTGCCGCTGCGCTCCCGCAGCCCTTTTCCATCCGTTCCCGTCGCCCCCCCGCCGCCATTCATCCCCTTTTTTGTGGTACGTTCCTGGCCTCGGTCTTGATCATCCCCTCGTCTAGTTTTGTGATTCTCGTAGTTGCTGTTGCTGTTTTTTGCTTGTGTAATTTTTCCGTAGGCAGGCGATTTTATCTCGATTTGAAGTCGATACTCGTGTGTGCTCTGTAGGCAGAGCAAGGTGGATCTAGGGTTTTGTCAGATTTCACAGATTTTGTTGCTTATATCTGTCACTTCATCCTTGTGCTGCTGGCAAACGCCATGTCTTCGCCGAGCAGAGTGGGAGGAGGAGTTCAGGGTATGTGGAGTGCTTATTTTTTGGCTTTGTTTATTTTGTTTGATGTTTATCGAGTTTCCTAATTCATCCTGCATATTTGTTTATGCTCTATTAGTTGTCAGCGTTCGTTTGCATTATTTTGTCATGTGATGTTTTGTAATTTCTGTTTCTGTTTTTTTAATCCAGTAGGTGATTGCAGTGCTCATAATGATACACCAATTGGCTCTCATTGTCCTGGTGGTAAGGATCATGGTGGTGAGGGAGGACATCAAGTGAATTCGCCGATTGAATCTTCTCCCATAAGTGTGGCCCCTCCTTCTGGTATGCGAATGCTTTGTTTATTTTGTGTATGCTACTTACTTAATGTTGTACAAATTGGCGTTGCCTTGCTGTATCTAGTCCGACATTTTTTGGTAACAAACATGAAGTTAGTGTACGCAGCACTGCATTTATTTGTATATGTGAACTCCACTATATGTATGTGTGAACTGCATTGTTGTTTTATTCAAGTTTTTTGTACAATGCATTAATTTTTATTTTAGCTTATGATTGGAGCACTGCATTTATATGTCTAAGTGTACTGCATTTGTTCTTTTTGTGCACTTTTTAACGACCGTAGTCAAAATTCATTTTGACGCAGTGTCTATTTTCCATGCTGGGGCGTCTGAGTTTGAGGAGGTTACTCAATTGATTGGCCATTATTTTGCAGAGGGTGATGTTGGTGTGAGCTTTGACCAGAGACGCCCCATCTTGTCTGAAACACAATCGCATTCTGTTGATGGTACAGAGGAAGTTACACAGGATTGGATGGTCTCAGAACAGTCGTGCATATGAATTGCAGCGAAGCAAGAATAAGTTGAGGTTTGAAAGTGACTTAAAAGAGTTTGCGGAGAAGGAGAAGCAAAGGAGAGCTGCAGATGGTGCCAAGGGTGCCAAATTTGCCAAGGTGAAGTGACCTGCTGCGGAAGAAGAGGTGAAATCTTATTCTTTGAGGAAGGTGGTACTCCTCGGCGGAGTCCACGTGTTGCAGGCATGAACAGGAATCTTGGCAAGAGAACTGCTGAAGCTGGTGGAAAGGATCCTCAGCGCAAGCAACTACATGTCACTGAAGGTCCCAACTCTGACGATGACAACTTTGTGCTTGCTGATTTTGTGAGGGATGTTCATACTTGTAGACGCAAAGACTGTGGTTCATCTAAGAGTCTACCCAAGCGTGCATGTGATGATGTCGATGAAGATGTTGGTGCTGACTCTGGCGAGGAGGCGGATGTTGTTCCAAAGGTTTGTTGAAGTGGACTGCATTTGTATCCTTCATTGTTATTCTATATGTGTTTTCTCTGTCACTTTTTAACGGCTAATCTTCTAATGTGGACTGCATTTACCTCTACAAAGAGGAAGAAGTCTAGTAAGAGCAATGCAACTGAAGATGATGCCGAGGGAGATGATTCTCGATTTAACGAGACCGTACCTTTGTCGCTTCCCACTGTTTGCAAGGCTGCTGCTTTATTGAAAGAGACACACTGTAGTCGTGTTCGGGATGCTGGATTCGGTGTTATCTTTGAACTGACAGTAAAGAAAAATGTGTCGCGCATTCTTATGTGCTATCTGATGGGAGTGGTTGATCCTGCCACCATGATAATGGACTTTGGGAATGACAGGGTTCTTCGAATCAATCGTGATGCAGTTCATCACATTTTTGATTTACCTATGGGACGTCACACTGCACCCATGCCTACTGCCATCGGCCATGATGACTCGTTGACTGCCCTCAAGGATGAGCTTGGCTTTGACCATTCAAAAAGTATAGGTGTCAAGGACTTGCTTGAGAAGTTGAAGGTGTTTGTGGAGGAAGATGATCATGTGACTGTTGATCTTGCTGTTAAGGTGTTCTTCCTGATACTTTACCAGAATTTGGTGTGCCTCGGGCCTGCAGTTCGTTTGGGTAGAATTGCTGCAATGGTAGAGAACATGGATTATGCAGCTATGGCATAGATGGACTTTTGCCAGCTTGTTGTTGATGAGTTGCAGGCAGCTGTGGTGAGGTGGCAAACAGAAGGCAGCAAGCAGAATTGTGCAGAGGGTTGTGCCATTGTCCCCCTGATTATGTATCTTTATTTCTTGAAGCTTCGCAAATTTTCAGTTATGCACACGTTGACGCCACGTGCGTCATACCTGATGACCAAGGACCTGATGAAGTTATACAGAGAGGATGTGCTTGTCAAGGGAAAGATTTACTTGGAAACTTACAAATTTGGGAGGCTGCCGGTTAGTGCATCTGATTTTTTAATATCAGTTTTTTTAAAAGGTGCAGTCATTATAAATCTAAACTTTATAGTACTCACATGTGTACTTCTCTTTGCTTCTTGTCTTTTTTGAAGTGGAAGGCGTCATGTGATATTGTGTACAACCATCCTGCTTCAGTTGTATGTGGTAGCTCTGATGTGGGGCCTAGCACTCATGCTAGGTTTTATGAGCCTATATGTAGCCAGCTTCCTGCCTGTGATGATGAGGTGCCGCGTACTCGTGGTTTCACGGCTTGTCAGATGTTTGATAATAGAAGCTCTTCTAAACATACATTTGTTGGCGGCAAAAAACACGAGGAGATTGATGAGCTTCTTATGAAGGTTTTGAAGTTGACTGAAGATTTGCCAACCTCTGGTGACAGATTGAGAACAGTTGCTGGTTTTTTCCCTGTTGGCCATGGCCCACGAGATGAAGATATTGTTGCTGCTCACAATTTCGATTGTGGCGTGATTGAAAGCCAAAAGATTGCAGTGATGAATATTCGATCTTCGTATGCTCAGTTGAGACATTCACGAGAGGAAAAATGCGGTCGGTATGAGAAGGATGTTGAGCATATTTTGGATGAAATGAACTGTCAAGACGCTGGCGTCGGCGCTGATAATGTATGTTCTAGGTTTTTTGTGCCTTTGAACCTCTTTTGTGTATTATGTGGACTGCTCCTCACTATTTTTGTTTTTTGTGATAGGCTGGAGTGGAATCTTCTGGTGTCCATGTATCTAGGGACGATGGAATTGGTCAGGTACACGTACTTCTGCCATATCTGTTCTGCCATACGTCCCTCTTCTTGAACTTGCATTTTTTGCTTTCCATTTTATTGTATTTTTTGTGTACTTGACGATTGTAAAGTGTGTACTGCTTGTGCATAGTTGAAGTTTTTTTTCTTTTTTGGTCATTGCCATCTTGTTCTATGCCCGTAGAATGGAGTTGCTGCTTGTGATGTGCACAAAGAGTCCTACGATGGCTCTGGGAAGGATGAGGTCTTGGCTGATGCATCGTCCCCTCCGGATGTTGTAGCTGATAAGGTATAGTTGAATTAATTTTTCTGTTAGTGGGTTGTAATCTAATTTTTTGTTGTTGTTATAAACTTGATGTACGATGTTATGTTCACTCATATGCATTTCATTTACATATGTGAGATGCAATAGTTTTATATGTGTGAGCTTCAGTCTTTGACAGAAGTGAACTGCAGTTCTTTTCGCATGCGTGGTTCATAGTCTTTTACATACATAAGCTTCAGTATTAACCTAACTGAACTGCAGCATTTGACAAAGTGAACTGCGGTTCTTTTTTACGTATATGTGGGTTGCAGTTGTAGTTGTTTTGACACATGTGGGTTGCAGTTGTTTTGCATATGTGGACTGCAAATGTTCTGCGTATGTTGTCAGCAGTCTTTGACATAAGTGTCCTGTGTGTTGTTGTGTTAATTATCCCCACGCTCATTTGTGTTATTGTGTCTTTTTTAAACTTTCCATAGACTCGAGAAGAAAACGTAGAAGTTCATGTTGATCTGAACCAAGGGGGTTGTGCTATTGATGGTGGTGGCAGTGTTGATGCTTCTGCATCGGCTGTCGTCGACGGTGTAGATCCTTCTGTAGCTCAGGAATCCAATGATGTTGTTTCCCCTAGTCGGCATGAAGATTCTGATTTTGGCATTGAAAAACCGCTATAGAATGTTGTTCCTGTTGTTCGTGTTGTTGCTTCCCCTGTTTGTCTGGCGGCCAACGATGTTCCTGAAGTATCCAGAGTGGAGCCTCATGTAGCTGAAGTATCTAAGGACGTTGCAGTTGACGGTATTGTAAATCCAGAGAATGCTGATGTTGCTTGGAAGGCGATCCGGTGAGGTTGTGGTGGATTCGTCGCAACCTAGCCAAGAAAATGTTTTGGTCGAGCTCTGAAGAACAACAACATGAAGACTCTGGCACTGAAGGCAAGAGTTTTGTTTCGAACAGTGTAGTTGAAGTTTTTCCCATTCATTTTGTTTAATTACTATGGCAGATGTATTCGATGTTTAATGATAAGTGAAACTTGATCTTTTGTTGATGATTTTCAAAATAGCTAGCAGAATTTCCTTATCTTAATATTTGAACTTCATTCTTTTGGATAAGTGAACTTCATCTTTTTATTACAGATGACGAACTTCCTGTTGTGACACCGTCGAGCATTGATCCAGCTCTTCTGAAAAGATACAATGAGTTGTACACTGCTATTATGAGGGCTCAGAAGGACAAGAAGAAGAAGAAGTATGGCTTTTTAGAAATTGTTTTGTTCATATGTATTTTCTAATTTTAGTATTTTACACTTTTTCGTTGTTGTTATTTTTTTAGTATCTTATGTTTCAGTTTTTCATAAAAAATTCAGGGACATGATTGCTTTTAAAACTGAGATGGCTGATATTACCATTGGCGAAGTTGGTCAATCTTTTTGGGATAAAGGGATGCTCACTACAGGCCTTGTAGATCTTGGGGTTTCTTAGCTGGTAGATAAGTTTAAGGGATCTCCGATGATGGTTGTCCCGTACCATATTTGTGTAAGAATGCAGAATTTTTTGTTTTATTTTTTGAATTTCTTTTCTGATTTCGTGCGACGACCTATTTGCTTGAGCACTATTTCATTTTTGGTTTTGTTTTGGCACACAAGTATTTGGAATGGTGGTACTGTAGGCAGGAGTGTTTAAATGATGTTCTCTTCAAAAGCCGAGGAGCATGTTGATTAAAAGGATATGGTGAGTAACGTTTTTATGTGTCGAAAACTATATTTTGTGTGTTTGTTTTTATAGTGTTCTGTTTCTTCTTCTTATAATAATTTTATTTATTTTCGTGCTTCGAACAGGTCCTGTTTGCAACTTTTGATCCGCCAGAGACGAGGGATGGCGTTGGTCATTATTGTTTAGTTGCATTAAATGTGAAAGAAAGGCGGTTCGAATTTCTTGACTCGCTCAATAAACCTGGCAGCCCTGATGCGATCAGGGTTTTTAGGACGATGGTTAAAAATATCAAGCGTGCATGGAAAGAAGGTAGCTCAAGTTCTGATGAGCCGCTAAATCCTCCTACACTTGATGGATTTGTGTTGAAACATGTCATTGTCCCAATGCAACCAAATGGGTGTGTTCCGTACAGCCCCTCTCCACCATAATATTCAAGTTTTTTTTCAGTTTTGTGAAACTGATGTTTTTTATTCTTTTATTGCAGGCATGATTGTGGATTTTATATGTTTCAATTCTTGCAGACTTGGGATGGTGCTCGAGTTGCTCAGTTTGGGGTGGAGCACATTGGCTACATCAGAAAGGCCATGCTCTATAGCTGGCTGACATCGAGAAAGTGTCGCCTCAATTTAACATCACTTTTAATTTTTGCAGATAAATGTTGTTTTAGTGAACTTCTTTATCTCCCTTATTTATTTTTTGTCTACTGCTTGCTTCCGCTTCTTAAGGCCTTTTTTTACTAGTGTGTTTAGTTAAATGCGTGATTTAGAATGGATGTCTATATTTTTGTTGTGTTAGTGAGCTGCATTTGTTGTAGACAAGTTAGCTACATTTATTTTGGGGCAAGTGAGCTGCATTGTTCTTTATAGGCGGGCTGCATTGTTGTAGACAAGTGGGCTGCATTCTCTTCTTTAGTGAACTGCATTTTTTTATATTATTGAGATGTATTACATTTTTTTGCGGTTTGTATTTTGTGTTGAGTGTTTCCATGTTTTTTCTACACGTTTTTAGGTTTTGATGGGGGGCTTCATGAAGGTTGTACGTCACTGTTTGAGTCACAGGGTTCCGAGATGGTTATGGAGGATTGTGCCATTGAAATCTCTCTAGATAATTCCGGTTCTTTGGCTGGAGATGGTTTGAACACAGAAGTGGCGCCTGGACCTGGCGGTGGAAGTGTTTCTCGACCTAGCTCTCCACACGATGTATTTGATGTTGTTGATGATGATTTTGTTACGCCGTGCCCACACGTCACTAGGAGGAGTGCAGCAATTAATCGTCCTCCTGTGGATGAGCCTGAAGTATTTTCGAACAAGAGGGCGGGTGAGAGAGCTTTTAAGTTGAGATGCTCTATAGAGAAATTGAAGCCTCCGAGGTTCAAATATATTGATGAGGCGAGGAAAATAAAGGATCTTGTTCTTAGCAAAGATTTTGTAACCAAATACCACGAGTAAGTTTTATGTTTGTGCCCTTCATCCTTTTTGTGTGTTTTGTTTTAAATTTTAGTTTTATTGATCCTATCTGTGTATGTTTACTGCAGGAACGCGTTCTTTATGGTGAATAGTTCTTTTGGTGATGTCGACAATTACAATGTTGACTATATCTATAATACATTTATCAAATGAGCTTTAGTGGACTCGTATCTCATGGATTTTGTCATCAAGTACCGGAAGCAAGACCCTGAATTAGGTTTAGTTTATCGTTCTGGTGAATGTGTGCTACTTTCACCTTTGTTTATCACGGTAAACGTGTGTTGTCATTTTTTCTCTTGTACTGGTTTTTTCATGTCCATGCGTGCATGCATGTTTTATTCTTTTTTTCATGTCCTATTTTTGTTCTTTTTCTGTGCAGTATCTTCTTCAAATGGAAACCTTTGTGAAGAGAGATGATGAATTAAACCCTGCGTTGCCAGTTGTGCATAGCCCGTTTGTTTTAGAAGATGTAGTTAAGCAGTTCAAGGTTTTTGTGAGCGGCAACGAAAACCCGTTGGACGCAAAACTAGTAAGTCCATTGTTTTCCATCATTTATTTTCTGGTTTGTTGCATTTCTTTTTATAGTTATTTTTGGAACAGTGGTCCTAGTGCTACGTGTCGAAAGAACTTTTCATTTCATTTTTGTTTTTTTGATGTGAACAGATTATGAGACCGCGCTCCAAGGATGGTCATTATTCCTTATACACGATGAACCAGCATCGCTAGACGATTGATATCCATGACACTAGGAAGTATACTGGTCATCCTGATGTCACGACAAAGTGGCGCAGGACTGAGTACCACTTAGATTGCACTAAAGTGGTAAGTCATTTTTTCTAGCCAAGTGCAAAGATTTATTGTGTTTCTCCTACTGCATTTTTGATAAACTGCACATGCAATGTTAGCACACATAGCACCACACTTGTTTATATAGTGCACTGCAACATATGCGTGACAGAACTGCATTTCTCACACAACCCCAATCTGTGTAAAATATCTGTGTAAAAAAGTTATAAAAGGAAATGACCTCACATGCAATAAAAGAACTTTGTATTTTTCGGTTCGTCTTAATAGTTATTTTATCTGTGACTTGTGTTATTTAACTTTGTGCTTCCTTTTTTGCCAGATGAGGAGGATGACTCAGCTGCTAAAGGCGATTTATGGTGAAAAATTGTATAAATCTAAGAACCACCCTGACTGGGTTAAATTGGCAGAGAAGCCCTCTTACCCGGTCATGCTAGCGCAGAGAACAAACGAGTGCGGAATCTATGTTCTGAGGTTGACGCAGTTGTATGACGGCCAATGTCTAGTTGAGAAGATTGTCAAATCCGACGTAATACCTTCTCTGTTTCTTCTTTTCTTGTTACCTACTTTATTTTTTGATGTTTTCACTTTTTTGTTCTTATGACAACCTTTTTTTAATCAGTGGTCTGCATTTTTTTAATTATCTTTTCAGCCTGCTTTTGAAGGTTGGAAGGCGGAGTACATCTTCCAGCTGCTGTTCAATCCTTCGAACATGTTGTATTATGAAGACATGCCGCCTGAGCTACGAGATTGCAAACCTCGGGCTTACTTCCCTGTCGCAGTCGCAGATGCCGTAACAGTTATTTGGCATTTGTTTTTCCTGGGTAAAAGCCTGTGTATGGACAAGGACTAGGGTTCATGTTGTGTACTGTGTGCTGTCTAATATAGATAATGTATAAAAAGAATTTTTTCTGTTGTTCTGTTTCGTTTGCTTTTTGCAGCAGCGTATATGGACGAATTTGTGTGTGTATTTTATATAAACAACTAATATAGTATATATATATATATATGTATATTGTCGGGGCAGGCTGATCTGGCCCACGAACACCTATGGGACCGGCGGACCGAGCCCCTTTCGGTTCGGCGGGGAGCGGAGGTCACACGAAGAGCAGATCGAGGCGAAGCACACGAGAGGTTTACCCAGCTTCGGAGCTCTCCGGAGAGATAACACTCCTACTGCTGCATGTCTGAGTGTATTGAGTTCTTGCTCAGGAGCGCTGAGTGCTACAGTACACACAAGCTGCTAACGAGACTGAGCGTGAGTGTTCCCTCCTCCCCCTACGTTGCGCATGGGCCTCCTTTTATATGCTAAAGGGGTCTCCGACAGGTGGCAACGTAGACAAGGGTAAAAATGGAAAAGGAGTGGTTGGTACAACTACTTGTACAGTGTATCATACCTAACCCTGACGGCAGGGGACAAAGGCATTAAATGCAGGTCTACGTCGCCCTAACAGTGCAGAAAGGGACCGTCAGGGGCGCCACCGCTTGCCAGATGGCAATCTTGTCAGCGCCGCTTGCCACCGCGCTCCGCTGGCCGCCTGACCTCTTGCCCTGTAGCGCTGGAAGGTCGAGGCGACACGTTAGTGGATGTGCTGGAGCGCAGTGCTGAGTGGTGGTCTGCTGCGGCAAGCGCCTTTGCCGCGGTTGTTGTCTTGTCGCGTCCGGAAGCTTGTCGCTCATCGGGCCTTCCCGGCAAGCTCCTCTTGCCGGGCCTTGCTTCCTAGGGTGCCTTGGGTGGCCTTCCCGGCAAGCTCCTCTTGCCAGGGCCTTGTCTCCTTGGCTTGAATACTTTGTTCTTGAATGGCTCCAAAGGAACCACGGAGGACCTTGGCGGTCACCCGGTAAGCCTTGCCGCGGAGGGCTGCAACTGCTCGTGCACAAGTTCGGGATACTAGGGTACCCCTACTCTAGTACACCGACAGGAGCCCCCGGGCCTGGGCCACACACGGTGCCGAGCGCTGTTGGTCCAGGCCCAAAACAGTGGCATGTGCACGCGGCCCGGGTCACTGTAACTCACCCGGACCCACCACGCCCTCCACGAACGGCAGCGCAGCGTCCGAATGCGGCATCGTGTGAGAGATTGTGGGTGGTTTCTTTATTCGAAAACGAACGTCTGCCCCTCCCTCTTTATAAGCAGGGAAACAGGGCAGTCCGCCCATCTCGCCAGATTGCCGTCAATCTCGAAAAACCCCGCTGCTCCCCCTTCTTCCCAAGGCTGAAGAGAGAGCAGCGCTCCGCCCCCCATCGCCACAAGCATCACCAACGCTGTCGATCTCCCTCACCACCTCCGCCATGGCTCCGAAAGCCGACAAGGGGAAGGCCGTGAAGTCGGCCGAGGCGCAGTGGCTTGCAGCGCTGCGGAAGGAGTGGGCAATCTTTCTCCCCCAGCTCGCCGCGAGGGAGCTGAGGGAGTACTACTACCTCTTCTGGTCGACGGAGACGCGAGCGCATCCGCGCACGAAGGTACTCCCAGCTGCTGCTTCGGAACTAGCTCCGAATGGGTACCCTTTCTTCGCGCTGTTCTTCTACTGTAGGCTCTGCCCGCCTTTCTCTGAATTTTTCTGCGATATCATGAACACCTACGGGTTCCGCCTCCTTGACTTCACCCCCAATGTTGTTCTGAACATGGCAGTTTTCGCACATCTCTGCGAAAACTTTGTCGGAGTCCATCCAAATGTAGCCCTTTTCCGCCACTTCTTTATGCCCCGAGTTGAGAGAGGGGAGCCTCTTGCTGGCGGAATCGCTTGGATCTCAAGGATTGGCAAGAAGGAAGCTTATCTGGAGGGAGAGCTCCGCAGCAAGTGGGAGGAGTGGAGGGCAGATTGGTGCTGTATTGTCGAGGAGAACCCGCAGCCATTTATCGCCCAGCGCCAAACCCCAATAGTGCGCGGCAACGATTGGAGCAACGTGGCACCGGAAGACGCTAGACTGAAGATTGCCGTCACCCGGATCCTACACCTCACGCTTGCCGGGCTCACTGTAGGCGCCGTTGGCGCATATTTCCTTCGTCGCCGCATCGCCCCCTGCAGGAGAGGAGGAGACCCGCCTGGGAGCTCCGGAACGCGGCGGATATCATGAGGCTGCGCCCGGGCCTCAACTTCAATTTCACATCACAGGCCCGGATGCGATGCTCTTGGAGCTGTTCAAGCCCGATCCTGATCATCCCGAAATGTTCAGGTTGCCGAAGGGTGTCGTTCCGCTGTGCAACAATTCCTCGCTCGACCGCATCCGTGCAATGATGCCGTTGTGCGACTCGCATGGAATCGTTCCAACCTGGCAAGAGCCTGCAGATGACGTCGTGCGAGTGTTCTTTGACTGCTGGGAGAAGTGCCGGTCCGCCCGATAAATGTAAGAGCCTCACCCGCGACACCACCGATGATGAGATGCAGCAGACGCCATACCGAACTAGAAGAAGCGGCAGAAAGGCTGCCATGGGCGAAGTTCGGATTCACCGTGGAGGAGGCAGAGGCAGCAGAGGCGGCAAGCCTTGTCGGCGAAGGGAGTTTGCCGGGCGAGGAGGAGCTTGCCGAGCTCAAGCCGAGTCGAGCAAGCCACGAGGGCGCCTCCTCCCCACCTTCAAACAGCTTGCCGCGAGCGAAGCCCCAGCTCCACCAAGAAGGCGTCTTCGCAAGGCCGGAGACGAAGCGGGCGGCAGACGGGCCAACAACCTGGCTACATGACGCGCTCCACCGCGGCAAGCATCGCTGTTGCTGGAGCACCTCACGCCACTGCAACTGGAGCGGGCCCTCGCAGACCACCGTTCTGCTCCCACCAAGCGGCCAAGGGAAACTACTCCTCCGCCTCGTCGTGCATCGGAGGCGGGCTGAATTTGATCTCTCCGGCCAGCTCCGACGAGGAAGAAGAAGAGTAAGATTCTTTGCAGCATTTGTAGTTATTCGGCTTGTTGCTTTGTCTTGTATCTGATTTGCTTCACTCTGAACCCATTCCTTTTCAGGACGCTGGCCCAGAGAGCGTCGAAGAGAGCCAAGGCCCCGGTGATTGTCATCGAGGACGAACCCACCATGACAGCAGGAGGCGCGTCCGAGACCACCTTGCCGGACGCGGCAACTCTTCCTCAAACCAGCCCCCAGCGCAGCCCCCAGCGTAGAAGTATATGGTTTACTTCCTGCTTTTAGGCGTGCATGGGTGCCCTTTCTTTGCCGATATCTCGATCGCTGATTTGTGTAGGAGCAGAGCAGCCTTACCGGGAGTGCCTCAAGCCGCCTCCCCGACATGCCTTCTGCTTCGACTACACCGCCAAGGGAGCGTTCTCCGGCAAGGGAGACTTCTCCGGCAAGGGACAGCTCTCCGGCAAGGGACAGCACCAGCGATCCCCTAGCGGCGGAGACCATGACTGCGGACCCTAGCACAGGTAATCCTCCTGCTTAAAAACTTTCCTTGTGTTCTTCTTCTTCTGATTTTCTTTTTGAATATTTGCTTGACTTTTCTTCATTTTCCGGTCGTCAAATCCATCCGCCACAGAGCCAATGGAGACCGAGGCCGCCGGCGAGGAGGACGCACGCGGCAATACTGACGACGCCGCTGCCATCGGAGAAGGAGCTGGAGCTGACGAGCCCGCCGATGAAGAGGCCGCCAAAGCTGCCGCCGCAGAAGCTGGCGAGGGGTCCGACGATCGCACTGACGGCCCTGAGGCCGCAGGAGCGCCAGGCGCTACGCTGACCGCCGATCCCTCCGCCGCTGCGGCATCGTCGGGCTCCGAAGAGCCCCAGCCCGGCGCCTATTTGAAGGCCGGCGATGGCGTCTTCATCATGCTCCCATGGGCGTCGAGCTCCAGGGCGCCGGCCGAAGGAGAAACTTTTGATGAAGAGCTGATCGCCTCCGCTGGACTGACGCTGGTCGACGCACCAAGCAGCAAAGAAGCGGCGAGCTCGAGGAGGAGCAAACGCCGGAAGCTGCCGCCGCTTACCGCTACCGACAAGCCAAGTTGGAATCCCGGAAGCGCTTGTCGCGAAGGCGGGAGCAGACATCGAGAAGCGCACGGAGGAGCTCCGGGGCCTCAACCAGGAAGCTCTCCGGTCTTTGGCAGAGGAGCGGGAGTGACTCGCCGAGGAGCGCAAAGCATTCCTCCTCGAGAAGGCCGAAGCTGAGGAGCAACAGCGGCTTGTCGCCGAGAAGCTATCTGCGCAGGAAGGCGAGTTGGCGCAGAGGAAGGTTAATCTTGACAGCCATGAGGAGGATCTAGCTTCTGGCGAGAAAACATTTGGCGGGGCTCTCAAGGAAGCAAAGGATGCTGCCGCAGCTGCCGAGGCCGCCAAGAAGGAGCTGGAGACGAAGGTGGTGCAGCTGGAGGCCAATCTCAAGGAGAGCGGCGAAGGGCTTGCTGCACTCAAGCATGAGCGCGAGAAGGACGCCTACACTCTTGGCGAGCTGCAGGGCCGTCTCGCCGAGAGGAGCAAGGAGCTCAGCGCCGCCAAGGACTCCAACGCAGATCTTGAGTTGAAGCCGACCACCTTGACTCGGGGCTGGACGGCGCCAAGGAGGCGGAGGTGGCCTTGAAGGAGAAGATCAAGGCCGATGAGGCGCTGGCGAAGTCTTCTTGCCGCCCAGAATACCTTTAGGGAGAATGTGGAGCACTGGACCGAGGGTCTCGTGGATGTTGCCGCAGCCATCGGCTGTGAGCCCCAGCAGCTGGGGATGGTGGATCTTGGATATTCCTCTGATGAGCACCTCCGACCCAGCGCCAAGCTCAGCTTGTTCTTCAAGGGCGTGGTGACGGCCCTCCAGTGACTCCGGGAAGAAATCCCAAAGCGGCTGGCCGAGGAGTCGCACCAGATCTGGCGCTGGAGCTCTTCAAAAGGTCTTGATGAAGGTGGCCTTCCGCAATCCAGGCCTCAACCTCACCAACGTCCTCAAGTCCTTGCACGGATGCTGATGTGGAAGCGCTCAAGACCCTTGTCGCACCCATCGTGGATAGGGTGAGCGGGATCAAGAGGGTTGAGGGCGATCGTAGATTAGGCCTCCCGCTTTCTCTTTTTCTTGCCGCTGTTGGTCATGTTATGAGAACAATCTATTAGAGCTGCGACAAGCTATCTTGTAATATAACTCTATTTCGGGTAGCAATTGCTATGTTATTTCCTTTACTTGGTTCCTTCCTTCGTATGTTTTTGCCCCACGCTTTTAGGGAACTTGTCAGCACACAGGCATGGCATGAAAGGCCGAGTGCGGACGTCGGCTGCTTCGGCAAGGTGCCATTCTTGACAAGAAACCTTGTCGCAACTAGTCGCAGCTCACTTAAGTTGTTGAGCGGACTCGAAACAAAGTAAGGGCGCAACTAGCTATGAGTTGGTTCCTCTGTGCACAGGTTTTCCATACAAAGTACGGTCGTTCGAGGAAGATAACTTAAAAATTTTAAAACTGATTGCTCAAACTTTAGCAACTTAGCTTTTCCGCTGCTTGCTTCTGGTAAGGCTAGACTTCCTTGAACGACGCTTGGTCCACACCATTATCTTCTCCTTTCCCCGGCAAACTTGTGGGCGAGGGAACCTTCCTTTCTTTGAGAAAGAGAAAGAAGAGAAAATAAAGATATGGAGCCTTATGGCTCGTTATTGCTTACCGGGGTAGGTGCTGCACAAAGTGTCAGATAATGCATGCAAAATAGAAGTAGAAAGCATGAAATTGACAAGATGTGCGAAGCACATTAGCTTCACTTATGCACGGGTCTGCATACCGACTTTGTACAAAGGATTACATGCAACATCGGCAAGACTTGTACAAAAGGTGGTTGCCGGAACGGGTTCCGCAACCGCGCTTCACGGGTCTTCTGAAGATGCTCAATGTTCCAGGAGTTGCTCACCGGAATGCCATCTTCGGTCTCAAAGCGGACAGCGCCGAGAGCCTAGTGACTCGCTTTCACCCGTAAGGGCCTTCCCACTTCAAGGCGTCAACTTGTTGGAATTCTTGGCGGACTGAACGTGTCGAAGAACAAGGTCGCCTTCCTCAAGACTTCTGGCATTAACTGCGGCTATGGTAGCGGCGCAAAGCTTGTCGGTATCGAGCAGCTCAGACAGCAGCTGAAGACGATCCTCCTCAAGGAGCAGCGCGTCATCTTGTCGCAATCGCTCTTGCTCAAGCTCATCATAAGCGAGCACTCGAGGTGATCCGTATCACGAAGTTCCATGGGAGAACTGCCTCGCTCCATATACTAGAGCGAAAGGTGTCTGGCCAGTGGCTCGATTTGGCGTCGTTCTGATCGACCAAAGAACCACCGGCAGCTCCTCAATCCAGTTCTTTCCGCACTTGTGCAGCCTGTCGAAAGTTCTGGTCTTGAGCCCGCGCAGCACTTCAGCATTTGCCCTCTCCGCTTGATTGCTACTTTCTGGATAAGCAACAAAAGCGAAGCAGACCTTGGCGCCAAGATCTTGGACGTACTGCATGAAGGTGCGGCTCGTGAATTGCGTGCCATTGTCGGTGATGATCCTCTTAGGGATTCTGAAACGGCAAACAATCGACCTAAAGAACTTGATCGCCGATTGTCTTGTCACCTTCCTCACTGCTTCCACTTCCAGCCACTTTGTGAACTTGTCGATTGCAACGCATAAGTACTCAAAGCCCCGACAACTCGGGAAAGGGGCCGAGGATGTCGAGCCCCTGCACCGAAAATGGCCAGGATAAAGGGATCGCCCGGAGAGCTTGAGCTGGCTGGTGAATCTGCTTGGAATGGAACCGCACGCTTCACACTTGGTTACTTGTGCGGTTGCATCCTCGAGGGCTGTCGGCCAAAAGAAACCTTGCTTAACGCTTTGCGGCAAGTGCTCGCGCCAATGTGGTGACCACATATGCCTCCATGTATCTCTCGCCAACAGCTTTTGTCCGTCTTCCCGGTGAATACACTTCAATTTCACACCGTTGAGTCTTCTTACATACGGTGTGTTGTCGACAAACTGGTACATACTTGATCGCTGGGCTACTCTCTACGCTTCTTCTTGCTCTTCGGGAAGTTCTCTGTCGAAGGAAGCGGACAATCTGCTTGTGCCCATCTTTGGAGCTTGCGGCTCGACAACAAGGACTAAAGGCACATCTCGCTGCTGCGGAACATCTGCTTCCACGGCGAGAACTGCGGCTCAGCCGCAGCTTGACGTTCCCGCAAGCTTGCCGGAGCAAAACTTGTCGGGAGCGCTCGCTTCAACGAAACAAACCCTAGGGCTTGCCGAGCAGATCGCTTCCTCGGCACCCTTTGGTGTTGATCTTGGGGACCTTCTTGACGGGCGACTTCGGGAAGCTCTGCCGGAAAATAGTCACCAGAGATCAACTTCCTCTTCTTGCTCTGTCCGGTTGATGGCGTTACAGACGGTTGAGTCAGCTTGAGCACAAAAATCCCTGGTTCCACAGGTAGCTTAAGTGCAGCGCACTTCGACAGGCCATCGGCAATGTCGTTCTGAGCTCTTTTTAATATATTCCATCTGTAGGCCGTCAAAGTGTTCTTCTAGCTTTCTCACTTCATCAACATAAGCTTCCATCAACGGACTCTGATAACTCTTGTTCACTTGGCGGATGACAAGCTGTGAGTCACCCCTGACAATGAGCTTCTTGATTCCAAGGTTCATCATGCGATCTCGAGACCGACAAGCAAACCTTCATACTCTGCAGATTGTGTGTTGCTTGCTCCTTGGGAAAGTGCATCCGGACTACGTGCTTGAGGTGCTCTCCGTGGTGCAACAAGTAGCACGCCGCACCGGGCGCCTTTGCAGCGAGAAGGCACCATCAAAGTACATCAGCCACTCTTTGCTTGCCTCCTTGACGGGTATGCTCGTTTCGAATTTCCTCATCTTGTGTTGGCGTCCATTCTGCTATGAACTCCGCCAATGCTCGCTTTGGATAGTTGAAGTGCTCTCAAACTTGAGGCCAAAGCTTGACAGTTCCGGTGCCCACTCGACAATCCTGCTGTTGCCTCCGGATTTTGGCAAGATCCTCTTCAGCGGAAAACGAGTGACGATCGTGGATCTCATGTGCCTGGAAGTAATGGCGCAGCTTTCTCGAGGCCATGAGGAGGCCGAAAAGCATTTTTTGCACACCAGAGTACCTTGACCTAGCCCCCTGCAGAAGGGAACTGACAAAGTAAACTGGGTGCTGCACCATTCTTTTCTGCATCTTCTCATGCGTCTGCGCAGATCTATCCTTGTCGGGACCAGAGCTTGCCGGTGAAGCCCCCTGCTCGTCGCTGGATGCATCTGCCATAGTTGCTAGCTCATCATCCGCCTCCCTCTCCGCTACTAACGCAGCACTAACCACTTGATTGGTTGCCGCTATATATAGCAACAACTTCTCTTGTGGCCTAGGTGCGACAAGTGTTGGAGTGGAGGACAGTATCTCTTCAAGTCTCGCAGTCAAGCAGCCTCCGCTTCCGGAGTCCATTTCATCGGACCTGCCTTTTTCAAAATTTTGAAAAATGGCAGGGCGCGCTCAGCAGACCTAGAGATAAACCTGCTGAGAGCAGCTACGCAACCGACAAGTCTTCGTACATCCTTGACGCGCTTTGGTGCTTCAATCTGCTCAATGGCCTTGATCTTGTCGATTGGCTTCAATTCCCCGGCCGAGACACGAAGAACCCGAGAAGCTTGCCGGAAGGGACTCCAAACACACACTTCTCAGGGTTGAGCTTGAGGTTGATCTTGCGCAGATTTGCAAAGGTGTCATCTAAATCTTGAATCAGAGTCGCCTTGTCCTTGCTTTTGACCACTATGTCATCCATGTAGGCTTCCACATTTACGTGCATTTGCGGCTCAAAAGCCGCCATGGACTACTCTTGCAAATGTTGAACCAGGTATTCTTTAATCCGAAAGGCATCCGTGACGAAAACAGTATGTGCCACATGGGGTGATGAATGCGGTCTTCTCCTCATCGTCTTCTCGCCATGAAGATCTGATGATATCTCGAGTATGCATCCGTAAATGAAAGCAAATCACATCCGCCGTGGAGTCAACAATCTGGTCGATGCGCGGCAAGGGAAATGGGTATTTGGGACAAGCTTTATTGACATCGGTAAAGTCGATACAAAGCCTCCATTTCCGCTTGCCTTATGCATAACCATGTGATTGGCCAACCACGAGGGATGGAGCACTCGACAAGGCCTCGCTGCTTCCAATTTCTTGATTTCTTCTGCGATGAATTCTTGGCGCCCACCGCTTGCTTCGACTTTCGCTTGACGGGCCGCGATGAGGACAAACGGCAAGATGGTGCTCAATTACTTTCACGGGAACACGGGGATGTCGACGGTTGCCACGCAAACACGCCGACGTTCGCCAGGAAAGCAACGAGCGCGCCTTCCTATTTAGGGTCGAGAGTGGCACTGATGGTGAAGGTACCACCAGTGCCGTCCTCCTTGGTGGACACCTTCTTGGTCTCTGGTGGAGCTGCCATCGTCTTCTTACACTTGCCGGTGGAGCTCGATGGTGCCTCCTCAACGGTAGCGCAGCACTCCGAAGAGGTGCGCTTGCCGGAGTGGGCATCAGAGTTCTTGCCGGACTTGGTCTTCTTCTTCGCCCCGGGAGCTTCAGCGGCAAGTGGCTTGCAATCTGCTGCAGCTGCTGCTTCCAGAGATCTTGTCGGTGCAGATAAGAGCATCCTTCTTGTCGCCAGGACAGAGATGACACTTATCGGCCTGGCATCTTCAAAGATGTTGTATGCATAGTGAGAGGCTGCCATGAATTTGGCGAGTCTTTGGACGGCCAAGTATCCCATTGTAAGGCAATGGAAAGTCAAGAACGTCAAAAGTGACCCTCTCAGTCCTGAAGTTCAACTTCGCTGCCAAATGTCACCGCAACGTGATCTTTCCCTTTGGCTTGCTCCTTCCGGATTGATTCCTTGGAATGTGCCGGTCTCTTCGAGCTCGCCATCGAGGATCTGGAGTTTCGGAGCACCGCGGAGGAGATCAGTTCAAGCCGCCCCGCCATCAACTAGCATCTTAGTGACCTTGAGGTTGCGGATAGTTGGTGAAACCAACATCGGCAAGCACCCGACCGCAGCTACGCGATCGTGGTGGTCCTCAATATCAAAGATGATAGGCGTCTTTGGACCATTTCGTAGGCTTGCGTGACTCGACAGATGGTTACGCCGCATTGACTTCCCGCATCCATCGCTTGAGCTGGCGGTGTGAAGTATGCAGAGAAGCACCGCCACAACGCATGTGACCTCTCGTGGCTTTCTCTCGAACTCCTGCTCATCGGTCTCGTCATCGTCCATATCTTCATCATCGTCATCGTCTTCATCCTTGTCGCGCCACGGGAGGTCTGCATCTCCTTCTTGCCGCTTGCCCTTGCCGCGGCGTCCTCCTCGGCCGGACGTTTCTTGCTAGCTCCTCCAGCACCTTCACTGGCCTTCTCCTTGTCATGTCGTTCAGATTCAGCCTTACGCTGCTTTCGACAAGCTGCTCGACCTTTTGCAGCTCCGGAGGTCATGGCCCTTGGTGCGGTGGATCTTCTTGATCGCTTGTTGAGTCGCCCCGCTTGTCGGCGATCGCCATACCGGCTTTGGCGATTGGTGCCGCAACCTTCTTGCCGGAGCTACCAGCTTTGGCTTTCTTGGTGCCACCTCCGTTGCCGGACTGCTCAACAACTAGCACATCTTTGCCTTTCTTCTTCTTGTTGCTCCGCCGCCGGTTTTTCTTTGCCGGGGCGGTCTCCTCACTATCAGATCCTCCCGCTTCAAGATTCTCTCCGGGAGTCTCCTCCCTTCCTCAAAGACGTGCACACTTGTCGGCCAGGGCATATAGCTCATCGACGCCTCTCGATCCTGCAGACATCGCCATCTCCTCCCGCATCCTGCGGTTTCGCACGCTCGATGTAACGCGGCCGACATCATGGCAGGGTGGACATCTGGGATGTTGTCTTTGTCTGTGGCTGAATCTCTGAATGTACTTGCTAGGGCTCTCCTTCCTTCCGGGCGGCAGATGAAGGTCGCTTTCTTGGCCATGGGGCTTGTGGTCACCAGAAAGGCGCCGACAAACCGATGGCATAGATCTGCCCAAGAGGATATGGAGTTGTCCGGCAAGTGCATGAGCCAGATCTCGACATTGGGCTTGAGCACTAGCGGGAAGTAGTTGGCCAGGATCTTGTCGCTCGCCCCGCAGCCTGCACCGCGATGGTGTAGATCTTGAGGAACTTCGACGGATGCGCCTTGCCGTCGTGCATTTCTCTGCACGCCTCGCTTGAAATTCTTCTTGCTGGGCCACTGGACTTGCCGCAGCTCACGAGTGAACGCAGGGCAACCTACCGCGTACGGCAAGTCGTCTGGTTCCCCTGGCGCATGCATGTCGATAGAGGGCCCAGCGCGCTGGTCGGATTGACGCCGCGCTTCTCCTCGGCGCTCGATGCGAGTTCGAGCGTCTTCTTGCTCACGTTCGTGAAGAACTTGGCGCTGATCGCGACGAGCTCGTGGATCTGATGATGCGGTGGAGTCCCTGTCGAGGTGGATCCGGCGAGTCGGCGATCTTGGCCTTCGGGGCGGAGAGTGCATGGTGGTTGCACCCCACGGTTTGCCGCCACCGGCTCGTGTTTGGCAGTCTGCCGGGCAGCGATGCACTCGGCTGCAGCTGACGTCGCCGTTAGCAAAGCCGATGAGACTACGAATGGTGGCCCTCCATTCATCGACCTTTGTCGGCTGTTGGAGGGTAATCCAGAGCAGTTGAGCTCTCGCCAAAGCTTCGCTGGAGTGGTGGGTGGCGATGGCGAACGGCGTAAGGAGCGGATATGCTCGGACTTCTAACTATGTTAGAAGGAGCAGTATCCCGCCCAGCGACTGCCTTTCGCCGCGCCAACATGTTGGCGTGCATGCTGGTCTTGAGCATCCCGAGATCCACTAGCTCGATCTTGGTCCAACAAGCGTATGGCGTTGTGAATACCATGACGCTGTCGGTCCCGCGCCTCTGAGACGGGCGCGGTGCGTCTGACGCCGAGGTCTGCGCAGCCTTGTCCTTGGACTTGGCAGCACCATGGGCTCCTGTCGACGTCCATTCTTCCGGCGTCTACCCCACCACCCGCTTTGCTCCGGTGGTGGTGGGTTCGACGCGACGGAACATCCGCCGCCAAGCCTTCTTCTTTGGTGGCATGTCGATGAAGATGATGAAGAAGATCTAGCTCGTGTGGACGCCGGATCAGGTTCACACAATCTCGACGCTTCTACCGGGCGCGCCAAAGATGTCGGGGCAGGCTGATCTCGCCCATTTAACACCTATGGGACCGGCGGAACGAGCCCTTTCGTTCGGGCGGGGGGCGGAGGTCGCACGAAGAGCAGATCGAGGCGAAGCACACGCGCGGTTTACCCAGCTTCGGAGCTCTCGGGGAGATAACACTCCTACTGCTGCATGTCTGAGTGTATTGAGTTCTTGCTCAGGCGCGCTGAGCGCTACAAAGACACACAAGCTGCTAACGAGACCGAGCGTGAGTGTTCTATGGCTTCCCCCCTACGCTTGCGCATGGGCCTCCTTTTATATGCTAAAGGGGTCTCGGCAGGTGGCAACGTAGACAAGGGTAAAATGGAAAAGGAGTGGTTGGTACAGCTACTTGTACAAGTGTATCATACCTAACCTCGACGGTAGGGGACAAAGGCATTAAATGCCCGCTTCACGCCACCCTAACGGTGTAGAAATGGACCGTCAGGGCGCCACCGCTTGCCGATGGCAATCTTGTCGGCGCCGCTTGCCACAGCGCTCCCGTCAAGACGGCCTCTTGCCACTGTGGCGCTGGAAAGGTCAGGCGACACGTTAGTGGATGTGCTGGAGCGCAGTACTGAGTGGTGGTCTGCGGCAAGCGCCTTTGCCGCGGTTGTTGTCTTGTCGCGTCCGGAAGCTTGTCGCTCACTGGCCTTCCGGCAAGCTCCTCTTGCCGAGGCCTTGCTTCCTAGGTGCCTTGGGTGGCCTTCCCGGCAAGCTCCTCTTGCCGGGGCCTTGTCTCCTTGGCTTGAATACTTTGTTCTTGAATGGCTCCAAAGGAACCATGGAGGACCTTGGCGGTCACCCGGCAAGCCTTGCCGCGGAGGGCTGCAACTGCCCGTGCACAAGTTCGGGATATTAGGGTACCCCTACTCTAGTACACCGACATATATATTTTTTATTTGTTGACGACTATGTTCTGTGCGAACTGACATTTATCACGCTTATATGTATCATACGTGTCCCAGAAACTGCATTGCATGTGATGCCGAACTTCTTCATCCAACAAAAAGCACCGCATTGGTCTACAGGTTTGTGCTGCACCTGTATTTGTTTGCAGCACTTGCTGCAACCCCTGTATTCATGTGTGTACCCCGAAACTGCATTGCTTTATGATACTGCACTGCTTTGTCTAACCAAATGCACTTCATTGTCTAAAGTTACGTCATGCAGTTTTTTTATTGTTTGTATGGTAGGGTGGACCCCCCCCCCCCAATTTTTATTTGTCTATAGGTTTGTATTGCACCTGTATTCCCTGTACTTAGCGCACCTCATGCGTTAGCGCGAAGCCGAGCAGGGGGGTAGGAGGGGGGGTCGTGACCCCCCTCCCCACCCCCCTGCGAGGCCAAGCCTGGAACGAGCCGGAGCAGGCGGCGACGCGGGCGTGCCATGCACCCACTGCATGCGAGGAGATTCCGGCCACACCCCTGTTACCTCCCTGTCTATCTTAGGGGTGTGGCTCTGGGGTTCATTCGTCCTAGGGTTGGAAAAATAGAATGTCCACACTGCGCTTGTCAACCAAGCGCATTGCGACCCCCTCCCACCCCCTGCGAGGCCGAGCCTGGAACGAGCCGGAGCAGGCGGCGACACGGCGTGCCGCAGCGCCGCATTCGTAGGCGAGTCCATCACACCCTGTCGCCTCCTTGTCTATCTTAGGGGTGTGGCCCTGGGGTTGCGTGCATCCTATGGGTTGGAAAAAAAGAATGTCCGTGACTACATTTGTCAACCAAGCGCGATCAAGGCGAAGCTAGCTGAGGCCGAGCAAGGTGGAGGGGGTCGTGACCCCCCTCCCCACCCCCCTGCGAGGCCGAGCCTGAAACGAGCCGGAGCAGGCGGCGACAGGGCGTGCCGCAGCGACGCATGCGTAGGCGAGTCCGTCACACCCCCGTCGCCTCCGTGTCTACTCTTAGGGGTGTGGCTCTGGGGTTGCGTGCGTCCTAGGGCTGGAAAAACAGAATGTCCACACTACGCCTGTCAACCAAGCGCACTGCATGCGTTAGCGCGAGGCCAAGCAGGGGGTGGGAGGGGGGTCATGACCCCGCTTCCCACCCCCCTGCGAGGCCGAGCCTGGAACGAGCCGGAGCAGGCGGTGACGCGGTGTGCCGCAACACCGCGTGCGTAGGCGAGTCCGTCACACCCCATCGCCTCCCTGTCACACCCCGTGCGCCTGTCAACCAAGCCAGGGTGTGATGTGGGATTGCGCCATTGTAGCCAAGTGAAAAGATTCACCAAGTGGAGGAGGCAGTTTGACTCGGGCTTGCCGTGGTAGTGTTCTTGATTGGCTGGAAAAACAATCGTCGAAGCGAACTGCAATGCTTTATTGACAGCACATCTTCCGTCCCATACCGAACTGCACGGCGGACTGCATTTTTTAGGTTGGGGGGGGGGTACTGGAGTTACTTGCTAGTTGTGTGTCGTTGGGCTTGTTTGTTTTTTAGAAATAATTATTTAATGATCTGCGATTAGTTTGTGGGAAATGCTGCAGTCAAAGTACACCTTTTTTGGGCCCTTTTTCTTTGGTAACATAAGCCTTTATTGATTGTCCTTCATTCTTGGTAACATAATTTTCATTAACTCCCCTTTAATTTTCAGTTTTGACCTTTTTGCATTCCTCTTCTATAAATGTAGGCCAACTTGTACCTTCCTTTGCAGTTCATTTCTCCTCTAGCCGCAACTTCTCTCCTTTCTGCAGCCTCTCTTTATTTTTTCCTTTTCTAGGTTTTTATTCGATGGCTCCAGGCCCCTGCGTGAATCTCTCCTGCTGCGGCCATGTTTGTGGTGTGCCGATGCACTGCGATTGCTCAGCTTGCTCCCAGGCCCGTCGTGCTAGTCGTGGGGGTAAGGTCTTGTGCCGAGCTGGGCGAGCGGAGCAGCTTGCATATGGCATAGTATTCACGGAAGGATTGGATATGGGCCACATCCACGTTGTTGCGTTCTATTCCGCCCTGCTTCGCCGTGGCCTTGGTCAAGACAAGTCCTTTTTCCATCACCACGCCAACAGATGTGGAGACTCACTACAAGATGGTATTTTTCGCTTGATCTGATTTTTCTTTGTGTTTTCAATTTTTTGTATAATTCCGTGCATTTGTGTCTGAACTTCTAGTTTTTTAGGAGCGCACTTATTTTGTTTTATTGAAGTGTATTGCACTGTGTACTTATATCTTGTTTTTATTTTTTTGCTTATATGCATGGAGCTCGTGTTTTAGTTTGCATGGTTACAATATGTGAACTGCATAGATATTAGATGAGCACTACTGGTTTTCACAATTTTCCCCGCTTGTACGGTGTGGTAGTCTCAAGAACTTCATGATAGTTAGAAGCGTACTGCTTGTTTGCAAGTTCCGTACTGCATATTAGATTGCGTTTAATATGTACTGCTTGTTGGACTGTTGTACACTTCATCTAGCTCGTGTCTGTACTGTGTGTAGGTTTTTACTAGTCTGTGCAAAGTATGAGAATTGTACTGCTAGTATCGTCGCCAAACAGTTTTAATTTTTTGCGTAAAATCCCCAACGAGCTGTTAGGTATCTCCGGCTCAAGAAGAAGGGAATTCTCCAAGTTGTTCTTGGTAATGGACGCCTGAAACCAGCCAAGTACCATGTAGGCGTTGACGGGCGGCTGTGTCTGTAGAAATGCTGGAAGGAATTTGTTATTGATAGTGGCCTGAAGTCTGAGCAGGTTGTTGTCCTCAACTTCTTTGAACTCGAGGATCGTACAGTTAGAATCACGTTTGACGTGATTGGTTAGAATCACGGTTGATTTGTAATAAGTACTTTTGCGTGTAAAACGCTTCATCTGTTGATGTGTTTTGTAATAAGTACTTTTGTTATCTGAACTGCTTCAATTATTATTCAGAACTTCGTGATTCCAGTGAGCTAACTGCATTTTTTCATGGGTTTGTGGATCAAAATGTGTCAATGTTTACTCTAGACTGCTATATATATGGTATACTCTATACATCATTTCTCTTTACATGGTTTAGTTGAATAAATCATACTCAGCAGGAAATTTGTGTTTACACAAAATTTTAAACTGATACATAAGTCGTACAGATAAGCAAACTGCTATGTATATGATTAATTTATCGAAGTTCATCTATTTGGTCGTTAACCTCCTGTTTCATCGCGGTGACTAGAGCGTGTCTAATGTCGCACTTTCTTTTGTTTTCCGTGGCGGTGTTGCTGGTTCTTGTTTCTGCACCGTTGTGTTTGTAGCCCCCTCACGTGCTGGTTGATGGCGGCTTTCGTTTTCCAAATACCGTGAATTGCATCCTTGTTTGCTCCTTGCGTCTTTGGTTGATGGCGGCTTTCGCTTTTCCAAATACCGTGAACTGCATCCTTCTTTGCTCCTCGCGTGCTGATTGATGGCGGCTTTCGTTTTCCAGCGCTATGAACTGCATCCTTTCGTGCTCCTACCTTGTTTTTTGATCGTGGTGTCATTGTCAGTTGTTTCTGTACAGCAGCATTCCCTTGTGGTGGTCTTGTGGGCATTGTTTCTTCATGTTCTTCATCCTCTTCACTGTATTCACTCTCTTCTTCCTCTTCTTCATCTGCTTCTTCATAAGACACTCCTTCTTCAGTTTCTTCATGTTCTTCGTCCTCTTCACTCTCTTCTTCCTCTTCCTCCTCTTCTTCATGTGCTTCTTCATAAGCCATCTCTTCTTCAGTTGTGTCGCCATCTTCTTTGATTTCATCTTCTTCGTCTTCCTCGTTTTTTGATCTTGTTCTTTGGGGCAGGTTCTTGAATTGTGTCTCTTCCTCTTTTTGCAGATGCTACAACGTCTCGGTTTCGTCCATTTCTTAGTGTTGTGAGTGGAATATCTGTTTGGTTGTGCATCGCCATGTCCTCGGTTTTCTTGTTCATTTCTTTTTGTACATGTCCAGGAATTGTGGTCACTGATTTCATTACATGTCTTGCACCTTCTTATTCCCAGTGGGTGACCATCACTGTCCAGCTCAGGCTGTGGCTTACTATTTTTGTCATCATTTTTCTCCTTACATGCAACCTTTTTACGGGTTAACGGCCCTTTCTTCCTTCCTCTTGTGTTTGAAACAGGAGGTGGAAGAATTGTTTCTTTTTTGATAGCACCAGTTGTGCTGTGTTTGGTATTTTCTACTTGCTCGGTATTATTGTCATGCTGGGATTTCTCTGCTTGCTTTAGTTTTGCTTCTTCTTCGTTGAGCACATCAACTTCCTTGATCAGTGCCCTCATACTAGACAACGCTCTGTGGCACCCAGCGTCAAACCTTGTCGATCTATTTGCAGGGTCCATTGTTGTTTCTGTCAGCAATTTTCTACGGCAAAAATGCGAGCTTCCATCTGGCGTTGTTTGTTCGTAGTCTCTTCTATCAAATGTTGCATTTGATCTTGCATTCCGGGTGTATCTTTTCATGATGTACACCTCAATAACCTTGAGTACTCTCAAATGACAAAGCATGCATACCACATGGACGCAAAAGAGCCCTGCAGACAACACATGATTTCTTTGTTTTGTAAGTGGACTGCATGAAATTAATAAACACATGTCTTTTTTTTTGTTATTTGTTCATTTTAAGTAAGTGAACTTCACTTTGGTTTTGTGAATTACTTATGCATGTGGACTTTTAAAGTTCAGTAAGTGAGCTTTCATGCATGGCTATCAGAAATTATGATTTTTTTTGTTAGCGAGTCGCACCTGTGTGTGTCCAGAGTTTGCACGCACATTCGTAGACACCTTTCTGTTCATCGGCGACCACTTGGAAATTATGCCTTGCCCAGTCAAATGCATCCGATCTATTGTAGTGGTGTACGAGATACTTTGTCGGGTTCTCAGGGCACCGTTCTGCTCTGAATGCAGTGCTGCGGTAGAGTGTTTCTTTGAAATCTGCAAACACTGCCCTTGTATACACTTTTGATAGCTGAACTTCGAACTCAAACTTTGGTGTTTTTTTACCTCTGACTGCATGATCAGAAATGCAGTGTTACGAACCAGAGAAATGAAAAATTTGTTAGTTTTTGTACTTATATTTTAGCAGTTTTTTATGGACATTTTGTTTACCTCATTTGCTACTTTCTCTGCGTGCTCGACGACCTTCCTGGTCTGAATGCACTTGTCCACCTGCTGAGCAAACAGATGGAGATCATGCTTCTCTTTGACAAAGTTTTTCTTCAGTATGCGGTTCATGCTCTCGCTTCTTTGCGTGGAAGTCATCCGAGCATAGAAAATTTCCTTATAGTAAGCCGAGATCCACTCGTGCCTATCATCCCACAACGAATTCATCACTTCGTCATTTTGCAAGTTGTATCTTTGAATGAGGTCCTTCCATGCTCGTTCAAATTGTGACGGCATTAGTGGGTGGTTCAGCACCGCATTGAGTTCATCCTTGAGTTTCTCGTGCGCCATATACATCAAGGCGAGGTGGTCTTTGTACTTCTTCATGATATGCCACCGACACAACTTATGTAGTGTATCTGGGAGGATAGTTTTTAATGCTACCTTCATCGAAGAACACTGGCCTGAGAAGGCACAAATAGTGTTTTTTATTAAGTTGTTTGTGTGTGTGTAAGATAGATGGAAGAAATATAAGTGTACCAAACAAACGTAAGTATACAGGTGTTGTTTTTTTGTACCTGTGAGCATGCAGATTGGCGGCTTATTGTTCATACAACTCAGAAATGTTTTGAAAACCCACTCGAACGACGGTATTGTTTCATCTCGCACGTGGCAACAACAAATATGGTGCTCTGTAGATGATGGATCACTCCCATGAAGACTCCCAGCGGCATGTGGAATTTTTTAGTTTTATATGTCGTGTCAAATCTAACGCAGTCTCCAAAATCTTCATACGATCCTTTGCAACTTGCGTTTGCCCAAAAGACGTTACTTACACGGTTATCTGCATCAACGTCATAATCATAGAAGAACTCTGGGTTTATCTTCTACATCTTCTCAAAGAAATCCAGAAGTTTCTTGACGTCATCTTGGGACTCTTCTCTGGCTAACTTCTGTTTCCTGCATTTTCAAACACAATGCAAACTCATCTTATCAAAAAGGAAATAATTACCGACAGAAAGCTCAAGTGATACGCTCTGTGACATGCTTACTTGTTTACCCAGTCGCGGCTAGTATGTCCCATGTACTGCAGACCACCGGACATACGTGACAGCGTTGACATCATCTGAGCGTGTGTGTGGTTGTCCAGTTGCATGTCTTTCACTAACTGGTCTATCAAAGGATCATCTTTTTTGTGCGATCGCATGTGCAAAAGCATCCCGGGGCTTTCCAGCATCTTGTGATTGTGGTGGAGTTTAACCATTTCTATCACAAATTTCCCGTCCTTCCTCTTT
The DNA here is from genome assembly GCA_021605145.1 of Aegilops bicornis. NCBI lineage: Eukaryota > Viridiplantae > Streptophyta > Magnoliopsida > Poales > Poaceae > Aegilops > Aegilops bicornis. Next base: position 253,478,542 of record CM038671.1, read on the forward strand.
TTGACTCTAATCTTTGCCTTGCAGTCAATCCTTTTTTATGTCTTCTAACGTTTCCGGTGATAATCTGACACAGTCTGCTTGTGCGTCCCTTCTCTTGAGCAAACAATGTAGGCATTTGTCCTGTGTTTTGCCCTCTTACGTATGCCACACCCTGCACATCTTGCATAATTGTTGTAAAAGTCCCATGCCTTGTCGTACGTGGTGAACTTCATTCCAGCGGCAGGTATGAGGTTCAGCGGCATCTTTTATCCTGCATTAAGTGCAATGCTCTATGAGATAATTTGTTCTGTTCTATTTTTTAAATACGAGGAGTGCATTCGAGTTTAATAAAGCATTGCAATGTTCCTAGTTCTCAGAAGAATCGACCGCATTAGACGTTAGGTCAAACCTCACAAGAAATATCAGTGTGCACTACAATGTTATCTAAATGGACTGCAACTATTATTATTTTTTCAGAACATAAACTTACTTGTGTGTAGAGTCATTCACCCGATGGTGTTTGCAGCTCGCCGGGTTGTATTGGACATGGCGGGGTTATAGCAGACCTATGTCGTTGAGGATCTCGCAGCGGCAATAGTGAGGAGGATTTGTACCTGCCATTGACTTTTGACCGAGGCACCGTTGGTGGTCGCAGTGTCGAAGTTGATGCAGCAGGTCTGCTTGGAGCTCTGTTTTTGGTCTTTGCGGTGGACCTTTGAGCTACATTTTGGGGGTGCAGGCGGTGGACGTGGTGGTAATCCAGTGTTGTGACGATGTCTTAGTGGATTGGTTTGAAAATTTGGAGCGCTGGCACATCATCATAGTCATAATCATCATCTGCCGCAACATCGTGTTCAACTGCATCATCATTGTCTGTTCGGACATGCTGTCCAAACGTAGTGAACTCATGCTTATACTCTGGGTTGAGAACTATTATTGGCTCATCTTCATCGTCATCATCTTCATCATCCCATCGGTGAGTGCCCTCCCGGACGAAGGTGACATCATCGTCATCTTCGACTACCTCTTCTTCCTGGAAAGAATCCTCTTCGGGAGAGTATTGCACCATGTTTGTTGTCGTGAAGAATCCTCGAGGAATCTCAGGGGCAACCTAGCCAGTATCTCTTTCAGAAGAAGCTTTACTCTTCTGAAAGTTGTTGTTCTCGGTGTTGTCAATTATGCGTGGCATTTTGTATCTGCTGAATGTCATTTACTGCACACAAAATGACCGAGCTGCATTGTCAGGTTAAAATGAAATGAATCATGCGATCTGCAATGTGTTTGAAAGGGTACAACAAAGTATTGCACGCTGACCGCATCACCCCGCAAGGTGAACTAAAGCAACCACACTGCATCGTTATCCATAACGAACCTATACAAGCGTACTGCATAACCTAGCAAGCGTACTACATAACCGAGCAAGTGCACTGCATTTTTCCCACGACGAACTGAAGCAACCGCACTGCATCATTTTTGGAGGCGTACTGTACTGCTTGTACTGCTTTGTATGGAATAAGTAAACTGAGATAGTTGAGGGAGTGTACTGCTTACTTCATGTTGCAGTGCTTTCTTGCGTTTGCATGAAGAAGTTCCCCTCTCGTCCATCTGCAGAACTTTTGCATTCACCCGTGCAGTCCACTTGCCCTTCAGAAGTTCATGAGCGGTCTGGACGTTGCTCAAGGTGAGTGGTGACGAAGGATTTTCTCTGAAGGTCATTGCGGACTTATTCCAAGAAGCTGTCGTGGATGAAGGAACCTTGCGCACAGTCCTCCTTGCTCGAATTGGTTTGATGTCGAGGCAACACCAATCCACATATGATGAAGTACAACTAATTGAAGGCCTGGAGGAGTTCGGCGGTGACGCTACAGCGGGGGAGGTGTTGCTCGGGTGCTGCCGCGGAAGAAGGCCGAGTGGCGACGAGCGGTGTTGCTGCTTGGATAGATTGACTATTCGTCACCCTGGGAGACGGATAGTTATTCTTCACCCCCATTTATTTTACCATCAATACACTGTAATTTTACATTTCGTCAGTTTTGTCTTATTTCCGACGTAAAAAGAGACAGTAAGAAAATATATAATCGACGTAAAAAATACTTTATGTTACGTAAATTAGAAACGTAAAAACATTGTGTGAAATATACATAAACTACAAATTTTCTTGTCTTATGAGCTATATGTTTATTTTTTTGTGCCAAATTTTATGTAGTGTATCAATAGGAATGTAACTATTTAAATTCCGAATGTAATTTAATTATGAAGTGACCGTAAGATTACCTCGGATGAAGAATAACTTATTCTGCACCCTGGGTGATGAATAGTATCAATACACACACACACACACACACTGTGACGCCCCCGATTCAATCGTACACTAATCATGCACGCAAATGTGTACGATCAAGATCAGGGACTCACGGGAAGATATCACAACACAACTCTAAAACATAAATAAGTCATACAAGCATCATAATACAAGTCAGAGGCATCGAGGGCCCGAATACAAGTGCTTTCGATCATAGACGAGTCCGGAAGCAATAATATCTCGAGTACGGACATAAGTTAAACAAGTTTTCCTTAAGAAGGCTAGCACAAACCGGGATCTGAGATCGAAGAGGCGCAGGCCTCCCGCCTCGAATCCTCCTAACTACTCCTGGTCGTCGTCCACGGGCTGCACGTAGTAATAGGCACCTCCGGGGTAGTAGTCGCCATCGACGGTGGCGTCTGGCTCCTGGGCTTCATCGTATGGTTGCAGCAATCGAGTAGAGATAGGGGAAAAAGGGGGAAACAATCCAACCGTGAGTACTCATCCAAAGTACTCGCAAGCAAGGAGCTACACTACATATGCATGGATATATGTGTAAAGGGCCATATCGGTGGGTGAACTCTGAGAATGCCAGAATAAGAGGGGGATAGCTAGTCTTATCGAAGACTACGCTTCTGGTCACCTTCGTCTTGCAAATGGTAGAAGAGAGTAGACTGAAGTTCTCCAAGTAGCATCACATAGCAATAATCCTACCCGGCGATCCCCTCCTCGTATCCCTGAGAGAGAGCGACCACCGGTTGTATCTGGCACTTGGAAGGGTGTGTTTTATTAAGTATCCGGTTCTAGTTGTCATAAGGTCAAGGTACAACTCCAAGTCGTCCTGTTACCGAAAATCACGGCTATTCGAATAGATTAACTTCCCTGCAGGGGTGCACCACATAACCCAACACGCTTGATCCCATTTGGCCGGACACACTTTCCTGGGTCATGCCCGCGGAAGATCAACACGCCGCAGCCCCACCTAGGCTCAACAGAGAGGTCGTGGCGCCGGTCTAAACCTAAGCCAGCAGTGCAGGCCCATCGCCTGAGCACACTGCATGTTGTGTGGGCGGCCGGGCAGACCTAGCCTAGTGGCATTCCGGTCCAATCCGTGGCAGCGCTTCGGGCCGACGTCACGAAGTGCTGATACCACGACGCCGAGTGCCCATATCTCTCCCACGTAGTTGGTTAGTGCGTATAGGCCCGTAGCAGACTCAGATCAAATACCAAGATCTCGTTAAGCATGTTAAGTATCCGCGAATCAGTGGCCAGGCCCACCTCTCTCCTAGGCGGTCTCAACCTGCCTTGTCGCTCCGCCACAAAGATCCACTCGCGGGTGCTCCAACAGCCGACCCGACTTTAGTCACCACATGTATCATGTATAAGCATATATTATATACCCGAGATCACCTCCCGAGTGATCTCGGCCCGATAGTATAGCACAGCAGACGGACAAGAATGTAGGGCCATAGATGGAATACTAGCATCCTATACTAAGCAAGTAGGAATGCAGGTAAAGGTAACAACAGTAGTAGCAAGGACATGCTATGCATCAGGATAGGTATAACGAAAAGCAGTAACATGCTACACTACTCTAATGCAAGCAGTATAGAGTAGAATAGGCGATATCTGGTGATCAGTGGGGGCTTGCCTGGTTGCTCTGGCAAGAGAGAGGGGTCGCCAACTCCGTAGTCGAATCGGGCAAGCAGCGTGGCGGTCTCGTAGTCTACCGGAGAGAAGAGGGGAAAGAAACAATAAATATAATGCAAACATAAGCATGACGGTGCATGAAAAGAAAATGTGCGGTGCTAGGTGTGCCCTAACGCGGTAGGAGGTGATACCGACGAAGGGGGAAACATCCGGGAAAGTATCTCCGGTGTTTTGCGTTTTCGGGCAGAGGAGACGGAGGGGGAAAGTTGCGAGTTCGATAGGTTAGGGGGGTGTGGCGGACGAACGGGTTGCGTATCCGGAATCATATCGTCGTTCTGAGCAACTTTCATGTTGAAAATATTTTAATCCGAGTTACGGATTAAAAGATATGATTTTCTAAAGATTTTATTAATTTCTGGAATTTAATTAATTATTTAATTAATTCGAAAACAGATTAATGACATCGGCATGATGTCATGCCGACATCGCCAGTCATCGAGTTGACTTGGTCAACTGACCCGATGGGTCCAAAGTGGGACCTACCTATCATACACTGTTTAGGTTAATTACAGATTAGTTAATTTAATTACTATTTAATTAACCTAACTAGTTAATTAAATTAATTAAACCGGATTAATTAACTTAATTAATTCATTAGATAATTAATTAATTAATAATTAATTTTATTAAATCATTTTTATTTTTATTTATTATTTTTATTTTTAATTCATTTTTTCTAATTCTTTTCTTTCTTTCTTTTTTTAAAACCGTTACGGGCGGGGCCCCTAGTCGATGGTCTGGGGGCCTAGCGGAGTGCCGGGTAAGGGCACGCCACCGAGTCCACCCGGGATGGGAGGCGACGGGCGGTCAGGCGGGCTTCGCCAAGGAGCGAGCAGGAACGAGGCCAGAGGCTGTAGGAGCTGCCGTGGCAGTACCACGGGCGTGGAGGCGCGACGAGCAAGAAGAGGGGCGCCGACACGGCGGTGCGGTGTAGCCCAGCGGCGGGGAGAGTTAAGGCTGGGCGTCGGCGGTGGGTTACACGAGCGCCGGCTAAACAGCGGGAGGGGACTGAGCCGTGGCGCTTCAGCGGGATTTGGTCTGAGCTGCGATGTCGGGTGTGAAGGCGAGGGAGGGCGGCGCTGGCGCTGTGGCGAGCACGCATCGGGCGTGGCAGGGCGTTAGCCATGGGCGGGACGAAGAGGGACAGAGAGGGAGGGCGCCTGTGGGTGCGGTCGAGGGAGCGCGGTGAGCGCAAGAACGGTGGCGCCGAGCGCCGACGCAAAGCGGGGAGGGCGACACCCACGGCGACCTAGGGGAGAGGGGCGAAGGGGAGCTCACGGGGAGTAGGGTTCGTGGCTGGGCCTGGGGGTGACGGGACGACCGTGGAGCGGATGCAGCCGACGAGGGGGGTCCAGGCGGCATGCTCGGCGGCGATGAGGCCTGGCGGTGATTTTGCCTCCTCCGATCCAATCGGGAGAGAGGAGGAGATATTTTATGGGGAGAATGGGGGTGTCGGTGGAGTGGGTGGTGGAGTGGGGGTTAGTAGTGGTAATGGGCCTGTTGGCCTGGTGGCTACCGGTGGGCCGAGGCCCAAATGAGCGGGGGTTTACTCTTTTTTACATTTTCTGTTTCTCCTTTTGTATTTTCTTTCTTTTATTTATTTTCTTTTCTGTTTTAACTCATTTTAAATTATTTAGATATTTTATAAAAATGTGTTTACTTCATCATAATTACTGATGCAATATTTGGCAACCCCCGAACATTTTTGTGTTGACTTTTGAAAACTTTGGGTGTTTGTCGCTAATTCATTTTTGAATTTGCTATGTTTTTGAACTACCACTTAATTAGCAACAGTAACATAGATGACAAGGCATCATCAAGAGAGTTTTACTGTAGCCTAATTATCCGGGTGTCACAAAGAATTAGAAAAAAAAGAATTAAAAATAAAAATAAAAATGATTTAATAAAATTAATTAATTATCTAATGAATTAGTTAAGTTAATTAATCCGGTTTAATTAATTTAATTAACTAGTTAGGTTAATTAAATAGTAATTAAATTAACTAATCTGTAATTAACCTAAGCAGTTGTATGATGTAGGTCCCATCGACCCACTGGCCAGGTTGACCAAGTCAACTCGATGATCGCTGATGTTAGCATGACATCATGCTGATGTCATTAATCTGTTTTTCAATTAATTAAATAATTAATTAAATTCAGAAATTAATAAAATCTTTAGAAAATCATATCTTTTAATCCGTAACCCGGATTAAAATATTTTCAACATGAAAGTTGCTCAGAACGACGAGACGATTCCGATTACGCAACCCGTTGGTCCGCCACACCCCCCTGACCTATCGAACTCGCAACTTTCCCTCTTGGCTCCTTCCGCTCGAAAACGCAAAACACCGGGGATACTTTCCCGGATGTTTCCCCCCTTCGTCGGTATCACCTCCTACCGTGTTTGGGCACACCTAGCACCGCACATTTTCTTGTCATGCACCGTCATGCTTATGTTTGCATTATATTTATTGTTTCTTCCCCCTCTTCTCTCCGGTAGACTACGAGACCAACGCTGCTGCTGCCCAGTTCGACTACGGAGTTGACGACCCCTCTCTCTTGCCAGAGCAACCAGGCAAGCCCCCCCTGATCACCAAATATCGCCTATTTTACTCTATACTGCTTGCATTAGAGTAGTGTAGCATGTTACTGCTTTCCGTTATACCTATCCTGATGCATAGCCTGTCCTTGCTACTACTGTTGTTACCTTTACCTGCATTCCTACTTGCTTAGTATAGGATGCTAGTATTCCATCTGTGGCCCTACATTGTTCTCCGTCTCATTGTGCTATATTATCGGGCCGAGATCACTCGGAGGTGATCTCGGTATATACTATATACTTATACATGATACATGTGGTGACTAAAGTCGGTCGGCTGTTGGAGCACCATGAGTGGATCTTTGTGGCGAGCGACAGGGCAGGTTGAGACCGCCTAGGAGAGAGGTGGGCCTGGCCTGCTCGGCGCTCAGCGGATACTTAACACGCTTAACGAGATCTTGGTATTTGATCTAAGTCTGCTACGGGCCTATACGCACTAACCAACTACGTGGGAGAGATATGGGCACTCGGCGTCGTGGTATCGGTAAAGGCACTTCGTGACGTCGGCCGACCGAGCGGCGCTACCGGATTGGACTGAACGCCACTAGGCTAGGTCTGCTTCCGGCCGCCCACGCAACGTGTGTGTGCTCAGGCGATGGGCCTGCACTGCGCGCTTTAGGTTTAGACCGGCGTGGCGACCTCTCTGCTGAGCCTAGGTGGGGCTGCGGCGTGTTGATCTTCCGCCGAGCATGACCCAGAAAGTGTGTCCGCCAAATGGGATCAAGCGTGTTGAGTTATGTGGTGCACCCCTGCAGGAAGTTAATCTATTCGAATAGCCGTGATCTTTGGTAATGTGACGACTTGGAGTTGTACCTTGACCTTATGACAACTAGAACCGGATACTTAATAAAACACACCCTTCCAAGTGCCAGATACAACCGGTGGTCGCTCTCTCTCAGGGATACGAGGAGGGGATCGCTGGGTAGGATTATTGCTATGTGATGCTACTTGGAGAACTTCAGTCTACTCTCTTCTACCTGTTGCAAGGCGAAGGTGACCAAAAGCATAGTCTTCGATAAGACTAGCTATCCCCCTCTTATTCTGGCATTCTCAGCTCACCCATCGATATGGCCCTTTACACATATATCCATGCATATGTAGTGTAGCTCCTTGCTTTACAGTACTTTGGATGAGTACTCACGGTTGCATTGTTTCCCTTTTTCCCCTATCTCTACTCGATTGTCGCAACTGCACAATGGAGCCTGTGGAGCTGACGCCACCACGATGACGGCTACTACCCTTGAGGTGCCTATTACTACGTGCAGCCCATGGACGACGACCAAGAGTAGTTAGGAGGATCCTGCAGGAGGCCTGCGCCTCTTTCGATCTCAGTATCCCGCTTTGTGCTAGCCTTCTTAAGGCAAACTTGTTTAACTTATGTTTGTACTCAGATATTATTGCCTCACTGACTGCCTATGATCGAGCACTAGTATTCGAGCCCTCGAGGCCCTCGCTTGTATTATGATGCTTGTATGACTTATTTATGTTTTAGAGTTGTGTTGTGATATCTTCCCGTGAGTCCTCGATCTTGATCGCATACATTTCCGTGCATGATTAGTGTACGATTGAATCGGGGCGCCAAGTTGGTATCAGAGCCGACTGCCTATAGGAATCCCCCTTCCAACTCCTTGGCCGAAGTCGAGTCTAGACATTGCAAAAACTTTTACTAACATGGCTGTGTGTCTTACGGGCCCACGTCGCCATTGGGTGGTATTAGGATCTTTTACTCCTCGATCTTTACTCTGGGACTCTGAGCTCTCTTCTATTCGGGTTAAATGATTTTGCTAAAAACAAAACTAACTTTAAGTTCTCGCAAGTACTTTCTCCGGAGAGCCCTCACTTCAGATGATCGCTTTCGCACTAGAAGAATCTGAAGTTACTCTATGATGTTTTCTCGAGTCTTTGTGCCATCGCATATGCGATTTTCCTTCCACTGTCAACCCCTATGAAAACTACTTACACTTGCCATTCATACGATCATCCCCCATTGATCTTGTTATTACAAGATACCCAAGTTTTCTCTATTGTTCCGAGAATACTTTGTGCCTATTACCTAGCAGTTCTTTGCCACATGAATACCCCTTCAAATAAATCCTCGTGACTTGTCGAGTATCCGCTCATCCCCAGTTGTTCATGTGTTCCACAAAAATACATTCAAATACTACCTGATCTTTCGAAAATCCTGAGCAGCCTATTGCTCTTGAAATTCTTGCTTGCTTGCATTATGTCTCGTAGTCTTATTGACATTCCTTGTCATTATCATTTTCAGTCTGTTGACTCAATATGATTGCGAATACACGCAATCATCATTGATCCTTATGTATTACCTTTCCGGCTGATCCGCCATTCTTTTAATTGGAATTGGTTCCCGACCTATCCAATTATCGTTGATTGTACCCTAAGGCTATTCCACTTATCCATCCCTAATCAGAGCATTGCTTCTGGTCCCTTGATTTGAAAATCATAATTCCTTTGCATTTGAGCTCTGGATTAGTCAGTTGTTTCTATAATCCAATGCCCTTGCATTGTTACTTCCCTCGATTGTGTGCCGATGCTCACATCAGCTCAAGTATGGACCGACAGATCCTTTAATGGATTTTATCCGACATTGTCCTTCATATTCAATAACCTTGTGAGCCTTCCCTCGGATACATAATGCCTTTGGTAAATTGTATCATCTACTTTCTCAACCTTGCTCTACTTTCGTGCTTGTGTTATTTACTCTTGAAACTTGTGGTATATGTTTCTAAGAAGCCCCTATGGGTTGAACATATGCCTTCTCTAAACCGTGTGAACCCTAAAGTTTTCACGATTCATACTCTTCTGGTGCTTCGCCAGATAAAATTTCAACCTTTGCAACTTCATCGAACGCGAGAAGTGAATGAAAGGTTATGCATTGGAGAAGTGGAGTCGACCTTGAACTTTGTGTTCATGCCCATGGACACGATGTAGATCCTTTCATGGAAGCTTCTTGTAAGTATTTCCTGGATATAATTTCCTTTGGTATCTGTTAATTGATCCTTTGAAATCATGTTTCCGACCATGTTCTCCTTTAAATACCTTTTCCTGTGCAAGTTTAATCACTTGTCTTACGTGGATCAATACCCGGTACAACCTCTACTTTGATCTGTCGTCGAGTAATAATTTCGGTATCTCGAGGTTATCTTGGAACCGCATAACTTCCTATGAGTTCTTCATCAAGTACTACCTTCACACCGATTACAATTTTTCATGGACTCGAGTTGTTAATCACTCAAAGACACCGATAACTGAACCGAGTCCACACTACGGTTCAACAACTCTTCAGTAAGCTTCTATAAGTACGAGTTTGTACCCGATCACGCCATTCCTAGCCTGTTTGACCTATATCATCGTGATGATTCTAACTATGCTACCTGGTCCTATTCTCGGAGCACCAATTTGCGACGATAGCTAAGCTTACGTCGATTTTCCTCGTCATACCCTTTCACCTTAAACAACAAGCTTGAGTTCGAGTTTGTGTCAGAATGCTGTGATTCCAATAACCTCTTGCTGCATCATTCCTTTGACTTGATGTCGTCGCTGATTGATTACATCTTCATGAAATATCTCGACAAATGTGTCGTGATCATCATCAACCTCATGAGCTCTTCCAGGATATCAACCGGATTCATGAAGAGAAATACCATCCTTGCCCTCGATGAGTTGTGTTATCATCGGCCACTTATTGCCTTCCCTCAAACACAAACTTGTTCGTGTTTTGTGTAAACCTTGAGATCCCTGCTACCCAGCTAGCTTGATCTTCCTTACCTCGAAAGTATTACCATCTCTTTTTGTCAAGAATGTGGTGAGAATTTCACCACCTCTTAAGAATTCTTGATATCATAATACTTCTTGCCATCTTCGTTCATTCCTTGGTCCCCGTATTGTTTTCAACCGGAATACCGACAATTGAGCTATGACGTGTGAATTCAAAACTTCCAGCAACCCTATTGCTTTGAAGTGAATGGGCGATAGTTCATTCTAAGTCTTTTGATAATTGCATCACCATTCTAGCATTGACCGTGCAACCCAACCCATATTTCGGTGCAACTGCTCAACCAATGTTTAATTATGTATGTTTTCCTCGAGCATATCCCATTATATCATTTGATCTAACAAATGTCATCTTCTTGTTCACATTATCGTGGAAATCCATCCGCTTGGAATTCTCGATGAATTGTCGCTGAGCCCATCAGCCACCTCCTCATCCTCACCTTGGTTTAATGATGAACTATTGCTTCAGGAACCCGCCCCATAGTTCATTTCCGAGAATCTTGCAATGTCATTTCGCCGATTTGTGTTGCACCTTTTCCGCTCGGACATCCACGAGTCCGAGGTATCATGACACCAATTGGATCTGAATCTCGGTCAGATATGATGGTTGGGAATACTTTCCCGGTGTTTTGTTGTTGGTCCATTTATGACCCGGTATTATGATGTCATGCCTTGCACCCCCCGCCCTGGCTGGAGGACCTATCATTATAATTTCTTTTGCAAGGATAACCATTCCTCCAGGAGGAAATTGTAGGACTTATTTTATAAGTTACTCCTGATGGATCATTGGTGTATCCAAAGTCTGGCCCTTGATTGAAACACCATATCATTGCTACCTGAAGCATGTTTGTGGTACTCCGGTTTTCAACAAGAACATTTGAAGCCCAAGGCTAAATGTTACTTGCTCTATTATCCAGGCACCGTTGTATGGGTAGTGTCATGAGAATTCTATCCCCTTATCGAAAGGGGTTCTTACGTTATATCCTGGCACGAATATCATGATTTAATCTCTGCTCGTCCTTGGGAAGGATATACCCCTTTAAATATGTGTTTAAACACATTTTCCTTTCCATTGTTACATTTAATCTGATGATCATCTTTTCATTTCTATTGTTTTGATTAATCTTGTTGTGATCTATATGATCTAAGCGGTATTAATCCATCGCTTATGTAGACACCTCGGTGTACAACCCTAACAAGAAGACCATTACTTTTGTTGATGACATTCCGGTAACCACCGATGGGCGAGAACTTTGCCTATTGGCCCGCCTCGCTTTCAACGAAAGGGCAAATGGTTCTCTTCGTCCCTCGCCCTAGGTACCAACATTGTTGCCAACAAACCGACAGTGCTATCCTCGACATACCTTGTCATCTTGACCGTGCAAATATTAGCGCCTTTCCTGCTTTTAACCCACATGGTGGGCCCATAACCCACAGTTCCACACAGATCGAAAACTCGACTCTCGTGTACACCTGTTGTCGAGTTATTCCTCGTGCTTGACTTTGTATGTAATTCACGGGCCACTTGCCTATTGATCTATTCAGTATCGGACACAATACTTATTCCCGTTGCTCACGAACCCCTTTACTTTTCTGCTTCGTGCAATGAACGATTGCCTATCCGCTTGAAACTTCTTATTACACCGTCTTACTTTGCTCTCGATGTGTGTCATTTGTTCAACTCGAGAGATACTCATATGTTTATTCTGGGATACCCCATATGATTTTCCCTTATAACATCCTATCATTGTAGAGGTGCCCCTTACCTATTCATAAGTACGATGGAGCTCCCCGAAGAAAGGACGGCAACTTCATCATGATGCTTTGGAATAAAGAATTGAAGGCATCAACGAAAGGGATTAACTTCTTCAAGAAGATCCATTAGAATAACCAGAACTCCCCCCCCCCCCTTACTCCCCTCTTAAATCTCGGGACGAGATTTCTTGTAGTGGAGGAGAATTGTGACGCCCGGATAATTAGGCTATAGTAAAACTCTCTTGATGATGCCTTGTCATCTATGTTACTATTGCTAATTAAGTGGTAGTTCAAAAACATAGCAAATTCAAAAATGAATTAGCGACAAACACCCAAAGTTTTCAAAAGTCAACACAAAAATGTTCGGGGGTTGCCAAATATTGCATCAGTAATTATGGTGAAGTAAACACATTTTTATAAAATGTCTAAGTAATTTAAAATGAGTTAAAACAGAAAAGAAAATAAATAAAAGAAAGAAAATACAAAAGAGAAACAGAAATGTAAAAAAAGAGTAAACCCCCCCCTCATTGGGCCTCGGCCCATTTGTACCGAACCAACCAGGCCCAGTAGCCCACTACTAACCCCCCACTCCACCACCCACTCCACCGACACCCCCCATTCCCCCCACGCAAAATATCTCCCCCTCCCTCTCTCCCGATTGGATCGGGAGGAGACCGTCGCCGCCAGGCCTCGTCGCCGCCGAACGCCGTCGCCTGGACCCCCCCTCGTCGGCCTGCATCCGCTCCGCCCGGTCGTCCCCGTCACCCCCCCGACCCCCGCTGCCACGAACCCTACTCCCCACAGCTCCCCTTGCCCCTCTCCCCTAGGTCGCCTTGATGGTCGCCCTCCCGCTTTGCGGTCGGCCAGCTCGGCGCCACCCGTTCGGCTCACCGCGCTCCCCTCGTCGCACCCTGGGCGCCCCTCACCTCCTCTGTCCCTCTTACGTCCCTTGCCCATGATCAGCCTCCCAGCCACGCCCGTCGCGTGCTACTTGGCCCGCCGGCGCCCGCCCTCCGCCTCGCCTTCACACCCTGACATCGCAGCTCGACCAAATCCCGCTGAGCGCCACGGCTCGGTCCCCTCCACCCGCTGCCTGCTTTCGGCCGGCGCGTGTAACCCAGGCCGGCGCCAAGGCCAACTCTCCCCGCTGGCGTGGACTACACTCGCGCCCGGCGCTTTATCGCTGCCTGTTGCTGCCCACGCCACAAGCCGCCGTGCTCGCCACGGCAGCCATCTGACCACCTCGGCCTCCGCCTCGCTCGCTCCTCGCGGCGAAGCGCCAGATAGCCGCCTGTCGCCCATCTCAGGTGGACTCGGCGTGCTCGCACTCTGCACTCCAAGACTCCGCTAGGCCCAGACCATCGACTAGGGGGCCTTGAACGATTTTAAAAAAAGAAAGAAAGAAAAGAATTAGAAAAAAAAAAGAATTAAAAATAAAAATAATAAATAAAAATAAAAATGATTTAATAAAATTAATTATTAATTACTTAATTATCTAATGAATTAATTAAGTTAATTAATCCGGTTTAATTAATTTAATTAACTAGTCAGGTTAATTAAATAGTAATTAAATTAACTAATCTGTAATTAACCTAAACAAAGTATGATGTAGGTCCCATCGACCCATTGGTCAGGTTGACCAAGTCAACTCGATGATCGCCGATGTCAAGATGACATTATCTTGATGTCATTAATCTGTTTTTCAATTAATTAAATAATTAATTAAATTCCAGAAATTAATAAAATCTTTAGAAAATCATATCTTTTAATCCGTAACTCGGATTAAAATATTTTCAACATGAAAGTTGCTCAGAACGATGAGACGATTCCGGATACGCAGCCCATTCGTCCGCCACACCCCCCTAACCTATCGAACTCACAACTTCCCCCTCCGGCTCCTCTGCCCGAAAACGCAAAACACCGGGGATACTTTCCCGGATGTTTCCCCCCTTCGTCGGTATCACCTCCTACCGCGTTTGGGCACACCTAGCACCGCACATTTTCTTGTCATGCACCGTCATGCTTATGTTATCATTATATTTATTGTTTCTTCCCCCTCTTCTCTCCGGTAGACTACGAGACCGACGCTCCTGCTGCCCAGTTCGACTACGGAGTTGACGACCCCTCTCTCTTGCCAGAGCAACCAGGCAAGCCCCCCCCCCTGATCACCGTGATATCGCCTATTCTACTCTATATCGCTTGCATTAGAGTAGTGTAGCATATTCTTGCTTTCCGTTATACCTATCTGATGCATAGCCTTTGTCCTTGCTACTCTTGTTGTTACCTTTACGCATTCCTACTTGCTTAGTATAGGATGCTAGTATTCCATCCGTGGCCCTACATTCTTGTCCGCTCTTTGTGCTATACTATCGGGCCGAGATCACTCGGGAGGTGATCTCGGGTATATACTATATACTTATACATGATACATGTGGTGACTAAAGTCGGGTCGGCTGTTGGAGCACCCGCGAGTGGATCTTTGTGGCGGAGCGACAGGGCAGGTTGAGACCGCCTAGGAGAGAGGTGGGCCTGGCCCTGTTCGGCGTTCGCGGTTACTTAACACGCTTAACGAGGTCTTGGTATTTGATCTGAGTCGCTCACGGGCCTATACGCACTAACCAACTACGTGGGAGAGATATGGGCACTCGGTGTCGTGGTATCACCGGCACTTCGTGACGCCACGGCCGAGCGGCGCCCGGATTGGATCGAACGCCACTAGGCTAGGTCCGCCCGGCCGCCACGCAACGTCTTGAGGTGTGCTCGAGGCGATGGGCCTGCACCCTGCGCGCTTAGGTTTAGACCGGCGTCGACCTCTCTGTTGAGCCTAGGTGGGGCTGACGTGTTGATCTTCCGCACCGGGCATGACCTGTGAAAGTTTGTCCGCCAAATGGGATCAAGCGTGTTGGGTTATGTGGTGCACCGCAGGTGAAGTTAATCTATTGAATAGCCGTGATCTTGGTAACAGGGCGACTTGGAGTTGTACCTTGACCTTATGACAACCAGAACCGGATACTTAATAAAACACACCCTTCCAAGTGCGGATACAACGGTGGTCGCTCTCTCGGGGATACGAGGAGGGATCGCCGGGTAGGATTATTGCTATGTGATGCTACTTGGAGAACTTGATCTACTCTCTTCTACATTGCAAGGCGAAGGTGACGAAGCGTAGTCTTCGATAAGACTAGCTATCCCCTCTTATTACGGCATTACGTAGTTCAGTCCACCGATATGGCCATTTACACATATATCCATGCATATGTAGTGTAGCTCCTTGCTTGCAGTACTTTGGATGAGTACTCACGGTTGCATTGTTTCCCCTTTTTCCCCTATCTCTACTCGATTGTCGCAACTGTGACGATGGAGCCCAGGAGCCAGACGCCACCGTCGATGGCGACTACTACCCCGGAGGTGCCTATTACTACGTGCAGCCCATGACGGCGACCGTGAGTAGTTAGGAGGATCCCGAGGCGGAGGCATGCGCCTCTTCGATCTGTATCCCAGTTTGTGCTAGCCTTCTTGAGCAAACTTGTTTAACTTATGTACGTACTCGAGATATTATTGCTTCCGGCTGACTTCGTTTATGATCGAGCACTTGTATTCGAGCCCTCGAGGCCTGACTTGTATTATGATGCTTGTATGACTTATTTATGTTTTAGAGTTGTGTTGTGATATCTTCCCGTGAGTCCCTGATCTTGATCGTACACATTTGCGTGCATGATTAGTGTACGATTGAATCGGGGGCGTCACACACACACACACACACACACACACAGGTGGGCTATTCTGTTTCACGTAATAGAATATTATTCTGTTACTCTAATTGAACTGACGTAGTTTACAGGTTGGACTGACATGGTTTTCTACTTGAACAGGTCATCCTGCGTCTACGACAGACGGAAACAGGGGATGCAACATGGAGCTTCTAGGCGTTCTCCAGCGCGGTGCTGCGGGCCATTCGTTGCTAGAGGAGACATGTAAGGGGATCCGCACGTGCGCGCGCTCACCTAGTCGTGTTTTGCGATCTCAAGTCACCGGAGGTGACTGCGTGGGCATTTGGCGGCGGACGTGTTTTGGGCGTTGGTGTTTACCCTGGTGTTCGTAGGCCTCAATTTGGCGTCCGGTTTGTTGTTCCGGATGTGAGAATTATCAGCGTGTTACAGTTTTTGGAGATTAATTTCATCTGTAATTTCTGATTACAAGTTTTGGTGTTCTTAGTCGTTTTCCATGTCTGCCATGCAAATGTGTTCTTCTTTTTCTGTTGTTTTACTTTCGAATTGGCGTTGCAGGGAGAGATATGAGGATTGTATGAAAAGATTTGCATTGTCAATTTTGCTTCTTTGAGTTGTTTCTACCCCGGATTCCCATGTTATTTGGTCATTGGCGGAGGTGGTGTATGGCGGCTGACTGTAGCCTACGATTTCTTGTAATCTGGTCAAACTGTGTAATTAAGTTGCGTGTTTTCAGTGTTGTTTGAATTGTTGCCGCATGTGTAGTTGGACTGCTCCGTGTCAAAGTTGTATTACTGTGCGTTGACAACGGAGTAAGTATGTTCTACTGGCTGCCTACCCATACCTCTGCACTTTGTGTATAAAGCCCCAGCCCTCTGTTACTTTCATTCCACCAGCTACAACCAAAGAAAAGCTAGATGGATCCTGAGCTGGGAGAGGTCACAGAGGAGGGGGGATGCCGTTGATGTGAGGGCTGCAGTAGCGGAGCAGAGGAGGAGGAGGAGGCGTAGGCGCAGGCAGATGGCACGACGTGCTGCCGAGGAGGAAGTGGAGGCAGAGTTCAATAGACGCCTTGCACGCGAGGTGATGGATACTTGCAACTCCAATGAACTGGAGCTTCTTTTCCCAGAGGGCAGGGGAAGGAACCATATTCAGATCATCAGTTGGGCTAGGGCGAGAGCAGCCACGGCTCCACATCCATCCACTAGGGCCAAATGGCGTCGTTTCTTTGATCGTTATGATCAAGTACTAAATATTATGTTTTTAAGATTGTGTTGTGAGGGGGCAGATGTTTGAATGACTAAATGAATTCAACTGCCTACCTCTGAATGTGTTGTTTTATCTGCATATGTTTGTTATGTGCACTTTTGAACTGCCGGTTTAACTAAAGTTGAACTGATTTGCGGTCAAATGTTGCATGGCTTGTATAATAACTATTTCCTACCAGCTGGCTGCCCACCTGCATATTTATTTATTTTTAATCTGCGAGTCTCCCTGGATATAAATTCTATCCATCTATGTGTGGTGTGTGGCTCAGTATCCCCCTCCTTTTTCTTCCTTCTTCCTGAATCAGATCTAGGTTCCTCCCTCTTCTCTCTGTTGTTTTCTGCACTGTTCCTGTGTTTTAGATGGAGGATTGTTCATGCGGATGTCTGGCAAAGATGGCGCGCATAGCTGACGGTTGTGTGTACAAATCTGGTTTGTAGCTCACCGAGACTCAGCGCCATGGGCAACTTTCTTGTCTGCTGTACAACAACCATGGGTTTCGTGCACCCTATGTTTGTCGCCTGACGGTTGGGGACTTGAAGGAATCATGGGTATGTGTTTCTATTCGTTTTGTTTTCTTCTTTTTGTAGGTCTCATTTTGAATCCCATGGACTGAATCTGTAGTTTAGTTTTATCAATAGTTTGTCTATAATTTTTATTTGGTTTTGTCAGAATTTAACAGTAGGGATTTGTGTGTGTAGTTGTTCATTACTTAATAGTATTTCATCCATTTTTGTATAATCCTTTATCTGTTTTTGTCAGATGTTTTTACTGTAGGTGTATTGATATGTATATTTCTTCTGTTTAGTATGACTAGTTAGTTTGGTGTTTTTGTTTTGGTTCAGATATTTTCTTTTCAGTTTGTTATGCAACCGTTCCTAGATCTGTGTAAATATTCAGCTATGTCAGGTGTTCACTTTGTTTTCTACCCTCATGCCCATTTGCAGAAAATGTCACCCAGAATCAGGATTGTTGCTCCTAGTTCCGGGATACTGAAGACGGAGACTTTAGACAAAAACGGGTATCAGTTGATGGAAGTTGCCTACCACATCGACTTTGATGGTTGCATCAACCTAACTATTGGGTGGAAAGAGTTTGTGGCAGAGTCTAGATTTGAGGATGGTGATGTGGTTATGGTTATGTTCTCCAGGGTAGATGACTCTCTGACGTTCAGAATTTATGTGTTGTAGGTTTAAATGTGGCAAATGACGCTGGTTGTGAGATTTGTGTGTGTTTGATTATGTTGCAGTATTTTTTCTTTAAAATAATGCATGTGACATGGTTGAATTCTATGGTATTACCAGATGGTTTGGAATAATTTGTTTGTATTTTATTGTAGGCGCTATTTTTTAATTTATGTAATGCTTTCCTATTTTTTTGCTCAAGCATAACTATTTTTATATATTATTTATATTTGAACTGGAACAATTATAGTTGAACTGATGGGCATCCTTTGTTTTGAGTGGGATATTTTTCATGTACATAGCTCGCAGACGGAAAATATACGCTCATGATGTTTGTTGGACCCCTTTTTGGGTTTTGAGTTTGCTGAACTTACATGCTGTTAATGATAGTACTGAACTATTTAGGATGTCAATGGCCAATCGCATTTGTTTCTTGTATAGCATTTTTTCTTACTTTTTTACATGAATTTTATAGCACAATTTTTCTTTGTTTAGTTGAATAGTGATAGTTCTAGTATTTTTTAAAATAAAAAATTTTAATCTTTGCTGCACAGTACTACTTTTTACTTGAACCTTATGAATTATAGTAGTTGAACTTTTTATAAATTTGTTTCTGAAATTTTTATTACAATCTTCTACGTTTAATTTTACAAAAAAATAATGTTTTTTTAGTTCTTACAATTGACATATGTTTGAACTTTTTTACATTACTTGTTTTGAACTGATTTCTTATGAGGTTTTTGTAAAATCATTTGCTTTTTTTTATTTGGTCGTGTGTGATCGGCTGGAATTTTGTAATGGGGTGAACTACTGTGTTGGGCCATCCGCCGGAGTCATTATTTTCGGCCCAGATAGCTCGTCCGCGTGGCTATGCAGTGCGGCATGTGCATGCGCTATACATTTAGTCCCACCTCGCTAGTCGAGGGGGCTCTTGACCTGTTTATAAGCACAACCGAGGCTCACTGGCCGAACTCCTCTGAATACTTAGCTGAGCGCTTATACACGGTGCTCGCCCTCTGTGATGACCTGTGGGCTCTGGTGTGGTGGCCTCCGCAGTCTGGTTTACAAAGGATTCCCCAGTTTTTTCATGGTTGGCTTGAGTCCTAGTACCCACCTGCGTTGGGCCGGCCTGTCACTTGGGGCGGTCAATATTTTTTATTCTTAGCATTTTTTATTTCTAGTTTTTATGATTTTTTTGCCTAATATAAGTATCTTTTTTAAGTACTGAATGTTGTCCTCTACTTGAAATGACATCTTTTTTTATATTGTGTTTCCCTCGCTTTCTCTTTGTTCTCATTCTTTCTCGGCATTTTTTTGGATTTTTAAATGAATATCTGGGTAAGATATATAGGGACCGCACCGACTTGCATAGTTGTACTGATAGAATTTTTTGTATGGACCCCCTTTTGGAACCACGCGAGGCCGAGCCGGGGGGAGGGGGCGAGGGACCTCCCCTCCCCCATCCCGGTGAGGCCGAGCCACGAAAGAGCCGTCGCAGGTGACGACGCGGCGTGCCGCGGCGTCGTATGCGGAGGCGAGTTCGTAACATGACTTGCCCCCATTATCTTATCTTTAGGGTTTAGGGAAAAAGCCAGCACTGCACCGAGGGGCATAGTTGTACTGACACATGTTCTTTGTATGGACTTGCCCCCATTATCTTATCTTAGGGTGTGTGGGTGCGTGTGGACGGGGGGGGGGGGGACAGAATAATCGTGCTCGACAATGGCCTGCAGCGTTAAGCGAGCCGGAAGGGGAAGGGGTCGCGACCCCCTCCTATCCCGGCGAGGCCGAGCCAGAACAAATTGTAGGCTGACGGCGTGGCGTCTTCTTGGCGTCGCATGCGGAGGCGAGTCCGTAACATGACTTGCCCCCGCACCGCATCGAGGGGCATAGTTGTACTGACACATCTTCCTTGTATGGACTTGCCCCCATTATCTTATCTTAGGGTGTCTGGGTGCGTGTGTGGGGGGGACAGAATAACCGCACTATGCCTGTCAAACGAGCGCACTACCGCATTAGTGCGAGGCCGAGCCGGGGGGAGGGGGGTCGGGACCCCCCCTCCCCCATCCCGGCGAGGCCGAGCCAGGAACGAGCCATAGCAGGCGACGACTCGGCGTGCCTCGGCGTCGCATCCGGAGGCGAGTCTGTAACATGACTTGCCCCCGCACCACACCGAGGGGCATAGTTGTACTGATACATCTTTCTTGTATGGACTTGCCCCCATTATCTTATCTTAGGGTTTAGGGAAAAAACGAGCGCCGCACCGAGGGGCATAGTTGTACTGACACATTTCTGTAATAGCCCTTTCTTTTTCTGTTGATTTTTGGCCATTTCTTTTTCTGTTGATTTTCTGAGGTTTTTGCCTGAGATTTCTTTTTCCGGGGCTATGTGGTTTGGAAACTGAAGAAGATGAACTCTTTTTTCTTTCCAGAGTGGCTTGTCATCCCCAAATCCTTCTCTAGACCTTGCCATTTTCATCCTAGCCCAAATCCCAATATTAGTTTCCTTAGGAATCCTTTTTGCCCTGGGTTATGAAGCAACCTATATTTCCATCACTCCTAAAATTCCCAAATAATTCTCATAAATTGTTTGGGTCACATCTTCCTCAAATATGGCAAAATATTTCATTGGCCATGTTTCCCATCATGCTCAGTAAATTCATTTCCTATTACATCCTAGATGGCAGATTGTGAAGCAAGTGCCATCTACCTTTTCCCAATTGCCCCAAACTTATTGGACACCTTTTCATGCCCAAATAATTGCCTCATGCCAAAATTAAACTTAATTTGCCTAGTGAATATTTCTAAGCAATTTTTCAAAGTTCCTGCCTGAGGGAATTGATTGTGAAGGAAGTACTAGCTAGGTTAATCCAATTGAGTTGAATTTTTGTATGTTATTTCACTTCATCAAATCAAAGCCCTCCTCAAGATTTGAGCTCATGAAATGCATCCATGTGAGCACAGCTTCAAATCTTTGTTTCTGTCCAAATTTTCAGTTAGTGAAGCAAGTATATTTTATCTTACTCCATTATGGCTGTAAATTTTCCTAGGCCTTCTCTTATCTATATAACCTATCTCCACCCAATTTGGGCATATTCCATCTAGCCAATTTTCCTCTAGAATTTTTGCAAGTTTCTGGTCAGTGGATATGCTTGTGAAGCAAGTACCATTTTGGGTTATCCAATTGGTATGAAACCTTTTGCAGCATCTTCATATGACCAAATAACTCTGCCCTGCCCAAGTTTAGCTTAAGTTGATATTCCATGTGAGAGCATCATCATGATCAAGTTTCTGGATCTAATATGAGGTTACAAAGCAACCCTGTTGTTTTGTGATCCATTTCCCCTTAAACTTAACAGGATCGTGGTCCTTCCTTATCTAAACACCCCAGACAACACCATTTGACCCAATCAAGTTCCTGTTGATCAGCAGTTCACGTCCAAGTTTGATGCAGCAAACTTGTAGCGATACCACACTCCTCTCCTTGGCTCGTTTTGTCGATACATCAACTCCCCCGGCCTCAACTATGCAGGGAATAGTCACCAGACAACTCGCGGCAGTCTCTTGCGTCCCCTCCTTGCCGGGCACAGTGGTGACCGCGTCGTTTGCATGCGCTCTCGCAGCGTTGGTCGTGTCCAGAGTGTCGTTTTGCCTCGGCCCTGCTCGTGCTCGTCGTCTTCACGTGCTTGACCATGTCCGTTGTCCTCCTCTCGTCATCGCCTTCCCCTGGAGCCATCTCCCCCTCCGTCCGTTTCCTCGTCGGCGCTCGCCGCAGTGGGCCCATGGGCCAACAGTGCCGACCAGGCATTAATATCGCTCGTCCCTTCTTCCCCGTTCCTACTTGGCTTCCTCTGCCCCGTGAGGCTCTCCACTGATCCCTCCCCGTCGTCTACCAGTGAGCTCGGGTGCGTGCACACGCGTCCGCGGCGACGCCAGCTCAGCCACCTCGCCCCTCGCCTATTTAAGCCATCCCCGACCTCGGTTCTCTTCACCACTCGACCTCACTCACTCCTATAGGCCTCCCCGACCACCAAAACAAGCTCGAGGCGCTCTCTGTCCCTCCCATGGCCGCCGTGCCCGTCGCCGGCCCCCTCCTAAATTCGGGCAGTGCAGCCCCTTTCTCTCCGTTCCTACGCCACCACAGCACTCCCGGGACCTCCTGGAGCCTCCCCATGTCTTCGCCTCGTCCCCGGAGCAGCTCGTGGCGCCGCCCCCGTCTCCGGCTGAAGCAGTCGTCCACTGCGGCTAGCGCCCTGCTCGATCGAGCACTCCTCGGCAGCCGCGCCCTGCTGGAATCGAACCGCCTCGGCCTCCTGAGTCCAACGGTGGTCCGGGCACCTCAAACGGTGGCCGGTGGCGCCAGGACGGCCGCCGGCGCTGCGCCCCTCCTCTGGACCACGGGTGAGCACGGGCGAGACGAAGACGACGTCGACCCCTGCCCCTGGGCCCCGCCCGTCGGCCTCTGCGCGTTGACCGGGCCGGCCCGCTGACGTGGTTAAGTGGAGACGGACTCCGGTGAGTACGCTTTCCCTTGACCGAAAGTGCCTTCCTGTCTTCTTCGGCCGTTAGTCCGTTTTTATCTATGGAAAGCGTATTTTCTGAAAACCGCTTCTGCCTTATCCACTCAGGGACTCGGCTATGAATATTATGTTTACATAAAAGTCCCTGGTCTTCTACATCTCATAACTCCGCAACCGTAAATCCGATTGAGGTGAAACCAACGCTCACTTCTTCGTCTCTTCGAGCCCAAACTTTTGGTATAATTTTCACTTTGGTTTGTCATAATGGAAATGACCATTTTGCCCCTGCCCCTAATCAGCCCCCTTCGAGAGAGAACCCTTTTCGGCGAGTCTTTCCGCGGCTTCACCGCACATCTCCCGGAGTATCCTTCACCCCAGTGCAAGCCACAACCACCATTTGCATGATAGCCATGCAGAAGCATTGGTTTTCAACTTGAATCTTTAATAACTATCTGCTTGTTTTGCTACTACTGTCGGTTTTTCGGTTATGCTTATGGATCGGTGTTTACCGTCATGCTATGTTTTCATGCACTCTGTTATTATGTTCTTCATGCTAGTATTACTTTAGTTTTGGCAATGTTTGGTAGTGGTACAAGTTGGTGATGGTCTTCGATGCCTGACTATAAATGCATTAAAATCTGGTTGTTATGCATGTTCCTTTGCATCCAGTTGATTAAATACTTGCATGGTAGTTTTATCGTTATGTTATTGCATGGTATTAATTGTTGATGCTAGTGATCATGTTATGCTATGAGTAGTGTTCTAGTTGTGATATCCATGCTCGTCAGTATACCATGCTCATCTGGATAAATGGTTAAATGTTGTTGTTATGCTCATTGATTGGGATGCACCCCCATGCTTATGTTAATATCATATTCGTACATTGTAGTTGCATCAGGTTACTTTTATCATGACTCAGCATATTGCATTCAAGTTTAACCGGATTAAATTGAACTTGTACAACTGTTGGCTGAGTCATGGTGTCACCATATCGAGCTGACCAGTGCAACCACGCTTACCTTATGGGGGGGGGGGGTCCTAACTGGGTCTATTGTCATGCCTCTCACCGGTGCCTCCCGCGAGGGAAGGTTATGCGTGGGCGCTACCTTGGCCAGGTAGGACGGCATGAGCCTTGTGTGCCCGTTGTTTCTGTAAGGATCCGTGTCCCCGTTTGGGACCGTTTTGCCACGACGGTGGCCGTTGGTGCCTTTGGTAGGCACGGGGCCACCCAGGACTTAGCCCAAAGGGGAGTTGGTCGGAGTGGCCGGGAGAGTGTCACGCAGCGGCGGGGGCGGTTTTGTCGGAACGTTGTTGGTCCACCCGAATGGGAGTGCAAGGCCATGGGTTCTGTGGTGTGGGTACAGTGTGCTAACCTCTGCAGAATGTGTGTGTTAAATCTAGGACAACGCTAATGCCCACACGTGTGGTGGGAGCCAAAACCGCCCACACGCCCTATAACACACGGACTGCGCCATGTCACCGCATGTATGCATGTGGGAATCTTTTTGGATTTTCAGTTTTTAAAATGTTTTATCTCTTAAATGAAAAATCCAATTGAAGATCCGTTTTCACCATTAAATCCCACGCGACGAGATCTTCGAAACTATCAATATATTTCGATGAATTCTTTTGAGTTAAAAGTTGCCATGTCTATTGCACATGAATTGCCATGATGTTTATATTGAAGTTGACATGATATGTTTCAACTATTTTCTTCTACATTTAAAAGTAATTTTTGACATATTATACAACGGGAAATTAAGAAACTAGACTTGCCATGAACCATAAACTAAAATTACCATGATACATGCATTTAAAATTGCCATGGTTCATACAAAAAATAATTTTCATGGTCAAAGTACTAGAATTGCTATCATAAAAAAACTAAATTTGCCATGCTCTACAAACTAAAATTGCCACATGGCAATTTTAGTTTAAACACTATGGCAACTACAGTGTAAATATCATGGCAACTTTTTGGCAAATTTTTTTTTCGTCAAAACATATCAACATGGGGGCTAGTTTTGAAGATCTCGTCGAGACGGATTTAATGGTGAAAACGGATTTTTGTTTTGATTTTTAATTAGGAGATAAAACATTTTTAACCCGAAAACCAAAAAGATTCATGCTGATGTCATTTGTTCCTACATGGCAAAATGAGTGGTGATGGAGGCGTGTGGGCGATGTGCAAGATGCCACACGTGTGGGCGTTAGTTTTTCCGTAAATCTATCGATAGCCGCGCCCGTGGATATGGGCCCAGTTCGTGTCGGTCACACTATGGGTCAACAGTAATAATAATGATGTGCTTAATAACAACCCTGGTTTGATGATGAAAGAAGTAGGTTGATATTTATGTGATCAAGAGAGGACCACTATGGTATCGTGATTACCAACTTGTTTGATATTTGGGATGTTATGCGAAAGTCAAGGGTAAAGGTCAAGCTCCTTGTGGTCATAAATGATTACTACGATATTGTTAATACCAAGCTTGATTGGATCCTGAGATGATCGTGTGATGTCCGTGATGGTAAGTGAGGGAGTTCCAGACTAGGGGGTGTCCGGATAGCCGAGCTATCATCATCGGCCGGACTCCAAGACTATGAAGATACAAGATTGAAGACTTCGTCCCGTGTCCGGATGGGACTTTCCTTGGCGTGGAAGGCAAGCTTGGCGATACGGATATGTAGATCTCCTACCATTGTAACCGACTACTGTGTAACCCTAACCCTATCCGGTGTCTATATAAACCGGAGGGTTTTAGTCCGAGGACGAACAACAATCATACCATAGGCTAGCTTCTAGGGTTTAGCCTCTTTGATCTCGTGGTAGATCCACTCTTGTAACACACATCATCAATATTAATCTAGCGGGACGTAGGGTTTTACCTCCATCAAGAGGGCCCAACACAGGTAAAACATCGTGTCCCTCGTCTCCTGTTACCATCCGCCTAGACGGGATTCGGGACCCCCTACTCGAGATCCGCGGTTTTGACACCGACATTGATGCTTTCATTGAGAGTTCCTCCGTGTCATCGCCATCGGTAGGATGCCTCATCTCGTCTTTAAAGGCGATACTATCGCCAAAGGCCTTGGCGGCGGCGAACTCTTGACTAGGTGGTTTTCTTATGACCGCCCGGCCCGGCCATCAGCAAGCGATGACCTCTCGAGTCATCGAAACCAATCTCGAGTTAGTTCGAACTTGCCCGAGCAGTTAGATCCGATCGAGCTCTCCTCCATAAACGAGCTCTTGGATCGCATCGCCGCCACAGGAGTCGCCACAGACTACGACCGGATCGGGCCTAAAACCGATCCGAGAGAGATCAACTCTCCCGGGCTACCCATCATGTTGCTTTGTGATAGAGCGACAATGCGGCGATTCTTCTTGTATCTTAAGGACTAGTTACGTCCGGATTCCCGATCCCTCCATGCGGATTCCCGCAGAGGGGCGGATGTCGATCAAGCCACGAACTTAAAGTCGGTGGCGGGTTGGACTCATTGGATAACACTCAAAAATCCAAACTTCCAAG
Organism: Aegilops bicornis; assembly: GCA_021605145.1. Classification (NCBI taxonomy): domain Eukaryota; kingdom Viridiplantae; phylum Streptophyta; class Magnoliopsida; order Poales; family Poaceae; genus Aegilops; species Aegilops bicornis. Next base: position 253,504,905 of record CM038671.1, read on the forward strand.
TTCGGAAACTTCTCAGCCCTTGAGTCCTAAATGGGACGGGGTTAGGATCTAGTTCCACCGCCCACCCAAACATTAGCGATCTCTCGAATTCGGCAAGAGCCCGCTGAAATAGTACATCATTATCGGGCGATTCCTCCCGGTTATGAACAGGATAAAGGATCGCCGAGAGGAGGACATAATCCCAATTTTTCGCAATAATTGCAGACGAGGGAATCCTAAATGCCATAAGTCGTCGCGAAATTACACGCTTTACTGATTTGGTGACAATAGTACAAAATCTTGTGCGATGGGGAGCGCTGAAAACCGAAAGTAAATTTTGGGATAATCCGCCCCGAATACATCCCTTAGTCCGAAACAAAAGGGTGCATCATTATCAATCACCCGGGTTGAATACCAAAAAACCAAAACCCCCTAAAGGGTACGGAACCGTACTGGAGGGTTGGCTCAACGGACCCTGCAAAATCCACAGTACGGAGGGCGCCACTCCAACACACAGCCTTCGAGCGTGTTGGATACTACGGTAGAGTGGCCAAAAGTGGCGAGGCTTTTTAGCCCAGGCAACCAACCCAGCGATGCAAGACGGTATTAACAGCCTTGAGACTTTCGCATCAAATAACATGCGAAAGCGAACAATCCGCAGCCTCGCCAAGTCTACCAAGTAGCAACAACAAATCCATGGAGCGACACGGCTATCACCTTCAACGCATGACGATTTAACCTAAATTCGAACAGCTAGAGCACCACCGCATTGGTCCTCGGTCCGATAGTGGACGATTTTCGCCTTACTAAGGTACTCATGGATGGCGGCGTGATTAAACCTCATCTATGAGGAAACTCTTCAAAAATGGAAATTGATCGGAGCCGCATTGAGCGAAGCGGCACAACCTTCGGAGGATAATCCCTAGTCGAGAAGTACGCTGCACGGGAAAAATCACACTAGATGTAGTGTTCGGCTCACGGACAATTACAGTCCGAAGAGGTCACATTTCAAGTGGCCCCATTCGGCAGCGGATATCACGCTTTGTTAGAGGCGAGAGGCATTCACAATCTTCCAAGCTATACCCCATTACGGGTACATGAAGCTCAAAATGCGGACCCAATGGGATAATCACTCTCGCCCGATGATCCGGATACATCACTCCGTCTTTGAAAATAAGACAGCCGTGACCGGCCCTAGAGGCATTGTCCGAAGCCCTAGCGGCAGAGGAACTAACTGCGCTACGCTCCACGGTGGATAGGGACGATGTGATACTCGATAAGAGGTCCAAGTCCACCTCTTTTAAACCAGCAGACAAAATAGTCAAATTTCAGGTCCATACAACGGACCCCACAAAGACGGCCTCCATTAGGGCACATTAAGTCCTGATGTCGAAGCCGCACTACGAGAATTCCTTCGGGAAAATTGGGACATTTTTGCCTGGCACCCTTCAGACATGCCAGGAATCCCACGCAGGCTGGCAGAGCACACCCTAAATATCCTAAAGGGATTCAAGCCAGTCAAACAAGCTCTTCGGCGATTTTCCGAACCCAAAAGACATGCAATGGGAGAGGAGTTAGCCAAACTCTTAGAAGCCGGATTCATCAGAGATATAAAACATCCGGACTGGCTAGCCAACTTAGTAATGGTACCAAAAAGGACAAATCTGGCGCCTCTGCGTCGATTTTAAAGACCTTAACAAGGCTGTCCAAAGGACCCTTTCCTCCCTCGCATCGAACAAATCATCGATGCTACCGCGAACACGATTCATTGTGCTTCCTCGATGCATACTCCGGATACCATCAAATCAATATGGCGGAGAAAGATCAGGCCGCAACGACATTCATTACTCCATATGGGCCATTACGCTTCAACACAATGCCCTTCGGACTAAAAATGCGGCGCAACATATCGGTCAAGCATGATTCAAACATGTCCGGCTACCGGATAGGCAAAGCAGTAGAGGCATACGTGGGCGATGTGGTCGTCAAGACCAAACACGTCGGAACTCTAGTAGAAGACTTGAGGGTGACATTCGGCAACCTCCGAGCATATGACATAAAGCTCAATCCGGAAAAATGCGTCTTGGTACCGGTAGGAAAGCTCTTGGGCTTCATCGTATCCGGTAGAGGGATTGAAGCAAACCCGGCCAAAATCCGAGCTCTGTCACAATTGGATATTCCAAAAGACCTCAAGCAGATACAAAAACTAACCGGATGCGTAGCGGCCTTAAGTCGCTTCATCTCCTATTTGGGAGAAAAGGCTCGCCTCTACCGCCTCCTCACAAGACCGAACATTTTGAATGGACGGATCTGCCACCGGGACTTCGAAGAAATAAAAGCCATCTTGGCAACAAATCCGGTTACGGCGCGCCAACCCGGGCGAACCTATGATTTTATATATCGCAGCAACACATCAAGTTGTCGGTAGCGGTACTCGTAGTTGAGCGAGAAGCGAAGGGCACAAATTCCCTCTTCAAAACCGATTGTACTACGTATCCAATCGTTCTAACTCCATGCAAATCCAGGTACCCACATTATCAAAAGATAGCGTGTCACGGTGTTCATGGCATCCCGGAAGCCGCGACACTACTTTCAAGAGTGTTCAATAACGGTGGCCTCCGAAGTACCTCTGAACGATATTATAAACAATCGCGATGCAACGGGTAGGATTGCAAAATGGGCTATCGAGCTCTTACCATTTGACATAACCTACAAACCACGGCGAGCTATAAAGTCGCAGTTACGCTGACTTCGCCGCCGAATGGACCAAGCCGAACTCCCTAAAGAGTAGCGTACTCTAACCGGATCATGCATTTCGACGGATCCAAAATGTTATCGGCATGAAATTTGGCGTCGTCTGGCGTCTCGACGCCCCAACCGGAGACACAATCCAATACGTACTTCAAATAATGTACACAGACTCCAACAACGCGGTGAATACGAGGCCCTTCTACATGGCCTCCGGATGGCAATCTCCATGGGCATTCAACGCCTAGAGGTGTGAGGATTCAAACCTCATAATATCCCAAGTAAATGGAGACTTTGACGCCAAAGATCCAAAAATGACAGCTTACATAGCGTCGTCCTAAAATGTCATTTCGGTTCAAGGACTAGAATTCCATCATGTAGCAGGGATAATAACCAGCAACAGACGTGTTAGCACGCATCGGCGAAACGAGACGCCGTCCCTCCTAACATCTTCACCGAACGGCTCTTTAAGCCATCCGTATTATGGGAAGAGGAGTCCGAAATAACAATCCGGAGCCAGTGCATCACCTAACTCGGACCATTACGACACAATCCATGGCTCGACCAATGAAATAACACCTTGACTCACGAAATAATGGCAGTAATTGCCCGTGGGATGTAACCATTCCTAGCCTACTTAATGCGGCAGGAACTTCCGAAGACCAAAATGAGGCCCATTGCATAGTTCGGCGATCTAAAGCCTACAAGGTCCATGAGGAGAACTTTATAAGAAAAGCACAACCGGAGTCCTTCAAAGGTGTATCTCCGAAGAGGAAGGGCGAAATCTCTGGCTGAAATTCACGCCCGGACTCGGCGGGCACTGCAGCCGGGCCCTTGTAGGCAAGGCCTTCCAGACAGATTTTATTGGCCGACGGCAGGCGGATGCTCGAGGATTTAGTCCTACGATCGTCGGTTGCCGACTCTTTGCTAATCGAGCCACATGCCACCCACCGCCCTCAAAACTATACCCATTACACGGCCGTCGCGATGCAGGGGGCTTGACATGGTTGGACCCCTTAAAGGGGAACCCACAAGCACAAATACTTATTGGTCATGGTGGACAAATTCACCAAATGGATTGAGGCCAAGCCGGTTAAAACGGCAGAATCCGGACCGGTGATAGACTTCATATCCGGGTAGTACACGTTTTGGCGTCCCCACGCATCATCACCGATAACGGCATGAACTTCACGGCTGACGAGGTTAAACTCTGGTGCAAAAACATGGGCATTAAGCTCGATTACGCTTCAGTCTATCACCCCCAAACTAACGGTCTAGTCGAGTTACCAAATGGTCTAATCATGAGCGGCATCAAACCCAGACTAGTGCGGTCCCTCAAGGAATCTAACACGCACTGGGTAGAGGAGCTCGACTCCGTACTCTGGGGGCTGCGGACCACGCCAAACCGAACTACTGGATTCACACCATTTTTCATGGTATACGGCGCAGAGGCAGTCCTACCCTGCGATATAATTCATGACTCACCTCGTGTGCGCATGTACGAAGAAAGAGAAGCCGAGCTAGATCGGCAGGACAGTTAGGACGCCTTAGTGGAGGAGCGGGACGTGGCAAAGATCGTTCCGCATTTTATCAGCAGCAGGCTCGAAGATATCAAAGCAGAGAAGTACGGGCCAAAACTTACAATGTTGGCGAACTTGTTCTACGCTCACGGACAAGAAAAAGGACAAACTTAAGCCCAAGTGGGAAGGTCCCTTCATCATCGACCAAGTCGACCGGGCGGAGCATACCGTCTCACGTAACGCTTGTCGACAACCGACTCGAGCCGAACCCATGGAACACAGCCTCTCTCGAAGATTCTACGCTTAACGCCGGACTCGGGTTCGTCTCACTCCCATCCACCTTTTTTTTACTGCCTCTCGTCCTCCTCCTTCTTCCCACTTTTTTTCAATACCTTTTATGGGCTCATTTGCGCTTTGTTACTTACGCACTTGATGTGCTCATGGCACTCATTATACAGGGGCTTCTTTAATGAAGCTTATTCATACGGGCTTCATGCCCAACACATGTGTCATACTTCGCATGTACCTTTTATTCACCATTATATGCATCGATATGACTTAAGTTTTGGCCAAGCTGGGTTGCACGGCTCTGTGCTTACCCCTACGTTCCCGATTGTTCGGCTAGGAGGTAAAGGGAGCACCTCTGCGATTATTCTTGCCGGTCATTGGGATGTGTACCTCGGACTGGGTGAAGCCAAAGCTAGCGTTCTTAAGAGAATATTCGGTCATTGACTTGAAAGATGATTTATTACTTACTTATTTATACGCCCCGGATGCTTTTACGCTATTTTCGCGGTCCGGCATTGCACTTTAGGGCATGCCTCCTGTGGAAAGGAACCCTTAACGGAACTATTCTCCACGGAAGATGTTTCTTACTAACCATGTAATATAACATAACTAGTTGGGCACTTGTCCGATAAAGCAATTATGACCCCGACGCCTTGTCTCCATGCATGCCCGGTTCTTTTATAACCGTAAGGGTATTCGGACACACTCACGGACTGTTGTGTCCCGGGGTTGAAGCGAAACGGTCCGCAAAGACAAATGATCTACAATCCGGCTAGAAGGCATTTTACATGTCATTTCAAATTACATCGTCAAACCGATTGATTGTACTCCTCCTCAATCCCATCTAACAGGCTGTCTAATTTACAGTCCTGTTGGGAATATTTCGCCCGATTCTACTTGGCCGTACATCAAGCTCACAGGATCTCCTTCCCATCAGGCCCCGCAGTCCGACCTCGGCCATGTGGTTTGGGTCCGACTTGGGTAACGTGTCTTCACCATGGCCCGAGCCTCCTGGCGCTCGACGGCAGCCGATATCTTCCACAAGCGGAGGCGTCGCCGTGCTCCTGAAGCTTCTCAACAAGCTCACCAAGGCCCTCGGGTAGGGAGGCGGATGGCCATAAAGCATGAGCAGCGCCACTCATCGCTTTGCCAAACACGTTCGAGCAATTGCACTAGCTCGGAAAGTTGGTCACCCGTTGACTTAGGCATTTCCTCCAGCGACACTGTGAGCACACACCTAAAGACATATTTACGTCAATCGACTTCCTCGGGAATTCTTCTTTTCAAAGGAATTTGTTCAAGCACTTACTATAAATGCCGCTGACAATGGCCGATTCTCCTTCACGGGCAGCTGCAGTAGGGCCCGAACACCTTTCAGCTCTTCTCCTTCTTTGGGTGTGGGCATCTTGGAGCTTGTTTCTCTCCTGCTTTGCACCTTCATAAGCACCCTCTCGCTTGGCCTTTAGCTGACGCAGTTGAGCTGTTGCTTGTCCGGGATCTAGTCCGGCGCCCTCTGCAATATTATTGTCGATTCACGCCACACTTTGCTAATTAATTATCTTTTCAAAAATCGTCTTACCAGTGAGGTCTCTGTGGCTCCCCGTGGCGGCCAAGGCGGACCTCAAGTTGGGCCTTGCACTCTTGGAGCTCTGGGACAGATGGGTATTCTTCTCAAGTAAGACCTGCATAATAATTGATCCTTAAATCAATTATTTCAAGTATTTTAAGTCTCGGGACTCTTGGCATATATAACTATTAAAATTACTTACCGTATGTCTTTCACATCCGCTTTGGTGGCTCTGGTTAACCCATCTTGAGCGGCACGGAGGTGCGCGTTTCCTGCTTTAAAAGCATTTAACGCCTTCGGGGAGAAACACGCGTCACGAAGAACTATCCGGCGACGCTTGTGATTCATGGCGCTCTCCACCTCAGGCTGGGTGGCGGACAGCCTGTCGGCATCCTCCGTCGGAGGAGCGTCCGACTCACGCCTTGTATTCACCTCCCCTCCCGGACCATGCGTTGGAGCATGGCCGACGGAGGCTTGATTGGCAACCTCTCCGGACACTGTCCGGCGAGCGCTCTTTCTGGAAAGGTTATGAGCATTAATATACCTCCTAGGGATCCTTCCCTTAAAAATAGCGATTACTTTCCGTGCCGTTCTGCGGCAAGCGTTTGGTTCGCGTCGCGCTCCTCTTCCTCTCTGGGCCGGATGACCCTTGTTGGCGGCCCGCTGGTTCGGCTTCCCACCTTAAAGGCGCCTCTGCGATGCACCATCGGTATGGGATGGTCGAATTGAGCGTGGATCAAATGATGGTGTCAAGAACTTGGTCGTAGTCACACGGGAGGCCGAAACAAAGCTGGGGTAGTCAGCCGTAATGGCGACTAGGGCATTGTCTATGCTACGTTGGTGGAATACCCCGTCAATCAGCTCCACCTTTATGTCCGGATCCTCTTCGGAGGTCGGATCAAGGGATCGTTCCGGATCCTCGGGCTGTGGGGTTAGGCTTCGTATGCCCTCCACGTCCCGGCGCAGCTCCTGCGTCGAAATCGCAGAGTAAGATACTTGACTTTAAAAAAGTATGGATCGGGTAGATGAACATCCGCTTACCCAGCTCCGAGGGTTATTCATAGAAAATCCATTCAACGGATTCTTGCGGAGGAAGTCCTCCTCCTCTCCTTGTACAAGCCGGGACATGATCTTTGCGGATCGGCTGCCGAGCCCGCCTTTGCGGCCATGACGGATGGCGTCGTCTTCCCGTTGAAATCCCACATAGGGTGGCCCCTATATTGGAGTGGCTGCACCCCTCGCATAATGCATGTGGCCATGACTCCAATCATGGTCAATCCGGAGTGGGCCAAGAACCTAATCCGACCCATCGGATAATGGGCGCTCCTATCATCTTCTGTTGAGGGCTCATGGGCGCCAACTCGAGCGTTTCTTCAAGGAGCATTGTTGAACTCCGGGAGGCCGATCCGGATGGATCCGGCAGAGGCGTCCTCCATGTAGAACCTTTCCAAGGCCGGTCTTGGACGCCTTCTTCGGGTGCGGATAGATATCCGGTCCGGACGCACCATATTTCGGCTCCGCCCACTTGATATATCGACCCCTCATGAGAACGAAGTGCGAGACAAAACAATCTCTTCCACAGGGCAAAATGGGGCTCGATGCCCAAGAACAGCTTCGCAAAAAGCTAGAAGCCCGCGATGTGCAAAATGGAGGCGGCGTGAGGTGGTGAAGTTGGAGTTCAGAGAACTCTAGGAGCCCCGGAGAAATGGATGTATGGGAAATTGAGTCCCCTTATTAGATAGGGGACAAAGCATACCCGCTCCCCTTTGGAAGGGTTGTGGGCGCCCTCACTGCTTTCCACCCTTGTAGGTGGCTAGTCCGACTCGAACCGGAACCATGAAAGCTGGGGGAAGATATCCCTCGGTTTGGAGTACCACTAGCTCGCTGTGTGGAACTGAGCATCTCCCCCAATCTCCTGGCTTAGGGCTGGGAGCGCGAGAGGAGGAGCCGCGTCGGCTATCCATGATGGAATGGATTTTTGTCAGAGGCGCTTCGATGAGAACTTGCGGATGGAGGATGGGTGAGCTGGATCTAGATCCTCGCCTCTCTTATAGGCGGCTCGTTCGCACGCAGCTAGGGGTAAAATGTAAAATATCCCAGCCTTCGCATTAAATGCGACACGTGGAAGAAAGGCCATTATTGGGCGTAGAAGCCAAGGAGCGCAACATTTGTAAAGAAGCGGACACTATTCGGCGGAACATGAAGATTGAAGGAGAACCCGCCTTTGCAACGCCGAAGACAATATACGCCGGACTCGTCGCTGAAGCCCGTTCGGGGGCTCTTGAGGGAGTTCCAGACTAGGGGTGTCCGGATAGCGAACTATCATCATCGGCGGACTCCAAGACTATGAAGATACAAGATTGGAGACTTCGTCCGTGTCCAGATGGGACTTTCCTTGGCGTGGAAGGCAAGCTTGGCGTCACGGATATGTAGATCTCCTACCATTGTAACCGACTACTGTGTAACCCTAACCCTATCCGGTGTCTATATAAACCGGAGGGTTTTAGTCCGTGGGGCGAACAACAATCATACCATAGGCTAGCTTCTAGGGTTTAGCCTCTTTGATCTCGTGGTAGATCCACTCTTGTAACACACATCATCAATATTAATCTAGCGGGGACGTAGGGTTTTACCTCCATCAAGAGGGCCGAACCTGGGTAAAACATCGTGTCCCTCGTCTCCTGTTACCATCCGCCTAGGCGAGCGATTCGGCACCCCCTACCCGAGATCCGCCCGATTTTGACACCGACGATAAGTGATGCATGTGATGGTTACGAGGTAACCCGGCGAGTAAGTTGGTGCATGATAGTTTCATCATGTTGCATGCTAGTCTCATCATGTTCATATGTTTATGCCATGCTCGTATTGTTCTAGCTGTTTCATGTTGTACATGCCATGTTGTTCTGATAGTATCGTGTTCATCATTGCTTAATAATCTGTAATTGCCATGCTATTGTTTGTCTTGATTGCTTTGGTTCTTTGTGAGCTTGCAAGTACATTCAATGTACTGACCTGGCGTGTCATGCCAGTTTGCAGGTCATGCCAGATTTGATTGCTTGTTTGCCGTGGATTCCTTGTTTGCGAGCTAGAATAAGCATTCCAGCCAGAGTCCCTATGGAGTGGAGTTCACCACCGCTGACGTTGTTTCGCTGCCAGGATTTATTCCGCTGCATCGTGTTGTTCTGCTGCTTGCATGGAGCAACCGTGGCAGGTGTAGTGTCGCCATGCCGATGTAATCCCCTTGTACCCATATAGATTGTAATAAAGAGCTGAGTTGTTCTATGCTAAGCAGTGCCGTATTCCAGAAGACTTCTCCTCGATCTCTGGGCTGGAATACGAGGCGTCCGGTTTCTCTGAGCCGAGGTGCCACAGGCTTGGTATCAGAGCAGGTCTGGTTGTAGGATGCCCTAGCCCGTGCGAGCGTTAGAATGCGGTAGTATAGAGCCCAATTGGTTTCTTGCACTTGATTGCTGCATTTGTTTGTTGCATAGCATGCATATAGATCATTATCTTGTCACTACCGATTAAGCTTTTGAGTGTAGGTGGTATCAGTTTCTGCTGTTATTTTCATGCCATGGATTCATGTTGCTATAGTGAGATCCATGCCTCTTTTGAGTATGTTCAGTAAGGATGTTTTGGACATATGATTATGCTCTATCCATCCATGCCCCTGTTTGCATTTATAGAGTGCTCTAGCATGTCTTAATCTTGCTCTACTTTTGCTATAAAATGTTCCTAGCAGATTGTTTACATGTTATTCAATTTTGCCATGGTTGTTGTTAGTGATCCATGCATGCTATGAACTTTCTATTGCCATGATTAGCTTCATGAACATGTCATCTTACTGTAGGTATGCTTATCTTGTCATGCAATGCCTTGTGGTGAGTGAATCAAGCTCGCAAAGTTGCCTTCATGCTGCTGTATATGCCATGCTCTGTTATTTTCATCTGAATCATTTCTGAAACTTGCTATGTTTACATGGGTGCCATCATATCTTATGTGCCTTTTTGGTTCATGATCAGTAAGAGACTTTTGTTCTATGCAAATAGTGGATTCATGCCATGCCTTTGGTTGCCATGATATGTTCCTATAGCATGTTGTTTGATAGCTCTAAACATTGTAACCTGATGTTATTTCCGCCATGTCCTGCGAATTACGCGGTCTGTGAACACATTATTATTTGCAATCTTGCCATGTCTTTTTGAGCATTTTCTAGTAGTTTCTGTAGTTAGCTCAGTGTTCTTGTTTTGTTATGCTCTACCTGTAAATCATGTCCATGCCTTTTGTTTTCATGTTGAGATCCTGTAGCTTGTTGTTTTGGTGCTTGCTATATGCCTAGTTGCTGTTTTGGACAGTGTGTCCTTTGAACTTGTATAGTGTGTATGTGTTGAACCGTTGCTCTGCTTTTGAGTGTGCTCTATAGGAAACTTGCTTAGTTTTGCATGTAGTTTCATGTTACCTTGTTGCATCCATGTTTTGAGGTGTGTGCTTGATGTTTGAATGCATTTTTCATCAATGTCATGCTTAACTTGTTTTGCTCATATCTTTTAGGCCGTAGCTCCAAATTAAATGAACTGTATATGTAACTTGACTAGAATTTCGTGTAGATCATCGTGGTGCATCTTAACTTGCTGTTTAAAAACATGAACATAAGGTTAATTCAGATCAGGACCAATTTCGAAATTTGCATATGAGGACTTACCGGAATTGCTATATGTTGTTTCCGGCCTCATTTAAATTTGCTTTGTTGTGTTGCTCTTGTATGCATCATCTCTTGCCATGAGTAGATTCATGTAGCCTTGTCATGCATCATACTTGGTTGAGCATCATGCCTTGTTCATTTGTGGTGTGTTTACCATGTTGTGTGCTTCTTCTCGATAGTTCCTGTTTCGTTGCGATCGTGAGGATTCGTTCGTCTACGCTTGGTTCGTCTTCGTGGCTTCATCTTCTTCATGGACTCGTTCTTCTTCCTTGCGGGATTTCAGGCAAGATGACCGTCACCTTGGATCTCATTACTATCATTGCTATGCTAGTTGCTTCGTTCTATCGCTTTGCCGCGTTACCTACAACTTGCTTATCAAGCCTCCCAAATTGCCATGAACCTCTAACCTTTGTCACCCTTCCTAGCAAACCGTTGTTTGGCTATGTTACTGCTTTTGCTCAGCCCCTCTTATAGCATTGCCAGGTGAATATGAAGATTGCTCCATGTTGGATTATGTTGATGGTGGGATATCACAATATTTCTTATATTATTAATGCATCTATATACTTGGTAAAGGGTGGAAGGCTCGGCCTTGTGCCTAGTGTTTTGTTCCACTCTTGTCGCCCTAGTTTCCGTCATATCGGTATTATGTTCCCGGATTTTGCGTCCCTAATGTGGTTGGGTGGTTTATGGGACCCCCTTGACAGTTCGCCTTGAATAAAAATCCTCCAGCAAGGCCCAACATTGGTTTAACCATTTGCTTACCACCTATACCTTTCCCTTGGGAGTAGCTAACCCGAGGGTCATCTTTATTTTAGCCCCCCGGGCTAATGCTTCTCTAAGTGTTGGTCCGAACTAGAGCCACTTGCAGCACCACCTCGGGGAAACTTGAGGGATGGTTCTAGTTGTACGTAGTTCTCATCCGGTCGTGGCCTGAGACGAGATACGCGCGGCTACTATCAGGGTGTCGGCACGCCGGGAGGTCTTGCTGGTCTTGTTTTACCATTGTCGAAATGTCTTGTAACCGGGATTCCGAGTCTGACCGGGTCTTCCCGGGAGAAGGAATATCCTTCGTTGACCGTGAGAGCTTGTGATGGGCTAAGTTGGGACACCCCTACAGGGTTTGAACTTTCGAAAGCCGTGCCCGCGGTTATGTGGCAGATGGGAATTTGTTGATATACGGTTGTAGTAAACCTGAAGTAAACTCTTCTAAAATACACCAGCAGGTTAATGCGTATGCAGTGATTGTCTCTTTTCGGGGTTGTTCGAGAGGAGAACACGGTTTTACGGGTTATGTTTGACGTAAGTAGGAGTTCAGGATCACTTCTTGATCATTACTAGTTGACGACCGTTTGCTTTGCTCCCCTTCTCGCTCTGGTTTCGTAAGTTAGCCACCATACATGCTTAGTCGCTGCTGCAACCTCACCACTTTACCCCTTCCTCACCTATTAAGGTTTGCTAGTCTTGATACCCATGGTAATGGGATTGCTGAGTCCTCGTGGCTCCTGATTACTACACCAACAGTTGCGGTGTACAGGTTTTGCGATGATCATGACGTGAGAGCGATGTTTACTTGTTTGGAGTTCTTCTTACGCTTCTTCTTCAATTGAGGGTTAGGCTCACGGTGGCTGACCTAGGCTAGCAGGGTGGTTGTCGTTTGAGTTTCTGTTTATGTTTCATCCGTAGTCGGATGTTGATCTTGTATATGATGTATTGTTGTATTCATGTGACATTGTATGTCTTGGTTGTATCCCCACTATTATGTAATGTTGATGTAATGATATCCACCTTGCAAAAGCGTCTTCAAGATGCGCTTCTATCATAGTGGGACCTTCGAGTTCCTTTAGGATAGGGTCGCATCTTGGGCGTGATATTGACCTCACTCACTCCTCTAGGCCTCCCCGACAACCAAAACAAGCTCGAGTCACTCTCTGTCCCTCCCATGGCCGCCGTGCCCGTCGCCGGCCCCCTCCTAAATTCGGGCAGTGCAGCCCCTTTCTCTCCGTTCACGCCACCACGGCCTCCCGGGACCTCCAGAGCCTCCCATGTCTTCGCCTCGTCCCGGAGCAGCTCGTGGCGCCGCCCGTCTTGGCTGAAGCAGTCGTCCACTGCGGCTAGCGCCCTGCTCGATCGAGCACTCCTCGGCAGCCGCGCCCTACTGGAATCGAACCGCCTCGTCCTCCTGAGTCCAGCGGTGGTCCGGGCGCCTCAAACGGTGGCCGGTGGCGCCAGGACGGCCGCCGGCGTCGCGCCCCTCCCTCTGGACCACGGGCGAGCACGGGTGAGACGAAGACGACGTCGACCCCTAATATCCCACAAGTATAGGGGAACAATTGTAGCCTCTTTAGATAAGTAAGAGTGTCGAACCCAACGAGGAGCTAAAGGTAGAACAAGTATTCCCTCAAGTTCTATCGACCATCGATATAACTCTACGCACGCTTGACGTTCGCTTTACCTAGAACAAGTATGAAACTATAAGTACTTTGTAGGTGTTTTTGGATAGGTTTGCAAGAAAATAAAGAGCGCGTAAATAAAAAGTAGGGGTTGTGTCGTGGTTTTGTCACGGCAGATGTACTCATGAAAGGACTTAGTCGTGGAGCCATCGCAACGGGTTAGATTGAAGGGGTTAAAGCGGACACAGGGACGCAAGAGAGTTTATACTAGTTCGGCCCCTTCGATGAAGGTAAAAGCCTACGTCTAGTTGTGATGGAATTGATGGGGTTTCGATGACTAGGGAGCAAACAAGCTTCGCCTAAGTCTCGAGTTGTTGTCTGTTGTCCTTGAACCGTCAGCCGGGTCGTCCCCTTATATACATGGGTGGCGCTTGTCGGTTTCTGAGAGTCCCAATACCGGCTCATAGAGGTGTCGGTTTGGTCTCTACTTATTCTAACTTACAATACAAGTTACATACCAACGCGGTTTACGGCTACATGGCCTTGAACCGACTATGGGCCTTGAGCCCTTATCTCGCCTTCTTGGATTTTAACATACTTAACTCATCGATTAAGTTAACTTTGGCGAGATAGGCGGTTTACGCCTGATAGTAATATCCCCAACATTAGGCCCCAGATTGATTTGAACAGGTTCATGTCAATCCTTAGCGAAAATCTTCATCTTCAACATCTTCTTGTAATTTGTTGAACCGCCGTGATGTCATCTTCTCTGGTCGTTGTAAACCGGCGTGACGTCATCTGTCAAAAAGAGACTATCCATGATACCTTCTTGTTTAATAGATCCGCAATAACCGAGGCGGCAGCTCTGCTTCCAAAATTTGCGGTCCCTTGGTTCACGCGTCTGACACATGTCCTTTTGCCTTATAAATAGGACCGAAGGGTCATTTATTTTTCCCCTTCATGCCCTTCTACTTCGTCTTCCTTGCGTCGCCCAGCCTCGGAGCTCCGCCGCCGCCATCAACTTCTGCACCAACCTTGGCCGCTGCATGAACCTGAGCGCACCAGAGCACTGCGGCGACCTTCCGCATCTTCCTCAGCTCCAGTAAGTCTTCTGTTCTTTTCAGCACAGATCTGTTCTAGGGTTTCCATGTTCTTCTAGTGTTCATCGCATGTTCCTTGTGCGTAGGCTAGATTTTTTAAATGAGTCTGTGAATCTTTGCTCTTGATGTAGCAGTAGTTTTTCTCCTCCGTTTTCACTTTCATATGTTAGGACCATAGATCTGATCCATAACTTCACTTCACTGATTCCGCCCTGCTCCTTCTAGGCCTTGAATTTTTATCCCTTTTATAAACATGTTCCAGATCCAAGGCTGTAGTAGAATCTTGTGAAATCTGTTTCTGCATACTTACTCATTCGCAATCTCAACTGTTTCAATGTTTAGACCAGGCGGTTTAACTTTGTAGAAAATTTACCAAACCGGTATACACCATTAGTCCCCTTGTTGAACCGCCGGAATTCCTTAGCTAGGCCTTGCCGCTTTGCAGAACTCCGGTTTATAAATAGCTGCCTCCGGTTTAGCAATGTATGCACCAATGTATATTTTTCCAACATATTCTTGAACTGGTATTACTGCCTTATAGATTGCACCATGGCCAAACAAGTGTACGAGTGCAACTGGGTTCCCTCTCGCGTGACCGAGACTCAGCTGAGTAACTTAGCCAAAACTGGCGCTTTAAGCAGTCAAGAGGTTATTCACTGGAGGTTCCCCGGTACAGAATGTCCTCCCACGCCTCAAGAGGGAGAGGTTGTTGTTTTTGCGGATCATCTAGCCCGGGGCTTCAATCCTCCCGGTTCAAAGTTTTACAGGGATGTCTTAGCCAATTTTCAACTCCGTCCGCAAGATACCGACCCAAACTCCGTAACCAACATATGTCACTTCCAAGTGCTCTGTGAGGTGTTTTTCAAGAGGAACCCACAGTTGAATTGTTCAGAGATTGCTTCCATCTAAACAGCCGCACTGAATTTACCGACGGTCCCAACACAGAGTTAGGTGGCATGGCGATTCAAAAGAGGAAAGAGGTCACTTACCCTCACACCAAATTGCACAGCCATCCCAAAGAGTGGAATCAAACATGGTTTTACTGCAAAGATACCTCTCCTTCTGATGAAAATCCCTTGCCGGGTTACCGCCCAGAGCGGCTAAGCAACACATATTCTTTCCCGCAAAGGCTGACTGCTAAGGAGAGAAGCAAATATGCTCCTTAATTATCCAAACTCGGGGCCTTCATGGCCAATGGGTTGACAGGGGTCGACCTTGCTCGCTGCTGGATATCGTGGAGCATTCTGCCCTTAAGCCAGCGCTCCGGTTTGATGTGTGAGTATACTGGAAGTGAAAAAGACCCTCTTCGACACATTGATATCCAGCTCACAGACGACGAAGTTACAGAAGCTGTGAAAAAGATACTGAATGAACCGGAAGCTGTCTGTTCTCAAACCGGCCTGGCTCCATTTGGTGCCATTAACAAACCGCCAGCTGTAAGACTCATACCTTATACTTTTATTGAATCTGCTTGTTTCAAATTATCAACTGTTAACATCAACACCTTTTCAAACAGGGCGATGATCCGTTTTGGAGCAAGAAACCTCCTCAAGAGAAACCGGAGAAACCAACCCGACCAAAGACCAGAGTTGTCAAGAGACCGGTGATTAAGAAGAAAACCACTGCCTCCTCTGATCCGCCGGCTGATGATGATGTGGGTAATCCGGACCTTGAGGTAGAGCTTGACTCACTTGGTTTATTTTTCACACGCCTTATTGATAATGATCATTGCCAGGATGACGCCGAAGTCAGTCATGCTGAAGCTGTAGAGGTAATTGCTCTCTCCTCCGATTCAAACCCTTTGCCTTCACTAAAAATCCGTCGGGCAAACCGGAAAGTTAAATTTTCTCATCCTCTTGCTTATTTGGACCCAAACTTTCTTATGAAGACACAACAGCATGAAGCTCGCCGCACAACCCGGCACAGCGGCCAGGTAGTTACCTCTGCCGGTTTACCGAATAGTCCGGTTCGGAAACACCGTTCAGAGGTCTCTAACTCACTTGTCAATGCTTGTCCTAAAGCGGGCTGTTTTCGTCAACCTCTTAATCCGTCTGACTCCGATTATCAGGGCACTTCTCATTCATCGTCTGGCGAGTCATCAGCGACCCAGCTGCCACCACTCAAAACAGTGCTTGGGTGAGCCATACTTCTTATAATGTTTCTGATGTATTACTTTGCAACATATACTGTATTGATCCTTCTTGTCTCTTTCAGGGCCAAGCCTAGGCCGAGCAAGAAGGCTCGCCTGGACAAGGCGACAGAAGAGAATACCGTCTCTGAACCGGACAGAATACCAGATCCTGAAGCGGCTATTTGTGAGGATGTGCCAAACGACCCACCACCGCAAGATGATAACTTTGTTGCTGAAGAGACACATGTTGACACTTCAGGCCCTTTTGACCAGCCCACAAGCCCTGTCCGGATTGACATAAACATTAGCCCATCGAAGCAGACTGACAAACCGGCGACTCCAGTACGAACCGGTGAAGCTAAAGATGATGATGATGTTGTCACTGGCATTGGTCGTACCGAGCCAGGCAACCCTGTCGCTTTATCCAAACATTCCGCCAAAGAAGAGTTTACTACAATTGGCAAGGGCAAATGGAATGCCGATTTGGCCACTTATGCTGCTCTGAACGCCCAAGACCTCCATTCCGGCTATCTGAACCGGCTATACACCAGCCGTGACTATGAAGCCGGTCTGGTAAACATGATGAAAGAAAAATATGAGGTAATTTCCTTATGCTTTTCTGTTTGTACATTTCAATCTGTCAACTCCCCTAGCCCCCAAGGGCCGGTTTAAGATCTGAACTTTAAACTAGGACTTGCCAATGTAAACTTCAATGTATCTGAATTTGCTGGTGTAGCCCCCAAGGGCCGGTTCAACTTAGTGTAGTTAAACCGGGACTTTAGGTAATAAAGATTGTAGCATCAGTACTGATTGAGCAAATAGCTATTAGCCCCCAAGTGCCAAGTTGAATACTTGTATTGAGCTTGGGACTTTATGAACAATTGTAGATGAAGAGCAAATATGCATTAGCCCCCAAGTACCAAGTGCATCACTTGTTATGTGGTTGGTACTTCAATTCTGTACCGCTATCTGAATCATATTACTGTTTGTACACAGGCTGAGCCGAGCAAAAGAGAAATCCAAATCGCCGATTTGCAAGAAAATCTGAAGTCCCAACAAGCCGAAACCTCCAAGGCGAAAGAGTAATTAACCAGCGCTTTAAGCATCATGGAACAGCTTAAGGAGAGCTTCAACAAAGAGCGGGCGGATTGGGCCACTGAAAAATCCGCTTTAACTCAGCGAGCAGAGAATGCCGAGGCTGCCCTCAAACCGGTAGTAGATGAACTGACCAGCATAAAGCGGCAAGTGCATGCCATGACCGCTGCTGTCTTTGGTAAGCCTGCTTATTTTCTGAAGTCATAAGGCCTGTTTATCCAATTGCCGGTTTACTAACCCTTTGACTGATACAGGGACTCTCATTGGTCACTTAGGATCAGATGTGCGGAAGAAATTGAAAGCTGCTTATACATTGATAGAACAGCTGTACACTGGTGCACAAAGGATTATCTGTATTGCTTCCCACAACAATCCGGCGCCCGCGTTGATCCAAGACACCATCAAGAGGTTGTCTATGCTTCCTGGCCGGGTTGAAGAGTTGAAGAAGTCTGCTGCTCGAACCGGCGCTATCAACGCCCTAATCCGGGCAAAAGCGTGGGTGCCAGATTTTGATCCAGTTGAAGCGGCTCAGGGCTATCCCATCTTGAAGGAAGATGGGTCAGAATTCAGTGAAGAAGATCTCCGAGAAATAAACTGGGAGGTGCGCCCTCTAGTTTGTCAATTGGTTGAAGAGGCATATTTATCTCACTATCAAGCCCAATATGATGACCAAAACAAATGAGTGGCTGCACCAATTCCTGAAGCGGAGAACCTTATCCCTCCAATCCGTAAGCATACTTACGCTCCTGACATTGAACCGTCGTTGATGATCAATGATGAAGCTGTCTTTCAAGCATTAACGGAGATCGACTGGACAACTGTTGATTTACAGCCGTTGGGTAGAGAAGCAGAGGTTGAAGCGGCACGAGATGTCCCGCAACCATCAGGCCAGCTGGTGATCAAGCTTGAACCGGAAGCCGGTTTAAATTATTGCTCCTTTGTGTTACGCAGGAAAACAATGATCTTATTTGGGCACCATGTATCCTTGTAATAGGCTAGCCAACACTCTTGATTTTGATATGCCTTCGTGCATTGCAACTTGTGCTTCCTTTGGATGATCAATCTCCAAACTATTTTCTGCAATCAAAAAATCTTAAAGCGCCGCCGCGGTTGTACCGCCAGGTGGGTTATGATCTCTGTATATATGAAATCAAAATATCTTAAATTTAAGCATATGATCAAATCTTGTGATACATAATACCTGCCATCATTGGGCATGAAGTTGGCTTGGCCAATCTTGAAGCGGAGTTTTATAAACCCTTACTGTCGGAGGAGAAAACAACTCCTGTATATACAATGCCGGTTTACCATGTAAACCGTTCCGGGTTATGATAAACACCGGTGTTACTCCATAATAGGATGTTAACAAAAAATCAAACCGGGCAAATAGTCTCCGGATTAAATTTGACCGTGTTCCGTTAATTGACAGTCGGGCCGGTTTAATAATTGTCGGTTTAAAAACACAACAAAAGCAATATTTATCAAAAGAAAGACAAGAGTCAATCAAAAGGCAAAGATAAAACCATTTGCAAAAAAGAGGCTGTTAAGCCGATCAAGTGGCATTACCATGGTCGGACACGACCAAGCCCCCAATAGGCGTAGCTATGGTTCAAGTCAGCCAGGTCCCCAAATGAAGCAATGGCATTATGCCGATCAAGAGGTGTAGCGATGGTTCGGGTTTGACCAAAGCCCCCAAGTGATTATGTGGCCTTAGGCCGATCAAGAGGCATGACTGGTTCAGACGTGACCAAGTCCCCAAGTGATCTTGTGGCTTTCGCCTATCAAAAGGTGTTGCATTGGTTCGGACACGACCAAGCCCCTAAGTGATATAACATGAAGCTTTGAAAAGCTAACTCAAGGGGTAAACCGGAGGCCGCTTTAAGAGAGAAAAACTCCGTGTAACCACACATGATGTAAAAGAACAGAGACCCCGCTTTAGCTGAGGCTCCGGTTTATTGTATTAATCATAATATATACATTGAGCCGATGGCTCAGGTATAGTAAGGCCGAAGATGAGCTATGTTCCACGGCCTGTTGGTCTCCTCCTCTGATGTACGTGAGTCTTTATGCTCTCGAATATCGATCGGATAGTATGACCCGTTGTGTAGATTCTTGCTGACCATGAAAGGTCCCTCCCAAGGTGGGGATAACTTATGCATATCAGTCTGGTCTTGGATGAGCCGAAGCACCAAATCTCCTTCTTGAAAGGTTCTGGTTCTGACTCGGCGACTATGATAATGACGAAGATCCTGCTGGTAAATCGCCGAGCGGGCAGCTGCTATGTCACGCTCCTCGTCCAACAGGTCCAAAGCATCTTGCTGTGCTGCCTCGTTGTCCGCTTCAACATAAGCCGCTACACGAGGTGAATCATGACGGATATCACTAGGGAGAACCGCCTCCACTCCGTAGACCATGAAGAACGGTGTGTATCCTGTTGATCTGTTGGGTGTAGTATTGATGCTCCATAATACAGACGGCAACTCTTCCACCCAACAACCCGGCGTTCTCTGCAAAGGAACCATAAGCTGGGGTTTGATGCCTCGCAAGATTTCTTGATTAGCCCTCTCTGCTTGGCCATTGGACTGTGGGTGAGCCACTGATGAAACGTCAAGCCGGATGTGCTCACGTTCACAGAACTCCTTCATAGCACCTTTGGACAAATTGGTACCATTATCAGTGATGATGCTGTGTGGAAAGCCAAACCGGAAAATCACTTTTTTGATGAATTGAACCGCCGTGGCTGCATCACACTTGCTAATGGGTTCTGCCTCCACCCACTTTGTAAACTTGTCAACCGCCACCAAAAGGTGGGTCTTCTTGTCCTTGTACCTTTTGAAAGGCCCAACCATATCCAGCCCCCAAGTCGCAAACGGCCAAGTAATTGGAATCATCCTTAATTCTTGAGCCGGCACATGAGCACGTCTAGAGAACTTTTGGCAACCGTCACATCGTCTGACCAGGTCTTCCGCATCAGCATGAGCAGTCAACCAATAGAAGCCGTGGCGAAACGCTTAAGCCACCAAAGACTTTGAACCGGCGTGGTGACCACAATCTCGCCGTGGATCTCACGCAAGATTTCACTGACCTTCCTCGGGAGACACACATCGTTGAAACGCATACGACACCTTTGCAATGATGCAACTCGCCATTGACAATAGTCATGGACTTGGATCGCCGGATTATCTGCCTGCCAGAGTCTCATCCTATGGTAACTCGCCCCGGTTCATGTACGCAAGATAAGGAATCTTCCAATCCGGAATGACATGAAGAGCTGCCACCAATTGAGCCTCCGGATCAGGAATAGCCAAATCCTCTTCACCAGGGAGCTTGACCGACGGGTTATGCAGCACATCCAAGAAAACATTAGGCGGGACCGGTTTGCGTTGAGAGCCCAACCGGCTTAAAGCGTCCGCCGCTTCATTCTTCCGTCGGTCCACGTGGTCCACCTGATAACCCTTGAAGTGACCTGCAACAATATCCACCTCACGACGATATGGTGCCATGAGTGGGTCCTTGGAATCCCAAGTGCTAGACACCTGCTGAGCCACCAGGTCCGAGTCACCTAAGCACTTAACTCGGCTTAGATTCATCTCCTTAGCCATCCGGAGACCATGGAGTAAGGCTTCATACTTAGCTGCATTGTTAGTACAAGGGAACATTAAGCGGAGAACGTAACAAAACTTATCACCTCGTGAGGAAGTTAATACGACTCCAGCCCCCGAGCCCTCCAATTGCCTGCACCCATCAAAATGGATAGTCCAATATGTGTTATCCGGCTTCTCTTCAGGTGCTTGTAGTTCTGTCCAATCATTGATGAAATCCACAAGTGCTTGAGATTTGACCGCCGTCCGAGGCACGTATTTCAATCCGTGCGGCCCAAGCTCTATAGCCCACTTGGCAATCCGGCCGGTTGCTTCCCTGTTCTGAATTATATCTCCCAAGGGAGCATAAGCGACCACCGTGATAGGGTGTCCCTGGAAGTACTGCTTAAGCTTCCGGCTTGCCATAAAAACTCCATATACCAGCTTCTGCCAATGCGGGTAGCTTTGCTTGGACTCAATAAGCACCTCGCTGATATAGTAAACCGGACGCTGAACCGGATATTCCTTGCCTGCCTCCTTGCGCTCCACCACAATAGCCATGCTGACTGCACGAGCATTAGCTGCGACATATAGTAGCAAGGCTCCTTGTCAATTGGAGCGGCGAGAACAGGCGGATTAGCTAACTGCCGCTTTAAATCCTCAAACGCTTAATTGGTAGCAGAACTCCAGACGAATTGATCCGTTTTCTTCAACATCTGATACAAAGGGATCACCTTCTCCCCAAGGCGGCTGATAAACCGGCTCAACGCGGCAATCCGGCCTGCCAAGGATTGAACGTCATTGATACACTTCGGTTTAGCCAGGGAGGTGATAGCTGTGATCTTCTCCGGATTAGCCTCAATTCCCCTGTTGGACACCAGAAAGCCCCATAACTTGCCTACCGGTACACCAAAAACACACTTGGCCGGGTTGAGCATCATCTTGTATGTCCGCAAGTTATCAAAGGTTTCCTTCAAATCGTCAACCAGAGTCTCCTTCTCCCTTGACTTAACCACAATATCATCCACATAGGCATGTACATTACAGCCAATCTTCTTATGAAGACAATGCATACACACCGTGATAAGTTGCACGGCACTCTTGAGCCCAAAGGGCATAGATACATAACAGAAGGCTCCAAAGGGAGTTATGAACGCCGTCTTCTCCTAGTCCTTAACTGCCATCTTGATCTGATGATACCCCGAACATGCATCCAGAAAACTCAAACGCTCGCAACCCGCCGTAGCATCAATAATTTGACCAATACGGGGGAGGGCAAAATGATCTTTTGGACAAGCCTTGTTAAGATCTGTGTAATCCACACACATGCGCCAGGTGCCGTTTTTCTTAAGGACTAGCACCGGATTAGCCAACCATTCAGGATGGAAAACTTCAACGATAAAGCCGGCCGTTAAGAGCCTGGCCACCTCTTCTCCAATAGCTTTGCGTCTTTGTTCGTTAAACTGGCGGAGAAACTGCTTCACCGTTTTGTACTTGGGATCACCATTAAGAGTGTGCTCAGCGAGTTGCCTCGGTACACCTGGCATGTCAGAAGGCTTCGATGCAAAAATGTCCCGATTCTCATGGATGAATTCGATGAGCGCGCTTTCCTATTTCGGATCCAAGTTGGCACTGATACTGAACTGCTTGGACGAATCGCCAGGTATGAAGTAAACAAGCTTAGTCTCAGCCGCCGACTTGAACTTCAGGGCCGGATCATGCTCCGTAGTTGGCTTCTTCAATGTAGTCATGTATGCCGGATCAACATTGTCCTTGTAATATTTCAGCTCCTCCGTGGCACAAACCGACTCTACATAAGCCGCATCACCTTCTTCACACTCCAAAGAAATTTTGCGGCTTCTGTGAACCGTTATTGTTCCTTTGTGACCCGGCATCTTGAGCTGCAAATACACATAACAGGGCCGTTGTAACGCCCCGGATTCGATGCGCCAGGTGTCCGCCAGTTATTCGTTGTCTTTGCCATGTCATGTGCTTGCGTGTCTCTCTTTGCCATGTCATCATTTGCATTTCATATCATGTCATCATGTGCATTTCATTTTGCATACGTGTTCGTCTCATGCATCCGAGCATTTTCCCCGTTGTCCGTTTTGCAATCCGGCACTCCTATGTCTCCGGCGCCCTTTTGCCTCTTTTAGGTATGCGGGTGTTGAACTTTCTCGGAAAGGCCTGAGGTTTGCCAAGCGGCCTTGGTATAGCACCGGTAGACCGCCTGTCAAGTTTCGTGCCATTTGGAGGTCGTTTGATACTCCAACGGTTAACCGGGTAACCGTAAAGCCCTCTTTGAGTTGCAGCCCAACACCCCTTCCAAAGTGGCCCAAAACCCAGCAAACTCCTCTCCATGCTCTCGGTCGTTCGATCACGATCGCGTGGCCGAAAATCGCACCTCATTTGGAGTCTCCTAGCTCCCTCTACCTATAAATATGTGTCCCTCCCGGATTTTCGCGGTCAACCCTAACCTCCTCCTCACTCCGCGTCGCGGACATGTCCGCCTCTGCGCGGGCGTGTCCACCGCCGCCCGCCACGTCGCTTCCGGCGAATCGGAGGACGCCACGTCAGCGCTTGCCGCCTCCCTCCTCCACTCACGCGCGCCACCTCGGCGCCCTTCTCTCTCCTCCCGCGCCGCCCGCGCCATAGCTTGGGCCGGCCCCAGCGGCCCGTTCCGCCGCCGCCTCCGCGCGGAAGCCCGCCGCCGCCCGGTTTTGCGCCGCCGCGCCCGCCCACCGACCGCCCGTCGCGGCGGACCTCGCCGCCGCCGCCGCCCTACGCCCGCCGGCGTGCCTCTCCGCCGCCGCCGCGATCGCCTCTCCCCGCCGCCGCCTCGCGCCATGGCGCGCCGCCGCCCAGCGCCTCGGTTCCTCCGCCGAGCGCGCCCTCGCCAGCGCCGTCAGCGCGCCCGGCCCTACGCCCGCGCCAGCGCGCCGCCTGCCGTACGCGCCGCCAAAAGGCTCCACCCGCCTCCACGCGCCCCGCCAGCGGCCAGATCGGTCGGGCGGACCCGGATCCGGCCGGCCCCGAGCCTCCTGGCCTCTTCCTCCTCGTCTCGGCGGACGAACTCCGGCGATCCTCGATTTCCGACGAGGTTGACTTTTTCCCCTTCCCCGAAAATTGCCAAGTCCCGAGATATTTCAACATTCTGGTGCATATTTCATCATGCCATAACTCTCTGCATATTGCTCCGTTTCGTGCGTGTAATATGTCAAATTGTTTGCCCCGATGAGTAAATCATTTCATCTCATTGCATCTTTTTCATTTTAGTTCATCTTGATGCCCGAAATTCTGTTAGAAGAGGGCTATGTGATGTTAGTTTCAGATTCTTATCAGAACATGCACTTTAGTCATTTTTGCCATGATTGATGTGTGCACCCTATGAACTTGAGTCCTACATGTGTTTTGTAATATGCAATGCCATATTTACAGGGGTGTATGCCATGTATTTTTTATCTCTGTGGTGACTAGCACAAGCATGCAAACTAGGCTTCATGGCGTTCTTGATTTCAGCCCTGTTTTCTTGATATTTTTATGCCATGTTAACTTGATGCTACCGAGAGATCCATGCTTATTTTGAGATACTTCAGTAAGGATGTTTTGAACATATGGTTATTATCTATCCATCCATACCCTTTTTTGAAATTATGGAGTGCCATAGCTTGAATCAATCAAGCTCTACTTTTGCTATAAAATGTTTCCTGGCAGATTGTTTACATGTTATTCAATTTTGCCAAGGTTGTTGTAGTTGATCCGTGTATGATATGATGTTGTTCTTGCAATGTATAGATTCTATGCCATGTCTTTGTACTGTGAGTTGCCTTGAAATGCCATGTATTGCTCTGTGGTGAGTGGTTCAAGCTCACCAACATTCCTACTTATCGTTGTCCCTGCCATGTATGAATCTGTAATATAACTTGCCATGTTTACATGGGTGCCATCATATCTTATGATCCTTTTTGGCTTATAGTCAGTAAAGGACTTTTGTTCTATGCAATTAGTAGATTCATGCCATGCTTTTTTTTGCCATGATAAGTTCTTTAGCATGTTGTTTGATAGCTCTCAACATTGCAACCTGATGTTATTTCCTGCCAAGTCTGAAACTGTTATTATTTGCAATCTTGCCATGTCATTTTGAGCATGTTCTAGTGATTTATGGAGATAGCTCAGTGTTCATGTTTTGTTATGCGTTACCTGTACATCATGCCCATGCCTTTTGTTCTCATGTTAAGATGCTGTAGCTTGTTGTTTTCATGCTTGCAATATGGCTACTTGCTGTTTTGGACAGATTGTCGCTATGACTTGTATAGAGTGTATGTGTTGAACCGTTGCTCCGTTTTGAGTGTGCTCTATATGAAACTTGCTTGATTTTGCATGTAGTTCCATATTATCATGTTGCATCCTTGTTTTGAGGTGTTTGCTTGATATTTGGATGCATTTTGCATCAATGCCACGTTTAACTTGTTTTGCTCATATCTTCTAGTAGTAGCTCCGAATTAAATGAACTTTATATGTAACTTGACTAGAATTTTGTGTAGATCATCGTGGTGCATCTTAACTTGTTGTTTAACAACTTGAACATAAGGTTTATTCAGATCTGGACCAATTTCGAAATTTGCATATGAGGACTTACCGGAATTGTTCTATGTTGTTTCCGGCCTCATTTAAAGTTGCCTTGATGTGTTGCTCTTGTTTGCATCATCTCTTGCCATGAGTAGCTTCATGTAGCTTTGTCATGCATTATGCTTGTTGTGCACCTTGTCATGTTCATGTGTGGTGTGTTTACCTATGTTGTGTGCTTCTTCTTGTTAGTTCCTGTTTCGTTGCGATCGTGAGGATACATTCGTCTACGCTTGGTTCGGCTTCATCCGTTTGTCTTCTTCATGGACTCGTTCTTCTTCCTAGCGGGATTTCAGGCAAGATGACCGCTACCCTGGATCTCACTACTATCATTGCTATGCTAGTTGCTTCGTTCTATCGCTATCTTTGCGCTACCTATTACCTGTTTATCAAGCCTCCCAAATTGCCATGTCAGCCTCTAACCTTTTGCACCCTTCCTAGCAAACCGTTGTTTGGCTATGTTACCGCTTTGCTCAGCCCCTCTTATAGCGTTGCTAGTTGCAGGTGAAGTTGAAGATTGCCCCATGGTGGACATGATTTTGTTGGGATATCACAATATCTCTTATTTAATTAATGCATCTATATACTTGGTAAAGGGTGGAAGGCTCGACCTTATGCCTGGTGTTTTGTTCCACTCTTGCCGCCCTAGTTTCCGTCATATCGGTATTATGTTCCCGGAGTTTGCGTCCCTAATGCGGTCGGGTGATTTATGGGACCCCCTTGACAGTTCGCTTTGAATAAGACTCCTCCAGCAAGGCCCAACATTGGTTTTACCATTTGCCTCACCTAGCCCTTTTTTCCTTGGGTTTCCGGAGCCCGAGGGTCATCTTATTTACCCCGGGCGGTGCTTGTCGTGAGTGCGGTCCAAGCTGTCACCGCCGGTGTACCGAGGGGCAACTACGGGTTCGCCTACAGGAAGTTTGGACAATCCGGTGTGCCACGAGCGAGATATGTGCAGCTCCTATCAGGATTTGTCGGCACATTCGGGCAGCTTTGCTGGTCTTGTTTTATTCTTTGTCGAAATGTCTTGTAGCCGGGATTCCGAGACCGATCGGGTCTTCCGGGAGAAGGAATATCGCCGTTGATCGCGAGAGCATATCATGGGCTAAGTTGGGATACCCCTGCAGGTATAAACTTTCGAGAGCCATGCCCGCGGTTATGTGGCGAGATGGGAATTTGTTAATATCCGGTTGTAGTAAACTTGAAGCAAACTCTTCTAAAATACACCAACCGTGTGCGTAACCGTGAGTGTCTCTTTTGGGGTTGATCGAGAGGAGAACACGGTTTTACGGGTTATGTCGGCGTAAGTAGGAGTTCAGGATCACTTCTTGATCACTACTAGTTGACGACCGTTCCTTTGTTTCTCTCTCGCTCTCATTTGCGTATGTTAGCCACCATATATGCTTAGCCGCTCTTTGCAACCTCACCACTTTACCCCTTCCTTTCCCTTTAAGCTTTGCTAGTCTTGATACCCATGGTAATGGGATTGCTTGAGTCCTCGTGGCTCCTGAGTTACTACACCACGATTGCTTGGTACAGGTTGTGCGATGATCTTGGCTGAGAGCGATGTTGCTTGTTTTGGAGTTCTTCTTACGCTTCTTGATCAGGGATAGGTTCCAGGTCGGCAGCCTGGGCTAGCAGGGTGGATGTCGTTTGAGTTTCTGTTTATGTTTCATCCGTAGTCGGATGTTGATGTTGTATATGATGTTGTTATATTCTTGTGGCATTTGTGCCTTATGTATCTATCCCCATCTATTATGTAATGTTGATGTAATGATATCCACCTTGCAAAAGCGTTTCAATATGCGGGGTCTATCCTTGGTGGGACCGTCGAGTTCCTTTTGGATAGGGTCGCATATTGGGCGTGACAAGTTGGTATCAGAGCCTCGACCGACCTTAGGAGCCCCCTTGATTGATCATGTAGTTTGGCCGCAGCTGAGTCTAGAATAAAACTTTTCGGAGTCTAGTTATATCGGAGAGTAGGATTTCTTTTTACTCCTCAGCCCCTTCGTCGCTCTGATGAGGAATCTTGACGTAAGTGTTCTGAATTACTCCTCTTCCCGTTCAAATTTTTCTTTAGGATCACGCAGTTGGTTTCCCGGTAGTTGTTCCTCAGCTCTTTTTATCCGGTGCATTTCTCGTCAAGTCGACTCGAGCCTCTTCATCTTTGCCAAGTTCTATCCTCAGTTGTCTTCTTTTCCCACTCGCCCTCCCTTCTTCCTCTCGGAACCGGAGTCCGCTATTGAGTATCCATCCTACTCGTGCGAAGTCTTTTCTCTCTCTCCTCAATGATTTCAATCGGTGTTTTCTCTTCAAGATATTCGTAGCGTCCCCCTTCCAGTTGATTTTGTTTTCCCGCCCTCCCACCCTCTTCTTCCCGGAGTTCGAGTTTCTTCCGACCATCAATTCCGTTCGTGTGGAGCCTCTTCAGTCTTTCCGCAATTATTTCAACCGGTGAATTCTCGTCTTGTTCGTCATTCTTCATCCCTTTCTTTTTCCGGTGCACTCAATTCAAGTTTTTCGGGTTAATCATATTCTTGTCCTGCGAAGTGTTCTCTTTGCTCGTTCACCTCTCGCCAGTTTATTACCCCGGAGTGTTGAAGACATCTCAGAAGATTCGTGTTTGCTTTTAATTATTTCGAGGTTGTCACCTCATTCAAGTCCTTCAATTGTTCCGGTGCATCATCTATCATTCGACAATATTTTCCAACGGTGTTTCTTTTCAGTGGGCCCTAACCCACAGGTCTTTTCCCAGGATCTTACCTGACTCTTCTAATTTCCCCGGAGTTATTCTCAATTCTTTACGAAGTTTGACGTAAGAATGGATTCCATCAGTCAGATGCTTTTCCAAGATCTCGTTCAAATTCTTTTCATTGTTGGCTCAACCTATTCGCTTTTCATTCTCCCGGAGTATCTCAGTAATTTTGCTGGTGTTTCTCGTCTTCATTTGAAGACCGAAGTAGAGTTTTCCCTAAATCTTGTACGTTCTCCCGAAGATTTGTGGTGCTAGCTCGATGTTATCCTATCAATTTGTTTCCAGTTGTGCAATTCTTTTCATCCATCCGGAGTATTTCAGGAGTTACTTTCCATCTCAATCATCCGGAGGCCATCTTTTCGGAAGATTTCTTCGTTCCAAGTTTTCAAAGTCGTTCTCCAATTATTCTATATCCGTGCCCCTTCCGTTCGTCTCAATATTCTTCCGGTGCTTCGTTCAAGTATTCTTCTATCAGTTCGCGATCTCTTTGTTCTCTTGCATTTTAATTCCCTCAAGTATCTCCGTGCTTATCTAATTCTTCCCGGTGATTCATTCTTTTCATCAGTCATTTGAATTCTTACGATTGGTTCGTTCAAGATTCTTTTTCCTTGATCATCATTTTAATCCATTCGTTCTTTCAAATCCTACGGTGGTTCATGAAGACTTTCTCAAGTTACATGCTATCCCTTCTCAATCCTTTTTCAAGAAGAATAAGTAGTACGCAAAATCCATTATTTGTCATCAATTTAATTTGATGAAGGATAAGCATACAATAAATCTTATTTTTATTTCATCCAAGTGAGTAATCCCTTCCTTCGGAGTTTGTTCGTGATGAATAAATTCTAGATCCAAGTGTTTTCATCTTTTCCTTTCCGGAGTTCAATTATTTCCTCGCCCATCTCGTCGGAACCTCCATCTTAATCATAGCAAGGCTCATCTTATTCTTTTGCTACCGGAGTTCTTCCCGGTGGCTCGTCATGATTTAATTCATTCTTCAAGAGTTCATCAAGATTTTGTTTGTGGAGTTCAAGTATCTTTTCTTCTCGCGTCTCGAAGTGCAATTAATTCTCCGTTTTCTTTTGAAGTGGAGTTTTGCATTTGTTCGTTCTTCTAATCTATCCAATCATTTCCGGTTGTGGTCGGTTATCACCTCATAATTTTGAGATGTTTTCCATAAGTCCACAACAAGCTTTTTCTTTCGTTGTTGATTTTCTCAACAACTCCATTCAATCATTCTAAGTTCTTTTCATTCAAATTCTTTCAATTCTTAGGAGGCATTGCGTTGTTTATCTCGTCAAGTGTCATTCCATCTTCTGAAGCTCATGTTCTATTTTTTCCTTGTTCAACCGGTGTGCTGCCTAAATCCTTTCAGTCTTATTCGTTTCTTTTCTCATCCTAACCACTCCGGTTAGAACGAGTATTTTCATAGTCTATCTGATTCCGTGAGCTTTTGATTCTCGTCATTCTCGTCGTTCCCCTCTCTCTTGTTCTTGGTTCACCTCATCCCTTTTTTCCCTTCCGTCTCAGTCCTAAGATCTCGGGACGAGATCTCTTGTTAGTGGAGGAGTGTTGTAACGCCCCGGATTCGATGCGCCAGGTGTCCGCCAGTTATTCGTTGTCTTTGCCATGTCATGTGCTTGCGTGTCTCTCTTTGCCATGTCATCATTTGCATTTCATATCATGTCATCATGTGCATTTTATTTTGCATACGTGTTCGTCTCATGCATTCGAGCATTTTCCCCGTTGTCCGTTTTGCAATCCGGCACTCCTATGTCTCCCGGCGCCCCTTTTGCCTCTTTTCGTGTGCGGGTGTTGAACTTTCTCGGAAAGGCCTGAGGTTTGCCAAGCGGCCTTGGTATAGCACCGATGAACCGCTTTGTCAAGTTTCGTGCCATTTGGAGGTCGTTTGATACTCCAACGGTTAACCGGCTAACCGTAAAGCCCTCTTTGAGTTGCAGCCCAACACCCCTTCCAAAGTGGCCCAAAACCCAGCAAACTCCTCTCCATGCTCTCGGTCATTCGATCACGATCGCGTGGCCGAAAACCGCACCTCATTTGGACTCTCCTAGCTCCCTCTACCTATAAATATGTGCCCCTCCCGGATTTTTCGCGCAGTCCAACCGTAACCTCCTACTCCCTCCGCGTCGCCGGACATGTCCGCCTCCGCGCCGGACGTGTCCACCGCCGCCGCCACGTCGCTCCGACGAATCGGAGGACGCCACGTCAGCGCCGCCGCCTCCCTCCTCCACTCACGCGCCGCCACCTCAGCGCCCCCCCTTCTCTCTCCTCCCGCGCGCGGGCTTGCCCAGCTTGGAGCGGCCCCAGCGGCCCGTTCCGCGCCCGCCTCGGCAGCGAAGCCCGCCGCCGCCGGGTTTTGCGCGCCGCGCCCGCGCACCCACCCGTCGCCCGGCGGACCTGCCCAGCCGCCGCCATGCCGCCGGCGTGCCCACTCCGCCGCCGCCGCGATCGCGCCTCTCCCGCGCCGCCTCGCGGCATAAGCGCCCGCCGCCCAGCGCCTCGGTTCCTCCGCCCGGGCAGCGCCCTACGCCCAGCGCCGTCCGCCGCCCGGCCCTACGCCGCGCCTTGCGCCGCCTTCTGCTTGCGCGCCCCAAAACTCCACCGCCTCCCCACGCCCACGCCCGCGGCGAATCCCGGTCGGGCCGGACCGGATCCGGCCGGCCCCGAGCCTCCCCGGCCTCTTCCTCCTCGTCTCTGGCGACGAACTCCGGCGATCCTCGATTTCCGACGAGGTTGACTTTTTCCCCTTCCCCGAAAATTGCTAAGTCCCGAGATATTTCAACATTCTGGTGCATATTTCATCATGCCATAACTTTCTGCATATTGCTCGGTTTCGTGCGTGTAATGTGTCAAATTGTTCTTCTCTATGAGTACATCATTTCCTCTCATTGCATCTTTTTCATTTGAGTTCATCTTGATGCCCGAAATGCTGTTAGAAGAGGGCTATGTGATGTTAGTTTCAGATTCTTATCAGAACATGCACTTTTGTAATTTTTTCCATGATTGATGTGTGCACCCTATGAACTTGAGTCCTACATATGTTTTGTAATATGCCATGTCATCTTTACAGGGGTGTATGCCATGTATTTTTGTGATCTCTGTGGTGACTAGCACAAGCATGCAAACTAGGATTCATGACGTTGTTGATTTCAGCCCCTGTTTTGCTGATATTTTTATGCCATGTTAACTTGATGCTACCGAGAGATCCATGCTTATTTTGAGATACTTCATTAAGGATTTTTTGAACATATGGTTATTATCTATCCATCCATGCCCTTGTTTGCAATTATGGAGTGTCATAGCTTGAGTCAATGGAGCTCTACTTTTGCTATAAAATGTTTCCTGGCAGATTGTTTACATGTTATTCAATTTTGCCAAGGTTGTTGTAGTTGATCCGTGTATGATATGATGTTGTTCTTGCCATGTATAGCTTCTATGCCATGTCTTCTTACTGTGAGTTGCCTTGAAATGCCATGTATTGCTCTGTGGTGAGTGGTTCAAGCTCACCAACATGCCTACTTATCGTTATTCCTGCCATGTATGAATCTAATATAACTTGCCATGTTTACATTGGTGCCATCATATCTTCTGATCCTTTTTGGCTTATGGTCAATAAAGGACTTTTGTTCTATGAAATTAGTAGATTCATGCCATGCTTTTTTTTCCATGATAAGTTCCTTTAGCATGTTGTTTGATAACTCTCAACATTGCAACCTGATGTTATTTCCTGCTAAGTCTGAAACTGTTATTATTTGCAATCTTGCCATGTCATTTTGAGCATGTTCTATTGATTTCTGGAGATAGCTCAGTGTTCATGTTTTGTTATGTGTTACCTGTACCTCATGCCCATGCCTTTTTTTCTCATGTTAAGATGCTGTAGCTTGTTGTTTTGATGCTTGCAATATACATACTTGCTGTTTTGGACAGATTGTCGCTATGACGTATAGTGTGTGTTGAACCGTTGCTCTGTTTTGAGTGTGCTCTATATGAAACTTGCTTGATTTTGCATGTAGTTCCATATTATCATGTTGCATCCTTGTTTTGAGGTGTTTGCTTGATGTTTGGATGCATTTTGCATCAATGCCATGTTTAACTTGTTTTGCTCATATCTTCTAGGCCGTAGCTCCGAATTAAATGAACTTTATATGTAACTTGACTAGAATTTCGTGTAGATCATCGTGGTGCATCTTAACTTGCTGTTTAACAACTTGAACATAAGGTTTATTCAGATCTGGACCAATTTTGAAATTTGCATACGAGGACTTACCGGAATTGTTCTATGTTGTTTCCGGCCTCATTTAAACTTGCCTTGATGTGTTGCTCTTGTTTGCATCATCTCTTGCCATGAGTAGCTTCATGTAGCTTTGTCATGCATCATGCTTGTTGTGCACCTTGTCATGTTCATGTGTGGTGTGTTTACCTATGTTGTGTGCTTCTTCTTGTTAGTTCTGTTTCGTTTGCGATCGTGAGGATTCGTTCGTCTACGCTTGGTTCGGCTTCATCCGTTCGTTTTCTTCATGGACTCGTTTTTCTTCCTAGCGGGATTTCAGGCAAGATGACCGCTACCCTGGATCTCACTACTATCATTGCTATGCTAGTTGCTTCGTTCTATCGCTATGCTGCGCTACCTATTACCTGTTTATCAAGCCTCCCAAATTGCCATGTCAGCCTCTAACCTTTTGCACCCTTCCTAGCAAACCGTTGTTTGGCTATGTTACCGCTTTGGTCAGCCCCTCTTATAGCGTTGCTAGTTGCAGGTGAAGTTGAAGATTGCCCCATGGTGGACAGGATTTTGTTGGGATATCACAATATCTCTTATTTAATTAATGCATCTATATACTTGGTAAAGGGTGGAAGGCTCGGCCTTATGCACGATGTTTTGTTCCACTCTTGCCGCCCTAGTTTCCGTCATATCAGTATTATGTTCCCGGATTTTGCGTCCCTAACAGCGGTCGGGTGATTTATGGGACCCCTTGACAGTTCGCTTTGAATAAGACTCCTCCAAAGAAGGCCCAACATTGGTTTTAGCATTTGCCTCACCTAGCCCTTTTCCCTTGGGTTTCGGAGCCCGAGGGTCATCTTATTACCCCCTGGGCGGTGCTCGTCGTGAGTGCTGGTCCAAACCGTCGACCGCCGGTGACCACGAGGGCAACTCTGGGTTCGCCCTCTGGAAGTTTGGACAATCCGGTGTGCCACGAGAATGAGATATGTGCAGCTCCTATCGGGATTTGTCGGCACATTCGGGCGGCTTGCTGGTCTTGTTTTATTGCTGTCGAAATGTCTTGTAGCCGGATTCGAGACTGATCGGGTCTTCCGGGAGAAGGAATATCGCTTCGTTGATCGCGAGAGCTTATCATGGGCTAAGTTGGGACACCCCTGCAGGGTATAAACTTTCGAGAGTCGTGCTCGCGGTTATGTGGCAGATGGGAATTTGTTAATATCCGGTTGTAGTAAACTTGAAGCAAACTCTTCTAAAATACACCAACCGTGTGCGTAACCGTGAGTGTCTCTTTTCGGGGTTGATCGAGAGGAGAACACGGTTTATGGGTTATGTCTGACATAAGTAGGACTTCAGGATCACTTCTTGATCACTACTAGTTGACGACCGTTCCTTTGTTTCTCTCCTCGCTCTCATTTGCGTATGTTAGCCACCATATATGCTTAGCCGCTGCTGCAACCGCACCACTTTACCCCTTCCTTTCCCTTTAATCTTTGCTAGTCTTGATACCCATGGTAATGGGATTGCTGAGTCCTCGTGGCTCTGATTACTACACCACCAGGTTGTAGGTACAGGTTGTGCGATGATCTTGACGCGAGAGCGATGTTGCTTGTTTTGGAGTTCTTCTTACGCTTCTTCGATCGGGGATAGGTTCGGTCGGCAGCCTGGGCTAGCAGGGTGGATGTCGTTTGAGTTTTTGTTTATGTTTCATCCGTAGTCGGATGTTGATCTTGTATATGATGTTGTTGTATTCTTGTGGCATTTGTGCCTTATGTATGTATCCCCATCTATTATGTAATGTTGATGTAATGATATGCACCTTGCAAAAGCGTTTCAATATGCGGGTCTATCCTTGGTGGGACCGTCGAGTTCCTTTTGGATAGGGTCGCATATTGGGCGTGACAGCCGTGCCATATATTTGGCGTAAGCCGGCCGCCCAAACAGGGTGTGATATGGACTCTGGATCTTTACCATCTCAAAAGTCAGTGTCTCCAACCTGGAATCATGATCATCTCCAAAGGCTACTTCCAGAGCTATCTTGCCAACAGGCTATGCTGACTTACCAGGTACCACACCGTGGAATACCGTATTGGACGGTTTAAGATTTTTATCTATTAGTCCCATACGGCGGAAGGTCTCATAGTACAAGATATTAATGTTGCTCCCTCCGTCCATGAGCACCTTGGTGAACTTATAACCCCCGACCTGCGGTGCCACCACCAACGCTAGCTGACCCGGATTGTCAACCCGGGGAGGGTGATCCTCTCTGCTCCATACGATTGGCTGTTCCGACCAACGTAAATAATGGGGCACGACCGGTTCAACAGAGTTTACTGCCCGCTTATGAACTTTCCGGTCTCGCTTGTCCAAGCTAGTGGTGAAGTCATGGTATTGCCCACTGTTCAACTGCTTCAGGTTGCTCTGATAACCCGACTGCTGCTGCTGGTGGTTGTAACCACCCTGGCTATTCTGATTATTTTGATTGTTATGTCCGCCCTGATTACCATTGAAGCCTGAACCAGAATTTCCATCCACCGTAACCCGGCCCGGATCCTGAGCCACCACCTGATCCGTGATCATACCGGAAAGCATTAGAATTCTTGAACTCCTGCATAATGTAGCAATCCTTCCAAAGGTGGTTGGCTGGCATCTCCTTCGTCCCGTGCTTTGGACAGGGCTGGTTTAACAGACAAGTCAGGCGGTCCGGGTTAGGATTAGGTGCTCCACTGCGATTCGGCGGTTTACCCTTGCGTCGCTGGCCCTTGTCCTTCACGTTGGTATTAGCCACAAAGTCCATGCTTCTATCCGCTTTACGCTTGCCTCCGTTTCCATTTCCTGTCGGGTTATGCTGTTGCCCTTTGGAGTTGCTGTTCTTCTTTCCCCTCCCTGTCTTGTCATCATTAGACTCGGGATCCTTGGTACTATCAGAATCAGCATACTTCACTAACGCAACCATGAGGGTCCCCATATCATTGCAATGGCGCTTCATCCGTCCTAATTTCAACTTTAGAGGCCCAAACCGGCAGTTGCCTTCCAAGGTTATAACCGCGGTGTCGGCGTTGATACGGTCTGATGAATGCAAAATTTGCGAGACCCGGCGCACCCAACGGGTCGTCGATTCTCCTTCCTCCTAGACACAGGCTGCTAAGTCCACTATCGACATAGGCTGTTTACATGTATCCTTGAAATTCTGGATAAACCGGGCTCGCAATTGGGCCCATGAACTGATAGAGTTGGCCGGTAAACTTTTTAACCAAGTGCGGGCCGTCCCTTCGAGCATCATGGTGAAGTACTTTACACACGCCGCATCATCCACATCAAGCATCTCCATGGCCATCTCGTAGCTCTCCACCCATGTCTCTGGAGGCTGACCAGCAGTGTAATTTGGCACCTTGCGTGGGCCCTTAAAATCCTTGGGCAGGCGCACATTGCGTAAAGCGGGAACCAGACAAGGCACCCCCAAAGAACTAGAAGTGACGCCTGGCTCGACCAAGGTGGTTGGACAAACCGGCGTAAGCTGACGAGCCTCATATTGCGCTGCTAACTCGGCCTCCCTGCGCGCTCGGGCCCGGTCTACCACTTCCTGAGCATCACCAACACCACCCTCCGGGTTGTTACCACGAGGTGCTTCACGGTTTCGTGCATTACTTGACACAGCCGGTTCATCCATACGCCTGCTATAGCTCCGGCTTGGACGAGGGGTGGAGTGAATTCGGTCACGGCTGTATGAGTATGCTTCCTGTTGGATCCAAGCTGTTCGAAGAAGCTCCTTAACCCGACGCGTTTCCACCGCCCGCGTTGAATCACCTTCAATTGGGATGGCCTCCAGTCGTGTAGCAGCAACAACAAGGTTGTCCATCGGGTTGGAGTAGTGACCTGGAGGTGTCGGGACAGCCTGAGGTACAATAGCGTTCTGACGAGGCGGATCCATCAAGCGAGGCTGAATCGGCGCGCCCGTCCCTGGTGCTTCTGCCCGGTTTACCACCGGCGGATTACTGGTTCCTGTTCCCGGGGTGTTAAAGAGATCTCTGGCTTCGAAAACCGGAGGCAAACGAGATCGGTACTTTCTCTTCATGACTTCATGCAACGCGTTCTGATCCAGCATAAGCCTATAGGCATGCGCATCCAAAGCGGCCCGCTCTGCAGTCATCCTGGCATCTTCAGCTGCTAGGTCGGCCTTGGCCTGAGTGATCTGTTCCCTCACCTTTGCAATTTCTGCGTTGTGGGCGTCC
Source organism: Aegilops bicornis (assembly GCA_021605145.1). Lineage (NCBI taxonomy): Eukaryota > Viridiplantae > Streptophyta > Magnoliopsida > Poales > Poaceae > Aegilops > Aegilops bicornis. The sequence goes on from CM038671.1 coordinate 253,541,859, forward strand.
TGATCCGCCGGGTTAGCCTCTGCCATAAGCGTAGCCAACGCATCAAACAGATCGGACAAAACTTGAGCCGGCGGGCGCTCAGGGCCTCCTGCTCCGGCAGCCGTCGCCACTACTGACCCGGAGATCATTGCTGCTGCGGCCGAAGAGTGAAGCGCCGCTTGTGTACCGGCCATGAATATTCCAACCCGGTTGGGCAGATCGAGAATTAGGAATCATCATCGCCGTCGGAACATCCCCCAATCCGGTCGTCTTGTAGCTGATACAATGATTCAGTTTCTCCAGTTGATGACTCGTCGCCGGAATAAACAACGGTCTCGCCACCAGACTCCGATCCATCCTCATAGTCTCCTCCATGGATGACTCCCACGAAGGCACGCTTCACACCAGGTTTAGCCTGGGCAGATCACGCACGCTGAGCCGTTTCGACAAGATCGGTGCAGTTGTCCGACTCAGGGCCCGGTTCACCGATCTTGCCAATGAAGACGTGTATGCCACCAAAGGGGACCCGGTACCCGTACTCAATCGAGCCGGCCTTAGGGCCCCAGTCTGCATCGTTGATGTAGAGCTTGCCACGACGACTCTTAGTCATCCGGCCCACAGCGTAGCCCTTGAGTCCTTCGAAGTTGCCCTCCAAGAACTTGAAACCATCGTGCGATAGCCCCACGGTGGGTGCCAACTGTCGTAGTTTTGTCACGGCAGATGTCCTCATGAAAGGACTTAGTCGTGGAGCCATCGCAACAGGTTAGCTTGAAGGGGTTAAAGCGGTAGAGGGACGCAAGAGAGTTTATACTAGTTCGGCCCCTTCGATAAAGGTAAAAGCCTACGTCTAGTTGTGATAGAATTGATGGGGTTTCGATGACTAGGGAGCAAACAAGCTTCGCCTAAGTATCGAGTTGTTGTCTGTTGTCCTTGAACCGTCGCCGGGTCGTCCCCTTATATACATGGGTGACGCCCGTCGGTTTACAGAGTCCCAATATCGTCTCATAGAGGTGTCCGGTTTGGTCTCTACTTATTCCTAACTTACAATAGAAGTTACATACCAACGCCGGTTTACGGCTACATGGCCTTGAACCGACTATGGGCCTTGAGCCCCTATCTGCCTTCTTGGGTTTTAACATACTTAACTACTGATTAAGTTAACCCCGCCCAGATAGGCCGGTTTACGCCCAGTAGTAATATCCCCAACAGGTTGTTTAGACGAAGACACAACTAAGTTAGTTTTAGTAGAGAGCTTGTTGTCACAATAAAGTTATTTGTCCCCAGGCAATCGATAACTAGACAGGTAATCATTATTGCAATTTTATTTGAGGGGGAGGCATAAGCTAACATACTTTCTCTTCTTGGATCATATGCACTTATATGATTGGAACTCTAGCAAGCATCCACAACTACTAAAGACCATTAAGGTAAAACCCAACCATGGCATTAAAGCATCAAGTCCCCTTTATCCCATACACAAACAGCCTACTTACTCGGGTTTGTGCTTCTGTCACTCACGCCACCCACCATAAGCAAATCATGAACATATTGCAAACCCTACAGCAGGGATCCCTCACGCTTGCGCGACACAGAGAGCACCATAGGACAGCACCAATAATAAAACATGCAACTCAAACCAATCACGATCATGAATTAAACCATAGGACAAAAAAGGATCTACTCAAATATCATAGGATAGCCATACATCATTGGGAACGTTGAGCACCATGTTTAAGTAGAGATTACAGCGCGTAAAATGGGGTTATATCGCTGCATAGAGGGGGGAAGAGTTGGTGATGACGGTGTGAAGTTGTTGGTGTAGATTGCGGTGACGATGATGGCCCCGGTGGCACTCCGGTGCCACCGGAAGCGAGGGGGAGAGCCCCCCCCCCTTTTCTTCTTCTTCCTTGACCTTCTCCCTAGATGGGAGAAGGGTTTCCCCTCTGGTCCTTGGTCTCCATGGCATGGGAGGGGCGAGAGCCCCTCCAAGATTGGATCTGTCTCTCTGTCTCTCTCTCTTTCTACGCTCTTGATTCTGCCCTTTCACCGTTTCTTATATTCCCGGAGATCCGTAACTCCGATTGGGCAGAAATTTGGACACGATTATCCAGATATTGGCTTTCTTGCGGCGAAAGAAGGGCTCCAACCACCTTACGGGGTGGCCACGAGGGCCCAGGGCGCGCCTGAACCCCTGGGGCGCGCCCCCTGCCTCGTGGCCCCCTCGGGCATCGTCTCGCGTTGATTCTTCTCCCCCCCAAATCATAAATATTCCAAAAAAAATCTCCGTCAGTTTTTATCCCTTTTGGACTCCGTTTGATATGGGTTTTCTGCGAAACAAAAAACATGCAACAAACAGGAACTGGCACTGAGCCTTTGGATCAATATGTTAGTCCCAAAAATAGTATAAAAAGTTGCCAAAAGTATATGAAAGTTGTATAATATTGGCATGGAACAATCAAAAATTATAGATACAACGGAGACGTATCAGCATCCCCAAGCTTAATTCCTGTTCGTCCTCTAGTAGGTAAATGATAAAAAGATAATTTTGATGTGGAATGCTACCTAGCATAATCTTGATCATGTAATCTAATCATGGCATGAATATTAAGACACGAGTGATTCAAAGCAATAGTCTATCATTTGACATTAAGACAACAATACTTCAAGCATACTAATAAAGGAATCATGTCTTTTCAAAATAACATGGCCAAATAAAGTTATCCCTACAAAATCATATGGTCTGGCTATGCTCCATCTTCACCACACAAAGTATTTAAATCATGCACAACCCCGGTTTTAGCCAAGCAATTGTTTCATACTTTAGTATTCTCAAACTTATTCAACTTTCACGCAATTCATGAGCGTGCGCCATGGATATAGCACTATAGGTGGAATAGAATATGGTGGTGGAGGTTGTGTGGAGAAGACAAACAGGAGAAAGTCTCACATCGACAGGGCTAATCAACGGACTATGGAGATGCCCATCAATTGATGTCAATGTGAGGAGTAGGGATTGCCATGCAACGGATGCACTAAGAGCTATAAGTGTATGAAAGCTCAAACTGGAAACTAAGTGTGTGTGCATCCAACTTGCTTGCTCATGAAGACCTCGGGCATTTGAGGAAGCCCATCATCGGAATATACAAGCCAAGTTCTATAATTCAAATTCCCACTAGTATATGAAACTGATAACTCAAGAGACTCTCTATATGAAGAACATGGTGCTACTTTGAAGCACAAGTGTGGTAAAAGGATAGTAGCATTGCCCCTTCTCTCTTTTTCTCTCATTTTTTATTTTCTCTTTTTTTGGTGGGCTTCTTTGGCCTCTTTTTTTATTTGGGCTTGTTTGGCCTCTTTTATTTTTCATAAAGTTCGGAGACTCATCCCAACTTGTGAGGGAATCATTGCTTCCATCATCCTTTCCTCACATGGGACAATGCTCTAATAATGATGATCATCACACTTTATTTACATACAACTCAATATTACAACTCGATATCTAGAACAAAGATATGACTCTATATGAATGCCCCCGGCGGTGTACCGGGATGTGCAATGATCTAGCACAACAATGACATAAAAAACAGACAAGCCATGAAAACATCATGCTAGTTGTATTACGATCATGCAAAGCAATATGAAAATGATGGTGCGTGTCATAACAAAAGGAACGATGGAGTTACATGGCAATATATCTCGGAATGGCTATGGAAATGCCATAATAGGTAGGTATGGTGGCTGTTTTGAGGAAGATATAAGGAGGCTTATGTGTGATAGAGCGTATCGTATCATGGGGTTTGGATGCACCGGCGAAGTTTGCACCAACTCTCGAGGTGAGAAAGGGCAATGCACGGTACCGAAGAGGCTAGCAATGATGGAAGGCTGAGAGTGCGTATAATCCATGGACTCGACATTAGTCATAAAGAACTCACATACTTATTGCAAAAATTTAAGCCATCGAAAGAAAGTACTACACACATGCTCCTAGGGGAAGGGTTGGTAGGAGTTAACCATCACGCGAACCCGACATCCACACAAAGGATGACAATCAAAAAATAAATCATGCTCCGACTTCATCACATAACGGTTCACCTTACGTGCATGCTTCGGGAATCACAAACCTCAACACAAGTATTTCTACTAATCCACAATTACTCACTAGCATGACTCTAATATCACCACCTTTATATCGCAAAACTATTGCAAGGAATCAAACATATTGTCGGTGTACAAAAGTAGTGGCTCTCCTTTTGACCCATTTTACTTGTGCACGGGCAGTCAGAGCCACGCGCCACGGCCGCACGTAGTAGGGCAAAGGAGGGAAGCCGGAGATAAGCTGAAGCACAAGACAACCAAGACAACGCCAATATCAGAGACACAAAGAGCAAGAGGGCGAGGTGGACTCCCCCGGCAAGATCCTTGTCGGGGCGGCCTCCACGGCCCCGGCAAGAGCCTTGCCGGGGCAACTTGCCCAAACACCAACAGAGCGAGCCACCCTTGAGCCCATGTGTTCCGACCCAACCAACTACGTTGGAACCAAGGCTCGGGAGGCGCCTCTGTGGTGGCAAGCAGATCTTCGTCAAGATCATAAATATCCAAGATCAGGTGAGGATTAGAAGACGACGACCCTCGGCGGGATCCTAATCGAGGAAATCCACAAGACCCCCGGCAAGCACCTTCTTGGGGGACGATCAATGTCTGCAGCAAGACCCTTGCGGGCCCCCAAAGGCCCTTCTTGAGGGCGTCGGTGAGACCCACAGTCAGGCCCGCGTCGACCAAGACTCCACCGCCGTCCCCAAGCAGCTGCTAGCTCAACCGGCTGGGCAGGCACCTGCGTGGCGACGGGTGGCCTCTACGCCAACTCAGCAAGCACATGCGTGGAGGCATGCAGATCGTCGTGAAGACCCTACCACCGCGCCACCTTAGCTGCCTGCCTGCCTACATGGCACTGCATGCATCGCTGGCCTAGGCGCGTGTCGAAGCAAGGCAAGGCGGCGACAGACGGGACCGGCCTCGTTCCCGTCCCCGATAAAGCTAAGGGACACCTAAGCGACACATTAAATGTGTCTTGTCCTGTAATACGAGCGATAAGCTCGCGACACTGTAGACCTTTCCACCTCCTGTGTGCCACTGTGGCAGCCCCTTTCGATTATAAAAGGAGGCCCATGGCATACTGGAGAGGGATTTTCTACCTCTTAAGCATTGCGTTGCTTTTCCCTTGAAGAGGAAAGGGTATGCAGTAAAGTAGCGTAAGTATTTCCCTCAGTTTTTAAGAACCAAGGTATCAATCCAGTAGGAGGCTACGAGCGAGTCCCTCGCACCTACACAAAACAAATAAATCCTCGCAACCAACACGATAAGGGGTTGTCAATCCCTACACGGTCACGTACGAGAGTAAGATCTGATAGGATAATATTTTTGGTATTTCTATGATAAAGATGCAAAGTAAAATAAAAGCAAAGAAAATAACTAAGTGTTGGAAGATGAATATGATGGAAAATAGACCCGGGGGCCATATGTTTCACTAGTGGCTTGTCTCAAGGGCATAAGTATTTACGGTGGGTGAACAAATTATTGTTGAGCAATTGACAGAATTGAGCATAGTTATGAGAATATCTAGGTATGATCATGTATATAGGCATCACGTCCGAGACAAGTAGACCGACTCCTGCCTGCATCTACTACTATTACTCCACACATCGACCGCTATCCAGCATGCATCTAGAGTATTAAGTTCATAAGAACAGAGTAACGCTTTAAGTAAGATGACATGATGTAGAGGGATAAATTCATGCAATATGATAAAAAAACATCTTGTTATCCTTGATGGCAACAATACAATACGTGCCTTGTTGCCCCTACTGTCACTGGGAAAGGACACCGCAAGATTGAACCCGAAGCTAAGCACTTCTCCCATTGCAAGAAAAACCAATCTAGTAGGCCAAACCGAACTAATAATTCGAAGAGACTTGCAAAGATAACCAATCATACATAAAAGAATTCAGAAGATTCAAATATTGTTCATAGATAAACTTGATCATAAACTCACAATTCATCGGTCTCAACAAACACACCGCAAAAGAAGATTACATCGAATAGATCTCCATGAGAGAGGGGGAGAACTTTGTATTGAGATCCAAAAAGAGAAGAAGCCATCTAGCTAATAACTATGGACCCGAAGGTCTGAGGTAAACTGCTCACAATTCATCGGAGAGGCTATGGTGTTGATGTAGAAGCCCTCCGTGATCGATGCCCCCTCGGCGTGAGCTCCTAACAGGCCCCAATATGGGATCTCGTGGGTACAGAAGGTTGCGGTGGTGGAATTAGGTTTTTGGCTCCATATCTGATTGTTTGGGGGTACGTAGGTATATATAGGAGGAAGGAGTACGTCGGTGGAGCAACATGGGGCCCACGAGGGTGGAGGGCGCGCTTGGGGTGGGGGGGTGGGGTAGGCGCGCCCCCTACCTCGTGGCTTACTGCTTTGTTTCTTGACGTAGGGTCCAAATCTCCTGGATCATGTTCGTTCCGAAAATCACGTTCCAGAAGGTTTCATTCCGTTTGGACTCCGTTTGATATTCTTTTTCTGCGAAACTCTAAAATAGGCAAAAAACAACAATTCTGGGCTGGGCCTCCGGTTAAGAGGTTAGTCCCAAAAATAATATAAAAGTGAATAATAAAGCCCAATAATGTCCAAAACAGAAGATAATATAGCATGGAGCAATCAAAAATTATAGATACGTTGGAGACGTATCAAGCATCCCCAAGCTTAATTCCTGCTCGTCCTCGAGTAGGTAAATGATAAAAACAGAATTTTTGATGTGGAATGCTACTAGGCATAATTTCAATGTAATTCTTCTTAATTGTGGTATGAATATTCAGATCAGAAAGATTCAAGATAAAAGTTCATATTGACATAAAAATAATAATACTTCAAGCATACTAACTAAGCAATTATATGTCCTCTCAAAATAACATGGCCAAAGAAAGATCATCCCTACAAAATCATATAGTTTAGTCATGCTCCATTTTCGTCACACAAGAATGCTCTCATCATGCACAACCCCGATGACAAGCCAAGAAATTGTTTCATACTTTAGTATTCTCAAACTTTTTCAACCTTCACGCAATACATGAGCGTGAGCCATGGACACACTTTGGGTGGAATAGAATATGATGATGGGGGTTATGTGGAGAAGACAAAAAAGGAGAAAGTCTCCCATCAACGAGGCTAATCAATGAGCTATGGAGATGCCCATCAATTGATGTTAATGCAAGGAGTAGGGATTGCCATGCAACGGATGCACTAGAGCTATAAATATATGAAATCCCAACAAAAGAAACTAAGTGGGTGTGCATCCAACTTGCTTGCTCACAAAGACCTAGGGCAATTGAGGAGGCCCATTGTTGGAATATACCAGTCAAGTTCTATAATGAAAAATTCCCACTAGTATATGAAAGTGACAAAACAAGAGACTCTCTATTATGAAGATCAAGGTGCTACTTTGAAGCACAAGTGTGGTAAAAGGATAGTAATATTGTCCCTTCTCTCTTTTTCTCTTTTTTTGGGCCTTCTCTATTTTATGGCCTTTCTTTTTTTATTCCTCACTTGGGACAATGCTCTAGAAAAATGATGATCATCACACTTCTATTTATTTACAACTCAATGATTACAACTCGATACTAGAACAAAGTATGACTCTATATGAATGCCTCCGTGATGTGCGGGATATGCAATGAACCAAGAGTGACATGTATGGAATAATTATGAATGGTGGCTTTGCCACAAATACTATGTCAACTACATGATCATGCTAAGCAATATGACAATGATGAACGTGTAATGAGAAACGGAATGGTGGAAAGTTGCATGGCAATATATCTCGGAATGGCTATGGAAATGCCATAATAGGTAGGTATGGTGGCTGTTTTGAGGAGGATATAAGGAGGTTTATGTGTGAAATAGCATATCATATCACGGGGTTTGGATGCACCGGCGAAGTTTGCACCAACTCTCAATGTGAGACAGGGCAATGCACGGTACCGAAGAGGCTAGCAATGATGGAAGGGTGCGAGTGCGTATAAGCCATGGACTCAACATTAGTCATAAAGAACTCACATACTTATTGCAAAAATCTACAAGTCATCAAAAACCAAGCAGTACGCGCATGCTCCTAGGAGGATAGATTGGTAGGAAAAGACCATCGCTCATCCCCGACCGCCACTCATAAGGAGGACAATCAAAGAACACCTCATGTTTCAAATTTGTTACATAACGTTTACCATACGTGCATGCTATGGGACTTGCAAACTTCAACACAAGTATTTCTCAAATTCACAACTAATCAACTAGCACAACTTTGATATCACTACCTCCATATCTCAAAACAATCATCAAGCATCAAACTTCTCTTAGTATTCAACACACTCATAAGAAAGGTTTTACTAATCTTGAATACCTAGCATATTAGGATTTTTTTAAGCAAATTACCATGCTATTTAAGACTCTCAAAATAATCTAAGTGAAGCATGAGAGATCAATAGTTTCCATAAAACAAATTCACCACCGTGCTCTAAAAGATATAAGTGAAGCACTAGAGCAAAGCTATATAACTCAAAAGATATAAGTGAAGCACAAAGAGTATTCTAATAATTTCTGAATCATGTGTCTCTCTCTCAAAAGGTGTGTACAGCAAGGATGATTGTGGCTAACTAACAAATAAAGACTCAAATCATACAAGACGCTCCAAGCAAAACACATATCATGTGGTGAATAAAAATATAGCTCCAAGTAAAGTTACCGATGGAAGTAGACGAAATAGGGGATGCCTTCCGGGGCATCCCCAAGCTTTGGCTTTTTGGTGTCCTTAGATTATCTTGGGGGTTCCATGGGCATCCCCAAGCTTAGGCTCTTGCCACTCCTTGTTTCATAATCCATCAAATCTTTTACCCAAAACTTGAAAACTTCACAACACAAAACTTAACAGAAAATCTCGTGAGCTCCGTTAGCGAAAGAAAACAAAAGACCACTTCAATATACTGTAATGAAATCATTCTTTATTTATATTGGTTTTAAACCTACTGTATTCCAACTTCTCTATGGTCCATAAACTCTTCTACTAGCCATAGATTCATCAAAATAAGCAAACAACACACGAAAAACAGAATCTGTCAAAAACAGAACAGTCTGTAGTAATCTGTAACTAACGCAAACTTATGGAACTCAAAAAATTCAGCAAAAATAGGAAGACCTAGAAAATTTGTTTATTGATCAGCAGCAATTGGAATCAATATTTTATAACGTTCTGGTGATTTTTAACAATTTTTTTCGTGAACAGAAAGTTTCTGGAATTTTCTGCAAGATCAAATAACTATCATCCAAGAAGATCCTATAGGTTTAACTTGGCACAAACAATAATTAAAACATAAAAACAAATCTAACCAGAGGCTAGAACAAATATTTATTCCTAAACAGAAGCAAAAAGCAAAAAACTGAAAATAAAATTGGGTTGCCTCCCAACAAGCGCTATCGTTCAACGCCCCTAGCTAGGCATAAAAGCAAGGATAGATCTAGGTATTGCCATCTTTGGTGGGCAATTCTTCAATAAGACATCTATCATACATTAGAGTTTCTTTATTTTTATTAATTCTCAAACTTTTAGGAACAAGATCGAAAAATTCATTTGTAGCAAATGGTTCCTTAATGATAGCAAAAAGATTGGGATGAATACTTATAGATTTAAGATCCGCAGTTTCTTTACTAGAGGATTCACCCTTATTTTTAGGAACATGCATAAGCTTGGCAATTTTAGTTGGAGGACTAGGAGTATTCTTTACAGAAGAAAAAGCGGTTCCCAAGTTAGTAATGATACCCTCAAGTTTATCGATTCTAGTGGAATCTTGATTTATTCTTTCATTAACTATGGGTTCCTTCTCCTTAATATTTTTCAAAGTGACTCCTACCTTACATCCATATTGGGTAATTTGGTTGTGGATCATTTTATCCAGATTTTCAATTAACTCTACGGTAGCAACTTTATTTTCAGTAATTTCAAGTCTTTGCATAACATGCTCCAAAGTTAACATAGTTCCATTAACCAAGGGAGGTGGTGAGCCAAATAAATCTATCATAGCATTATAAGAGTCAAAAGTATGACTACCCAAGAAATTCCCTCCGGTAATGGTATCAAGAATATATCTATACCAAGGATTAGCACCTACATAAAAATTGCAGAGAAGAACGGAAGTAGATTGCTTCCTGGTAGATCTATTTTGAGCATTGCAAATTCTATACCAAGCGTCTTTTAGATTTTCTCCCTCCCTTTGTTTAAAATTGAGAACTTCATTTTCGGTAGACAATGGAGAAGATAAAGGACTAGACATGTAGACAAGGCAAGCAAAAGAATAAGAGGCGAACTTAAAAAGAGAGGGCGAATAAAACTGCAAGGGTGAAGTGGTGGAGAGGAAAACGAGAGGCAAATGGCAAATAATGTAATGCGGGAGATAAGGGTTTGTGATGGGTACTTGGTATGTTGACTTTTGCGTACACCTCCCCAGCAACGGTGCCAGAAATCCTTCTTGCTACCTCTTGAGCACTGCGTTGGTTTTCCATTGAAGAGGAAAGGGTGATGCAGTAAAGTAGCGTAAGTATTTCCCTCAGTTTTTGAGAACCAAGGTATCAATCCAGTAGGAGGCTACGCGCAAGTCCCTCGCACCTACACAAAACAAATAAATCCTCGCAACCAACACGATAAGAGGTTGTCAATCCCTACACGGTCACTTACGAGAGTGAGATCTGATAGATATGATAGGATAATATTGTTGGTATTTTTATGATAAAGATGCAAAGTAAAATAAAAGCAACGGAAATAACTAAGTGTTGGAAGATTAATATGATGGAAAATAGACCCGGGGGCCATAGGTTTCACTAGTGGCTTCTCTCAAGAGCATAAGTATTTACGATTGGGTGAACAAATTCTTGTTGAGCAATTGGCGATGAATTGAGCATAGTTATGAGAATATCTAGGTATGATCATGTATATAGGCATCACGTCCGTGACAAGTAGACCGACTCCTGCCTGCATCTACTACTATTACTCCACAGATCGACCGCTATCCAGCATGCATCTAGAGTATTAAGTTCATAAGAACAGAGTAACGCTTTAAGCAAGATGCCATGATGTAGAGCGATAAATTCATGCAATATGATAAAAACCCCATCTTGTTATCCTCGATGGCAACAATACAATACGTGCCTTGCTGCCCCTACTTCCACTGGGAAAGGACACTGCAAGATTTAACCCAAAGCTAAGCACTTCTCCCATTGCAAGAAAAACCAATCTAGTAGGCCAAACCAAACTGATAATTCGAAGAGACTTGCAAAGATAACCAATCATACATAAAAGAATTCAGAAGATTCAAATATTGTTTATAGATAAACTTGATCATAAACCCACAATTCATCGGTCTCAACAAACACACCGCAAAAGAAGATTACATCGAATAGATCTCCACGAGAGAGGGGGAGAACTTTGTATTGAGATCCAAAAGGAGATAAGAAGCCATCTAGCTAGTAACTATGGACCCGAAGGTCTAAGGTAAACTACTCACACTTTATCGGAGAGGCTATGGTGTTGATGAAGAAGCCCTCCGTGATTGATGCCCCCTCCGGCGGAGCTCCAGAACAGGCCCCAAGATGGGATCTCGTGGGTACAGAAGGTTGCGGCGGTGGAATTAGGTTTTTGGCTCCGCATCTGATCGTTTGGGGGTACGTAGGTATATATAGGAGGAAGGAGTACGTCGGTGGAGCAACGTGGGGCCCACGAGGGTGGAGGGCGCGCCTAGGGGGGGGGGGGGGGTAGGCGCGCCCCCCTACCTTGTGGCTTCCTGCTTTGTTTCTTGACGTAGGGTCCCAGTCTCCTGGATCATGTTCGTTTCGAAAATCACGTTCCCGAAGGTTTCATTCCGTTTGGACTCCGTTTGATATTCTTTTTCCGGGAAACTCTGAAATAGGCAAAAAACAACAATTCTGGGCTAGGCCTCCGGTTAATAGGTTAGTCCCAAAAATAATATAAAAGTGAATAATAAAGCCCAATAATGTCCAAAACAGAAGATAATATAGCATGGAGCTATAAAAAATTATAGATACGTTGGAGACGTATCAGGATTCGGCTCTTTTGGGCGAGTTGCACCCCGTAGCTAGCTCAAGAACGAAAGAACACGCAATACATCCACCAAGGCAGGACTAGGGTATTACGCACCTTTGCGGCCCGAACCTGGGTAAACGATCAATGTGCTTCCTGTTAGACCTGCTCTTCTCACAACCCCGCGCCCCGCCAGCCGTAGTAGGGATTCTTTTGATCCCATAGGTGTCGTTCCCATCGACATCTTTGGCGCGCCATGTAGGGGACGCGGTTGAGTGAATCTGGTTTAGCAACCAGCTTAGCAGTTCCTCGTGGCCGTGGTTTCTAAGGAAGAAGACGGCCAAGAGGACGGCGCTGCCTACAAGCGCGAAGGGCGCCAGAGCGGCGACAAGAAAGCTAAGTCATGCCGAACTTTAAATATTTCCTTTTTATATAAGGTTATTCCCCTCGGAGGTCTTTTTCTTTGCGTGGAAAACCTGCACGCAAAGGGGCCCTCCCGCGATTGGCAACGCCTTTGTTCTGTTTCGAGTCCGCTCAATGGCTCAAGCGACCACGTCGAGAGTGGCAGGGTAGCCTTCTGCAATTGGCAACGCTCTCGATTCTGACTCGAGTCAAGCTCGACGGTTCAAGCGGCCGCGTTAAGGGTGGTAAGGTGGTTTGCCTGGCAGCAAGCACACCCGGCAGGCCATTGGGGATCCGTCCTCAAGAAGCCGCCCTGGGTTTACGCGCTGGCAAGCCTACCCGATAAACGTAGGGTGGACATACAAAGAGAGGTTGAACAGGAAAATAACATGCATCATATCAAAAGTACTGCAGAGTTATATTACATCAATTGCCGCTGCGGTTCTAACTAAAGATAGAAATTGTCTTGGTCATGAACCTGCAGCGACGATAAGAAACGGGGTGCCTAATCCCGACGTTGGCCCTCCACCCTATGAATTCTGTCGATACCGCTGATGACGGGCTTGATACGCTCCTTGAGCGGTGCAAGGTCAGCATCCTCCGGCAAGCTCTCCAGCGCGGCGTCGAAGTCGAGGTCGGGATACCAGTACGTCACCTTAGTGAGGACCTTGGTCATGGCACCCCGGCAAGTTTTCCGGGACTCATCGGCCAGGGAGGCCGCCCGGTTCGAGTGAAGCTGCTCCAGGGCCCCGAGGACGCCCTCGAAGAACAGGGTCAGCTTGTCATTGGTAGTCCCGCTGCGCTCTGGGGCATACCTCACATTTGGCATCCCCATGGTAGGCAGCTGCGTGGTGATCCTGCCAGCGACGTCCACGAGACGGCCTATCCAGCGGTTCACACCCTCCATAGAATCCTTGTGGTTGGCGGCCTCGTTCTTCCGCAACAGCTTCTCCTCCTCCAGATTCTTGGTCAGGGTCTCCTCCCGGGCCCTGACCTCCGAAAGCATCTCCTCAAGGCCCTCCAGCTTCAGCTTCAGGTCCTTGATGGAGTCGTTGGCCTTGGAGAGCTGCTCATCCTTGCCAAGGACTGCGCCCTGCGCCTCCACCAGGGCACCGTTGAGCGTGTTCTTCTCCTCGGCCAGCTTCAAGGTCTGGTCCTTCAGCCCGTCCCGCTGCACATCCAGCTCCTTCACCTTGTCGGCGTGAACCAGAGCCTGGGCATCGAGCGCCTCCCTGTGCCTCTGCTCCAGCTCCTGGGTCTGATGCACGACGAGCTTCTCCACCTCCTCATCCTTGCCGCAGAGCTATGCGGCAAGCTTCTCTTCACGCGCGACAAGGTCCTCCTCCTGGGAGTTTAGCGCGGCCTGGTGCTGGGTCCGAGCGGCCTCGGCTGCGGTGACTAAGTTCTTCGTTGTCTCCTGGGCCTTCTCAATGTCGGCCCGCTTCATGGTGAGCTCCACGTCGCGCTTGGCCAGCTCACCCTGGGCGACCTTCAACTCCTCGCAAGCCTGGCAGAACCATGTCTGCGTCTTGGCGACGCGCACCTTGAGGTCCGCCTCCGCCTTGTCCATCGTTGCTATCCTGGACTTGGCCTTGTCCAGGCGGGCGCGGTGGAGCACCTGGAGCTTTCGGAAGTTGGTGCCCATGGCCTGGAGAAGCCGCTCCTCCTGAGAACCGTCACCACCGGTGCTCGGTTCATCAACAACCTCAAGCCCGGCGGCGGCAATCACCTCCTCGTCGAACACCTCTCCCTCGGTGGGCGCCCTGGAGCTTGGTGACCCTAGGAGGTGGACGAAAAGGTCGTCGGTCACCCTCAGATACCTGCCGGAGTCGGAGGCAGCAGAGGAGGAAGGCTGGTCATCGACCTCCTCCTCCTCTACGGTGGCCTTGCCGGCCTCCTCGGAAGGCCCCTTGCCGGGCTCCCCGGCAGGCCCCTTGGCGGCGTCATCAGCAGCGCCCATGGCGGTCTCCTCGGCAGCAATCTTCTCGGCCTCCGCCGCGGTGTCCTTGGCAACATCCTCGATGTCCTCCTGGTGCGCCGACGGACGATCTGGATACCAAGAAGGGGATGAGACAAAGCCAAGACCAAGAGTCAGCAAGGAAAGAAAAAGAACAGGAACAGGAGGCGAACGGCTTACCACCGCCGGGCTGGGAAGCTGAGGTCCCCTCCCCGCCAACATTTGGCACCGAGACGAAGCCACCAGCACCTGAGTTCCCCTCCTCTTCCTCCATGTGCATGGGCTCGGTGCTTGGCGCCCTTGCCAGGGACGCCCCTCGGGGCGGCGTGGTCGATGGGGGCAGCGTGTTGGGGGTAGCCCTCTATGGCTCCTCCTGCTGCTGTCCTCCTCCTGCAACCACGACAAGGTCAGCACCAAGAGATCGTGCTCCCAACACACGTTGACGAGGGCTGAGTGATGAACTTGCGCTGGGGGCTGCTGTCCGGGCTGCTCAACACCACCAGCAGTGTGCCGGAAGTACCTGCCGGGGGCTGGCTGCTCGCCGAAGCCCTGGCCCTCTTCACCCTCTGGGCCAGTGTCTCCGCATCCCTGCAAAGAAGAAGAATAAGAACAGGTCAAGACAAGCGGCAGAGATTGAGGAGGCGGAGATGACAAAAAGGAGCAAGATACTTACTCGTCCTCCACCTCCTCCTCTGCTGCTTTCCTCTTCCTCCTTGGGCTGAGGGACCCAAAGTCAAAGGTGACCTCTCCGTCGACGTCTGCCGGAGGAGGGGAGGAGGGCGGAGTCTGGACGCGCTTGAATGAAGAGGAGGCAGATGATTTCTCCTTCGCCACCGCGGCCTTCACCACCTTCTTGGCTGCCGCGACCCTCGTCTAGCGCGCGGATGCCTCCTGGGCTTGCCGGGGCTACCCGACCCTGCCGGGCCGAACCGGCTCGCCAGAGGTGGCCCGCCACATGACTCGCCCTCTCCCCATGGCCGGAGGGTCGACAGCCTTGGCCTCCTCCTCCGATGACTCGTCGACCATATTTTCGACAAGAGGGGCCCCGGTGCCGGTACTGCTGACCTCCCCAGCTGCCTCCGCCCACTGGGCGAACTCCTTCTCCTCCGCCTCCGTCGCGGCCTTGTACTCCACGCCGCCGGCGCTGCCGGCTTCCTTGGCGAGCTCTGCCTCCACCGCCCTGGCGGTGATGTAGTCTAGCTCCGCCTGGGTGGTGTCCTGGACGAGTCGCGACTCGTCGGTGACATACCCCTCATGCAAGGTGTCGAAGAATTCCTGCACTTGAATTTCCTCCGGCTCGACCCAGCTCGGGTCAAGATCATGCGCGTTGAAGTCCGGCATCATGGCGATGATGTCAGTCCGGCAAGAGTTGTTGCTCAGCGGGACCACTCCCACCGGCAACTTAAACAAGGGCCCCTTGGCGACCTTGCCGGCCTTCGCGGCGGCCCTCGCGACCTTGCTGGACCGCTCGACCTCACCATCGCGGTTCACGTCGAGCTGAAAGAGCCGCTGGCAGAAGTGGGCATGCCCCATCACCGTGAAGTTGTGGTCGAGGCTGGGGCGAAGCCTCATGATGTCGACGGCGTTCGTGAAAAGCCAGGCCGGCCTCCCCTTGTTGTGCAGCGGAGCGATTCGGCGGCGGATGAAATCCGCCCCGATCATCTCAAGGGTGAGCCCGGGCTCGGCGAGGCGAAGAATCCTGGTGGTGGTGACCGTGAGCTTCGCATCGTCGACATCAACATCGCTCCAGTTGCTCCACCGAATCGGCGGCGCTTGGTGAACCTGACAGAAATCTTGTGGATCATCCTCCTCAATCCAGCACCACCAGCCCCGCCATTCTTCCCACCTCTCCTTCTGAGCGCCCTCCAGGTTTGCCCCCTTGGACCGTGGGATCTAGACGACGCAACCGGAAATGGCACCCCCGGTTGGATCCGAGGGAAGAAGTAGTGGCGGAAGAGCGCCGTGTTGGGATGCACCCCGGCAAAACCCTCGCAGAGGTGTGCAAAGAGAGCCATGCACGCCACGACATTTGGAGTAAAATCCAGAAGGTGGAAGTCGTAGGTGTGCATGACGTCATTGAAGAAATCAGAGAAGGGGGGCAGAGGCCGCAAGAGAAGTAATCGACGAAGAACGGATACTGATTCGGGGTGGCCTCGGCGCAATTGGCGGGGATGACACGCGTGGCTAGATGCCCCGTTGTCTGTCCCCCCGTCTTGCACCCCCATAGGGGCCTGAAGCAGTCCCGGAGCTCAAACACATCGACCGTCGAGGGGAAGTAGGCGAGCTGCGTCTACTGCGCCGCCAACACACTCTGCGGCTGCTCTGTCGCTCTGGCGTCCTTGGCCACTCCCTTGCCCTTGGTGGATTTTGGGGCCATGGCGACTGCGAGGGGCGGGGGACGGAGTACAGCAAAGATGGAGCAACGACGAACAAAGATGAAAGCTTGGGAAGGAAGGAGAAGGAGACGTCGGTTCTCAGATTGGAGAAGACGCGGGAAGGGGGGGGGGGTAAAGTGAGCAGCGCGCCCGCGGTTATCCCTTTTTACGAGGAAGCCGCGGGCCGCCTCCTTTCCCATTAACTACGACGTGATTCATGCGTGTGGGAGCCGCACCACGCATGACCCCCACGTCACGCACGACCCCCGCGTCGCACGTTCAACGCGGGTCATGGGGAAGCGCAGCGGACGAAATAGTTACTGCGGTAAAATCCGCCCCACCTGCCCGCGCGCCGTTCTGGGCCTGGCCCAACAACATGTTGCGCTTATATGTGGCCCAGGCCAGGGGGCTCCTGTCGGTGTACAAAAGTAGAGGCTCTCCTTTTGACCCCTTTTACTTGTGCATGGGCAGTCAGAGCCACGTGCCACGGACGCACGTAGCAGGGCAAAGGAGGGAAGCCGGAGATAAGCCGAAGCACAAGACAAACAAGACAATGCCAAGATCAGAGACACAAAGAGCAAGAGGGTGAGGTGGACTCCCCCGGCAAGATCCTTGCCTGGGCAACTTGCCCAAACACCAACAGAGCGATCCACCCTTGAGCCCCCGGGTCCCGACCCAACCAACTACGTTGGAACCAGGGCTCGGGAGGCGCCTCTGTGGTGGCATGCAGATCTTCGTCAAGATCATAAATATCCAAGTCAGCCTCCCACCAAGGTGGGTCCTAGCTAGCAGGGGGGTATTCATTTTTTTTGTGCGTAATAAGGAGGCACTTCCGGTGGGTCCGAGCTGACAGCAGGGGGACCATTTTTTCGCGAAATACGGTGGCCCGTCGGGTGGGTCCCAGCAGTCAGGGGCAAACGTTTTTTTCGCGATATACTGGTGGGTGTCCGGTGGTTCCCTGCTGTCAGGTGGAGTGAGGGAGTCCTGGATTAGGGGGTGTCCGGATGGCCGGACTATACCTTCAGCCGGATTCCTGGACTATGAAGATACAAGATTGAAGACTTCGTCCCGTGTCCGGATGGGACTTTCCTTGGCGTGGAAGGCAAGCTTGGTGATGCAGATATTTAGATCTCCTACCATTGTAACCGACTGTGTGTAACCCTAACCCTCTCCGGTGTCTATATAAACCGTAGGGTTTTAGTCCGTAGGACAACATACAACAATCATACAAGAGGCTAGCTTCTAGGGTTTAGCCTCCTTGATCTCGTGGTAGATCTACTCTTGTACTACCCATATCATCAATATTAATCAAGCAGGACGTAGGGTTTTACCTCCACCAAGAGGGCCCGAACCTGGGTAATACATTGTGTCCCTTGTCTCCTGTTACCATCCGCCTAGACGCACAGTTCGGGACCCCCTACTCGAGATCCGCCGGTTTTGACACCGACATTGGTGCTTTCATTGAGAGTTCCTCTATGACGTCGCCATCAGGAAGGATGCCTCGTCCCGTCTTTAAAGACGGCACCATTGCTAAGGGAGCTTTGGCTGTCGGCCAAACTCTCCGGCTAGGTGGTTTTCTTATGACCGCCTGTTCGGCTGCTGCACCGACAATGACCTCTCGGGTCATCAAAAGCAATCTTCACGTCAGCTCGGAACTCGCCGAGCAATTAGATCCAATGGAGCTCTCTTCCGTAAACGAGCTCTTGGATCGCATCGCCGCCCTGGGGGTCCCTACGGATTACGACCAGGTTGGGCCTAAACCCGATCTAAGAGAGATTAACTCTCCCCAAGTCACCCATCATGTTGCCGTGGTAGAGGCGCAGTGCGGTGACCCTTCGTCTATCTTAAGGACTAGCTACGTCCGGATTCCCGATCCCTCGAAGCCGAATACCCGCGGAGGGGAGGATATAACTCAAGACCTGAACTTAAAATCAGACAACGGGCTAGATTCATTGGGCAACATCCAAGAATTCAAACTTCAGAGTTCGGAAACTCCTTGGCCTCTGAGTCTCAGATTGGGTGAGGTTTCGCATATAATTCCACCCACCCACCCGAACATAAGCGATCTATCCCAAATCAGGCAAAAGCCCGAAGAAACAGTACATCATTACTGGGCCAGATTCCTCCTGGTTATGAACAGGATAAAGGACTGCCGCGAGGAAGACGCAATCTCCATCTTTCCGCAAAATTGCATGCATAAGGGAATCCTCAATGCCATAAGTCGTCGTGATATTACACGCTTCTCTGACTTGGCGTCCATAGTACAAAAGTACTGTGCGATGGAAAACGCGTGGAAAACTGAAATAAAATTTTGGGACAATCCGGCCTTGAATAGAAACCTCGTCCGAAATAAAAGGGTGCATCATCGTCAGACACCCGGGTTAAACACCAAAAAACCAAAACCCTCTACAGGGCATGGAACCGTACTGGAAGGATGGCTTAATGGACCCTGAAAAATTCATAGTACAGAGGACGCCACACCAACTCACATCCTTAGAGCATGTTGGATACTCCGGCAGATGGCCAAAATTGGCGTAGACCTCCTAATTCCGGAGGCCGCAGAAAGCCACCCCAGGGACACCAGTACAGTCTTCATAGTCTTCGAGCCTTTCGCATCAAATAATATGCAAAAAAGAACACTCCACAGCCTTGCCGAAGTTTATCAAGTAGCAACAATAAACCCATGGAGTGACACGGCTATCACTTTTAGTGCCAGTGATGAACCTAAATTCCGAACAGCCCGAGCACCAGCCGCATTGGTACTCAATCCAATAGTGGACGGCTTTCGCCTCACCAAGGTACTCATGGATGGAGGCAGCGGATTGAACCTCATTTATGAGGAAACCCTTCAAAAAATGGAAATAGACTGGAACCGCATCAAGCAAAGCAGCACAACCTTTAGAGGAATAATCCCCAGTCGGGAAGCGCGCTGTACAGGAAAAATCACACTAGATGTGGTGTTCAGCACACCGAATAATTACAGGTCCGAAGAGGTCACGTTCCAGGTGGCCCCGTTCAGTAGCGGATACCACGCTCTGCTAGGGCGGAAGCGTTACAATCTTCCAAGCAATACCCCATTACGGGTACATGAAGCCCAAGATGCCGGGCGAACGGAATTATCACTCTCGCCAGTGATCCGGACATAGCGCTCCGCGCCGAAAACAAGACAGCCGCATTGGCCCTTGAGGCACTATCCGAAGCCCTAGCGGCTGAGGAACTGAATGCGCTGCGCTCCATGGTAAACATGGACGATGTGATACTCGACAAAAGATCCAAGTCCACCTCCTTTAAACCAGCGGACGAAATAGTCAAATTCCAGGTCCATCCAACGAACCCCAATAAAACAGCTTCCGTCGGGGCACAATTAAACCCTGATGTAGACGCCGCACTGCGAGAATTCCTACGTGAAAATTGGGACATCTTCGCCTGGCACCCTTCAGACATGCCAGGAATCCCACGCAGGCTGGCCGAACACAGCTTAAATATCCTAAAAGGATTCAAACCTGTCAAACAAGCTCTTCGGCGTTTCTCGGAACCTAAGAGACAGGCCATGGGAGAGGAGCTAGCCAAGCTATTGGAGGCCGGATTCATCAGGGATATAAAACATCCGGACTGGTTAGCAAACTTGGTGATGGTACCAAAGAAGGACAAATCTCGGCGCTGGCGTTGATTTTAAAGACCTTAACAAGGCTTGCCCAAAGGATCCTTCCCCTCCCCGCATCGATCAAATTATCGACGCCACCACAGGACACGATTCGTTGTGTTTCCTCGACGCATACTTCGGCTACCATCAAATCAAGATGGCAGAGTCAGACCAAGCCGCAACGGCATTCATCACACCATACGGCCCATTCTGCTTCAACACAATGCCCTTCGGGCTCAAAAACGCCGGCGCAACATATCAGCGCATGATTCAGACATGTCTGGCAAACCAGATCGGCAAAACAGTGGAGGCATACGTGGATGATGTGGTCGTAAAAACAAGACATGTCGAATCTCTAGTAGACGACTTGAGGCTTACATTTGATAACCTCCGAACATATGACATCAAGCTCAACCCGGAAAAATGCGTTTTCGGCGTTCCAGCCGGAAAGCTCTTGGGCTTCATTGTATCCGGTAGAGGAATCGAAGCAAATCCAGCCAAGATCCGAGCTTTGTCACAATTGGATATCCCAAAGGACCTCAAACAAATGCAAAAATTAACCGGATGCGTGGCGGCTCTAAGCCGCTTCATCTCCCGCTTGGGAGAAAAGGCACTACCCCTCTATCGCCTCCTTCGGCGCACCGAATACTTCGAGTGGACGGATGCCGCCACGGCCGGACTCGACGAAATAAAAGCCATATTGGCAACAAACCCAGTCCTGGCCACGCCAAACATCGGCGAACCAATGCTATTGTACATTGCAGCAACCCATCAGGTTGTAAGCGCAGTGTTCGTCGTCGAGCGGGAAACGGACGGACACAAATTCC
Source organism: Aegilops bicornis (assembly GCA_021605145.1). Taxonomy (NCBI): domain Eukaryota; kingdom Viridiplantae; phylum Streptophyta; class Magnoliopsida; order Poales; family Poaceae; genus Aegilops; species Aegilops bicornis. The sequence goes on from CM038671.1 coordinate 253,563,182, forward strand.
CCCTTCAAAAGCCGGTCTACTACGTGTCCACTGTCCTCACCATGCAAATCACGATACTCGCATTATCAAAAGATTGCATACGCGGTATTCATGGCATCCTGGAAGCTACGACACTACTTTCAAGAGTGTTCGATAACAGTAGCCTCGGAAGTACCACTCAACGATATTATAAACAACCGCGACGCAACAGGCCGGATTGCAAAATGGGCCATCGAGCTCCTCCCGTTCGACATAACTTATAAGCCACGGCGAGCTATTAAGTCGCAAGTTTTGGCCGACTTCGTCAGAATGGAATGGAGGCCGAACTCCCTAAAGAGTATGGCACATATTCAAACTGGATCATGCATTTCGACGGCTCCAAAATGTTGGCCGGACTAGGGGCTGGCGTCGTCTTGACGTCCCCCACAGGAGACACAGTTCAATATGTACTCCAGATTATGTACACAGACTCCAACAATGCAGCCGAATACGAGGCCCTTTTACATGGTCTCCGGATGGCAGTACCCATGGGCATTCAACGCCTAGAGGTGCGCGGGGATCAAATCTCGCGATATCCCAAATAAATGGAGATTTCGATGCCAAGGATCCAAAAATGGCAGCTTACCACAACGCCATCTTAAAAATGTCAGCTCGGTTCGAAGGGCTTGAGTTTCACCATATAGCCCGAGAAAACAATCAGGCGGCAGATGTCCTGGCACGCATCGGCGCAAAACGCGATGCAGTCCCCCCCAACATCTTCTTGGAAAGGCTGTTCAAGCCATCCATAGTATGGGAAGGGGAACCTGGCAATAACAGCCTGGACCCAACCGCACTGCCCGACACCGAACAATCTGACATAATTGGAGGCTCTGCCAATGAAATTACCACTTCAGCCCACGTAATAATGGCCGTCATCGCCCCGTGGACAGAACCATTCCTAGCCTACCTTACTAAGCAGGAACTCCTAGAGGACAAAAACGAGGCACGCTGCATAGTGCGGCGATCTAAAGCCTATAAAGTCCATGAGGGAGAACTTTATAAGAAAAGCACTACCGGAGTCCTTCAAAGGTGCATCTCTGAAGAGGAAGGGCGGAACTTGCTGGCTGAAATTCATGCCGGACTCTTTGCTCATCACGCTGCAGCTCGGTCCCTTGTAAGCAAGGCTTTCCGTACAGGCTTTTATTGGCCGACGGCCCGGGCAGACGCTCAGGACTTGGTCCAACGATGCGTCGGTTGCCAGCTTTTTGCAAACCAAAGCCATATGCCACTCACCGCCCTCCAAACTATCCCCATCACTTGGCATTTCGCGGTCTGGGGCTTGACATGGTTGGACCCCTTAAAGGCGGAACCCACAAGAAAAAATACTTACTGGTCATGGTGGATAAATTCACCAAATGGATAGAAGCCAAGCCTGTTAAGACGGCCGAATCAGGACCGGTGATAGACTTTATATCCGGGGTCGTACACTGTTATGGCGTCCCCCACAGCATCATCACTGATAACGGCACGAACTTTACGGCTGACGAGGTAAAACTCTGGTGCAAAAATATGGGCATCAAGCTCGATTATTCTTCTGTCTATCACCCACAAACTAACGGCCAGGTCGAACGTGCAAATGGTCTTATCATGAGCGGCATCAAACCCAGATTAGTGCGGTCCCTCAAGGAATCTAACACGCACTGGGTAGAGGAGCTCGACTCCGTACTCTGCGGACCACGCCGAATCACACCACCGGATACACACCATTCTTCATGGTGTACGGCGCAGAGGCAGTTTTGCCTTGCGGCATAACTCATGACTCACCTCGAGTGTGCATGTACGAAGAAAGAGAGGCCGAGCTCGATCGGCAGGATAGTTTGGATGCATTGGAGGAAGAGCGTGACGTGTCCAAAGCCCATTCCGCATTCTATCAACAACAGGCTCGAAGATACCAAAGCAGAGAAGTACGGGCCAAAAATTACAACGTTGGCGAATTAGTTCTACGCCTGCCGGACAAGAACAAGGACAAACTCAAGCCCAAGTGGGAAGGTCCTTCATAATTGACCAAGTCCTGACTGGTGGAGCGTACCGCCTGCGAGATGCATCGGATAACCGACTCGAGCCGAACCCATGGAACGCAGCCCGTCTCCGAAGATTCTATGCCTAGCGTCGGACTCTGTGTTCGTCCCCTCCCTCTGTCCATTTTTATATACTGTCTGTCTTACATTTCTCTCCTTCTCCTCTCCCTTCCTCTTATAGCCTTAAAAGGCTCATCACATGACGTGCTATTCGCACTCATTAAACCTGGAGGCTTCTTTTAATAGAAGCTTATTCACACGGGCTTCATGCCCAACACATGTGTTACACTTCCGCATGTACCTTTTATTTCACCATTATATGCATCGATATGACTTAAGTTTTGGCCAAGCTGGGTTGCCTGGCTCCTGTGCTTACCCCTACGTTCCCGATTGTTCGGCTAGGTGGTAAAGGGAGCACCTCTGCGATTGTTACTGCTGGGTCAACCGGATGTGTACCTCAGACTGGGTGAAGCCGAAAGCTAGCGTTCTTAAGGGAATATTCGGTCGGTGACCTGAAAGATGATTTTTTCCACTTATTTATCTATGTGCCCCCAGATGATTTTCCTGCGTCTTTTTCGCAGAATGGACATGCACTTTAGGGCATGCCTCCCAGGGAAAGGAACCTTAACGGAACTATTCTCCCTGGAAGATGTTTCTTACTAACCATGTAATATAACATAACTAGTTGGGCACTTGTATGTTCAAGCACTAATGACCCCTACGCCTGGTCTCCATGCATACCCCGGTTCTTATATAACCGCGAGGGTATTCGGACACACTCCGGACCGTCAGGTCCCGAGGTTGAAGCGAAAAGGTCGGCCATGACAAACGATCTACAATCCGGCTAGAAGGCATTACACATGTCAATTAAAATTACATAGTCAATCTGACTGATTGTATTCCTCTTCAATACCATCTAACAGGCTGTCTAGTTTACAGTCCTGTTGGGAATACTTTGCAGCCAATTCTACTTGGCCGTATACTAAGCTTACAGGGATCTCCTTCCCATCAGGCCCCACAGGTCCGACCTCGGCCATGTGGTTTGGGTCAGCCTTTGTGTACCACGTCTTCACCATGGCCCAAGCCTCCCTAGCGCCTTGACGGCAGGCTGATATCTTCCACAATCGGAAGCGCCGCCGCGCTCCCTTCAGCTTCTCTGCAAGCTCTCCAAGGCCCTCGGGCATGGAGAGGGAAGGCCATAAGGCTTGGGCAACGCCTTGCATCGCCTGCCGAACTCGCTCGTGCAGTTGCGAGAGCTCGGGAAGAAGGTCACCCGTAGAACCGGGCATCTCCTCTGCAGGACGACCTGTTAGCATACCTACAGACATCACTCTGTTAGTCGACTTCCTCGCCGAACTCTTTTTTCAAAGTTCGTTTAAGCACTTACTAAATATGCCGCGTCGAAGCCGCTGATTCTCCTTAGCGGAGTCTGACAGCTGGGCACGAACATCTTTAAGTTCAACGTCCAGCTTGGTGTTTGCATCCTGAAGATCATTCTTCTCCCGCCTCACCTTTGTTAGCACGCTCTCACCAGCCTTTAGCTGGCGTAGGAGTTGTTGCTTTTCCGGATCCATTCCGGCGCCATCTGCAATTTCATTTGTCAGATTCGCACATACGCCGCATTTCACATAATATTTATCTTTTTGAAGCACATATTACCAGAGGGAGTCTCCTTGGGCTCCCCTGTCGCGGCTAGTGCGGCCTCATGTTGGGCTTTGCACTCTTTTAGCTCCTGGGACAGTTGGGTACTCTTCTCTGAAAGAACCTGCGTATTACATGATCCTTAAATCAGTTAAATTTTCTAACTGTTTCAAGTCTCGGGGGCTACTGATATATATATATAACCATTAAATTTTCTCACCCGTATGTCTTTTACATATTGCTCCGTGGCTCTGGCTAGACCATTTTGAGCGGCACGGAGATACGCATCTCCCGAGTTGAAGGCATCCAACGCCTCTTGGGAGAAACAAGCGTCGCGAAGAACTGTCCGGCGACGTCTGTGGTTCATGGCACTCTCCACCTCGAAATGGGTGGCAGACAGCCTGTCCGCATCCTCTGTCGGAGGAGCGTCCGGCGCGCGCCTCATGTTCGCCTCCGCCTCCGGACCGGGCTGTGGAGCCTGGCTGGTGGAGGCGCGATTGGCAGCCTCTCCGGATATAGTCCGGCGAGGTCTCTTTGTCCTGAACGGAGCACGAGTGTTAATATACCTTGAAGGAATAACACCTGGGAATAAGAAGGCGCACTATACCTTTGTGCCGGCGCCTCAGTCCGGACTACACTTGTTTTTATCCCCCGGGGCTCCGCAGCCCCTCGTTGGCTAGTCGCCGCAGGCTCGGCCTCCCGCCTCAAGAACCTCCCCTGCAAAACACGGTTGTTGTCAGGAAACTGAAAACTCGCAAGGGTGGATCCCTTTCGAGGTCTTTGGGACTCGGTCTCCATTACTGGAGGCCGGAGTAGCCACTGGTAATCGGCCGTAATGACCACCAAGGCATTGTCCTTGCTTAGTTGATAAAACACCCCGTCAATCAGCTCCACAGATAAGTTCGGATCCTCTCCGGAGGCCAGATCGAGGGACCGTTCTGGATCCTCGGGCTGCGGAGGAGGGCTGTTTATTTCCTTTACTTCCTGGCGCAGTTCCTGCGTTGAAGTCGTTAGACTATATAGTTAATGATGAACGGATGGGCATGTAAAATCATCCACTTACCCAACTCGGAGGATTGTACATAGTAAATCCACCCTGAGGGTTGACGCGGAGAAATTCCTCCTCTTCTCCCTTGTACAAACCGGACAAGATCTTTATTAGAGCGGCAGCTGAGTCCGGCCCCTTACGACCATGACGGGTGGCGTCATCCTCCCTGTTGAATTCCCACATGGGGTGGCCTCTATACTGAAGCGGCTGCACCCCCCGCATGATGCATACGGCCATGACTCCAATCATGGTTAGTCCGGAATGAGCCAATAATCTTATCCAGCCCATCAGGTAAAGGACGTCCCTATCACTTTCTCTCTGAGAGCTCCGTGGACGCCAGCTTAGGCGCTTCTTCAGGGGAGCACTGTTGAAATCAGGGAGGCCGATCTGAACAGGATCCGGCAGCGGGACATCCTCTATATAGAACCATTCTGAAGGCCAGTCCTCGGACGCCTTCTTTGGGGTTCCGGATAGATATCCGGTCCTGGCGATGCGCCATACTTCGGCTCTGCCCACTTGATATATTGACACCTCCTGAGAACGGGGCACCAGGAAGAATAGCCTCTTCCACAGCGCGAAATGAGCCTCGACGCCCAAGAACAGCTCGCAAAGGGCAACGAAGCCTGCGATATGCAATATAGAGGCAGGCGTCAGGTTTTGCAGCTGGAGGCCATAGAACTCCAGAAGCCCCCGGAGAAACGGATGGATTGGAAATCCAAGTCCTCTTATTAGATAAGGGACAAGGCATACCCGCTCTCCTTTGAAGGGATTGGGGGCGCTCTCCGCTTGCTCTCCGCCATCATAGGTGGCGAGTCCGGCTCGAACCGGGACCATATAGGCTGGAGGGAGGAATCCCTTGGTCTGAAGCGATACTAGCTCGCTATGCGGGATGGAGCACCTCTCCCAGTCTCTAGGCTTAGGACTGGAAGGGCGAGAGGAGGAGTTGCGGCGGCTGGCCATGGTGGAATGGACCTTTGCTGGATGCGCTCTGATGACTACTCACGGAGGGGAGGAGGTGTTGTTTGGATCTAAATACCCATCCCTTTAAATAGGCGGCTCATTTACGCGGCTAGGGGTGTGAATGTAAAAACACCCAGATTTTTCGTATTCGTTTGACACGTGGAAGGTGGCCATTATTGGGCGTAGAAGCCAAGGAGCGCCGCATTCACAAAAAAACAAGACACTATTCAACATGTACACGGAATCTGGAAGGGAACCCACCTTGCAATGCCGAAGACAATCTGCGCGCCGGACTCGTCGTCATTGAAGCCTGGTTCGGGGCTCTTGAGGAGTCTGGATTAGGGGGTGTCCGGATGGCCGGACTATACCTTCAGCCGGACTCCTGGACTATGAAGATACAAGATTGAAGACTTCGTCTCGTGTCCGGATGGGACTTTCCTTGGCGTGGAAGGCAAGCTTGGCGATGCGGATATTTAGATATCCTACCATTGTAACCGACTGTGTGTAACCCTAACCCTCTCCGGTGTCTATATAAACCGGAGGGTTTTAGTCCGTAGGACAACATACAACAATCATACCATAGGCTAGCTTCTAGGGTTTAGCTTTCTTGATCTCGTGGTAGATCTACTCTTGTACTACCCATATCATCAATATTAATCAAGCAGGACGTAGGGTTTTACCTCCACCAAGAGGGCCCGAACCTGGGTAAAACATTGTGTCCCTTGTCACCTGTTAGCATCCGCCTAGACGCACGATTCGGGACCCCTACTCGAGATCCGCGGTTTTGACACCGACATGGAGGAATAATTATTTTCAGCGTAATAAGGAGGCACTTCCTTGCGGTGTCGTGGACCCACCTGTCACCTCTCCACGACAAAGATTCTTCCGATGGAATTCGGTCGTTGACCACATTGACCACGACGTGCCGACAGCACCACGGCGGTGGACGACGGCGAGGCCTAGGAAGGGGACGACGCGGAGCCGGGGAAGACGCGGCAGTGGATGCCCACGCGGAGAGGAGTACGAGGGTTCACTGGTTCAGCTGCGCTGCCGTCGCCGCAGAATAACAGGGGGTGTGGGTGAGTGGAGTGGAGGGATGGCCTGGCCAGCGGTGGGAGTAGTATGGGGGTGGTGAGGCCTCCACGGCAGCACAGCCGGCCACGGGAGGCAGGAGCAGGCGGCACGACCGGCGCTGCTTTGGATGGCTGGAGCAAGAAGACCAGAGGTTGAAGAAGCACTACAGCCGTTGGATGGACATCGTACGGTCAGTCGAGCTAGAATCGTGCATATTGACTAAGTTGACAAAGCCCTTCGTCCTCGTCAACTTAGTAGGCCCACTATACTGGGTCCCAGCTAGCAGGGGGAGTATTCTTTTTTTGTGCGTAATAAGGAGGCATTTCCTTGCATGCGAAGATATAGCTGGTGGGTCCGAGCTGTCAACGGCGGTAACATTTTTTTCGTGAAATACAGAGGCCGTTTCGGTGGGTCCCAGATGTCAGGTGGAGGAAATCATTATTTTGCGCGTAATAAGGAGGCATTTCCTTGCGTGCGGCCGTGGACGGTATCGGCCTCTCCACGTCTGAAGACACTTCAGATGCATGTCAGTCATTGACCACGCTGACCATGCCACGCCGAGAGCACCAGTGCGGTGGACGACAGCGAGTCCTAGGAAGGGAACGACACGGAGGTAGGGAAGACTCGGCTGTTGTTTTTGTTTCCCACGCGGAGGGGAGTACGACTGTACGAGGGTTTACTGGTTCTTCTGCCGTCGCCGGAGAATAACAACAGGTGTGGGTGAGTAGAGTGATGGCTAGGCCAGCGATGGGAGTACGGTGGGGCGGTGAGGCTCACAGTGGCAAAGACCCGGCCAAGGGTGAGGAGGGAGCAGCAGCCCAGCGCTTGTTTGAGCGGCTGGAGCAGGAAGAGCAGAGATTGAAGAAGCACGACGGCTGTTGGATGGACATCCAACAGTATACATGCCATCTGTGGAAAGCCTCAAATCTGTGGAAAACAGCATACATCCCATCTACCATTATTTCAAATAATTTACAGCCCATTTTCTAATTCTTACGGTTTTTTTGGAGCCCATATCCTTTATGTTAGCATTACAGCCCATATTGTGGCCACGGTTAAAAAATTATACGAAATTTTGCATATGTCGGTGCGGTCTGAACTGTTTTTAATCCGAAATTTCGAGTCACATTCAGACTGATTTTAAAAATAAATGTATATCAATATAAAATCCAATAAATTGTCCACGCATAAAAATCAATGCAATTTAAAATCTTGAAATGAAAAAAGATATTTCAAAATAATTGCGGTTTGATGTGTTTTAAAATGTACAGCCCATTTCTCATTCTTGATAGGCCATTTTCTTGGCGGCCAAATGAAGCTCTCCTCGTCTTGAAAGATTTGCAGCCCAACAGGCCCGATAAAGCGACTTACTTGAGAAATCACAAAAAACTGGGCTAGCCATTTTCGGAAAGAAAAAAAAACTCTTGGGCTGGTCTGGTAAACATAAAAGAAAAGGCTGTCTAGACAGGCGGAGTGTCCCGCACAACCCAGTTGACACCCTGCTTCCGTCTTAAAAACAAATTAGATAAATGCCACTCCAATTATGGCGATTCATAAAATGCCACTGCAATTTCCAAACTTTGAAAAATGCCACTGCAATTTTTGCAAACTTTGAAAAAAGCCACTGCAGTTTGCAAACTTTGAAAAACGCCACTCCAGACTTTGAAAAATGCCACTAGAAATAGCATGAAATGGCATTTTTAAAGTTTGAAATTGCAGTTGCATTTCTCGGATACACCAGATTTGGAGTGGCATTTATCAAATTAACCCAAAACAAAAATAATCTGGGCGAGCTGCTTTGGGTCCACAGTGTCGGCCGCTCGTTGTGCAATTCTCTCGTTTATTGACTACGTTGACAATGGCATGGGACCCAGATGTCAGAAATCCACTAGGAGGAGCCATTTTTTTATTGGCTTGAAATAAGGAGGCACTTGCTTGCGTATGAGCTTGTCAGTTTCTTCAGAGGTAGGCATTTTTATTCAAAAACTGCCACTTTGCATCTTGCGTCGCAAATAAAACTGCCAGGAGCGCATTTGTAGGCTAGCTAGTGATCGATCAGTAACTTGTAAACACCGAGTTTAATAGAAATAAGTAACTGTTAATGCATCTCAATGATTCACAGATCATATACAAATATGTAGCTCCAAAAGCAAAGATCAGCCACTTCGGATCTTGTGTCACAACTAAAACTAACTAGTACGATTCCCATACATAAGATCAACATGTTAATGCATCTCAATGACTCACAGATCATATACAAATATGTAGCTCCAAAAGCAAAGATCTAGAAAAACATATGTTCTTCCTACTAACATGGATGCTTCTATTGGCCAACATTCAGTACAGACTGAAAGACAAATTTGTTTGTGAAGTCTACAATTCCTCTTGCAAACGTAAGTGGTTTCACCAACAGCTGGAACCATGAGAATGAACCAGACATGATGGAGGAACATGCACTGCAATATGATTTGGTCTTCCCTCGATCACACTGCGAGACTATTTTAGGAATACAAACTTTAACTTAGGCAAAATGATGCCCATTGTATAATCAGACCAGAGCAATGAAGCACCTAGTGTTGGCCAATAAATAGTACAGTACTACTTTTCTGCAGTCCATGAAGTGACTATCCAATCTTTACGTGTCTATTTTCAAATGGCAATCGCATGCAGTGACTATACTATTCTCTTGTGCAGTTCAACCAAAATTGCGGGCACTTTGTTTGTTTGTCAAATAGCAACGGGTAGACATCTCTGTCTGCACAAATATCAAGCAGCTAGTAAACATATACCACACCTTGTATTTTCGGTTTAAACATGTCTCTTCCGCTTAACATCTGTCATGTTCTGCACTGGACAATCTGATACAGTTATGTTTTGGCATGGACAATTTCATACTGAATTGATTTGCTGGTTCAGAGCAGAAATATAGCGCCTATTCTTCATCAGACCAAGGATATCCATGTTCGCAGTGATGGAAGAGGTGAAATTGACACAACCGAAATTGAGCATCCAATCATTGAATCCTGAACTGCACCTCCAATGTAGGTCCACCATGCCAATAAATTCACATGCAAACCACTAGTATTACTATCTAATGACAGTACAAAAAGAGTAGCAAGATAGTAGCAAACCATGTACCTTCGTAATGAACAGCTCATAGTGCCACCAATTGGATATAAAGGTCGGAAAAAACATGCTCCTAATGTTGAACCGGTTGGACTTTTGTGCAGTTCCACTAAAATCGAAAGCATCCTGTTTGCATAGATATTGAAAGTGTGATTACTCTAAAAGTGGCACTAGTTGAAGCATAGACTCACAAATATAAGCATTCCAATTTCTTAATGGGAAAAGGTAGCAAGATTGTTTCTAACCACCTGTTTGAAGGAATAAATAAAGAAACATCGGCTGATGTGAGGAAGGCATACATAGTTTTTTTCTGGAAAAGTGAGCCATTCCTGACCTTTCCTCTTCTTTTAAGCAAATTTTGTGCAGTTCTACTAAAATAAAATGCCATCACCGCCTTGACAATTCGGTGACACTGCATAAAAGGAAATGACTTAACATTACATCATGATGTCGTATGTAGTCGACAGTGCATTAGAGACAAACATACATACCTCCTCAAGAGAACAGCGGAGGAGGAGGTGCCCACTCTTGACCTTTCCTCTTGTCTTCATAATTGTCTGTGCAGTTTAACCAAAATAAAATGACATCAGCGCCTTGGCATTTTGGTGACACTGTACAAAAAAATTAACTTATCTCATGAAAGTGAGGTATGTAATCTATAAGCATTAACAGTGCAAAAATCTGACGGGAGTAACAAGTTTCATCAGAATACCTTATAGCTGAAAAATCTTTAATGAATCCACAATCAACAGCTAACCCTGAAATAATCCAGTGACACTAAATGGCATTGCTTAAATTTATGGGTGGCATTAGACTGAGAGCGGCATTAGTTAAATGTGGCATCACTTTAGCAGTAGCATTGCTTGACTTGACTGCTGGCGTTATACTAACAGCAAAAAAAGTGGTTGTCTGCACCAAAATATCTTGGTGGTATGGGTTTTCACGATATGGCAATCTTTAATCAAGCTATGCTCGGGAAACAGTGCTGGAGACTTCTGACTGAACCTAATTCATTGTTTGCCCGAGTTTTGAAGGGACGCTACTTCCCTGATGGGGATTTCTGGAGTGCGCAATGCCCAAGACCATCTTCTTATACATGGCGCAGTATCATGCATGGCAAGAAACTGCTACAACAAGGCCTTCTTTGGAGAGTAGGAGATGGCAAAAGCATAAATGTGGTAAGAGACAATTGGATTCCAGACTTGCCATCTGGTATAATCTCCACAATCTCCTCATTAGATGAGAATCAAATGGTTAATTCCCTAATGAAAGAGAATGAACTATGTTGGAATGAAGACATGGTAAGATACCTCTTTCCCGAAGAGATTGCTGGGAGGATTCTTAGTATCCCAATAAGCTCTGGAGATTGTGCTGATTTTCCATCTTGGCCTCACACTAAGAGTGGAACATACTGGTGAGATCTGCATATAACCTGGCCAAATCAAAGATATATTGGAAAGATAGAAGCAAAGAGGCCAAAGGTGCGACGTCCCAACCAAAAGGCCACGGAAAAAGCTTGGAGGAAAATATGGTCAATTCAATGTCCGAACAAGATGAAGGTGGTGTTGTGGAGAATGGCTCATAATTGTCTTCCTACAGGTATTCAACTTCAAATGCGATCAATCCCAAAGAAGGTATGACATCATCTCAGAGCGAGATAGGAAAATGTGGAACATTGTTTTTTTCACTGCCAATATGTCAAAGAAATATGGAAGGAGTTAAAGGAAGATTATGGTATTTGCCTAAAACTAAAAAAATTTGTTCATATCAGGCAATGGTTAATGGACTGGATTTCTGAAGCTTCTGAGTTCCACTCCATGATTTTTGCGGTGGCTGTATGGCATATATGGGAGAACAGGAACTCGTGTCGCAATGGTGAGACAATCTCTCATCCCCTTCATATTGTTGGAAGGATCAAGGCTTATATTGATTTTATCTTGCTGAACAGCAACATATTAGCAGGTTCCAACAGGCGTGAGACATCGACATCAATTCAGAAATGGTCTGCGCCGCCGGAAGGCCTGCTCATGATCAATGTGGATGCTGCAATCTTCTCAAAATCTGGACGCGCTGGGTTCGGAGTGGTAATGCGTGATTATAAGGGACTGGTGAGAGATGCTTGTAGTGGCTTTCTTAATCACGTATACTGTCCTGAGGTTGCTGAAGCCTATGCTATATGCCAAGCACTCATTCTTGCTGAAAACACAGGGGTCCAAAGGCTTCAGGTGGCTTCGGACTGTCTCTCTGTGATTAAGAAAGTCCAACAACAAAGCATTGATAGATACCTGATTGGTGCTATTGTTTTTGATATTAAGAGTAGAGCTACAAAATTTGCATCCTGTACTTTTAGACATGTTGTTCGTACTTGTAATGAGGCTGCTCATGTTCTTGCCAAATTAGCAGAACACGACCCTGGTTCATGTTGGCTGAATGAGTGTCCTGATATGATCAGGTCCATTATCTGTAATGAACAACTATTATACGAATGAAAAGGAGCTGCCCATTTCTAAAACAAAAACAGCAAAAAAACTGGCAATAAGAGCATGGGAGGCCCATTCGGACAGTGGGCGCACCAGTACGATGTACCTCCACGGACGCAGAGTGGTGAGGGAGGTATGGTTGCCCAGAGCAACAAATATCCAGGCAGCATATGTGGATTACGGTCCCATTTTTGTTCTCTTTAGCCACCTTTTTCCTATGCGAGGACAACAAACTGATCGACCTAGTCATTCTCTATTGCGTTGTCATGCCTTTCTACCCTTCTTCAACCAAGAGACATGAGACTCGTTCCTTAGCTACTGATTTTCCCCTTTTCAACCTAGATGCGGGTTCGATGCCTACTCTCTTGGACAGTATAGTCTCCCTTCCTTTCCTTATTCCAACCAGACATGGATTAGTCTGCATGAAGTAGGGTTTCCTTTAATAGTGCAAATTATGGTTTTCGTCTGCGTGGCCAGCAGAGTAGAGGATAGCAAATTGGGAAGATGGCGGTGTGGAAAAAGATCCACATGCAACGACGTAGCAGGTGGGGCAATAGAACAAGGTTATGGCTCGAAAAGAGGTAGCATACCTGTCATGGAATTGTCACGGCAGATGTCCTTAGTTTCAGGACTTAGTCGCGAGGCCAACGCATCTATGCGGTAGCTTGAAGGGGTTGATCGGAATCGAGAGACACAACATGCAAGACGAAGATTTAGACAGCTTCAGGCCCCGGGAAACATCATCTGGTAATAACCCTACATGCTATTTGTGGCTAGATCTCATTAATGCTCATGAGAGAGTCGTCGGTAAGCTTGCTCTTTTTGTCTAGCCCTAGAGATTATTTTCTTCTCCCCCCTCTTGGGGAGCCCTGCCCCTCCTTATATAAGTTAGAGGGGCGGGTTACATGTGGAGTCCTAGTAGGACTAGGACTAGTCTATCTTCTCTTACAAGTCGATTACAAGTCCGGGTCTTGCTTCCTTGTAAAGGAAATATTCCTCTTGCCTTCCGTCTTAAGCCGGCCCACAATAACATGAGCCGGCCTACTGGGCCTTGGGCCTAGTCTTCTATCGACCCGCCGGGGTCATTCATGAGTCGTCGGGCTCGTGAGTCGTCTGACTAGTGAGCCGCCAGACCCGTGAGTCGCCAGTCCTCCGACGGGTCATCGGTGAAGCGCCAAATCGGGCCGGGTCATACTTCCGGCCGGGTCATACTGCGGGGTATATCCCCGACATTAGCCCCCAGTTTAATTTGGATTTATCCATGTTAAACTGATCCTGTAAAACAAACACAAGAACAATTTTGATAGATTGTGTTTCGGGTTAAAAATTCTTTTAAGCCGGCACCTGATCATCCTTAATTCCTTGTACTCCGGGTTAAATATTCTCCTGAGCCGGGACCTGATTATCCTTAAATCCAATTGTCATTTCCTTCATCTAGAAAAATCCGGGTCAATAAGCTAGCTTCATACTCAATTTGCTGATGTTGGTTTCTCACAGAAAAATATTGTGAAGAATAATCCACTTGAGTCGGCTTCCAAGGCGTCGGCTTAATAAACATATTGGACTCAAGATTCATCTGGTGATCCGCCGGTTTAAAGATGTAGAGGCTGGCGAGCAAAATTGCCGGCTTGTAAATATTGATAACATCGGGTCATAACTGTTGCAGATGCCGGGTTAATCTTATGATGACGCCGGGTCATAAACTTTGCAGATTTCTCTGATAATAGTATAATACCTGATTTGCTCAAAACGGATAATTTGAAGTTATTCCTCCCTTATATGCATATCACCTGTAGCCCCCAAGTGTCGGGTTGTCATGCTTGCAAAGAACTCGGGACTTGTAATTGCCTTATGCTCATAAAGATTTCAACCAGTGTAGCCCCCAAGGGCCGGGTCATTATGCAATAATGAGCAGGGACTTTGTAAATATGATCATGTAAAATTGAGCAACAACGTGTAGCCCCCAAGGGTTGACACGTCCACAAGGTTAAGAGCTTTGTACCCTACCAACTAAATAATGGATCTTTCAATATAATGGATTAAGGCTTGTGTACCTTGAATTTTCGACATGAGCAATTGGTAGCCCCCAAGGGCCGGCTCATTTAAAATGTGATGAGTCGGGTCTTCAATAAGTTGAGCAAAGAATGACTTTGCATTAGCCCCCAGGGCCATGATGCATGCTGGCAGTGACATGGGACTTGTATATTCGATGTAATCTCGATTTGAACAATGTAGCCCCCAAGTGCCGGGTCGTAAGCCTACAACGACTCGGGACTATTTCCTCCATTGTAAAATAAATCCTGCCCCTTGTAAAAATAATAGCCGTTGCGCTAAAGCGACTTTGAAAACCTCAATCATAACAGAAATCCAGCCATGTTGGCTATTCAAGATTTGAATAATATAATCCGGTATGAAAACTTCAATCATTCAATATCATCATGAAAATCCAGCCAGTTTTGGCTATTAAAGATTTGAATACCTCATCAGTTGACAAGTAAATCCGGAGTTTAAATACCTGGCGGCTCTTTGCCGATGATGACTTAATGCGCATTCATTGTAAGCCGGAGTTTTTGTAACCCGGTGGCCTATAGCCCTTGAGAAAATCAATAATTGATAACCCTTTTGAGACACCAATTTCAGTGATGAGCTTGAGGTGAAGCATTTATATAAGTCATACTTACGCAAATCCTCGCATGAGTTTAAACAACATATGCTTGGCGACTTAACGTCAAGAGCCGTGGTGGGTAACCATCCAAATGTAATCTTACCCCGCACACAAGTAGATCACAAGAACCCTTGGCGGTTTGTCGCAGTATGGTCATAATACCTCACATATAACCACTGTGATATTGAATTTGTACTGCCGATTTACATGACCTGTGCAGTAAGGGTGATAACCCAATCCTTAGAAGCCAATGCTTCCACATAGATGATGATTGTTATAAGCTGGCGACTTATAGTCAAAAGTCAAGCCGGGTTATAAATAAATGATACCGCCGGTTTATGTGATCCGGAGGGTGAAGTTGATAACTCAACTCTGTAAAAGCCGGCACATATGATATTTATGACAACTCAAATACTTGTGATTACAAGAACTGTATAAGAAACAGATAAAATTTTTGAGGCTTCTGATTCGAATACGATCAGTAAACCGTCCCAAAGGGGTTAAGCTAAGATTCGAATAAGATCATATAGCCCTCAGTGGCGTTGGCGTTGCCGATCAAGAGGGTATCGACAGCTATGTTCTCTTTGGTTTGAATACGACCTATGTTTGAACAGGAAGCCCCCAAATGACCTTAAGAGTTTTTTAGCGACACTGATTCGAATACGATCCACGTCGATTCCCAAAGGGGTTGAGCTATGATTCAGATACGAACAAGAAGCCCCCAAGTAGGTTCGGTAGTTTGCCAATCAAAAGGGTATCGACAGCTATGTTCTCTTTGGTTCGAATACGACCTATGTTTGAACAGGAAGCCCCCAAGTGACCATATAAGTTTTAGCATTGCGCCGATCAAGAGGGTACTGATAGCTATGCTCGATGATCAGGAAGCCCCCAAATGATCATAATAAGATAGGATACCCAAGTTTGAACCGCGCATCATGGCAGCAAGTTCTTTTTGGCAACCTTTAATTTTTCTGAGAACTCGAACTTGCGAGAAATTAATTCTTTTTGAACCGGAACTTTAAACCGGATTTGAAAGCTTCAAAAATTTGTGAAGGACAAATTTACCTTGGGCCGGATTTTGAACCGAATTTGAGAGCTTCAGTGCTTTGTGGGAGAAAGATGTCTCTTGAACCGGATTTTAAACCAGAATCCTTATTTTGAGCCGGAAATCGTCTGATGGCCTTTAAATTTTCATCAATCTAGCAGTAATCTCCAGGGCCGGGTTATTTTTCCCTTCAATGACCCGGAGTTCTTGAATTTATTGAAACCGGCTAATTTTGCCGAGTCATACCATTGTAGCCCCCGAGTCTCAAGACGACTCGAGGAGTTGGCTTGAGATTCTCCATGTTTGACCATAGTAGAAGGTGTATATCATTGGCGGTTATAGCGTGATGTGAACCCACAGAAGGTTGAAGTGACTGCGACGGGTTATAAATGATCCCATATGAGCCGTGTCAGCAACTCGGCCAATGGCTCCTTCCAACTGGCTGTTTGAAGTTAACCAAACTGTAGTGGCGGTGACTTGTGCGCCTGCCCATTGAACCATCCAGTGCAGGCGGCGGTTGATATATATGATAATTTGCCTCCAATTTGTTGGAAGAGAAACCGGACTTCCCAAGTAGTGACTTGCTCATACTTAATGAACAGCTTCATGCAGACAGGTGCAGCCCGATGTGTTGATGTAGACCAGGCCGCGAGAGACAGACAGATGAGCCGGCCGCGACGTTGTAAGCCGGCGCGGACGGGCGAGTCAACCACGTCGTGTTGATGTAGTGAAAAATTGTCCTGCCTCAACAACATCGCAAACCAGAGTAATTGCTCTTTTAAAAAACAATATATACTATATAAAAATATACTGGATGGATTTCACCTTATATGTTAGGCCAGAAGTTATCCACCGCAGAGTTGATGATCACCACGGTGAAGCTGAAATCAATTATGGGCGAGTCGGCCACACAAGCAGACAGATGAATCGGCCGCGGCGTTGTAAGCCGACGCGAGCAGAACGTGAGTCAGTGAGGTTGATGTAGACCGGACTGCGGGAGAATCGGCTTCGTACGCGTTTCGCTCGTCGAAAGACCGCGTCATGGACAAGTGCTAGTGCAAAAATAATGTTGATGCACGCCCATTATGCGATACCTTTGTAATAAACAATAGTCCTGAAAAAAATCATGGACCGTAGTTATTGTTCTTTGATAAAAACAATATGCACTAAAAATAAATAGACAAGATAGCACCTGGTATTTTTTGTTAGATGATCACGGATGCTGGACGTGCTTGGATCAAAAATAACCGGACAGATGCACGTCTAATGTATTACTGAGCACCCACGTCGCTTGATAATGTCAAGTTGCAGATTGAACCGTGTGTAAAGGTACTGTAGGTGCATGGAAAGTGAATATTATATGCATGTGATTAGCACTATGGCCGCATAATCCATGCACATAGCAGGTTCTCCACTTCTCTCTTATCTGTTTCTGCCTTCCCTTTTCTGAAAAAACAATTGCAGTAAGAGCGTGCGGGGTGAAACAACGCTTTAGCATGGCGCAGGGCAGCAATGGTAGGGGCCCGACGGCTTTTGCACAGGGCGGTCTTGAGATGGCAGAGAGCCGTGTTCAGTGTTTGACCCGCCGTTGAAGATGTGGTTCAACGACGATTTGTGCACTACGGGTGACTTGGCAACGAAGCAGAGTCCGGGCCCAAGTGATGCAGTAGCTTGAAGCAGCTCAGAGGTGGCTCGACGAGGTGAGCCATGGCGCAGAGGCGGGGGCGGTTTAACCCGGTTCAGCAGGCAACCTAGGCACAACCGCAGCCGGCAGCTTGCGGTGTTAATATCTTGATGCAGAGGACGAGTATCGAGCTAATAGCCTGAGGCCGTACAACAGAGTTGAACAGCGGAGATAATCCGGAGGTGAGCGCGAGGCCGAGGTATAAACCGGCGGGCGCTCGAAGTGTAAGCCAACCAGAACAGGCGCGGGTATGGCCCAGCGAAGCAGGTGCGGGCGTTGGAGGTCGATGACTCTGTGGAGAGCGAGCAAAGCTGTGGTGATGACTTGGGATGGAGACGGAGGCCGAGTCCTCGACTTGCCGGCGCTGAGCACTCCGCAACTTTTGCCTTGTAGTTTTGGAAACTTGAGATTGATCCGCTCTTGCAGCGAGGCGATTTAATCAGGGCGGCCCATGAGCCAGCGATGAAGCGACGACGCGGCGCAGCTAACTGTCGATCCTTGATGGCGTATGCATGTGGAAAGAGTTGGGCCGGGTTACAGAAGGAGTGCGCGGCTATCGCAAACCATGAACCTCTGGGCGCGGTTGGCAGAGTGTGGCGGGTCATTGCGGAGATATTGGGCGGCGACTTGACGCGTCGGGCGGCTCGTTGGCGACCTGAGGCGGTTCTGGTGAAATCGGCAGAAGTGGCGATTTGTGGGCGGTGGCTTGGCGCAAGGCCGGCGAGGCGCACCTCCACAGAGGACGCAGCAGACAAGCCGGCGGGCGGCCAGTCAATGTACGGTCGTGCCGGAGGAGATATCCGTGCGGAGGGTTGTAGATACAAAGGTGTTGCAGCGCAGTAGTCAATGGGATCAGCAGCAATGGGCCTATACCAGTGGCTGGCTGGGCGGTCCGAGGGCGAAACCGACAGGGCGGCGTTGGTGGCGACACGGCCCGCTTGACAGGAACCAAACCAGTGGAGGCGACTCTCGGCGAAATCCGGGCCGACATCGACTCGGGCGTTAGGCGACTCTGCAGAGGTGGTTCCGGAGCGGTGATACTCGAAGTGCGGCAGGGTCGCGACGCGGCCACCATGGCAACTTGAGTGGGCAGGGAGGCAGAGGCAGCAAGTGACTCGGACGGCATGGCTGAGGCAGTGCTGGCTCAAAACGGGTGGCTCATCACGGAGATGAATGAGGGCAGCGGCCCGCGCGGTAATGGAGGCGAGGTGACTTGGCGTGGCCGCTAGGGCGGACTCAGGTGGGCCACACCACGGCGGCGACCGAAACCGACTGCACAGGCAGAAGTTGCGGATGCAAGGACGACTCGTAGTCCGGTCATGGCGCTTTTCCTTTCCCGGATCGGGATCGTAATTGCTTTTGGTATTTTTGTCTTCTACCTTGTTTGATTCATCAGATATAAGGCTAATCAATTTCCAAATAGTGTCCGTTCCCTCGTCTGATCCGATAACTCGATCTGGAATTTGTCCTTGTACGTATCGGCGATTTGCACCCATCAGATCCAATGAATCCTTGCTGAACTGAACGGAAACCCCCCCCCTTTGGATCTAACAAACTTGACGTTGATGTGAATCTTCCACGCCGGCTTTAGTTGAACCGGAAAATTGCGAACTTCTCGAACCCTAGAAAAGATCCCTCCAAGAATTCAACACCACCGTGCGTCTGGCCCCACGGTGGGCGCCAACTGTCGTGGAATTGTCACGACAGATGTCCTTAGTGTCACGCCTTAATCGCGAGGCCAACGCATCTATGTGGTAGCTTGAAGGGGTTGATCGGAATCGAGAGACACAACACGCAAGACAAAGATTTAGACAGCTTCAGACCCCGGGAAACATCATCCGGTAATAACCCTACATGCTGTTTGTGGCTAGATCTCATTATGCTCATGAGAGAGTCGCCGGTAAGCCGGCTCTTTTTGTCTAGCCCTAGAGATTATTTTCTTCTCCCCCGTCTTGGGGAGCCCTTCCCCTCCTTATATAAGTTAGAGGGGCGGGTTACATGTGGAGTCCTAGTAGGACTAGGATTAGTCTATCTTCTCTTACAAGTCGATTACAAGTCCGGGTCTTGCTTCCTTGTAAAGGAAATATTCCTCTTGCCTTCCGTCTTAAGCCGGCCTACAATAACATGAGCCGGCCTACTAGGCCTTGGGCCTAGTCTTCTATCTGACCCGCCGTCGGGGTCATCCGTGAGTCGTCGGGCTCGTGAGTCGTCTGACTAGTGAGCCGCCAGACCCGTGAGTCGCCAGTCCTCCGACGGGTCATCGGTGAAGCGCCAAATCAGGCCGGGTCATACTTCCGGCCGGGTCATACCGCGGGGTATATCCCCAACAATACCTGAGGGTCGGCGGGAAGTGGCTTCGCTCGTGGTCGTCGTCCTCCGCACACACTACGGCAGCGAGCTTGGGGACGGAGGCCATCTCATGGGCGCTTAGGTCCGAGAGGACGGCCTTGTCGTCGGTCGTGACCTCGCTTCGGCCCGACGAGTGCGTCAATGCTGCACGTCCTTCTCTTCCCCGGCGGATCTGTGACCACCAGTGAGGAGGGAGAGAGGGGCCGTCTTTTTTAGATCTGGAGAGAGGGTGGTAGTGTGAGAAGCAAGTGGGCAGCCCTTAGCAAGAAAGTTACCAAGCTCCAAATTTATATATCTTTTTTATACTACTAGTACTGGAGGTGGGGTAGTGGTAGAGTAGTTTATATTTCTCTGCATACTGTACTAGTTAGTCGTGCTTCAAAACTGATCGGCACACCATTAAAAAAATAAAGGTCGATAACTAATGCGGCACCTCGGGCCAACGCGGCCAGATCGCATTTTGCACGTGAAATTACACACCATGTTTCGTTGACATGTGGTCCCGTTCCAACATATCAATGAGACGACGGCGAGTAGTAGGAGTATTTCTGAACGGACGTGTAGGCCGGGGCGCCTCTTCGTGAACCGTGGCAAACTCGCAACCGTCCACCGACTATTCGCCTTTCCCTCTCAATTTGGAACTGCTATCGCACGCTCTTCCTCTCCCTCCTCCATTTTCCTTCAGCCCTTTCTTCTGCCATTGTTCGATCGTCTTCTCCATGGAGGGAACAGGCCGGAAGCGACCCCGTTATTCTTGCCCCGATCTGAAAGATGACGTTGTGGAGGAACTCATTGATCGGTGCGACGTCATCACCTCGGCTAGCATGGCAGGTTCGTTCAAGCCCATTCTCGACTCAACTAATAACATCATTGCAAGGAACCCAAGGGTCAAGGAGCGGTTTGATCTACCCTATCTTCTTCGCCGTGACCCTGATGACTGGCGCCGGCACGACGGAGGCCTCGCCCTGTGCAAGTTGATGCCGCTTGATAATGATACGTGTGATGTTAAGATGCCTTCGCTTGAGGGCAAGGCTTGGGCGGGCGCAAATGGAGATTGGGTTGTTTACATTGGGTCCAACTGCGAGTGGGAACTTGTGAATGTGTACACTCGTCACCGGGTTCCACTTCCAAAAATCTCAGCACACTGCCCAGAGGTTGAGCATACCGGTAATGTACGCACGTTCAAATATGATCATGGTGATTGTCTTCTACGGAAGATAGCAATTTTTCGAGTTCCCAACCGCTCTTGGAATTACAAAAACTATGATGTTGTTGCTATCTTCGACAAGCTTGTTGCCGTCCTTGATGGTTTGACTCGATGGATATTGCTCAAAAATCAGTTTCTGTGCATGAAGGAGTACTGTGATGCAATTGAATACGAGGGCCTTATGTTTGCTTGCACCACTCTTGGCACTCTTTATGCATGGCATCCTCATTGTTGCGGTACGTTTGTCTTCCACCGTAATTATAATTGTTTCATCCACATGCATGCGGGTTAGCAAGTTTCCCTTTACCAATTAACCTTCTTCTTGTGTTTCCAAGGTCCTGTGAACATCCCACCACCTATACTTGAAGATTTTTATAACCAAGGGGAGATGACGATGGTGATGATCACGAGCATGAGGACGCAGCAGCACCGATATACTGTGGCGCACGCAACTAATTACGATGGATCACCTCTTCTTGTGTGTATACAGCCCATCGATGATGTTATCGCTAAGGAATCAGGTGTAGTCTCCCATGGTTGCACTCTCCGGACCTATTCCAACACCCGTTGCATGGTATTCGGGATGGATACTAGTGTGCTAGCGCCAACTCCTTCTCCATGGCACAGAATTGATAGTCTTGGAGAAAACTCGCTCTTCCTTGGACAAAACTATCCGATGATGGTGAAAGGCGATCCAACTGCTGTTGACACATTTATGAGAAGCAACTGTGTCTATACCTCGGACATTTGGGTGGTTCCCTACCACTGCATCGATATAGTAGGCCGCTTCACTGGATGATCGATCCTGCATTGGTCTCCGGGGATCGACAATGGATGGCCCGTCCCAGAGAATCACTTGTGGTTCAAAGCAAGCGTTTCCAATGCCGCGGAATGGTTGAGTTGAAGTTCATTTCATTGCTTGTTATTTGTTGTGTGGTGAAAACTTTAGTATTTATAATGTATCCTCGTTGTCTATGTGGGTTGATGACCTGTTGTACTATGTAATAAAATGATATGCCTGTGATAAACTTACTAAATTTATGAATGACTTTCGAGTCGCTTCTCTGAGTGAGTGGTGCGACGAGGCAAAAAAATATTTTCCGAATACATAATTGTACGTGCATTGCAACAGGTTATCAGATGAGGCCAATAAATAATAGTAGTACACTATTTTTACTAGCTTAACATGCTTCACAAGGTCGGGTGTTTTCTTGTAGCCATATGTTAATGTGTTCGTTGTACGTAACCAGCACCTCGAATCCTCGATACTACTAGTATACTATATAGTAGGAGTAAGGCCCCTCCCAATGCTCCACCTTGTACAGTTGCTAAGGCAGCCATGTAGGAAAAAAACTGATGTGGCAAGGTATTTAAGAGGAGAGAGATGAGTGTGGTGACCCTAGAAAGAACCAATGCCAAGCACGAGAACCTAGGCAAAACACTCAAATGAAAGAATCCCACCAATAGATGAAAAACTTTAGTTGCAAAATCGTTAAATGAAGGATGCTTAGCACCAACAAGTTAAGCACCTATGCATTGGGGGCTTTTGTTGCTAAAGTTTTTAATGTGCTTAGCACCTTATGTTAGCACCAATGCATTGGAAACAGCCTAAGTAGTAGGAGTAGTAGGGTGGCATGGGCCAGAACAAGCATTCACGTCCAGGAGTACGGCACACGCCACCACCACGACATCCATCTGACACCATATTATTTCTTGGAGTCCGTTCAAGAGCAATCTCTTCAACCTTGTCATTTCTCTAACTTCAGCCATCGCGCGGCGGGCGAGGTGGGGGTTTGCCGATAGTCGGTTTCCTTAACTACGGTCCCACTTGTAAGGCCAACTCCAATGCACGACCCCAAACGGACCTCCGTTTTGCACGAACTCCAACGATAATCTTGACTACTCCTGTAGTAAGTTGGATTAGTGCCTTCTCGATGCATTCATTGTTGATCTCCGGAGGCTCGATCTAGCGTGCTTCTTTCTTCTTCGAGTGTAAAGAAGTAGACGTTGCTTCCTCGCATCTAGTCTCATGTCTAGCCTCTATTCTATACTAGCTAAAAGTGATAGAACATCTACTAAATTGCGCTCTACCAATATATGGATGTACTCTTCTTCCCAATACAAAAACTTGCATCCATTCTACTCCCTACATTTGCACAATACTACATGCCTTCTATTTGTCAAAATATATATGTATCTAGACATGTCTTAGTATATAGGTACATCCATTCTACTCCCTCCGTTGCACAATACATGCCTTCTATTTGTCAAAATATATATGTATGTAGATATGTCTTAGTATATAGGTACATCCATTTTTGGACAAACGGAAGTCAAGTATTTTGGAACGGAGGGAGTACACAATAAATTTTTTAAGTTAGCACAACTAGTCTAATCCGAGAGCAGAACCGAAGATTTGGTCGGGTTCTTCCTCCTTTTGCCGACACGTGGTACATCCAGCATCCAGGTCGTGTCATGAAAGAAAATAGAGTGGTAGTGGAAGCCACGAGATGTGCATCTTGGGTTAAACAGTAAATAAAATCTTACTACTCTTGAGTAACTCCAAAAGCGGCCACCGAAGATCTTTATTGGATTTGTTTTTCATCACCAACACGTCGAGGTGAAAGATGTGCAGGTTCAATTGGGTCCTCTTGCGTTTTCAACGACATGTGGGGCGCATGTGAGCAAACAGACGATGAGCTCAAGGCCCTTCCTGGCTGGCTGAGAAGAGAGATAGAGGAGGGCTGAGCACAGACTGCAGGAAATTTGTTCTACGTACCTCGATATAGGCTCGATATAGTGGGGTGGCATGGGCCATAACTAGCATTCACGTTTAGAAGTACGGCACACGCCACCTACACGAGACCCATCCGACACCAATTTTCTTGGAGTCCGTGCTACAACCATCTCTTCTCCCTCCTGTCCTCTTTTCTCAGCCATCGCGCGGTGGGCGGGGTGGGGGTTTGCCGATAGTCGGTTTGCTCAACTACGGTCCCACTTGTAAGTGAAAATGCAACACCGCACGCATTCCCGCTTGAGCGGCGTGCCGGACCAACCGTGTGGGGGTGCGACGCGAACACGGCAGGCTTTTCCTTTTGAACTCGTAACTTGTAAAATTTGGTTCTGCTCCATGGCACGACCGATAGATAGAAAATAATGATTTTGCCTATAGTAATGAGAAGTTTGGTTCTGGCGCCTTTCATGCATGGAGTACGTACGAAAATTATGAAGTTGATGCGAAAGGTAAGATAATTTCTGTAGTATCATATACTACTACATGGATTTGACAGAAGGATAAAAATACATACGGATCCATCAACGTTCAACGACATCCTCACGCCCTAGTGCGCCGGGTCACCAACCGACGTGTGAGGAGTAGCGGCGTTGGCGGCAAGCTTAACGTGCTTCTGAACAGTGCCGTCCAAGGTTGCCCTGCGCTCCAAGAAGGCCAAGGTCCTCTCGTCCTCCTCTTGCATGTACTAGTCCTTGTGGAGATTTGCGCGTAGACATGGGTGATTATGTCGATTGTGTCTTCTTTGCGCCCAAATAAGCGCTTGGCAAGCGCGACCTCGAGGTGGACATTCTCCGGTGACGGCGGGCAAATGAGGGCCACCAAGGCGTCAAGAGGTTGTTACCATAGTGGCCGTTGAGGGTGGTGGGCATCGCAGAGCCTGGGCGCATCGGCTGGAGGCTTACGTCAAAGTCGACCGCAAGCTTCTTGACGACGGTGAACTTGTCGAGGAAACCGACGAGGACCTCGTCGAACAAGGAGACGAAGCTTTTGTCCAAGCGGCCCCTCGCCCTAGCGGCCTCAAGCAATACTACCTGCCGGGCCGCAGGCAGGCATCGTGGACCATCTGGCACAGCCGGCTGATGCTCGCGCTCATCGCCTCCATGGGTCTAGCGTAGCTTCTAGTCAACTGATCTTGCGATTCGAGTGATCACTCAGCCCTTGGTTAGCGTGCGTGAGGTGCGTGGGATTTCGTACTACTCCTCGGCCCTCATCGCACCTGCCTTTGGCTGTATGATAGGTGGGCCAGCCACCCCCTGGGGCCACGTGTCATTCACCTCCTGACCCGTCTCTCACATGCACCCTGCTAGTGTATATATAGTGGTTTTCTTTTTCTCTCCACATCAACCATTTTATATTGCATACGTGTCATTCAAGAGTGAAATGATGGTTGCTTCTTCCGACTAACTTACTGTGTGATTTGGCTGCTCCTTAGTGGCCCCTACACGTACTCCCCCTACGTGTATGCAACAGTCACACGTACACATGGACGCAAAAACGCGCGCGACGCCCTTTTTCATGCATGTCCGAGCACATGACAGAACACACACGGTCACGCTCAAGTGCTCAACCTACACGTGCATGCACACACATACTCAGTCAGGGTGAGCTAGTGACCGTATGAACACCGGAAAATATATATATTGAGCACAATGAGTGTATTATGAAGTCCACTGACCGTATTTTTACAAATATACAGTGACAGACAGTGTACTTATCTCGTTTGAAATTAAGCCATGTTAACCGGAGAGGAGGCAGCATGGACTAGCATTACTTTGTTGTGTCCTGTCAACTTTGCTGGCTTGATGAAACACCTCGCTTCCTACTTTTTTTTTGGCTTCCTAGTGACCAGTGTCTTGGCTGGTCATCCTAAGAATGCTTATATATGAATAAAGCTCTCTCATTTACCCGCAAAAAAAGATTAAGCCATATTAACCGGAAAGGAGGGAGTATGGACTAGCACTACTTTTTGGTGTGTCCCACAACTCGCAGAACGAGGAGAAGCTTGCAGGACAAGGTGAAGCTCGCCACGCATTTTGACTAATGCAACCTACCCTCGGTGGACATGCATCAGTCCATTCGGTGTCAGATTGTCAGAGGCATACACTGTAGTACCCAACATGCGGAGTACCATCATTGTTCGACTTCACAAACGCGTACTCTACTTGGTTTTGCACCTTCATACTACTCCACCCTTCGTCACAGTTCTGGTATGCGCTTCATTATGATGCATTTATCTCAATGCATTTCCACCACCAGAGAGACTTTAGACGCGTTTGGTTTAATGCTCAATTAATTAGGGCGTGGTAACCGCAATCAAGTCCACAATTTTCTCTCCATGTACTGTACTACTACGGAGTGCATGCATGTGTGTACCCGGGGTGGAAGCACTGCATGCATTTGTGTACGCATTATTCCCTCTAGTAATAGACGCCATGCTATAACTACCAATGCTAGTTTTTAGGCCGATCGCTAGTCTCCTTGGTCCCACAGATTTTTTTTCTTTTTTCTGAAGCGCGCTGTATAAACAGTGACGGATGGAGTAGTATGAGCGGATTCAAAGAAGAGCGTATTGATGGTTGCTTCTTCAGAGCAACTTACAGTGGGAAAGGTGGGGCTTATGATTTGACTGCTCATTACTCATTATTAATGCAGCGCAATGACCGGGCTGAGTCTCCCATGCGGTTGTGCACTACCCCTCGGTTCTTGAATATACTCCGGAGTATTTGTCTTTCTAAAATATGTTGAAATCTCTGTTAAGACGAATAGAATATTTAGGAACGGAGGGAGTACACATACGAAGCAAAATGAGTGAATCTACACTCTAAAATATGCCCACTTGAAATTTGTAAAAAGACAAATATTTAGGAACGAAGGAGTATAATTTTGTGCATGGCGCATGGACCGGATGATGAAGAGGCTTACGGCACGTTATCAAGCTTCCATCATTTGTTTACATAATTGACGTACTATACAAATGATTTTCCAGCGACATGAAATTGTACAATGGTGTGAGCTTTCAGCTTTTGTTTCGCGTGTTTTGCCATCGATGCTCTTTCGGAAACAATAAAAAACTAACTTCCTTGCTAATGCATGTCAATTATTAGCAGACCAGAGCTAATAATTACATCACAACTGAAGAAAAAGTTGTGAGAAGGTGTTAAATTAAAATTGATCCATGCTTTCATTGGCAGCAACGTCCCCCAAGCTCTGTCTAAATCAACAAGGCATGTTGGGAATAAAAATAGCTGTCTAGAGCATGCAGCATTCCCACCATTTTGTGCAGTTCCACTAAAATAGAGTTGAGCGTCCTTGTTCCAAAGATATCAAGCGTGATTACGATAATAGAGGACTGTTGATGAAACAATAAACACACATATAGAAGCCGGACACCTTTGCGGTCTCTCTTAAGACTAACTAGTTGGAGAAGATTAGGCTCGGAGTTGGATGAGGAGGATAGAGCAAAACCAATCTCCCTTTGTGTCAAATCGCCTTTGAAATGTAGAGACATTGCCCGTGTGACATTTTAGTACAACCGCACAAAACACTCTTAAGAAAAAAGTGATTTGTGCAGTTCACCAAAAGGTCGCAATAGCAACGAGGTGAAATGGATAGCCCTGCTTGCAAAAAAAGAGGTAGAAAGGAAACAATTATCGGCCAATAACAGCTTGATGACAAAAAGAAGCATATTCCTTGTCCTAAGGGAAGATAACAACACGGCTGTGTTTGTCTAAAACGGTGTGAGGTGAGGACAAGAATGCAATATGGAAAGTACGCCGGACGAGCTATGTTTGGGGCAAAGAACTATGGAAGATCCACATGCAGCGACGTGGGAAAACGGGCAGTGGAGCAAGGCCGGAGGGGATACCTGGAGGTCGTCGGGATCTAACTAGGTGAGAGGCGGCGGGCGGAATCTGTGAGCAGGTGGCGTAGGCCCTGCCGCGCCGGAGCTTGGTCTGAGAGAACGGCGTGTACCGCAGATCGGGACATGCTGCCTCGGCGCCGTCGAACGGAGAAACGATGCACTTCCTCCCTTTCCCCTGGCGGACGGGATGCAGCCGGATCAGTGACCAACGGTGAGAGAGAGAGAGAGAGAGGCCACCGCACTCCCTTTCCCCCGGCGGACGGGATGTGGCCGGATCAGTGACCAACGGCGAGAGAGAGAGAGGCCACCGCACTCCCTTTCCCCAGGCAGACGGGATGCGGCCGGATCAGTGACCAACGGTGAGAGAGAGAGGCCACCGGAGCCTTGTGTGAGATACTTTGAAGAGCGGACTACCTTTTCCCGCATAAAAATCTTTTTATATTCTGTGTACGTGCCATTGAGCGCTATAACTTTATTTAAAAATAACGCGGCAACGCGTCAAGTCGAACTTTGTTTCGTGCACGCGTGGTACACGACCTCGATAGGTAAACAACCGCTACAGGCGTTCAAATTAGCACGTGGGCTGCCATTTCGTAAAGAAATGAGCTCCACCGTGTACCCGCGCAGGTGTGGCTGGGCACGAAGCGTGAGTACGTGCACGGTGCACCTATTCTCTTCTTGTATACGTACACCACCTACGTGGGGTTGTGTGAGAGAGATACAAACCTAGAGAGATATAGTGTGTGGGTTCTTGAGAGTTTTTTTTGGGGGGGGGGGTCAATCAAAAAATTTAACATAGGCAATGTGTGTGAAATAGAGTCCTGGATATAACATATATATAGAGGGGGCGATCCACGAGAAGAGAGTGGAGGTATCATCGGCTTGAGGTGTCTATAGAATCGAAGTGAGGGATGATGTGTGTGTGTGCGCGCGCGCGCGCGATCGATAGAGTGCCATCGAATTTGTGTGTGCCCACGTCAAAGATATAGAGTGGCCGGCCTACTGGAATGTGAAATGGGACATGTGCAATTTGTCTCTGTGGCATGGATACCTACCTGCAGCGCTCGACTATCGGTGTGTGGTGGGGGAAGAGGGAGGCCCAAGTAACTATAGAGGTACAATGGCTGGTATATGTGTGGAGGAGGAGAGAGGCCTACCTCATGTATTAAGGAGATCGATCTGCCTCATGTATTAAGGGAGATCGATCGGCATCCATGCATATGTGCAGGAGATGAATAAGGTTGGGAGAGAGTAGAGTGTTGGAGGGGGTGGTAGTGGAGTTGCTTCTAAGAAATGGTGGGATAGGCTTGCTAGACAAACGGAGGGCACGCCCGCAATATCAATAAGAGAGGAGATGGCTGCTTGTTGTCTATGCACGTGCGTGTGAGAGATGGGTCAGGAGGCATGCACGAATGATGAGGGGAACGATGTGGCTGTGGTAAGCAGACATAACTACATAGGAAGATCAATCGCCCTTTGTAAGAAAAAGGAGAGACATAACTTGTGAGGTACATCGATCGATGGGCGGGGGTAGTTAAAGTCGATCTAGGTATATGTTGGGAGATTGATCGGTATACATGCATGTGTGTGTTACAAGCAAATGAGGCACGAGGAGAAGGATAGAGAGAGAGGGATGCATGTAGGAGGTGGTACGAGAGGCATACTATATCGAGGGGCAGGAGTGTGCAAGTACGAGAACGATGAAAAGAGTGGTGGGAGTGAGGCATGGACGGTGACAAGAGAAGAGGGGAAGCTTGTGTTTGTGCTAGGCACACTGGCTCTGAGGCATATCGATCGATATGTGCCGTAAAGAAGGAGCTGGGGGCCTACACACACCGTGGGTGAACGAACTAAAGTGAAAAGACGAATTTGCTGATGGAGCTAGAGAATGCCGAGGGAGGGTGAGAGGGATGCGCGTGTGCATGCACAAGAGAAAGTTAGCGCTAGCTACAAAGATAAGAGGGTTGTGCCGGTGTAAAAGACGAACAGAGATCATATATACTTCATTATAAAAAGCGAATTCGGATATTTGAAGAATTTATCATAGTGTTTAAAACCGACGGATGTGTGAATATATATAACGGTGATAAACATGGTGTGGTTATGAACATGGTATACTACATTTAACATATTTTATCTATACTCTTATAAAAAAACGGAGTTGTTGATGATGGTGTGCCTGCCATCCTGCATTATAGGCCATCTGATTTATATCTGGCGGATGGCAAGGAAACGTTGATGGTTGAAGTTGGCAACAATCATGATTGTAGATTCTTATTAAAATAGAGAAACGAATTCAAATTTAGTTCGAATTGCAGCGGTAGTATAGACATTTGAAATGCACTAAAATGTTGGTATGAGTAGGTTATATGCATTGTACAGCAAGCGAAAAAATTTAATCGGACATAACATGGATTCATACTCCCTCCTTCCATCTATATAGGGCATAATGAGATTTTTAAGACCGCCTTTGACTATTGACAAGATTAATAGTACATGACATGCACAATGTGAAAATTATATCATTGAAAGAACTTTTCACAAACGAATTTAACGGTGTGCTTTGTGTAAGTTGCATGTCATATATCATTGCTCTAATATTTGACCAAAAGTTAGCATCGAAAAACGCATTAGGCCCTATATAGATGGAAGGAGGGAGTAGCTTTGAATAGCATTTGTATAGTAAAACGGGGCAAGACTCTCTCTTTGTGTGGTGTGAATAGTTTTATTTTTTTCATTTTCTTTTTGGTTGAGGGAAGTGTGAATTGATTTGGTACGTACAAGTACAATATTACGACACGTTAGGCTTGTCCCGAAAATTCAACACGCGTCTTGTTATATCCTGAAAATTCAGATATCGTGCTCCCAAAACTGGCGCCTTCACAACCCGCGCCTTGCTATCCCGAAATTACAATGCGCGCAAAAACTCCCTCCAGCTGCCAAATCCCGACACGTGAAATCCCCCTTCTAACCCTGAGCCGAAAGCGTCGCTAGTTCAAATCGGTGGGGGGGGGGGTACTTTTGTAACACACCCTACATTTTGTACAAGCGCGTTCCTAAGTCATGCTACACCCCCTCCCATCACCCCCTTTTCGCCATTCAAAATCCCATGCCGCCGTAACCTCTCCGCTCCAGCCGCGAAACCCCACCCTCCTCCGTCCGCCACGTCACCGCTGCCCATCCGGAGCCTCTTCCCCGACAACGTCGTCCACCGCAACAACTCGACGTCCCTCGTCCACCTCCCCGAATGAGGATTCGTCGTCCATCTTGCCGTCCTGCCGGTTCAGCCGCCCCGTCCTCCACCTCCAAGGAGATGCTCCGATGATCGCCTCGTCTATCGCGGCTGCTCCATCCCCACAGCGTCGCCTTAACCTGCTCCACCGGAACCGCAGCATCCTCACCGACTCCTCGGATGAAGCCGAGGCCTACTCGGCGCCACCAAAGAGGTTGTACACTCATCGCATCGCACCTTCTCCTTAACTCGACCTCCCGGCGCCGACGGTGCTCCATCCCGCACCCCCATGGAGCGGCTACCTTGAAGCCGGCGCTGCGGGCGACATCTCCACAGCGGCTCTCCCCCAGTGCGAGGCCCCTTCGGCGGCGGTGTCCATACCAACCGGATCTGCTGCTGCTCCGGCTCTCGCTCGATCGCTCGCTTCGCCATGCTGCTGCTCCCCCTCGCCGTCTTTGGTGCTTTGCTCGATTAAGCCACACTTGATCGTGAATCGACTTTTGGGTCGATCGATTTTCGGGGTTGGGGGCTCGCCGGAGTTAAGGAAGAACCACCCGCAGCGGGGACGGGGGCTCGCTGGAGAGGTAACCCACTATCTATCTTAGCGTTCATGATGGGGGGGGCGGGGGTCCTAGAGGGCTGGCCGAGGCGGCGGTGGCGAGTTGTTTCGGGGCGGTGAGGCGGCGCTGGGGCTGACGGTTCGGTCGGTGGTGGCTGGCGGCTCAGGGGGGTGCAGGTTGAAGATGAACTGCAGGCCCTCCCTAAACTACATGTCAAGTGCCTCTCTGCTACCATTGCGTTCAGGTTTGACAAGAGCATTCAGATTCCACATGAAATTTCAGTTTCGGCTAGTTAAGTTGAGTCAGCTTTTTACCTCATCTGTTGTAGTCAGGTGGTTTTTGGTGATGTTAATTTTACATCCATTTTACATCATCTATTGGAGATGCTATTAGAATCCTAGTTGAGATTGACGATGTCTGTCTTGTGCTGCTTCAGCCTTGACGTCTTATGGCTCACCAGAGCTACTACAGCGATGTAATCCATCCATCACAACAGAGCAAAGGCTCGGACACCGCTTCTGATTCCTCAGATCTTCCTCCACACCTCCGGCAGCCACCTCTCGCCTCAATCGCTTTAGCGACCAACCCAATGATGCTTTGAGGTCGACACGGCTATGGCAAAGAGGTTGTACACTTGTTGCATCACTTATTACTATACATTCACGTCGATCCATTAGGGCTATTTTGGTTCAACGAAAAACATCGATCCACCGGGTTGTTACCATCACTCTAAATTTCTGCATGCTCTCCTTACATAATCTCACCATATTTTTTCGTATGCATGTCGAGGATATTGTACACAGTCATGCTGAACATGTAGAGAAAAAGAGAAGAGTTTTGCGCGGCAATACAATGTCATGCAGACATCGCTCCATGGTGGGTTCAATGGAAAACCCTCCCCACCCCTCTCCAGATTGTAATCCAGAGGAAGATATCTGTTCTGAGGTGGATTGGGACGCCACTGACCACTCCTATTTACCCCCCAAGGTGTTTGCTCTACCTTGGCATGATGATGTTAGTCATATCATGCATATGTTGCCTTGTAGTGCCCACTTTTGACATCATATATGTCATCTGCTTAGTTTAGACATGTTACGTAATGCCACTGCTTAGTTTCTATATCATATATGGGAATTATGCAGTCTCATGTCTTTTAGCCAGCCATAATATATGTGAAATGTGCAATGCCATCCTGTTTAACCAGGCATCATATATTTGAATGATATCTTGCCCATCCTTTTCTTCATTACATTTCCATTTGTCGACAATGTTTGTACATTAAACTACTGTTCCTGTGAATCAGCCATTTGGGTGGGAGATGGAAAAATATGGAGTGAAAACAAGGCCTTCAGAGCAGACAGTGCTACCTGTCGAAGCAGATCTCTTGTTGGGTCCCGTTAGCTTCTCAGAGATGGATTCAGAGACAGATGATCAGTCCTATTCCCCCACTGAGGTGTATGCTCTAACTTGGCACGGTTATACTGCTCATATCATGCATACGGTGTCTTGCATTGCATAGTTTAGACATCATATACACAATATTCAACACCATGTTCTTAGTTCAGACATCATATTGAATGCCCTCTGTTTAGCATATAAATCATATATGTGAATTAGATGATGCGATCCTGATTACTTAGATAACATGTAGGTGAATTATGTCGAAGCGATCCTGTTTAGTTATTCATCATATCTTTGAATTATGTTATGCTATGCTATCCAGTTTAGATAGACAACATATATGTGAAATTATGTCATGCTATCCGTTTTAGTTAAACAATATACATGTCAACTATTTCTTGCCCTCTTTTTCCACACTATCTATTGCATACATCTCTCATACAATGTCTGTACATTCAACCATGTTTCCTGTTTATCAGCCATTTGAATTGGAGTGGGTGATGCCAGTATCTAGCGGACTAAAAACACGGTCTTCAAATAAAACAGTGCTACCTCTTGGTGGAGATAGCACCCCGGTTGTACATGCACAATAAGCAGCCCTACCACACATAACCCAAACTCTCGCAGATTGTACCCCTACTATGATGGACAGAGAACCAGCTTCACCCAATCTAACCCCAACCCCAGCCGATAGTAACCCAGTTCCTGTTGACACAACACCATCTCCACCACAGAGCTCCCAAACAAGAGCAGTTAGTAAGGCAGCTCTAGTGCCCAAAGGGCCAGTACTATCACGGCGAACCCCAACTCCACCAGTTAGTACGCCTATTCCCGTGGAGGAAGCACAACCAGCTAGTCGTAGTTTAGCATCTATTGCATTTGATGTTGTTAAATCATATGTGCGTATCTTCCCATCTTGGAAATATTATACTGAAGATGAAGGAAAATGCCGATTCAGTGTGTTTGTCCAGAGTTATGTGTAAGTAATGTTATTCATGGCAATTACTTTGCATTGTCCCATACATCCTACCTCCATGATGGTTATAATACAGCAAATTTTCCCATTTTTCTCTATAGAGAAGGACCCATTTGGAAACTCAGGATGAGGTAACCTGTGCTAATACCTCTGCTATCTTCAAGAATGCTTGGTGGCGATCGGAATTACCTGAAGAAAACGTACTTCACCAGCAAAGAAACTCATCAAATTCCCTTACGTTCTCCTGAGACACATTTACTGGACGATGACTGGGAAAGCCTTTTTCTGTACTGGTCCCGAACCAAGAATTTGGTAAGGTCTATGAGCTCATTTTCTATTTTTAAGTATTATATTCTTGCGTCTTCTCAGATTTCTGTTCATGTAGAACAAGTGCCTAAACCTGAAGAGCAACTGTTCTAATTTAAGATTCCATTGCTACCATAGGACATAGATATATGTTTGTTTGATGCTTTTATTATGTACTAGTACTTGGCAATAGAAGACTTGGTAGTTTAATCCTGTCCACCTTACTAATGAACTGGTTCACCGAAATGAGTTTCATATACTAGTACATGCTAAACTTGTTATGTGTCTGCTTGTTTCTTCTTTTAGAATGCTGGCAGAATATTGGGGAAGAGTGCCTTATTAAGCAACGGTAAAGGAAGTAATGCAGATAAGGTTCAGGATAGTGACACAACCTGTCTTGGTTTAGTGTTGGAGTTACTGGCCACTACCACTTGCACAAGCTATTCAAACTCACTGTCTGAATCAGTTCGGTTTGTTGAGTCTCAACTACAAGATGAAAGACATCGATCAGCTGCTGTGACAAGAAGCGGAAGGACTGCGGAAGTCCCTGGAGCATTCAGATGCATACTTTCTGGTGCAACAGCAAGCGTTGGAGGATTTTAGCGCCAAACAGGACAAAGCTAATCAGCTTGCTAAGCTTATTGCCCGCATGGTGGATACCCTGGATAACGTTTCTTGAGCTCTTCTGAAGTTGTTTCAGTTATGCTCTTGTTTTGCTGCCGCGTTTATTTGCACTGGTGGCCAATTTTAACGGCCAGTGTATATGATATGCTGCTTTGTTCCCTATATTTGCACTGGTGGCGAACTTTGATGCCCGGTGGATGTAATATGTGTAATAGCCGTGATAGCCTAGCGTTAGTTGCTTGCTTATTTATTTCCTTGTTGTCTTGTTTATTTGTTTGCTTCTAGTCATTGCAGTTATTTTTCCGCGGTTAACTAATGGCTGCAATAACCTATTTTTTAAAACTAGGCACAATAACAATGGGCTAATATTTACTGTAGTGAAACTAGGCCTCCTACGGGCCGTAGAAACAGTGGGCCTTCTACGGGCTGTAGAAACAGTAGGCCTTCTATGGGCCGTAGAAACAATGGGCCTTCTACGGGTCGTATCATCAATGGGCCTTATACGGGCCGTATGATCGATTGGCCAAACATGGGCCAATAACAGGCCGCATTATGGCCGTAAACGGGCTAGAGTTGGAATCGTCCGTTCATGGGCCGACTGTAACGAGCCATCGTTAATAAGCCGTATTTGATGACGCTATGAAAACGGCCCAACGTATTAACGGACCACAAACGGGCCGACTGTAACCACGGGCTGAATTTGGCCCACAAGCAGAAAATGACAGTAACGGGCCGTAAGTAAACGAATGCTGGAAATGAGCCCAAGAATAAATGGGATCTGAGAAGGCCGAAAGATAACATGGGCTGGAAACGGCCCAACGGAATAACTGGTCGTTAATGGCTATAAAGTGATACAATATTCGTTACGTGTTAGTTTCACCACGGGCCGCTAATGGGTGTAAAGTGATACACTGTTCATTACGGGTCAGTTTCACCACGGGCCGTTAATAGGCCAAGAGTTACATAGGGCCTCATATGGGCTGAAAGATGTCATGGGACATACATGGGCCAGAAGTGAAAACGGGCTGGAATAATATTGAATGGCCCAGATGACGCTATTGGGCCTAATTCGGATAAGGCATAACGGGCCTTGGGTTAGCGGGCTGTAAATGGGCTATATGCGAACAGGCCGTTAACAGGCTTTCCATGGGCCGGCACGCCAGCTTTTGACCAAGTCAAACGGGCCGGCCTTTTCACAGGAATGGGCCTCTGTTGGGTCGTGCCACATGTCGCGTATCATAGGCGCCTATCTGACCCACTGACGAGCTGACATGTGTTTCGTCCGGCCAATAAGAATTTTACACGCGGAAATTTCCCATTGGTCGGGGCTGTTAACGGGTTATCGGATCCAAAACCCGACCCGATAGCTTAACGGCGTTCGCTACGGTGGATGCCACGTGTCGGTCACCCTTGACGAAAAGCACTTCGTGACGCGCGATTTATCGTCATGGAAGTGGACACTTCCGTGATGATAATTTTGGTAATGTCATGGAACACTTCTACGACGACACGGTATGACTATCTTGATTACGTCATAAATTTGTCATGGATGTACATGCATGACAAAAACGCGACCCATCTTGTGACAAACACGTATCATCACGGAAGTGTATTTTTTTGTAGTGAAGATTAAAGATTGCCGCGACGAGGAAGAAATCTCAGCGTTTCGAAAAAAATTCATGGACGAAGGAATCCTCAATGCCATCAACCGCCGTCGCATATTACACTTTGTTGACCTGGCAACTATCATACAGAAGTACAGCGCAATGGAAAGCGCCTGGAAAAATCAGGCAGCCCATTGGGAACCATCGGTCCACACTCAACCCCTCGTTCAGGCGAAAAGGGTGCACCCCCGTGGCACGCCCGGCCCAATAGTAAAGAAATACAAATCCTCTACGGGGCGCGGAACCGTTCTGGAAGGATGGCTTGATGGGCCATGCAAAATACACGCAACACCAGATAACATACCAACCCACAGCCTTAGAGCATGTTGGATACTCCGGCAAGTGGCCAAGAGCGGCGAAGATATCCTCACCAAGAATACACCAGAACAACACCCCCAGAAGGCGATGACCCCAAAGTATTGACGGTCTTCTAGACATTTGCTTCAAACAATAGGCGCAAAAGGGCACTCCGCGAACTCGCCGAAGTCTGCCAAATCGCAGAAATAAACCCTTGGAACAACACGGCTATAACTTTTAATGCCAGCGACGAACCAAAATACAGGACAGTCCGAGCACCAGCCACCTTAGTCCACATTCCAATCGTGGATGGCTTTCGGCTCACCAAGCTTCTCATGGACGGCGGCAGCAGACTGAACCTCATTTATGAGGACACACTCTATAAAATGGAAATAGACAGGAGCCGCATTGAGCAAAGCAGCACGACCTTCTGAGGAATCATTCCCAGTCAGGAGGCACAGTGTGCGGGAAAAACCACACTTGACATGGTATTCGGTACGCCGGAAAATTATCGGTCCGAAGAGATAACCTTCCAAGTGGTCTTTTTCAACAGCGGATATCACGCCCTCTTGGGGCGAGATGCATTTACATGCTTCCAAGCTATACCTCATTACAGATACATGAAGCTTAAGATGCCCGGGCCCAACGGCACAATCACTCTCACCAGTGATCCAGACATAGCACTTCGTGCCGAGAATAAAACCGCATCCCTCGCCCTTGAGGCATTATCTGAAGCCCTCGCGGCTGAAGAGTTAACCACACTATGCTCCACGGTGGACAGGGATGATGTGATCCTAGACAAACGACCCAAACCCACCTCCTTCAAGCCGGCAGAGGAAATAGTCAAATTCCAGGTCCATCCAACATACCCCAACAAGACAGCATCTATCGGGTCACAACTCGAGCCAACGGTCGATGCCGCGCTACGA
The DNA here is from genome assembly GCA_021605145.1 of Aegilops bicornis. Taxonomy (NCBI): domain Eukaryota; kingdom Viridiplantae; phylum Streptophyta; class Magnoliopsida; order Poales; family Poaceae; genus Aegilops; species Aegilops bicornis. The sequence goes on from CM038671.1 coordinate 253,601,142, forward strand.
GAGTTCCTGCGTGAAAACTGGGACATATTTTCCTGGCACCCTTCTTACATGCTAGGAATCCCATGCAGGCTAGCCAAACACATCCTCAATATCTTAAAGGGAGATAAACCGGTCAAACAAACACTATGGCGTTTTTCCGAACCCAAACGATAAGCTATGGGAGAAGAGCTAGCCAAGTTACTCGAAGCCGGATTCATCAGAGAAATAAAACACCCGGACTGGCTAGCAAACCTGGTGGTACCAAAGAAGGATAAACCGGGACTGGATACCATCAGATCAATATGAAGGAGTCCGATCAAGCTGCAACAGCATTCATTACCCCATATGGGCTTTTCTGCTTCAACACTATGCCTTTCGGGCTCCAAAATGCTGGCAGGATTAGGAGCGGGTGTCGTTTTAACGTCCCCCACTAGAGATGTAGTCCAGTACGTACTAAAAATATTATATACAGACTCCAACAACGCATCCGAATATGAGGCCTTATTGCATGGTCTTCGGATGGCCGTCTCCATGGGCATACAACGCCTAGAAGTGTGCGAGGACTCAAACCTCACAATATCTCAAATAAATGGAGATTTTGACTCCAAAGATCAGAAAATGGCACCTTATCGCAATGCCGACCTGAAAATGTCGGCTCGGTTCGAGGGGCTCGAGTTTCATCACGTGGCTTGAGAAAGTAATCAAGCGGTGGATGTCCTCGCTCGCATCGGCGCCAAGCGCGACCCCGTACCACCTAACGTCTTTCTGGAAAGGCTTTTTAAGCCATCCATGGTGTGGCAAGGGGAAAGCGGCGATGCTAGTCCGGATCCGAACACAATCCTAGATTGCGAACACACCGATATCATCGGGGGCTCACCCACCGAAAAAACATTGTCAGTCCATCTCATTATGGCAGTCATTGCCCCATGGACCAAACCCTTCTTGGCCTACCTTAATAGGAAAGAACTCCCTGAGGATCAGAATGAGGCCTGCCGCATTGTCAGGCGTTCGAAGGCCTACAAGGTTCACGACGGAGAGCTCTACAAGAAAAGCGCTACCGAAGTCCTTCAAAGATGTATCTCCGAGGAAGAGGTGCGACAGCTCTTGGCGAAAATTCATGCTGGCCTCGGCGGTCACCACGCCGCAGCTCGGGCCCTTGTTAGCAAGGCCTTCCGTACAGGTTTTAATTGGCCGACGGCCCGAGCAGACGCACAGGACCTTGTCCAACATTGCGTCAGATGCTAGCTTTTCACCAACCAGAGTGATATGCCACCCACCGCTCTGCAAACAATCCCCATCACCTGGCCTTTCGCGGTCTGGGGGCTTGATATGGTCGGACCCCTTAAAAGAGGAAACCATAAGAAAAAATATCTGCTGGTCATGGTGGATAAATTCACTAAATGGATAGAGGCCAAACCAGTTAAAACGGTCGAGGCCGGACCAGTGATAGACTTCATATCCGGCGTTGTACACCGTTATGGTGTCCCACATAGCATCATCACCGATAACGGCTCCAACTTCATAGCCGATGAGGTGAAAAATTTGTGCGCTAATCTGGGCATTAAGCTCGATTACGCCTCCGTCTATCACCCGCAAACAAATGGCCAAGTCGAACGGGCCAATGGTCTTATTATGAGCGGCATCAAACCCAGGCTGGTGCGATCTTTGAAGGAATTAGACAAGCACTGGGTTGAGGAGCTTGACTCCGTACTCTGGGGGCTGCGGACCATGCTCAATCGTACTACCGGATACACACCTTTCTTTATGGTGTACGGCGCAGAAGCGGTACTACCCTGCGACATTATTCATGACTCATCTCAAGTGCGCATGTACGAAGACAAAGAGGCCGAGCTCGATCGGCAGGACAGCCTAGACGCCCTGGAGGAGGAGCGCGACGTTGCAAAAGCCCGTTTGGCATTTTATCAACATCGGGCCCGCAGATATCAAAGCAGGGAAGTACGGGCCAAGACTTACAATGTTGGCGAACTCGTTCTACGCTTGCCGGAGAAGAAAAAGGACAAACTCAAGCCCAAATGGGAGGGTCCCTTCATCATCGACGAAGTTCTCACCGGAGGAGCGTACCGCTTGCGTGTGCGTCAGACAATCGCCTAGAGCCGAACCCCTGGAACGCGGCTAGACTCCGAAGATTCTATGCCTAGCGCTGAACTCTTATGTTCGTCTCCTTCCCCTTTGTTGTTTCCTTCGTTTTTTCTCTCTTTTCGCTTTTTCTCTTTAGCTTTAAAGCTTTCGTGCGGTTAGACCGCGCACCCCTGATGCACACCTTCACACATGCACGTCCATCATACCTGGGGGCTTCTTGAACAGAAGCTTGCTATTATTATTTTCAAGCATCAAGCTCATCAAATATGCGTTTTCCATATGTCCCTTTTCTTCGCCATTATATGCATCGATATGACTTAAGTTTTGGCCAAGCTGGGTTGCCTGGCTCCTGTGCTTGTGCCCTATGTTCCTGTTAGTTCGGCTAGGGCATAAAGGGAGCACCTCTGTGATTGTTACTGCCGGGTCATCCGGATGTGTACCTCAGACTGGATGAAGCCGAAAGCAAGCGTTCTTAAGGGAATATTCGGTCGGTGGATTAAAGATGTTTTTGCATTTACTACATTGTGAACCCCCAGAAGTTAAAACATACTGCAATTTTTCAACCACAGTTCGGACATGCGCATTAACGCATGCACACCCAGAGAAAGGAACCCTTAACGGAACTATTCTCTTTGGAAGATGTTTCTTACAATCTTAATGTAATATAACATAACTAGCCGGATACAACTTGTTTGTTCAAGCAACTATGACCCCTACGCCTGGTTTCCAAGCATACATCGGTCTATTTGGCCGCACTGGTATTCGGAAACACTCTGCACCTTCGAGTCCAGAGGTCGGGTTAAAAAGGTCCGCCATGACAATCGTTTTACAATTCAGCTAGAAGGAAAATACATAGTCGGTTGGACTCAAACATTTCCTCCTCTATACCGGCCCAAGAGCTATCTAACTTACAATCCTGCTGGGAATACTTGGCGGCTACTTTTACTTGGTCATATACCAAACTAATGGGAATTTCTTTCCCATCTGACCCTAGAGGTCCGACCCGAGCCATATGATTCGGATCAAGCTTGGTGTACCGTGTTTTCACCATGGCCCTGGCTTCTCGCGCACCTTCCTGGCAGGCCGATATTTTCCACAATTGAAAGCGCCGCCGTGCTCCCTTGAATAGCTCTAGGAGCTCCTCCATCTTTCCTGGAGGAGAGGCAGATGGCCACAAGGCCTTGGCAATGCTTCGCATCGCCTGCCGAGCTTGCTCATGCATGCGCGACAGCTCTTGTAGCAGATCGCCCGAGAATCCGGACATCTCCACTTCGGGACGACCGGTCAGCATACCTGCAGACATAACTCTGTCAGTCCCTGTTATGTACGAATTACTATAAGGTATAGTTCGGTCACATACTGAATATTCCGCCTCGTAGCCTTTTGTTCTCCTTTACAGAGTCGGCCAACTGGGCCCACACTATCACAGCCCTAGAGCTTGCTTGTAACTAGTGGCATTGCATCCATGCATCATGTTTAATTTTCATGAAATTTGAAATGGGGATTGCCTAAACCCTAGCATTAAAGGAATTCAAATAGGCTCAACCAAAAATATTTTTCAGTGAACCCAAATGGCCTTCAAAAATGTTCACCATTTTTGGAAAATGCTTTAAACCAGAACCAGAGGTGGTGCACATTTTTCATGTCATATTTGGTCACTGGATTAATTCATAAAGTATTTGCATTTGGGCATTTAAATGCTAATAAATAATTTAAATGCTGAAATAATCCCAAACTGAAATGTTTATCAGAGGATATATTTCCAACATTGGTCATGAGCAAAGTGGCATGAATTTTGGGATTGATTTAGTATTTTTAACAAAGCCCAACAGTTTACGTAAAAATAGAAAACCGAAAATAAAGAGAGAGAGAGAGAAGGACTACTGGCGCCACCTCTCAAATTTCACTGCCCAACTCCAGTGGCCCAGCCCACCGAACCGCCACCGTCTCCCACCTCGCGCCCGGAAGGACGCGAGGCGTGTAACCGCCACGCGCCCGGCACGCGCCGAGCCACCTCCTGCTTGCCGCTCTCCTCCCCCGACGCTCTGTACGCCTCCCCCGAGCACCACGCACCCCCCCTGACCTCTTTCTCCCTCACCGTGGCCTCTCCCCTCCTCTGCTCTCTCTCACTCAAGACGCACCAAGCGGCCCGTCGCCACCTCGCCCGTCCTGGCCACCGCCTTCCCTTGCCTCCCGACCAGCTCAAGAGCTCCAGGTGCCGCTCTCGCCCTCCCCTCCACACGCCGTCTGCGAGAAGCCCCAGGCGCCGCCCGCCGCTTTTCCCCTTCTCGGACCATGGCCGCCGTCGCCCGATTCGTCGAACTCCGGACGCCCCTGAGCCCGCTGACCACCTCTCCCTCTCCACGGTGAACTCCTCTTCCTCTCCCCCTAGCTCCCGTGTTTGTTTGGCCTCCGTAGTCGCCGTTTCCACCTCACCCAAAAACTCCCGCCGCCATGGCGCCGTCGTGGCTAGAGCCACAATGGCCCAAGCCAACCCCACTTCTGTGCTCAAGCACCAGGAGCTCGTAGCCACCACCCGCTCCTCCTCCTGCAATCAGAAGGCGTCAAACACGACCCTTGAACTCCGGCCGCCGCCTTGGAGCTCGCCGCCGTCGATTCTGGCCGCCCCGAGCTCAACTGACTCCACCAAGAGCTTCGGCTCGTCCCCAGCTCCTCCTAGATGCCCTCCGCGGCCCATTTGGTTGCCGGAGTGGCCAAAACCACTCTCGCCGCCATGTCGGGCTCGCCGGCGGCTAAACGCCGGCAGCCGACTTTGACTTTGACCACGGGTGGGCCCTGGTTGACCCTGTTGAGCCTATGACAGGTGGGGCCCAGCCACATTAACTATTTAGGATTAGTTTTAATTAATTCTAGTTAAGCTAATTATATCGACATCGCTGGGACCTTTGTCGGGTTTGACCTGGGACGTCTCCGTTGACTATGACGTCATTCTCGACGCATGGTCGACGCAATAAATTAATTACTGGATTTATTCTAATATAGGAAATTCGAATATAGTTCAAACTTCAAATATTCATAACTTTTAATCAGTAACTCCAAATGAAATAAATTATATATGAAAAATGATCAGAAAAATATGAAGAATCTGTTTATGGCACTTTCATGCATGATTGAACAAGTTAACCTCACTGAATAGGATGAATCATGATTAGGGCAACTTATGAACTAGCATTTGGAGTTGGAGTTTAACCTTGTTTGAATTCCACTTCAATTAACTTGGCTAGATTTTGCATTAGGTGAATTCAGTACCTTAACATGACATGTCATTCATGTGAATGTGCATTGCATTGATTGTGTTCTTTCTCAGTTGCCGGTGTTTGCCCCTCTCGATGACTGACGTTTGACGATTGTTCGATGACACCGATGAAGAACTATATTATCTTGAGAAGTGCCATGCAAGCAAAACCCCTTGTTCATTCCGATATAATCCCACTCTCGCTCCTGCTCTATTTTACTGCATTAGGACAACAACGACTCATGTGTTACTTGCTGCGGTAATGAACCCCTTTATCCTCTGTGATGACTGTCATTCCACAGTAATTAGATGAAACCCACTAGCATGAGTAGGAGTTGTTTGAGCCTGTTGTGCCTACTCATTCATGCTTGTTTTTCATGCCTGCCATCGCTTAGAGTTGAGTCGGGTCTGATTCATCGGGAATGAAGTGGAATGGTGTGTGAACATGTCCTCACGTGTGTGAGCTAAGTGTGTGAACACGATTTGGTAAAGGTAGCGGTGAGAGGCCATGTAGGAGTACATGGTGGGTTGTCTCATTGCAGCCGTCCTCAGGAACTGAGTTCTGTGTTTTCGATCCATGAAACAGTTACTACCATGCATTGGGCCCGAAACCAATGGACCCTCTCGGCTTCTTAACCACCCTTGTTCCCAGTCCGGGAGTTGCAAGTAGTTTCTGGTGTTTGTAGCATGCTGGGGGCCGCACGCAACGCTGACCGTAGGGGTGGGTTGTGTTGCGGTAGGCACCGTGGCCCGGTGTACCGATTCGCCCATTTGGTGTCTCGGGAACCCTGCACACATCGTTCGGGGCTGTATGGGAAACCTCGGCCGGACTCCCTGCGGATGGAACCCGAATAGGCGATAAACCTGGACTAGGGACTTGAGTGTTTAGGTAGGCCGTGGCCGACACCCACGTTGGGCTTCCGCTTGAAGGTTGTCGCGTACATGTCGTGTAAACGACGGTAAGTGGTGAGAGCGTGTGTGAAGAAGTACACCCTATGGGGTTAATATGATCTATTCGAATAGCCGTGTCCACGGAGAAGGACTTCTGGGTTGCCTATACCAGTTCATAGACAAGTGAAAGTGGATACCCTAAAATGCGCAAGATAAGCGTGAGTGCTATGGATGGCGTTCTCGTAGGGAGACGGGAGCGGGTCCATAGTGGTGTATTGATATGGTGAATATGTGGACTCGTAGCGCCACCTCAAAAGAGTTACTTGCGATCGCGATTTAGGATAGCGAGTCAAAGCTGGCTTGCTGCAGTCCAAACTCCACCACCCCTTTGTTGATAATGATGCATATGTAGTTAGTTTTGATGTAAGTCTTGCTGAGTACGTTTGTACTCATGTTTGCTTATTTTATGTTTTGCAGAGAGACGTCAGTCTCGATAGTAGTTCCGCTTGGACTTCGACGTTTAGCTTGTTACCTCAGCTACGATCTTGTGCCCTCGGCAGGATCTGGTAGATAGTCAGGCTTATCAGCCTTTTTCATTTACTGGTTATGCGTACTCGAGACATGTTTAGCTTCCGCTTGTGCTTTGACTTGTATGTTTCGAGTGTTGGGTCATGAGACCCATGTTTGTAATATCTCGCTCCTCGGAGCCTAATGAATAAATATTTGAGTCGTAGAGTTATGTTGTGATGCCATGTTGTATTTACACATATTGAGCATATTGTGTGTATGTTTGAAATGCTTGGTATGTGTGGGATCCGACAATCTAGTTGTTTATCCTTGGCAGCCTCTCATATGGGGAAATGTAGTCTAGTGCTTCTGAGCGATAGTAGTCCGCTTCTGACCAGTTCACCGGAGTCCTGCTAGCCCAAAGACTACCGCTTGGACACTTGACTGGCCGGCATGTGTTTCACTTTGTTCCTATGTCTGTTCCTTCGGGAAATGTCACGCTGGTGTTATTCGGAGTCCCGCCTAGCTTTCATGTACCGGATACCGGAGTCCTGTTAGCCCAAAGGTTACAGCGAATTTATACGTTGATGACCGACATGCTCGATGTGATTTATGTATGCCTGTCCCCCATAGGTTAGTGCCGCTTTGGGTTCACGACTAGCCATGTCGGCCCGGGTTCTTTGTCATGTGGATGCTAGCGACCTTTGTCATATACGTGAGCCAAAAGACGCAAACGGTCCCGGGCCATGGTAAGGCGACACCCGTGCGAATACCGTGTGTGAGGCCGCAAAGTGATATGAGGTGTTACCGGCTAGGTCGATGTGATTTGGAATCGGGGTCCTGACAGCGTTGGTATCAGAGCTTTGTTGCTGTAGGATTACCAAGCAAAACTGGTCGAAGTTGAGTCTAGAAATGCTTTAGTTATGTAAGGGAATTGATTGTGGAAGGGAACATAAGGCTCTTTTTACTCCATATACCTCATGGCCTTCTGATCTAAGTCATCCTCTTCTCTTCTACGGGGTTTAAGAACTAGGCTTCTCATCTATCTATCAGGATGACGTGTTACTAATCCATAGACCTTTAAGATTGTTGGTTTTAATCCCCAGTTCAGTTCCTACCATTTCTGTATGATGATTGTTGATCTCGGAACCTTGATATTGTGATGTTGAGTGGTTATGCCACCATTTTTTGCAGGATGTCTCAAATCATTTTGAGCATTTACAGCCGTTATGCTGTCCGAGTCATCCCATGTCTCTAAATAGTCTGATGCATTTGCAAATCTTTTCCTTCCGTTCGATGTCCGTTATGGTCGTAATAAGCACACTAATCGGTAAGTTGAGGTACTTTGTTGCCTCGGCGTAGATGTTGGAGCTATTATTATGACCCTAGTTGTTTAGGAAGTCACCTAGCAATTTAGCAATGCTTTTGTATCCCCAAAGTGTGATGATTCTCGCCATTATTCTTGAAAGCATCCCGTGATGTTATTAGTCAAGAGGCATTCTATTCCCGGGTTCTCGAACCCGAGATTCACCCTACTTCATGTTGTTAGTATTTGCGGTTCCTTTAGGATACTAGTAACTGCGATAGTCCTCGAGGTCCGTGGTATTTCCTTCTTCCAAATACTACGAACCGCTTATGGCGTAAGTTCCTTGTTGAACCAAAACATCACAATAAGAGTGCTCTTGAGGAGTTCTCCATTCATAATTGTGAATCTGCCAATTCTACCTTTCCGCATGGGTTATCCGGAAGAAATGTTGAGCTTCACTCGACATACTAATCTATGCATCCACAACTCAGAAAATTATATGTTCCTTTGAGTTGCTCTCTTTAGTTGTATCCCGACATCCTCTATCAGTCGATAACCAAGAGTATGTGTGCATTCGTTTATCGATGTCTATTATCCTTGTGGTCCGTCAAGCCATTACATTGCTCGAATGACTAGGAGAAACAAACTCGATGCCTCATCCATTTCTAGGATTGGGTCAAAGTAGTTGTATCCCGCAGATCAAAATGCCAATCCAGCTTTGATTCTGCTCTACCTTGGAGTGTTACCATCTTTATGTCAGGAACATCATGAGAATTGCACCTTCTCTTTTGAATTCTTGTCGTAGTGATACTTCTCGCCATCATTGTTCATTCCTCGGTCCCGTGTTGATGCAACCGGAATGCCGACAAGTGAATTGTGATGTGTGAAATCGATACTCCTAGCAACCTCGTTGCTTGGTAGTTAATGGACAATATTTTCATTCTTAGCGTGTTGGTTATTAAATCATCATACTAAGATTGATTGTGCTACCTAGTCCTTATTTACGGTGCACCCTTCGATCAATGAGTTAGGATTATTCAATCCCTTGCTTATTTGATCATATCGTCTTGCCCTCAAAAGCAAGATTGTTCTCGAGCTTAGTAACATACCGGTGGTTCGTGACTTTCCAAATATCTTCTTGGAAGTGTTACCGGGTTGTTTCCTGACTGTTATGTTGAGCTCGTGATCAAGTTGGTTTCTTGTGAACCACCCATTCTCCAAGAATCTGTGTTGGATATCCCTGAGCTAGCTGGTTGAGATAGACAACAACTTGGAGAGTTGGAAGATAAAGCTTTGCTTAACTTAGTTCATCTCTAAGGGATATATTCTGTGTGTGTGTGTTGAAGAAGGATGATATCTCCATTGATGGGTCCTCGTGATCAGTTGTTGGATCTATTGCCTTGAAAAAAAACTTTGACTTGAGTATGGGCTATCATCAAGTCAAATCAGAATAACGATGTTCGTAATGTTGTCTTACTCGTGGTTGATCCCTCGAGCATACACCATTACATCTTTTGGTCGACCAATGCTATCACCATGTTCACATGATGGTGGAAGTCGATGGATATGGAAATTCCGATGAGTTGTTGTTGAGCCCATCGGCAGACATTTTGTCTCCCCATGAGTCATGTTGAACATCAACCTAGTGTTGGAACCTTGTGTAAGCATTTCTTCGTGTTTAGTTCATGAAGGTTATGCTTGGATGATAGTAGTGACTTCCTCTAATTCATGTGCACCTGATGTAAGTTGCCGCCGTGGATTCGAGAAAGTCAATGTTGCTTCTTTGGAATCATCCCAAATCGGTCATGCATACGATGCGAAGTATTCTGTGGTTCGGAGACTTGCAACCTCCGCCCTACATGTGTTCCTAGCACACCAAGCCACTGACTGATTTGTTCCAGGAGAAGGAGTTCTTTTTAAGAGCTAACCCGGGCTTAATTAAGAACTTTGTTATCTGCGATGATGGTTCCCCACCTGAACTCGGTAGTGTTTATTATAAGACTACTATGTGGTCATGCTTGTCTCGAACAACATGTTCACATGTTTATGTGAGAACCCGCTCATGTTTTGGAGCTCACTACCATAGTCCATCTCCCGAGAATCTCGCAACATCATCTCGTCAATTTGTGTTGCACCCTTTCTTTTCGGACATGCTGAGTCCGAAGTATCCTATCACCAATCGGATCTGAATCTCAGGCAGATATGATGGTTGGAACCTTCCCAACATTTGCATTTTGTTCCCAGCTTGCACCCCATCGTGCCAATTTCCATGGGCTGCCCTCCTCGGCAGTTGTTGTCTAGGATCATCCTCAAAAGTGGACTTACCATGGGTTCCATCCATTCCCGGTGATAAGCAAAAATCATCCATTGCGTTGTCTTCAACAAGGTAGTCCACATCATCCATTCTAGTCTGGGTATGCCTTTCCTTTGCACTCCACCAAACGATCGTTTGTGATTGCCATAGGCTGGTATAAAGAGTTCCAATGATCTATGGATCAAAAGTAATTCTTTTTGCCACTTAAGGGAATAGTTCTTTGCGTCACTTTTTCCAAGGTGCCCCGTTACGGGATCTTGGTAAATATTTCCTCGCCACCTTGACACCATCCACCATTCCACCATCTTTCGAAGCGTGGGATTGTTGCCCACCAATCAAACCCCGTCGTTTGTTCTTCCATCCCCCTCGATGTGTTTCGTGTTGCAGCTCGAGAGATGTTCCAATGTCTCGCTTGATGAGTGATCCTAAGTTGGTCGATCTTTAAGAAGATCGATTCTGCAGAAGTTCCTCTTTGTCGTTGTCGTGTTGGATGAAGTTTCCAAAAGCAAAGACGTCAAGATCAATATGAAGAAGTGAATCAACATCCTCGAGAAGGGCAAATGGATCATGGAGATTGTGATAGCTTTGTGACCTCCCTTTTCCTCTTACCTCATGTCCTGAATCTCGGGGTGAGATTCTTGTTTAGTGGGGGTGAGTTGTCACAGCCCTACAGCTTGCTTGTAACTAGTGGCATTGCATCCATGCATCATGTTTAATTTTCATGAAATTGGAAATGGGGATTGCCTAAACCCTAGCATTAAAGGAATTCAAATAGGCTCAACCAAATTTTTTTTTCAGTGAACCCAAATGGCCTTCAAAAATGTTCACCATTTTTTGGAAAATGCTTTAAACCAGAACCAGAGGTGCTGCACATTTTTCATGTCATATTTGGTCACTGGATTAATTCATAAAGTATTTGCATTTGGGCATTTAAATGCTAATAAATAATTTAAATGCTGAAATAATCCCAAACTGAAATGTTTACTGTAGGATATATTTCCAACAGTGGTCATGAGCAGTGGCATGAATTTTGGGATTGATTTAGTATTTTTAACAAAGCCCAACAGTTCTGTAAAAATAGAAAACCGAAAATAAAGAGAGAGAGAGAGAGAGAGAGAGAGAGAGAGACGGACTACCTGGCGCTCACCTCTCAGCCCACCAGGCCCAACACAAGCGGCCCAGCCCACCGAACCCCCACCGACTCCCACCACGCGCCACAAGGACGCGAGGCGTGTGGCCACTGTGACGCAAGACGCGCCGAGCCACCTCCTGCTTGCCGCTCTCCTCCCCGACGCCTGGGCGCCTCCCCGAGCGCCACGCACTTCGACCTCTCTCTCCTCACCGTGGCCTCTCCCTCCTCTCGCTCTCTCACTTTCGCACGCAGCGGCCCGTCGCCACGCCGCTGCCGCGGCCACCGCCTTCCCCTTGCCTCCCCGACCAGCTCAAGAGCTCCGCCGTGCCGCCCTCGCCCTCCCCGCCGTCACACGCGACCGGAGAAGCCCCGAGGCGCCGCCCCGCCGCTTTTCCCCTTCTCGGACCCGCCGGTCGCCGTCGCCCGATTCGTCAAACTCCGGACGCCCCCGAGCCGCTAACCACCTATCCCTCTCCACGGTGAACTCATCTTCATCTCCCCCTAGCTCCCGTGTTTGTTTGGCCTCCGTAGCCGCTGTTTCCACCTCACCCGAAAACTCCCCGCCGCCGGCCATGGCGCCGTCGTGGCTAGAGCCACAATGGCCCGAAGCCAACCCCTTACATGCTGTGCTGAGCACCAGGAGCTTCGTAGCCACCACCCGCTCCTCCTCCCGTGCACAGAAGGCGTCAAACACGACCCCGCGAACTCCGGCCGCCTCCTTGGAGCTCGCCGCCGTCGATTCCGGCCGCCCCGAGCTCAACTGACTCCACCAAGAGCTTCGGCTCGTCCCCAGCTCCTCCTAGATGCCCTCCGTGGCCCATTTGGTCGCCGGAGTGGCCAAAACCACTCTCGCCGCCACGTCGGGCTCGCCGGCGGCTAAACGCCGGCAGCCGACTTTGACTTTGACCATGGGTGGGCCCTGGTTGACCCTGTTGAGCCTATGACAGGTGGGGCCCAGCCCTGTTAATTATTTAGGATTAGTTTTAATTAATTCTAGTTAAGCTAATTATACTGACACGCGGGACCCACTGTCAGGTTTGACCTGGACGTCTCCGTTGACTATGACGTCATTCTGACGCATGGCTGACGCAATAAATTAATTACTGGATTTATTCTAATATAGGAAATTCCAGAATATAGTTCAAACTTCAAATATTCATAACTTTTAATCTGTAACTCCAAATTAAATAATTTATATATGAAATATGATCGAAAAATATGAAGAATCTGTTTATGGCACTTTCATGCATGATTGAACAAGTTAACCTCACTGAATAGGATGAATCATGATTAGGGCAACTTATGAACTAGCATTTGGAGTTGGAGTTTAACCTTGTTTGAATTCCACTTCAATTAACTTGCCTAGATTTTGCATTAGGTGAATTCAGTACCTTAACATGACATGTCATTCATGTGAATGTGCATTGCATTGATTGTGTTCTTTCTCAGTTGCCGGTGTTTGCCCCCTCTCAGTAGACGACGTTTCGATGATTGTTCGATGACACCGATGAAGAACTATATTATCTTCAGAAGTACCAGGCAAGCAAAACCCCCTTGTTCATTCCGATATAATCCCACTCTCTCGCTCCTGCTCTATTTTACTGCATTAGGACAACAACGACTCATGTGTTACTTGCTGCGGTAGCTGAACCCTTTATCCTCTGCATGACTGTCATTCCACAAGAATTAGATGAAACCCCCTAGCATGAGTAGGAGTTGTTTGAGCCATGTTGTGCCTACTCATTCATGCTTGTTTTTCATGCCTGCTACTGCTTAGAGTTGAGTCAGGTTTGATTCATCGGGAATGAATTGGAATGGTGTGTGAACATGTCCTACTGTGTGTGAGCTAAGTGTGTGAACACGATTTGGTAAAGGTAGCGGTGAGAGGCCATGTAGGAGTACATGGTGGGTTGTCTCATTGCAGCCGTCCTCAAGAACTGAGTTACGTGTTTGCGATCCATGAAAGCATTACTACCACGCATTGGGCGAAACCAATGGACCCTCTCGGCTTCTTAACCACCCTTGTTCCCGGTCAGGAGTTGCAAGTAGTTTCTGGTCTTTGTAGCATCTTTGGGGGCCGCATGCTTGGCGGCAAGTAAAGGGGTGGGTTGTGTTGCGGTAGGCACCGTGGGTGGTGTACCGATTCGCCTGCTTTGGTGTCTCGGGAACCCTGCACACATCGTTCGGGGCCGTATGGGAAACCTCGGCGGACTCCTGTGGATGGAACCCGAATAGGCGATAAACACGGACTAGGGACTTGAGTGTTTAGGTAGGCCGTGGCCGACACCCACGTTGGGCTTCCGCTTGAAGGTTGCCGAGTACATGTCGTGTAAACGACGGTAAGTGGTGAGAGCGTGTGTGAAGAAGTACACCCTGCGGGGTTAATATGATCTATTCGAATAGCCGTGTCCACGGAAAAAGGACTTCTGGGTTGCCTATACGGTTCATAGACAAGTGAAAGTGGATACCCTAAAATGCGCCAAGATAAGCGTGAGTGCTATGGATGGCGTTCTCGTAGGGAGACGGAGGCGGGTCCATAGTGGTGTATTGATATGGTGAATATGTGGACTCGTGCGCCACCTCAAAAGAGTTACTTGCGATGTGATTTAGGATAGCCATCGAGTCAAAGGCGGCTTGCTGCGGTCAAACTCCACCACCCCTTTGTTGATAATGATGCATATGTAGTTAGTTTTGATGTAAGTCTTGCTGAGTATGTTTGTACTCACGTTTGCTTATTTTATGTTTTGCAGAGAGACGTCAGTCTCGATAGTAGTTCCGCTTGGACTTTGACATTTAGCTTGTTACCTCAGCTACGATCTTGTGCCCTCGGCAGGATCTGGTAGATAGTCAGGCTTCTCAACCTTTTTCATTTACAGTTGTCTGTACTTAGACATGTTTAGCTTCCGCTTGTGCTTTGACTTGTATGCTCTGAGTGTTGGGTCATGAGACCCATGTTTGTAATATCTCGCTCCTCGGAGCCAAATGAATAAATATTTGAGTCGTAGAGTTATGTTGTGATGCCATGTTGTATTTACACATATTGAGCATATTGTGTGTATGTTTGAAATGCTTGGTATGTGTGGGATCCGACAATCTAGTTGTTTATCCTTGGCAGCCTCTCATATGGGGAAATGTAGTCTAGTGCTTCTGGCGATAGTAGTCCGCTTCTGACCCGGTTCAGCGGAGTCTGCTAGCCCGGCACTCTTGCTTGGACACTTGACTGGCGGCATGTGTTTCGCCGTTCCTATATACGTCCCTTCGGGAAATGTCACGCGGTGTTATTCGGAGTCCTGCCTAGCCTGCTACAGCCCGGGATACCGGAGTCCTGTTAGCCAGTGCTTTCTGACTCGATGTGATTCATGTATGCTGTCCCCATAGGTTAGTGCCGCTTTGGGTTCACGACTAGCCATGTCGGCCCGGGTTCTTTGTCATGTGGATGCTAGCGACACTTTGTCATATACGTGAGCCAAAAGACGCAAACGGTCCCGGGCCATGGTAAGGCGACACCCGTGGGAATACCGTGCGTGAGGCCGCAAAGTGATATGAGGTGTTACCGGCTAGGTCGATGTGATTTGGAATCGGGGTCCTGACACACACATCTTTCAGTTCTTCGCCCATCTGGGTGTTTGAATCTTGGAGTTTGTTTTTCTCCTGTCTGACTCGGGCCAGCACCCGCTCGCCTGCGGCATGTAATATTTTCTTCTCTTTCTCCTCCAATTGATCTGAAGATCCTGTTATTCGATAAGCCGCAGTATTAACACAGCTGCTATACAATTACAATTTCTCGATGGAGGGAAATATTACCCGCAGACGCCTTCTTGGATTTTTCCAGTTTGGCGGTAACTGCAGTTAACTGTGTCCGGCACTTGTCTAGCTGTTGGGCTAGCAGGTCGTTCTTCTCAGCAAGAACCTGATCATACAACGATCCTCAAATCAGTTGTACCAACTACTTTAAGTCTCGGGGGCTACTAGCATATAATTATCATATTCGGACACAGTAAGTTTACCTGTGCATCTTTTAAATGCTGCTTTGTGGCTCTGCTAAGCCCATCTCGAGCAGCTCAGATGTAGGCATCAGCCGAGCTAAAGGCATTAAAAGCCTATTCCGAGAAGCGGGGGTCTCGTAAAATGGCCCTCCGGCGCCGGTGATTCATGGCGCTCTCCACTTCCGAGTTGGTGATGGACATATCTTCCGAGCCCTCAGCGGAAGGACAGTCTGGCGTCACTCCCATATCGGCCCCCGCCTCCTCGGCTGGGGTTGGATCCCCGAACACAGTCCGGCGAACTCTTTTCCTGATACAGGACAAACATGAAAGTCATAGTTGGATGCGACTATTAAACAAAAACATACTTGCGAACTCGTACCTCTTTGATGAGGGCCCGCCGTGTCTTCGTTCCCCTTCCTCTTCGAAGGCTTGCCCGGTACGGGAGCCGCTCTCTTTGGAATCGCTCTGGGAGTAGCATGGCGCGTCGAGCGCCTTGGCTTTGAAGCACGAGACAGTGTGGTGGGTGAGGTAGAATGGGGGAACCTTTTCGGGTGAGATGTCTCCTGGTTACTTACGTGGGAGGCGGGAAGAAGACCAGGGTAGTCGGCGGTGATGGCCACCTCTGTGCCGTCATAGCTCGCCTGGTAAAACACCCCGTCCTCAAGCACCACGAATATGTCTGGATCCTCTTCGAATCCAGGGTCAAGGTCCTGGTTATGGCCCTCGGGCTGCGGGGCGGGGCTGTGAAGCCCTTCGGAAATCTTGCGCCAGTGCTGTTATAAACGGACGAGTTAATGTTCGTTATAAGTGGTTCAGGGAGTGGAATGAGTAGAGAAGAGGAGTTGGGGCTTACCCAGCTAGGAGGACTATACATGGAATATCCATCTCTGCGCTTGATATGCAAGAACTCCTCTTCCTCCCCTTTGAATAGTTCGGCCAATATTTTGGCCAAAGCGGTGGGGGTGTCCAAACCCTTCCTGCCGTAGTGGGAGGCGTCGTCCTCACCATTATAGTGCCACATGGGAGGCCCTCTCTACTGGAGTGGCTGAACCCCCCGAACTATGGTGGTTGCCATCACTTCTACTATTGATAATCCGGACTAAGCGAGCTTTCTTATCTTGCTCATGAGTTGATGAACATCCGCACTATCTTCCTCCTTGAGGCTCCAAGGGCACCAGCTGCGGCGTTTCTTCAAAGGAACGCTTGTGAACTCGGGGAGACCCCTCCGGACTGGGTCCGGGAGTGCGACGTCCCCAATATAGAACCATTCGGAAGGCCACTCTTTGGATGCCTTCTTCGGTGTGCCGGATAGGTATCCGGTCTCGGTGATGCGCCATATTTTGGCTCCGCCCACTTCAAATATTGATCCCTCATGGTTGCACGGGACGAGATAGAATAACTTCCTCCACAATTCAAAATGGGCCTCACAACCCAAGAATAGCTCGCAAAGGGCGACGTAACCCGCGATATGCAGGATGGAGGCCAGAGTGAAGTTGTGCAGTTGGAGGCCATAGTACTCCAGAAGCCCTCTGAGGAACGGATGAATTGGAAACCCGACGCCTCTTAACAGATTGGGGACGAAACACACTCGTTCTCCCTCGGATGGATTGGGAAAATTCTCCTCCTGGGCCTCGCCGTTGAAGGAGGTCAACCCTGCCCAAATGGGCACCAAATCCGCAGGAGGAAGAAATACTTGCGTTTGTAGCTTCTCCAGCTGACTATAGGGAACGGAGCACCTCTCCCAATCTCCTTTTTCTGAGCCGCAGGGACGGGAGGAGGAGCTGGGAGCGCTAGCCATGTTGGAGTGCTCTCTCCTAGCAATCTCTTAGAATTTTTTCCGCTTGGTGCCAAATGAATCTGAGATCCAATCTCTTTAAATAGACATTCTTCCTCGCCCAGCCGGGGTGTTATTTGTAAAAATACCCTGACCTTTCCCATTCGCTCGACACGTGGAGGCTGGAGTTGTTGATACACAGAAGCCGAGGGGTACGACCTTAAATGCGAGGCCGCATACACCACTTTGAAGTCATCGGAGGAGGAACCCGCCTTGCAATGCCGAAGACAATCTGCGCGCCGGATACCTCGTCATTGAAGTTTGGTTCGGGGGCTACCGAGGGAGTCCTAGATTAAGGGGTCCTCGGGCGTCCGGCATGTTAGCCATGGGTCGGACTGATGGGCTATGAAGATACAAAGACCGAAGACTCTACCCGTGTCCGGATGGGACTCTCCTTGGCATGGAAGGCAAGCTTGGCGATCAAATATGTAGATTCCTTTCTCTGTAACCGACCTTGTGTAACCCTAGATCGTCCCAGTGTCTATATAAACCGGAGGACTTAGTGGGAGGAGGGAGACTCATGACCATAATCATACAGGCTAGACTTCTAGGGTTTAGCCATTACGATCTCGTGGTAGATCAACTCTTGTAATACTCATATTTATCAAGATCAATCAAGCAGGAAGTAGGGTATTACCTCCATAGAGAGGGCCCGAACCTAGGTAAACATTGTTTCCCCCATCTCCTGTTACCATCGACCTTAGACGCACAGTTCGGGACCCCCTACTCGAGATCCGCTGGTTTTGACACTGATACCTCCCGCGAGGGAAGGTTATTCGCGGGCGCTACCTTGGCCAGGTAGGACGGCATAAGCCTTGTGTGCCCGTTGTTTTTGTAAGGATCCTTGTCCCCGTTTGGGACCGTTTTGCCACGACGGTGGCCGTTGGTGCCTTTGGTAGGCACGGGGCCACCCAGGACTTAGCCCAAATGGGAGTTGGTCGGAGTGGCCGGGAGAGTGTCATGGCAGTAGGACGGTTTGTCGGAACACTGTTGGTCCACCCGAATAGGAGTGCAAGGCCATGGGTTTCGTAGTGTGGGTACAGTGTGCTAACCTCTGCAGAGTGCGTGTTAAATCTATCGGTAGTCGTGCCCGCGGATATGGGCCCAGTTCGTGTCGGTCACACTATGGGTCAATAGTAATAATAATGATGTGCTTAATAACAACCCAGGTTTGATGATGAAAGAAGTTGGTTGATATTTATGTGATTGAGAGAGGATCACTTTGGTATCATGATTACCAACTTGTTTGATATTTGGGATGTTATGCGAAAGTCAAGTGTAAAGGTCAATCTCCTTGTGGTCATAAATGATTACTACGGTATTGTTAATACCAAGCTTTATTGGATCCTGAGATGATCGTGTGATGTCCGTGATGGTAAGTGATGCATGTGATGGCTACGAGGTAACCCGAGCAGAGTAAGTTGGTGCACGATAGTTTCATCATGTTGCATGCTAGTCTCATCATGTTCATATGTTTATGCCATGTTTGTATTGTTCTAGCTGTATCATGTTGTACATGCCATGTTGTCCTCATAGTATCGTGTTCATCATTGCTTAATAATCTGTAATTGCCATGCTATTGTTTATCTTGATCGCTTTGGTTGTTGTGAGCTTGCAAATACATTCAATGTACTGACCTGGCGTGTCATGCCAGTTTGCAGGTCATGCCAGATTTGATTGCTTGTTTGCCGTGGATTCCTTGTTTGCGAGCTAGGATAAGCGTTCCAGCCAGAGTCCCTGCGGAGTGGAGTTCACCACCGCCGACGTTGTTCCGCTGCCAGGAGTTATTCCGCTGCATTGTGTTGTTCTGCTGCTTGCATGGAGCAACCGTGGCAGACGTAGTGTCGCTGTGCCGATGTAATCCCCTTGTACCCATATAGATTGTAATAAAGAGCTGAGTTGTTCTATGCTAAGCAGTGCCGTATTCCAGAAGACTTCTCCTCGATCTCTGGGCTGGAATACGGGGCATTCCGATTTCTCTGAGCCGGGGTGCCACATCTTCCTTGTATGGACTTGCCCCTATTATCTATCTTAGGGTGTGTGGGTGCGTGTGGGGGGGGGACAGAATAACTGCATTGCGCCTATCAAACGAGCGCACTGTCGCATTAGCGCGAGGCCGAGCCGGGGGGAGGGGGGGTCGGGACCCCCTCCCCTATCTCGGGAAGGCTGAGCCAGGAACGAGTCGTAGCAGGCGACGACGCGGCGTGCCGCAGCGTCGCATGCAGAGGCGAATCTGTAATATGACTTGCCCCCTCACCGCATCGAGGGGCATAGTTGTACTGACACATCTTCCTTGTATGGACTTGCCCCCATTGTCTTATCTTAGGGTGTGTGGGTGCATGTGGGGGGGGGGGGGACAGAATAACCACACAGCGGCTGTCAAGCGAGCGCACTGCCGCGTTAGCGCGAGGCCGAGCTGGGGGCGAGGGGTGGAGGGACCCCCTCCCCCATCCCGGCGAGGCCGAGCCAGGAACGAGTCGTAGCAGGCGACGACGCGGCGTGCCACGGTGTCGCATGCGGAGGCGAGTCCATAACATGACTTGCCCCCGCACCACACCGAGGGGCATAGTTGTACTGACACATCTTCCTTGTATGGAATTGCCCCCATTATCTTATCTTAGGTGTGTGGGTGCGTGTGGGAGGGGGAATAGAATAACCGCACTGCGCTTGTCAAACGAGCGCACTGCCGCGTTAGTGCGATGCCGAGCCGGGGGGAGGAGGGGGGTCGGGACCCCCCTCCCCCATCCCGGCGAGTCCGAGCCAGGAACGAGCCATAGCAGGCAACGACACGGCGTGCCATGGCATCGCATGAGGAGGCGAGTCCATTACATGACTTGCCCCCATTACCTTATATTTTTAGGGGAAAACCAGCACCGTTATGAAGTATTATTTCATTTGTACTTTTTTGATAATTTTTATTGTACTGTTGTGAGTTATTATTTGTACTTTAGCCGTTTATTTTGTCCCTCTATATTAATTTCTTTACTGTATTTAATTTTTTATTGTATTTAATTTTTGCTATTATCTTTAGTAACTGCTGAGAGATTGTGGGCTTTACCACGATTATGGGCTTTAGCCGTCGGTTTTCTCCCACTCGCCTTTTAACCTCCGCTCTCCCCCGTTCTGCTCCGGTCCCCTCCACAAATCGATTCCTTCTTCGTTTCCCTCCTCTCCACTTCTTGCATAGAAGTTGCTTCTCCTGTTTCGCCGAGGGAGCGTCGGCCGGCGGGTTGAACTCCAGGGGTGGAGATCTGGGTGCTCTGTTTGCTCCTTTTGCTCTGCCATCGACTCCCCTTGTGTCCCCTTATGTACAGATTTTCCCTGTATTTCTAAGCTATTGCTCTCTTGCTGTCTCAGGCTGGATTCGCTAGGGTTCCTTTGCTCTTTTACGAGAGGTTCGCGACAGTGATACTGGATTCCGTGGCGGATTTTGTGTTTGATATTAAGAGTTTTGCTTTGTATTGCATGCTTCATTTCTGAAATAGGTTAGAGCCCTAATTTTTGTTCATGTGTCTTGCAGATTTGGTTCGGTAGATTTTAGGTCTGTAGATCTCAATGGGTACATCATCCAGTCCAGAAAAGTTGAATGCAGGTTATTTTCCCTGTAATTCGGATGATGTTTTATCAGATCTGGTTTTTAGGTTGTATAGGTGTTGTCGTATCGACTTTATAAGTTGTAGCTGCTAATTTTTGCCTCTAGAATGTGTGGTGTGTATAGTTTTTAGGTTGATGTGACCTGCAGACAGGTTGTAGTACTGATCACCATGTGTAGTTTGAACTGTTGTCCTGGCATTTGAATAGTTTGTAGTAGTCAGTGAAGAACTACTATGATGTTGAAAGAGTTTACATTTTGAAGTTTGGTGTGCCATGGTGGGTTGATATTGTTTTATTGGGTGCACTTGTAGTGTTCATATAGTTGAACTGATTGTTTGTTCATGTACTTTTTTGCTGATTATGATGTTGTTGCAGATGTTGTAGTCTGGGGTGCCTCGATTACGACAAATCGTAACGCTTTCAATATCTTGTGAATGTTATTTTTGAGACACCAAATCCTATAGAAGAACTTGCGAGTGTTGCTGGTGTTTCCCTTATATTTGCTCTTTTTTAACAGACTTGAATACATAAATATGCTTAGTTACATCAGTTGTTCCTTTTGTTTGTGTCTGATGCTATGCACTTTATTTATCTTGTCTCTGTAATGTTAATTGTGTTTTAATTTTATATGTGCGTGCTTATGTTATTGGTTTATGCAGTTAATGACAGCCATGCTGCTCTTGAGGACATTGCTTATGTTGTCAAAGATATTAATGATGGAATGTATTCTCTTAACGTTGATGATGGTGATGGGAGCTTGCAGTTGTCTGTTACTCGGTCATAGAGTGTTGATGGCGCTGAGCCTGTTACTCAGGTTGAGGATGTTCCTATGCAGTTACAGCTCGAGGATGAAAGGGTAAGAAAGAAGAAGTATGCTTTCTAGAGGAGAAAGGAGGTGGAACGACGTCAAAAGGCTGCTTGCGTGCAACAAAGTGATGAGGATGTTGCTCAAGATCCTAAAGGTGTAGGTGATGAAGGTGGTGACGCGGCCTTTTCAACTGTTGATGCTGGATCTCATGGAAGTGACATGCCTATGAAGACAACCCTGATGTAGACTCGTTTAATGCAAGTGTTTACTCATGATGCAGTTAAGGAGAACTGTTTTGAAGAGGAAGATGTCAGATCCAAATCCTGATGGCACACAGAGGCATAGCCCACGTGTGAAAGCTGGTTCCCAACCTGGTAATAGCAAAGCTGATGGAGATAGTGTTGCTGTGAAGATTGGTCCAAGCACACTTGGTGGCTCCCCTGTTTGTCGGAGTCCATGAGTTTTGACAAATAAGAAGCCTTCTTCGTCTCCTCTTCCAGAGCGCTCTTTATTGAAGGAACATAAGAAGCGTAAAGTTGCTCCTGTGAAGGTGAACAAAGGTGTGAAGAAGCGTGCTCGTGTCGAAGCTGAAGATGCTGTATCTGAAGAAGATGATATCGAAGTTGATTCTGAAGATGAATTTGCAATGGTACGTGTTTGTACAATATGTGACTTACTAGTTGTACTTGCAATGATTTAATTGTGTCTACGCTGGTATGCTGGCCAGGTGAGGGCTGGTCATTGTTTGCATCAATTGAGGGTGGTACTGAAGTTGTTTTAAGAGTTGAACTTGTGCAATCTGTCATTTTTTTTCACTTGCCTTCATATGCTTGTTTTGTTTTCTATATTCATTTATTTAAGTTGTGCCTTCTTTATTTTCATTTGCATCCTGTTAGCATTATGAGTTCGGTCAAGCCGGTGAGAGGCAATGTCGAAAAAGTTGCTTTGGATGAAGGTGAACAACATCGATTGAACATAATTGTGCGATGTTCGTTGGGAGAGATTGATGCTTGTGCTAAATTGCTTGAGAGTCGCCATGTGGCTAGGGTTCATGCAGCTGGTTTTGGTTCTATCTTCAAGTGGAAGGTGAAGTCTAACTTTTCCCGCCCTCTGATGGGAGGTTTGTACCTGAGGATAGATCCTGATACGATGACTCTTGACATGGGTGAGGCTAATAAGAAGCTTCCCATTACTAGCGATGGTATACAACAACTATTTGGGTTCCCTCATGGTGGTCGTTCTGCACCAAGGCCGTCAGAGGATGGATATGACGACGCTCTGATGAAGTTAAGATCGGAGCTTGACATTAGCAGGAACAAAGATATCAAGACAAAGGATTTGAGGGATAGGCCCAAGGTGCTTGTCAAGGATCCTAGCAAAGATGACCTTGCTCTCAAAGTGTTCTTCATTATTGTGTTTATGAAGGTTGTGTTGCCTGGTGTCGCCCCGCGTGTTTCCAGAGAGGCAAGAATGTTTGAGGGTCTCGTCATTGAGGACATGGCTAGTATGGATTATTGCCAGCTGATGGTTGATGAGCTTAGAAGGGTTGTTGTCAAGTACCAAGATGGTGTTACCTTTGGGAAGGCAATCACAGGCTGTGCCATAGGGCATGTTCTAATGTACCTTGACTGCCTTATCTGGGGCAAGACTCCGGAGCCTGACATGCGAGTCCCCCGCATATGTTTCATGGATCCTGTTAAGCTTTCCGATCTGGTTGATGCAGATTTGATAAAAAAGGCAACACAGATCCAAAGACTTAGGTGTTTGGGAAGCTTCCGGTGAGTGTTATTTCTGTCGTGTCTTGCAGACCTTTTTTTATTTAGGTATAGCTATTTTTGCTGGAGTGAACATGTGTACTGCAGAGTTACCTGTTTAGATTTTGTCATTTCTTAAGCTTTGTGAGGTTTAGGTATGATTTTTAGTACTGTTGGGTCATGTGTGGTTGAACTGAATCTCTTTGTTCAACTGGCCTGTTGGTAAATACTAACAAATTGGCACTGACAGTTAAAGATCGATAGTGTTGTTGATTTAAATCTGTTAATATGATGTTTATTTTTTCCTGTGTATTGCATTGATTAATTAACTCTTCCCTTGTTTGTAGTGGAAAACTCAAGAGGAGGTTGTCTTTTTCTGAGTGGTATAAACGGCCAGTCCTGGAGATGCCGCCGTCTCAGGTTCCCAAGATTTCATCTACGGGCGATGATTTGAGAGATGGCCGTGGTGTTGAGGATCTTGGTTATCTTCCCCGGCCCTAGTAAGGCTAGTACTTCACAGGCAGGGTTTTGGTATTGATGTAGCTATTTCTGCGTTGGAGCGCGCTGACCATATTTTTAGTAATGTTTGTTCCAAGCTGCAAAAGGTCCCAACTACAGTTGAGCGTCTGAGCTGTATCAATGGTATCCTTCCTGAAGGTCATCAATTTAATGCTAAGGAAGCAGCGGACTAGATTGAGATGGAGAGAATTTTAATTGGTGATATGCGTGACAGTGCTGCTCATCTAGTTCAGAGCTTGGTTCGTCTGTTGAACAACATGAAGCGTTTCAAAACTATGCAAGACTCTCGCTACAAGCCATATGAAGAAAGTGCAAATGTTGTTATCGGTGATTGAGCGAGGATGAGGCTGCCACCGACAATGAGGTGATGGTATTGAGGCTAATGTTTATGATCACCATACGAATGATGACGGCTTGGAGCGCCCTGTTGTTGATGTGAGTCAGTCCTCGGTGTTTGCAATTTTTACTATGTTGTTCTGCTGTCAGTATTGTAGTTGAACTTCCTCATCTTCATCTGTTTATTGATTTTTCTTTCATGCAGGATGAAATTGCTTTGCCCAGCAGCGCCGAAATTTGGTGATAATCTTGAGGCTAATGTTTCTGATCAATATACAAATGATGTTGGCTTGGAGCCCCCTATTGTTCATGTGAGTCAGTCCTTGATGTTTGCAATTTTTACTATGTTGTTCTGCTATCAATATTGTAGTTGAACTTCCTCATCTTCATTTGTTTATTAATTTTTCTTTCATGAAGGAGACCAGTCATAATGTTGAGGCTGCTATTGACCGTGGAGTTAATGATCTGTCTACTGATAAGTGCAAGGTTATTTTTATTTTTATTGTGTTTATACATATTCTTGAATTTTCATGCGCACCAATGTGCCTTACATGTTCATTTTTCTATCCCACACCGTTAAGAGTTTGTAGGTGATACCTACCTTTTTGTTAGTGTGGTTTAATTCCTTGTGTTTATTGTTGCTAATAATAGCATTGTTTTTTTGCTTCATTACTATGAATCAGGGTCCTGTTGTTGGTGACGAGACTTCTTCGACCATTGGTGATGTTCCTTTGAATGTTAGCAGCAGCAAGATCGATGATGTTGCTGTGAATGCTGCTAAGGTTTGTTTTTTCTGTGCACCTCTTGCTAGCTTATTTTGATTGTTAGTTTTGCTCATATTATTCACTCTTTCTGAATTTTTATTTTTCCAGATGACTGATGTTGAGCGTGAGGCTGCAGTTGTTGGTGGAGATGATGCTTGTGGTGTTCCATTGAGTAGTGGGCGCGATGTTAGTACCAAAGTTGCTGATGAGGATGTTGGTCTTTGCCACATACTTGATGCCAAATCGTGCAGTGTTGGTATTCTTTGGGAATGAAAATCTTTACGCTTGTGAAGATTTGCCGGGAAAATTTCCGCTTTGGAGGGCTTGATTACGGTGATGCATTGCAAGATGCCTCTAGCGTGGAGGAGGTGCCATCTGAGGATGATGATTTACTCCTGTCGATTTCTTCTGGCCCCTTGATGCAGGAGGTGCTCGTGTCGTCCCAGGATTTTCTTTCTTCAAACCCTGAAAGCGCAGCCATATTGGTGTCCTCACAAGATCTTCCATCGTCAAACCCTGAAACTGGAGGCATATTGGTGTCATCATAGGAACTCCCGTCGTCAAACGTTGATAGTGCAGGTAAGGACTTGTAAATGAGGCATACTTCTCATTTATGGCATTTTGGACATGTTCACTTGTAGTGCTTCAACTTATTATTTTTCTTCTTTTTCTGCAAGCAGAAGGTGCTAATGTTGTTAAGGTTGATTTGTTTTTCTTTGCTGTTACGAGGTTGCGCATGAACCGTGGGAAACGGTTAGTATGGGATTTTTCCCGTATCATTCTCGTCTCTATTTCTTTCTCTCATATGACTATTGTTGTTATTGCAGTAGTTTTAATTCATGTCATCTTTTGTGTTTTCCTAGTGACAAGCCGATGTTTCAAAATAGCGAATGTGATGCCAGTGTTGGTTCTATTGCTAAAGCGTTTGTCCCCACTGGCATGCTCAATTCAGACAATGCTGATGTTGTTTTATATTCTCTATGTCAGATGTACCGAGACACTGACAAGTTGATAGTTCCCAGATGGGTGACGGTCAGTATTTTGTTTTGTAGATAGGATGATAACTTATTTGGGCAATTTTCTAACTTTTGTTTTTCTTTTTGTACAACAGACCAAGATCCGTGATGGAAATATTGATGCCAATGTGCTACAGTGGTTCACGAGATCAGGGGCTGATGGTTTTGACCAAGTAGGTGAACTTGAACTTATTGTACTCATGAACTAGAACTGTCATGTTTTCTTGCAAGTTTGGGAGGTGGGGAATGAACTTGAGTAGCCTACTTTTACCCCTGTACTTATGAATGATGTGTGCTTCTTTTTTAAAAGCTACACTTATTGTCGCAAGGAAATTGAACTGATATGTTTGTTGCAAGTTTGGGCGGTGGATATAAACTTGAGTAGCATTAATTTTTTGTAGTGGGTTGCTTACTCAATTAGAACTTATGATTATCTGATTATTGTTTGTACTTCTGAATTTCAAATTCCCTCTTTTATTTTATTGTTTGGAGGCTGTATTTTTTGTTTCATTATGATTAGTTAAATTCATTTTTCCTCTGCGATTTTTTGTCAACTTCTTTTCCCTACTTTTGATCCGCCGTCACTTGCGGCTACCATGAAGCCTAGTGAAGAATCAGGGCATTGGTGCTTGATTGTTCTGAATTTGAGGTTCCATCATTTCGAGTGTCTTGATTCACTCGCGATGAAACACAGGTGATGCTGTTAGATTCTTAAGGACTATGATAGATAACATAAAGAAGCTTTGGAGGGAGTCCAGCATAGACAGGGCCAAACCGTTCTCGCCGGCGCATATTGATGGTTTCTCTTGCGAGTTTGTGCGGGTGCCGCAGCAGAAAAACACGTGAGTATCCATTTTTAATGATTTTTGTTAGTTGTTTTATTGCTGGGAGGATGGTGTTCCTATTTTTTCAAATTTGTGATGTACCCTTTTGTATTTTCTTTTGTTAACAGGCATGATTGTGGCTTCTTTATGCTACAAAACTACAAGACTTATCATTGCCGGGAGGATGGTGTGATTGAAATGTTGGATTACAGCCACGAAGACATTCTTGACATTTGGAAGACTTTGTTGTATACAATGCAACTAGCGATGTGTTTGATGTTGACTTAGGGGTTTGTTTGGCATCGAACCTGTCACGTATGCATGACCTTTTGTAATTTTTGCGGCTTGTACTTCTTGACTAATCTTGTCATGAATTATGTATTTGAACTTACCCTTGATGCGCTCCTTCTTTTTTTATTTTTGCAGGTGAGTGGTTGGATCTTGGTGAGCATGACTACAGGATCTTTGGCAGCCAGTTCTCGGAGCTTGAGCGTGTAGCTATTGATTTTAGCCAGGGGCGTTCTCTCGAAAAGACAAGATCTGGTGTTATGAAGGGGCGGTTGGGAGCTCTGAAAGGTTCTACGGCTGCTTGTGCAGAGAGCCCCTCTACACCCAAGAATCCCATTGTGGAATTGATAGACAGTGATGATGATGTGTTTGCCAAGATTCGGCATGGGAAGAGTCACCGGGGCGCTGCCAAGGGTGTATCTCCCCTTCTTTGGAATAGTGGCCCGTAGAGTTGGTGCTTTGCTAGGAAGGATCCTGCTTTGGATTACGGCAATGTTGTAAGCACGAGCGTGCTTGAGCTCCTATAAAGTTTTGCTCCACAATGCAGTGACTTGACCTCATAATTTCCCTCATCTGGACAAGGCTACTTAAGTTGTATAATCTGTTGCTTAGTGATGAAGCATGTGAGAAGTATGTCGGGTGAGTATCTCTCATTATGTTTCCTCTTCTTTTCTTACATTGTTTGTAATCGCTAGATAAATATGACCTGAACTGTTCCTTTTATACAACTTGAACTGCTATGAATGCCTTATCTTGCTTCCCCTCTTTTTGTTCTTGTGTGTCCTGCAGAATACATTCTCAAAGATACCTCAGCCTGATGATAGCGTAACTAGCTTCACTGGGAAACACATCTGGGAAATTTTTGCACCTGGGCAAATGATGTAGGGTGATATAATGGACTTCTGCATTGATGGTTGGAAGAAAGATCCCGAGAGAAATGCTGATTTTATGTCTAGAAAAAGGGTATTGCTGAGTCCATATTTCATCACGGTAATCAATCAGATCGTTCGTTTCTGTTAAACAAGACTGCCTATTGTTTTACGAGTTTTAATAATACTTTGCTTGTTGATCCTTTTCCCCTGTCTATTTATTTTTTGGCTTTTTCGCAGGTTGTGCTTGACTGTATGTTTTACGGTGATGAAAATAAAGAGTTTAATGTGGAGAGTGCAGCGAGAGATTTCAAGAGATGTGTTAAAGATAAGGAAGACATGCTCTGTGCCGACCTTGTGAGATCTACTAGCTGATTTTTGGTTTTATTTCTTTGTTGTCATGCTGGTTTTTATTTTAAAGATTTAATATCTCTTTTTTGGTCATTTGTTTTTAGATCATGATGCCTCTATTCAAACCTATGGTTTTAGCAAAGGATAGGAAAGTGAACCACTTTTCCTTATATGTCATGAATTGGTACCGAAGTAGCGTCGACATCCTTAACTCTTTACCTTATAAGAAGAACCATCGTCCTTCAAAGAACACCTATCATAAAGACTGCAAGAAGATTGTGAGTGACATTTATTATCTGTACTCGATTTTTCCGCATCTTTGTTTCTGCTTTCTGAGACCTGAAAATGCGTGGTTTCTTTTCTTTTTTTACACATCTCTAGACTGGTCCAAGTAATGAAGGCTGTGTATGGTGATGCTCAGTACAATGCGAGCAAGCAACCCAAATGGGAGCTTTTTGCAAAGAAACCAACATTTGTCAAGGTTCCACTTCAAGGGGCGAAGGAATGTGGCCATTATACTCACGAAGTATCACGGGATCCTATGATGGTGAAAAGATCGTTGAGAACATTAGAAATAATGACATGGGTTCTAGTTGAGCTTTTCACTTTCTGTGTTTGGCTTATTGTGTATTCTTTTTTTATGTGTCATGATTTTTGATAATTTTTGTTGTTGTTTTGCAGCCTCATATTGTTGATTGGAATGCTGAGGATCTGTATAGAGTTGTGTTCAACTAGAATAACCAGCTTCTGGTGACGGAGCTTCCCAAGGAGGTTCAGGCTTTGGCTCCTGGTGCATAGAAGAAATGGTCATCATTTGCGTAGTGAATGGGATAGTTGTGTGATATATCTCTTGAAAGCATTGTATCCCAGCCACGGTACAGGTACATGTGGCCCTCCTCGATCACCAACTCCACGTCCCACAGCCTGCGAACCCGCTTGGCACTGTCGAGACTTCACATTATCTGGCGGATCTTCACCCACATCTTCATAAAAGCGTCAGGCAGCCTCTGCAATTTGGGACAAGGAGTGATGTAGAAAACAACAGAGTTATCATAATGAGATGGGTGAAGGGGAGATCTCTCGTTTTATATACCTGCCTCGTGGTTGATACTGAAGAAGAAAGTATGATAGTGAAGAACTCGAAAGCATCCAACTCGTACTCCGGTGAGGCTGAGCGGCGGTGGCTGCTTCCCTCCATCTCTGATAAGCAGCAAAGAGACCAATTAGTACCCTTACAACATTATAGCAGCATAAATTTTGAGCAGAAGATAATCAACATTAGTCGCAAGTACCCCATATGTCCTATTTTTAGCAAAGTCATGCTAAAATTCACGGAAAATTTCAGCATGACCTTTGCTGAAAATAGGACATATGGAGTACCCGAATTTGCCGGAACGGAAGTTAATCAACATTCCGGCAAACTCAAGGGCCTCTCGGGGTACCTGCAAAATCATTATCCCCGCATAATGAAGTCGCCAATGGGTCATTCAGAAGATCACAAGTAGCATCATCACAAGTACAACATCATGACAAGTACAGTAGTAGCAGCAGTGAATACAGGCATAACAGCAGCAACAGCAGTTAAGGAAAAGTGGCCGAAGCTTGTAAAACTATACTGTCCTAGAACAAATAAGCTGGCAGTAGGTCCATTGGGACTCGTTTAAATGCAGAAAGTCTTGTTTTGGGTTCAGTTTATATTTCGGGTCAAGACTTATTCCATGTCTCCCTCCTCTTGCTCTTTTGCTTTGCCCAGAGAATTATTGGTACCAAGTACTACTACTATACTTTTTTACTTTCATCGATTTAACACTTGTCTCTCTGTTTATTAAAGCTGTTGTTTATGTGTCAAGTTTGACATCAACTTGATAGATCAAAAGCTGATAGAAATTGACAGGTTTTGAGCATCAAGAGATCTGAATGCAGTTAACTTGTTTTGAAAATCACAGAAGGCTAAGTTGAGAGATTGTGGCCAGGGCCATACTAGTCTGATTTTACACTAGAACAAGCTCACTACACTACGCTACACGTGCTTAAACTCTGAACATAAACAAACAACAAAGAATGCAAGATGTAAACTACCTGCTTTCTAGGCAACAAGAGTTATCATCAATGCTTTTGAGTTTATTAAGTACCTTCGATCTGAAGCTTTAAATGTCAAAAGAGCTTCACAGAATCTTGAATCCTCCAAATCACTCTTAACAGTTACGCATTGCACAAAGGCGGCAATGAGCCAATGATATCAGTAGCAATAATAGGTGCTTACATTCTCAAAGTGAACCTACAGAGTTCTAGTATAGTGAGTAACTCCCAATTCTTTTAATAGAAGCACAATTAATATCAGAACAAAAATAACAAAATAATAGATGTGATTTTAATACAAATAACTGTTGGTGATATTGCCAGTGACTTAATTAATTTGGTAACAACTTCAAAACAAACTAGTTATTATTATTTTTCTTGCCAAGTTTAAAATATAATAAAGGGTTGTAGTGAATATCTAGCGAAAATGTCTCACATGGTCACATATGCACATAATTTCACTCAAGTATTTGTAATATACTACTCCAAAATAAAGTACAGCCACATGCTTCATTTTCAGAAAAATAGGCGGCGATGTAAAACAAATGTAAGCACTGCTGCATGATGTTGACAGGAATGAATGATCTTCGTCTCTGTTCTTCTTAAAAATGACCTTCACAATGTTCAGAACTTCAGATGGAAGTGGGGAAAGAAGGTAGTTTTTCATGCGGCTTTCTCATTTTGCAGAGATTTAAGCAGAAACTTGAGAGAGGACACTGAGATCTGCGAGGGGATATGGGAATGCTTCAACATGAAAGAATTTAAATCTGCAAAATTCATCGATGCTAGATCGAACGGATGCCGGTCTGTTCTTGTTTAAGATCACAGTCAGCAGCACCACCTTCTTGCTCAAGAGATTAAGGTAATATATCATAAACTAGCTAGCAAGCACACATGAACATTGATAGATATGATTTTCATATATCAAAGACACTATGATAGCAGAACAAAAAAATCGATTGGACATGACAAATACATGCTCTATAGTTCAGTCGACAGAACCAAATACACCGTCTGTAATCAGCATGAATGAATCCCTTTCAATAATTTCTCATTGTAACCAAAAATAGAGATTGACCCCTCCTATGGACGACTACCTAGTGAAATGGTAAATCCGCAGCAATGGCTAAAAGAGACAACAAATGTACAGGATGGGAGGGGTGCTCGCCCATGGGCAGGGAATGGGGAGGAAGGGTGGAGAGGGAGGAAGGAGGAAGGAGGAGAGGTACCTGGGCGGGCGCGGCCGGTCGCAAGAGGGGTCAGGGTCGGGGTCGGCGGCGGCAGCATCGAAGGGATGGCTCGAGGGCGTCCGCGCTCGTCCGGGTCCTCGTAGTCGAAGAGGAAGACGGCGGCGGTCCTCTGGGCGCCTTGGTTGGTCGTGGGAGAGGCCGGCCGTCAGCTGGCCCCGCACGCCGCGTCTTGGACTGAGGTAGAGGCGGCGCATGGCAGGGGCCGACGCGGGGGCGCGAGGTTTCTAGGGTTTCGAGGGGGAAGGCGTGGCTCGGGGGGAGGCGGCGCTCGAGGGGGAGGAAGGGGAGAGGGAGGCGGCGGGGGCGCGTGGGCGGTTGCGTGCATGGGTCGGGTAGCGCGGCGCGACGCCGTGTGGAGCGGCGCGTGGAGGGAGAGGGACGAATCAAGTAGTCCGGGCGAGTGGGAGGGGGAAGGTGCAGCGCGGTGTGGATGGGGGAAGATTACTAATGGCGCACCCCCACGCGATGCGCCATTAGAATGTTTTTTTTCATAGCAATGGCGCACCAGCGGAACAGTGCGCCATAAGCATTCTTTTTTTTAGATAGCAATGGCGCACTAGCCACCCGTGCGCCATAAGTAAGAATTTTTTTATTATTTTTAAAAAAATGAATATGAAACAGTAATATTTTTTATAAAAACAGTAATAATTGTTGTTTAACAACAATTGTAGTCTACACTCTATTATTATTATTTTTTTAAAAATGAATATGAATATGTAATAGTAATATTTTTTATAAAATCAGTAATAATTTTTAAAAATATCATCAAATTTGTTATTTGAAAAAATCATCGGGCGGCGGTGGGCGGTGGAGGTGCGGGGGTGCTCGTCGGCGGTGGAGCGGGAGGTGCGGGGGTGCTCGTTGGCGGTGGAGCGGGAGGTGCGGGGTGCTCGTCGGCGGTGGAGCCAGGCGAGTCTGAGGTGCTTTCGTCGGTGGCGGTGGAGCGGGAGGAGGTGTTGGGGTGCTCGTCGTGGCGGTGGAAGCGGGAGACGGTGCGGGGTGCTCGTCGGCGGTGGAGTGGGGAAGGTGGGGGTGCTCGTCGTGGCGGTGGGCGAAGGCGGAGTGCGGGGGGGTGCTCGTCGGTGGCGGTGGAGTGGGGAGGGATCGAGATTGAGATGGAGGATAGCGATCGAGTTGGAGGGGGATCGAGATCGATTTGGAGGGAGACTCGAGATCAAGATGGAGGGGGATCGAGATCGAGTGTCCTCATGAATTCAAAAAGTGCCCCTGAAATTTAAAAATATTGATGATATCAAAAAGTGCCCGAGAAATGAAGGCTATAATTTAAATACAATCGATCTTAGCTAGCTATCTGTTCACAATCTTCTTGCACTTCTTTTTCGCAAATGGAGTTCTTCTGTGGAACGGATGTCCTTTAGGTAGGGTGGTCCCGCTTCTGCTTGAACCAACGCGTGAAACATGAGTTGTGCTCTTTGATTATATCTATGTCCGTCCTCTGTTGGCCTCGGTCATTGTACGTCTTCTCAATAAAGTTTTGTGCTCTACCACCCAAGGATCGACCACGTCTATGTGTTGTAGCGCGACTAGGTTTGCCCTTTCAAAGTCGGCGAGTCGACCCTCGAAGTCGACATGCATTTTGCGGCGACCCTCACGGTGACCCCATCCAGCGAGCCTGCCGAGGTGCCTGTTGACGGACAGGCCATTAGTAACCCAACATACTAATGGCGCACCACACATACATGCGCCATCAGTAGTTTTGCAAAAAAGTATTAAAAATAATTTTTATACTAATGGCGCACCTTGGCACAGTGCGCCATTACTAGTTTAAACTAGTAATGGCGCACTATGCGACGGTGCGCCATTAGTTGTTTTGCAAAAAAGTAAAAAAAATACAGTAGTGGCGCACTCTATGGCTGGTGCGCCATTAGTAGTTCTAACTACTAATGGCGCACTTTGCCTGGATGCGCCATTAGTATGTTTGAAAAATGAAAAAACATTTTGTTACCGATGGCGCCTTTGTCGGTTGTACTAAAGTAGGGGTACCTTAGTACCCCGAACTTGTCTGCACGGCGATCGCGGCCCCCGCTGCAAGCCTCGCCAAGGCCCGCCAAGACCCTCCGCAGCCATTCTCGAAGGCAAGACCCGACAAGAGGAGCTTGCCGAGAAGGCCTCTCTAGGCACAGACAAGGTCCCGACAAGAGGAGCTTGTCGGGAGGGCCACCTCGAGCACGCAGAAGACAAGGCCCGGCAAGAGGAGCTTGCCGGAAGGCTCGGGCGCGACAAGTCTCCGGCGCGACAAGGATTCGGCCGCGGCAAGGAGCTTGCCGCGACATGCAACTCCTCTCGGTCTCCGCTCCAGCTCACCCAGCGACGTGTCGCCATGGAACCGTTCCATGGGCGCGTGTCGAGCGGCTGTGCAGCCAGCGGAGAGCAGCGATAAGCGGCGCTGACAGGCTCGCCATCATGGCGAGCGGAGGCGCACCTGACGGTCTCTGTTACATTGTTTGGGCGACAACGACGGGCATTTATTGCTTTTGTCCCTTGCCGTCAGAATTAGGTATTTTGCACTATACACTATTCAAGTAGGTGTACCAACTCCTGCTTTTACATTTGTACCCCCGCCTATGTTGCCACCTGTCGGAGACCCCTTGAGCGTATAAAAGGAGGCCCGAGTGCAACGTAGAGGGGGTTGTAGTTCCGATTCGATTCAGGTTGGCGGTTCGTCTCGTGGGGTTCATTCGACCCACTCGAGACTAGACACACTCAAGGCTTAGGTTTTGTAGCCCGCATTGCTCCCTAGCAAGAACACAATAGATCAAACAAGCAGCAGAGGAGTTTTATCTCTCCGGAGAGCTCCGAAGCTGGGTAAACCGCCCGCGTGCACCGCCTCGATCCGCTCTTCGTCCGACCTCCGCCCCCCTCCGAACCACAAGGGGCCTGCTCCGCCGGCCCCATAGGTGTCCGTGGGTACGATCAGCCTCCCTGACACGCACCTTGTGCCTGGTGCGCCATTAGTATATAGTAGTGGCACACCACTTCTCTCGTGCGCCATTAGTGTCAATTTCATCTTTAGCCCTTTTCCTAGTACTGATTGTACTTATGGTATAGTTCTGTTAGTACTGAATTGTAATCTCATTCAGCATAAGGCTTTTAAAATTTGGTGTCACAATAGCACTTGTGGATCTAGCGTGAGTGGAGTGACGCTTCCTTGTTATGTAGAAGTGATCTCATATAATGTATTAGAACTGAAGTTTTTTTTGGATTGAAATTATTTACAATGAACTTGCTATGTGATCTCTAGCCAGATTTTATTTAAGTATAAGGAATTTAGCAAAATTTGAGAGCCTAATTATTGTTTGAACTTCTTGAATTTTAGTAGTTGAACTTCATAGTAAAAGTTAAAGCATTGGTTTAAATTAGTTACATTTAACAGATAGCCGTATTAAGTTCATAATTACTTCACTAGTCAATGTGGGTTGATGCTTCTGTTGTTTATTTTTGTGAAATTTTGTCCTTGGTTGAACTGTAATCTATTTGGTTGAGTCTTGGCCTTCTTTCTCAAGGCATTAGTTGGTAACATCATAGCACTTATCGAATAAACTAAGTTGTACTGAGATTTCAATTGTGCTAGTACTCTCATCATTTTATTTATTTTTGTGTTGTTTGGAACTAGTACCTCAGTGGTCAATGTGGGCTGATGCTTCTGTTGTCTTTCTTTTGATTTTTCTCCTTGGTCGAATTGATATATTTTTGATTTAGTTTTGTCCTTATTTTTTCTAGGCTGTGGTTCTTCTCAAGGCAATGTTTGGTATCATCGTAGTACTTGCCGTATAGACTAAGTTGTACTGAGATATCAATTATACTATTATTCTTATTCTTAGTGTGTCACTGTTTTAGGGAATGTGCTGAAGCTTCCTGTTCCTTTTCATTTTTGTAGAATGAATGTACTGTTTGTTCAAGTGTACCGGTACTTTCAATCCTAGCATGCTAGTGACTAGGAAATACGTACTGATGGTTATTTGCTTTTCTTGTTGCAGTACTTAGTAATTTTCTAAGTACTATTAGCATGAGGCTGTTAGTGCTGAATGTTGTCCTCGGCTGAAACTTAGTCTTTTTAGTGTTCTTATGAAACTAAAAACTGATTTTTAGTGTGATAGTACTACCGTACATGTCTAAGCTGTACTGAGCATCCAAGGCTACTATTTGCTGTTGTCCTTAGTTAGTCTGCCACTATTTTTTTGTGAAAATTTCCATGTGTGATTTGTTTCTCCATGACTAGTGCTGCATAGCAGCCATCAAGTTTCATTCACAACCTACTTCAACTTCAAATGACGGATAAACAAAATAGGGAGCTAGCAAACTTGTCTAACGACATAAGCAAATGATGTACTTGATAGACATAGGCAAACTTGTTCAAACCACGACACAAATAACATAAGGAAGCTGGTTCAACCTAACAAAAGCAAACTACAAATCTGAAACAACAAGATTAAGGACAAGTAGAAGCACGAGCAACACGAAGGCGCACTTTCATGCCTCTTCATCCCACGAAGTTGCGGTGGTAGTAGGGTCACCTCCTGCTCTTTTGAAATATCCCAACCTGTCACGATGTTGTCGATTATCTTCCATTAATTGTATGTTGCGTAAGCATATATTCCTGCATAATCGATGAGCATGTCTGGCAGAGGGTTGATCCCCCACAGTTTTTGGTCTTCCTCCTTGTCGATCTTCTTCTTCATGCCTTTGTAGAATGGGTGGATGACGCTGCCTACAACATCGGCCAAGGAGTCGTAAAATTTGTTGGTGGTTGGAACTTTCCACTTGCGCTGCATGTCGATGAAGTCATTGGGGTTGATCTCCAAACCAGACTTGTTCAGCATCCGCTTGTCACCTTCAATGTTGAAACCGGCAAATGTGTACAATTTCTCCTCCTGGAGGAACTCTTTGAGGCGCTTGGGCCTACAAGAGGGGTTACACACATTGAAGGTTAGTGTTCTTTTTTGAAGATTTAATTCTTCTGCCTTTTGGTTTACAGGTGATAATCCATGAGGTAGATGCTTATATAGTACAAGTCATGGATGAATGTAGTTCAGAAACTAGTACACAAAGTCCTGAAATTAAATTCAACTACACCAAGTTATTTTTCTTTTTTGGTATCTTCAGTGCTTCACCAAATGCTTCACCAAGTTCAAGAACCTATTTACCAGAGTCAATGATATATGTGCTGCTTCCTTCAAGTTTAGTGTTTTTGTTGTTGAATAAAAGACCTATACCAGTGCTTGGTACATCTTTGTGCATCAATTCTATATCAAGTTCAGAAATTAATTTGAGAAACATGTGCATCAAGATATGGACCTATACCACTTCACCAAACATCTTTTAATACATCAATTCTATAAACTATACTAGTGCATCAAGATCGAGAATCTATGCTAGTACATCAAGTTCAAGAATTAATTTGGTGAAACATTTTTCAAATGGTAATCCGATTGCATCTGTTTGAGATGCTAATCTGGTGAAACAATCCACTTCACAATTTCAGAAATGCATGTAACTTGAGAAACATGTACTCGTGCATCCACTTCACAAACTATAGTAGTTCATCTAGTTGGGAAACAAGTTTAATAAAAATTTTAGGCAGTAGTACTAGTACAACAGATGAATGAACAGTAGTATGTGTTACCATTTTGTGGCCGCTACAATGTGGTACACCAAGCAGAGTTCCTCGACGCACAACTGCAGGACTGCTGCCATATGGGGAGGTTCATCTTTGCTGGTGTACTCCACATCAACTCCGATGAAGCTCGAATACAAGCCGCCGCCCTTCATCCTGAGCCTGCTCATCATCTCGTCGGCCTTGTCTGGTTCGTTGGTGCAGACGATCTCCAGCGTCTCCTTGCTGTGGAGCTCAACCCTTTGAGGGTTTTGGTGTACTCGCACTTCTCCCTGGGGACGTGAACGTTGATGAGGTTGCTGCTCTTGTCGGACGTCTCGCCGTGATGACGCTTGGAGTGGGTGGCGCGGGTGGTGGCCTGGAAGAACAAACCGTCCAAGTCAAGGGTTTTTATTGTCGCACTGAGTAGTCTTCTCAAGCTGTACTTATCAGCTGCTTATCCCACTTCCACGTCTCAGGGGTGGTGATGATGGCATTTTGCACTATTTAAGTGACGTATGCTTTGTGATGTTTTTCCGTGTGGAGGTTAAGTCTTGTTTTTCCACTGAAGTCTTATACACTAGTTGATCTAAAAACATTTTTTCAGTGCCCTGGGAGTTGTTGCTCAAAACTGGGACTTATTTTATTTTCATTTGTCCCAACCTAAGTTAGGCCTTTATAGTTTTTGTATTGTCTTTTTAGGCACTTATGGTTTACTGCTGTGTGAACTAAATTGTAATTTCATACAGCATACGGTTTTGAAATTTGGTGTCACAGTGGTATGAGTGGCCTGACTGTTCTTGCTTTTTTAGTATTGATGTCATATGTATGTTTGAACTGAGTTTTTATTTTGGGGGGGGGGGAGGGATTGAGATTATTTACGACGAAATCGTTCGTTGAGGTGTGGACAGATTTTATATAAATAAGAAATTTAGCAGAATGACAAAGAAAATCTATTTGAACTTCTTGCATTCTAGTAGTTGAACTTGAAAGTAATATTTAATTCGGTGTTTTAAATTATGTACATTTAACAGATAGGCTATTAAGTTCTCTTCTTTTTAGAGTTTCATTGTTTTTGTATCATATTTTTTTCCTTTTTTTATCATCTGTGGTGCAGGGCTAAAATTAATTTTATTTTTAATTTTCGTATTTAAAGTTATTGCCTACGAACTAGTATTTGAACTTTTATATTTTCAGTTTTCGAACACTTTTTTGTAGTTTATATTTCTTTGCCCCGCGCTCTGCTTTGTTTAACTGGGCTTATTGGTGGGGTGTTTGTAGACCATGGAGGCTATTGGGCCGTTTTCTGGTTCAAATGGCCCGCGCGGGCGTTTTGGGGAATGCTGGATGTGCATGTGCTCTGGGTTTAGTCCCACCTCGCTAAGGGAGGAGGCTCTCGACCTGTTTATAAGCGCGGCCGAGTCCTACTGGTCGAACTCCTCTGAATACTTACCTGAGCGCTTATACACGGCGTTCGCTCTCTCTCATGACCTGTGGGCCCTGGTCGGCTCGCCCTGCGTTGTGCGGATTACTAGGGATTCGCCGACGGTTCCGCTGTGGGCTCGAGTTCAAGTATCTAGCAGCGTCAGGGTCTGCGCCTGTCCTTGGGCGGTCAATTTTTACTTTTTTTGTTTGAATCCAGTACTTGACTCCACCAGTAAATTGGACTGATACTTTTTGTTCTAGTTTTGTGGAAGTGTTATTTTTCATTTGAGTTTTTTTGCTTTGTTTTTGTGATTATTCTCAAGGGTCTTCTGGTATCATTTTCAGCACTATGGTACTTGCGTGTAGACTAAGTTGCACTGATAGTCCATTCATAGTAGCACTTATGCTCTCAGTCTGACATTTTTTGGGGGATTACGAACTGATGCTTCTTTGTACTTTTTATTGTAGTAAGTATGTACTGTCCGATCAAGTGTACTAGTACTATCATTCTTAGTCTACAAGTGACTAACATAAGTGTGTGCTGATGCTTCTTAACTTTTTCTCATTGTAGTAATTGTTAATTTTCTAGCAGCTACATATGAATGAGAACAGTACATGAAGTACTAAGAATTTCTGCTTCAACTTTTGAAGCATTGTTAAGCAACTCAAATGGTACTGATTGTTTTCAACGTTATGTTTTCTATACAATACTCAATCGAAACTACACATGGAACAACATTGTGTGATTAGCTGCTTCATAACTAGTACTGAAGAGCAGCCACAAAGTTCCATTCAGAAGCTACTTTGAATTTGAAATGATTTTTTTAACAAAATACGAAGCTACCAAACTTATATAATGAGATAAGCAAAACATACTTGATGACATAAGTAAACTTGTTCAACCATGACAAGCACGGCATAATCATATTGGTTCAACCCAACAAGAGCAAACTACGAATTTGAAACAACAAGATAAAAGGCAAGCACAAGCGGAAGCAAAACGAAGGCATTCTTTGATGTATCTTCATCCCTAAAAGGGGCAGTCGTAGTAGTGGTCAGCCTCCTGCGCTTTTGAAATTTCCCAACCATTTGTGATGTTGTCGATCATGTTCCATGACTTGTATGTGACGTACGCATCTACTCCTGTGTACTCGATGAGGTTGTCTGGCAGCGGGCTGATCCCCCACAGCTTATGGTCTTCCTGCGTGTCGATGTTCTTCTTCATGCCTTTGTAGAATGGGTGGATGATGCTGGCTGCAACATTAGTCAAGGAGTCGTACTCTTTTCTGGTGTATGGAACTCTCCAGAGGTGCTGAATGTTGATGTACTTGTTGAGGTTGATCTCCAAACCAGACATCCTCAGCTTCTCTTTGTCGCTTTCAATGCTGAAACCGGCAAATGTGAACAACTTCTCATGGTTCAGCATCTCGTTGAGGCGCTTGGGCCTGCAAAGGGAGGTACATTTTGAAGATTAGCATTACTTTGATGTTTGAATTATTCATTTTTGTTTTGTTTTACAAGCGATGAATCCATGAAGTAGATGTTTATGTAGCATAATTAATGTATGAATGTACTTCAGAAACTAGTAAACAAAGTTCTGAAATTAAATTCAAGTACATCATGTTATTTTTTTTGGATTATACATAGTTCGAGTCAATGTTGTATGTGCTGCTTTAGTACTAGTTTAGTTTACTTTTCTTGAATTGGACAACACATAACCAGTGCTTCACCAAGTTCCTAGTTTTTTGCTTATGAAAATAACATTAGACCAAATTCAGAAAATACTTCACTACATCAAGTTGAGAAACATGAATCCATGAAGTAGATGCTTATATAGCATAATTAATGGATGAATGTACTTCAGAAACTAGTAAACAAAGTTCTGAAATTAAATTCAAGTACATCATGCTATTTTTTCTTTTTGTATTATACATAGTTTCAGTCAATGTTGTATGTGCTGCTTTAGTACTGGTTTAGTTTACTTTTGTTGAATAGGACAACACATAACCAGTGCTTCACCTAGTCCTTAGTTTTTTTTCTTATAAAAATAATATTAGACCAAATTCAGAAAATACTTCACTACATCAAGTTCAGAAACATCTTTTTAATACATCGGCTACATAAACTACACTACCGGATCATGATCAGAAACTACACTAGTACATCAACTTCAGAAATTAATCTTCTGCAAGATTTTCCAAATAGTAATCCAGTGCATCAGGTTCAAAAATACATTTATAGTGTATCTACTTGAGAAAATGTAGTAGTGCATCCACTTTCACAAACCATACTAGTACATCTAGTTGGGAAACAAGTTTGATGAAATTTTTAGGATACAGTACTAATTAAACAAATGAACCAAACAGGGCCAATGAGTAGGATGGGTCAACATTTTGTGACTGCTGCTGAGGGAGTCATGGATTAGGGGGTATCCGGATAGCCGGACTATATCCTTTGGCCAGACTGTTGGACTATGAAGATACAAGATTGAAGACTTCGTCTCGTGTCCGG
Source organism: Aegilops bicornis (assembly GCA_021605145.1). NCBI lineage: Eukaryota > Viridiplantae > Streptophyta > Magnoliopsida > Poales > Poaceae > Aegilops > Aegilops bicornis. The sequence goes on from CM038671.1 coordinate 253,642,449, forward strand.
ATGGGACTCTCCTTGGCGTGGAAGGCAAGCTTAGTGATACGGATATGTAGATCTCCTCCCTTGTAACCGATTCTATGTAACCCTAGCCCCCTCCGGTGTCTATATAAACCGGAGGGTTTAGTCCGTAGGACCAACAACAATCATACCATAGGATAGCATCTAGGGTTTAGCCTCTACGATCTCGTGGTAGATCAACTCTTGTACTATTCATATCATCAAGATCAATCAAGCAGGAAGTAGTGTATTACCTCCATCGAGAGGGCCCGAACCTGGGTAAACATTGTGTCCCTTGCCTCCTGTTACCATCCGCCTTAGACGCACAGTTCGGGACCCCCTACCCGAGATCCGCCGGTTTTGACACCGACATTGGTGCTTTCATTGAGAGTTCCACTGTGCCGTCACCATAAGGAAGGATGCCTCGTCTCGTTATCAAGGACAGCATTACCTCCGGGGGAGCCCTGGCTGTCGGCCAAACTCTCTGACTAGGCGGTTTCGTCATGACCGCCCGTTCGGCTGCTGTGCTGATGATGACTTCTCGGGTCATCAAAAACAGCCTCCACGTCGACTCGGAACTTGCCGAGCAGATGGATCCGGTGGAGCTCTCTTCCCTAAATGAGCTCTTGGATCGCATTGCCGCTTTGGGAGTCGCTACGGACTATGATCGGATTGGGCTTAAACCCGACCAAAGGGAGATTAACTCTCTGCCGGTCACCCATCAGATAGCGGTGGTGGAGGAACAATGCGGCAATTCTTCCTCTATCTTCAGGACAAACTATGTCTGGATTCTAGAGCTCTCTGAGCTGCACACCCGTTTACGGAAGGACATCGCCCAAGCCTTGAACCTAGAATCAGGCAGTGGGCCACACCTATCGAGCAACATCCCGGAGCCCGAACTTCCCAGATCAGAAACTCCCCTGCCCCTGGGTCTCAAATCGGGTCAGGGTTTGGACTCAGATCTACCCACCCACCCAGATACAAACGATCTTTCCCACATTAGGCAAGAGCCCTAGGAAACAGTACATCGCTACTGGGCCAGATTCCTCCTTGTAATGAACAAGGTCAAGGACTGTCGCGAGAAAGACGCAATCTCATTCTTTTGCAATATTTGCACGGACAAGGGAATCCTTAATGTCATAAGTCGCTGTGACATAGCACACTTCGCTGACTTGGCGGCCATAGCACAGAAGTACTGTGCGATGGAAAGTGCCTGGAAAACCAAAACAAAATTTTGGGATAATCCGGCTCTAACTAAACACCCAGTCCGAATTAAAAGGGTGCATCCTCATAAGTCGCCCGAGTCATTTACCAAAAAGCAAAAGCCCACTACAGGGCGTGGAACCGTATTGGAGGGATGGCTTAACGGACCCTGCAAAATTCACAGTACGGCGGATACCATACCAACACACAGCCTTAGAGCATGTTGGGTACTCCGGCAGGTTGCCAAGAGTGGTGAAGATCTCCTCATTCAAAATACTGCAGAGCAACATCCTGTGGATTACAATACAGTATTAACAATCTTCGAGACATTTGCCTCAAATAATAGGAGCAAGCAAGCACTCCGCAGCCTCGCCGAAATCTGCCAGGTGGCAGCAATAAATCCATGGAGCGATACGGCTATCACTTTCAATGCAAGTGACGAACCTAAATTCCGAACAGCCCGAGTACCAGCCGCATTAGTCCTTAGTCCAATTGTGGACGGCTTTCGGCTCACTAACGTGCTCATGGACGGCGCCAGCGGATTAAACCTCATTTATGAGGAAACTCTTCAAAAAATGGAAATAGACAATAACCGCATTGAGCAAAGCAACACAACCTTCAGAGGAATTATCCCCAGTCAGGAAGCACGTTGCGCGCGGAAAATCACACTAGATGTGGTATTCGGCACGCCGGAGAATTATAGGTCCGAAGAAATCACATTCTAAGTGGCGCCGTTCAGTAGCGGATACCACGCCCTTTTAGCGCGGGAGGCATTCACGATCTTCCAAGCTATACCCCATTACGGCTACATGAAGCTCAAAATTCCCGGGCCCAATGGAATCATCACTCTAGCTAGTGATCTAGACATAGCGCTCCGCGCCGAAAATAAGACAGCCGCACTGGCCCTCGAGGCATTATCCGAAGCCCTCGCATGGCGGAAGGAGCTAAGCGTGCTTCACGCTCCACCGTGGACAGGGATGACGTGATACTCGACAAGAGATCCAAGTCCACCTCTTTCAAACCAGCGGACGAGATAGTCATATTCCAAGTCCACCCAACGGACCCCACAAAAACAGCCTCCATCGGGGCACAGTTAAACCCCGCCAGGACGCCAAGGCCACGGGAATTCCCGCGAGAATTGGGACATATTCGCCGAATCCTTCGGGATATGCCTGTAATCCCACGCAGATTGGCCGAGCATAGCCTTAACATTTTAAAAGGATTCAAGCCGGTCAAGCAGACTCTTCGGCGTTTCTCTGAACCTAAGAGACAAGCTATGGGGGAGGAACTAGCCAAGTTATTGGAGGCCGGATTCATCAGAGAAATAAAACACCTGGACTGGCTAGCAAACCTGGTGATGGTACCAAAGAACGACAAATCCTGGCGCCTATGCATCGATTTCAAGTACCTCAATAAGGCTTGCCCAAAGGATCCCTTCCCCCTCCCCCGCATCGATCAAATTATCGATGCTACTGCATGACACGACTCATCGTGCTTCCTCGACGCATACTCCGGCTACCACCAAATTAAGATGGCAGAGACCGACCAAGCCGCAACGGCATTTATCACGCCATACGGCCCCTTCTGTTTAAACACAATGCCTTTTGGGCTTAAAAACGCCGGTACAACGTATCAACGCATGATTCAGACATGTTTGGAAAAGCAGTTCGGCAAAACAGTGGAGGCATATGTAGACGATGTGGTCGTTAAAACCAGACACGTTGACTCTTTAATAGACGACTTGAGGCTCACGTTCGATAACCTCCGAACATACGACATCAAGCTCAACCCGGAAAAATGCGTCTTCGGCGTACCCGCCGGAAAGCTCCTGGGTTTCATTGTCTCCAGTGAGGAATCGAAGCAAGTCCGACTAAAATTCGAGCCCTGTCACAGTTGGCCATCCCAACTAACCTCAAGCAAATCCAGAAATTAACTGGATGCATGGCGGCCCTAAGCCGCTTTATCTCCCGCTTAGGAGAAAAGGCATTACCGCTTTATCGCCTTCTTCGGTGCACCGAACACTTCGAGTGGTCGGACGTAGCCACGGCCGGACTGGAAGACATAAAGGCCATCCTAGCCACCAACCCAATCCTGGCCGCGCCAAGCATCGGCGAACCAATGCTGCTATATATAGTGGCAACTCATCAAGTTGTAAGCGCAGTGCTCATCGTCGAACGAGAAACGGATGGACACAAATTTCCCCTTCAAAAGCCAGTATATTATGTATACACTGTCCTCACTACATGCAAATCACGGTACCTGCATTATCAAAAGATAGCATATGTGGTATTCATGGCATCCCGGAAACTACGACACTACTTTGAAGAGTGTTCAATCACAGTGGCCTCGGAAGTGCCACTGAATGATATAATAAACAACCGCGACGCCACGGGCCTAATTGCAAAATGAGCCATTGAGCTCCTCCCGTTCGACATAACATATAAACCCCGGCGAGCCATCAAGTCGCAGGTATTGGCCGATTTTTATCGCCGAATGGACAGAAGCCGAACTCCCTAAAGAGTACGGCGCATACTCCAATTGGATTATGCACTTCGATGGCTCTAAAATGCTGGCTGGTCTGGGGGCTGGCGCCGTTCTGACTTCCCCCACCGGAGATATAGTCCAATATGTACTCCATATACTATACACAGACTCCAACAATGCAGCCGAATACGAGGCCCTGTTACATGATCTCCGGATGGCAGTTTCCATGGGCATTCGACGCCTGGAGGTATGCGGGGACTCGAACCTCGCTATATCCCAAATAAATGGAGACTTCGATGCCAAAGATTCAAAAATGGCGGCTTATCGCAACGCCGTCCTCAAGATGTCAGCTCGGTTCGAGGGGCTCGAATTCCACCATGTGGCCCGGGAAAACAATCAAGCGGCAGACATCCTCGCCCATATCGGCGCTAAGCGTGATACGATCCCACCCAACATCTTCTTGGAAAGACTATTCAAGCCATCCGTAGTATGGGAAGGGGACACCGGCAACAATAGTCCGGACCCGGCCAAAACGCCAGATACCGAACACTCTGACATAATCGGAGGCTCTGCCACCAAAATAACACCTTCAAATTTCACGCAATAATGGTCGCCATCGCCCCATGGATCGAACCATTCTGGCCTACCTAATCAGGCAGGAACTTCCCGAGGACCAAAATGAGGCATGCTGCATTGTGCGGCGATCCAAAGCCTACAAGGTCCACGAGGGAGAGATTTATAAGAAAAGCACTACCGGAGTCCTTCAAAGGTGCATCTCCGAAGAGGAAGGGCGGAAGCTTCTGGCAGAAATCCATGCCGGACTAGGCGGCCACCACACCGCAGCCCGGTCCCTAGTAAGTAAGGCCTTCCGCACAGGATTCTATTGGCCGACGGCCCGGGCGGATGCGCATGACTTGGTCCAACACTGCGTCGGTTGCCAGCTTTTTGCAAACCAAAGCCATATGCCGCCCGTCGCCCTACAAACAATCCCCATTACCTGGCCTTTTGCGGTCTGGGGGCTTGACATGGTTAGGGGCTTGACATGGTTGGACCCCATCAAGGGGGAACCCATAAGAAAAAATACTTACTGGTCATGGTGGATAAATTCACCAAATGGATAGAAGCCAAACCTGTTAAAATGGCCGAATCCGGACCAGTGATAGACTTCATATCCGGGGTTGTACACCGTTATGGCGTCCCCCATAGCATCATCACTGACAACGGCACGAACTTCACTACCGATGAGGTAAAACTATGGTGCAGCAACATGGGCATCAAGCTCGATTATGCTTCTGTCTATCACCCACAAACTAACGATCAAGTCGAGCGAGCAAATGGTCTTATCATGAGCGACATCAAACCCAGACTAGTGCGGTCCTTAAAGGAATCTAACATGCACTGGGTAGAGTAGCTCGACTCCGTACTCTGGGGACTGCGGACTACGCCAAACCGCACTACCGGATACACACCGTTCTTTATGGTGTATGGCGCAGAGGCGGTTCTGCCCTGTGACATAATTCATGACTCACCTCGAGTGCGCATGTATGAAGAAAGAGAGGCCGAGCTCGATCGGCATGACAATTTGGACGCCCTCGAGGAGGAGCATGCCGTGGCAAAAGCCCGTTCCGCATTCTATCAGCAACAGGCTCGAAGATACCAAAGCAGAGAAGTACGAGCCAAAACCTACAATGTTGGCGAGTTAGTCCTACGCCTGCCGGAGAAGAAAAAGAACAAGCTAAAGCCCAAATGGGAAGGTCCCTTCATCATCGACCAAGTTCTGACCGGCGGAGCGTACCGTCTGCGGGATGGATCGGACAATCGACTTGAGCCAAACCCATGGAATGCTGCCAGACTCCAAAGATTCTACGCCTAGTGCCGGACTCTTCTCCTTACATCTGTCCATTTTTTGCATATCTGTCATTTGTCTCTCTCCCTCTCTCTTCTCCTTTCTCCTCACGGCCTTAAAAGGCTAAATTGTGTCTTGTCTACATGTCATTTACAATCCGGCTAGCGACATTCTACATGTCATTTAAATTACACAGTCACTTAGATTGACTAAATTCTTCTTCTATACCATCCAACATGATGTCTAGCCTACAATCCTGTTGGGAATACTTTGTGGCTAATACTACTTGGTGATACACCAAACTAACGGGGATTTGTTTCCCATCAGGCCCCACAGGTCCGACCTCGGCCATGTGGTTTGGGTCAGCCTTGGTATACCGCGTCTTCACCATGGCCCAGGCTTCCCTGGCACCTTGACGGCAGGCCGACATCTTCCATAAACGGAAGCGCCGCCGTGCTCCCTTGAGCTTCTCCGCAAGCTCTCCAATACCTTCGGGCAGGGAGACGGATGGCCACAACGCCTGGGCAATACCTTACATCACCTGCCGAACTTGTTCGTGCAGCTGTGAGAGCTCCCAGAGAAGATCACCCGCAGATCCGGGCATCTCATCCGCGGGACGACCCATCAGCATACCTACAGACATAACTCTGTTAGCCGGCTTCTTCTCCGAACTCCTTTTAAAGTTCGTTCAAGCACTTACTAAAAATGTCGCGTCGAAGCCGCTTATTCTCCTTCACGGAGTCCGACAGCTAGGCGCGAACATCCTTTAGTTCCATGCTCAGCTGGGTATTGGCATCTTGGAGATCGTTTTTCTCCTGCCTAACTTTTGTAAGCACGCGCTCACCAGCCTTTAGCTATCGTATGGCATGTTGCTCATCCGGATTCACTCCGGAGACATCTGCAATATTCGTTATTAGATTTGCATGCATGCCGCATACTATATGGTACCTATCATTCTTTGAAACAGTGTTCTTTGGAGGGGCCTTCTCGGACTCCTTCAATGCGGCAACTTCTGACCCGCACTGGGCCTTGCAATCGTTCGACTCTTGAGACAATTGGGTATTCTTCTGCAGAAGAACCTGCACCAATAATGATCCTTAAATCAGTTGTGCCAACTGTTTCAAGTCTCAGGGGCTACCGATATATATAATCATCAAATTTTCTTACCCGTATATCCTTTACATACTGGTTCGTGGCTCTGACAAGACCATTTTGAGCGGCAGGGATGTACGCGTCTCCCGAGTTGAAGGCATCAAACGCCTCTTGGAAAAAACAAGCGTCACGGAGTATGGCCCGGCGACGCCTGTGATTCATGGCGCTCTCCACTTCGGAATTTGTAGCAGATATTTTATCCGCATCCTCTGTAGGAGGAGCATCCGACGCGTGCCCCGCCTCCATGTCCAGCCCTGGAGCCCGACTGGTGGAGGCGTGATCGGCAACTTCTCCGGATATAGTCCGGCAAGCATTTTTCCTTCTAGGAAACATGGGGGTTATTATGCTTTTAAAGACGACAACCATGGAGCGAGGTTTTGTATCATACCTCTGCGCCGACGTCTCAGTCCGAACTGCGTTCCTTTTCAGCCTGCCCGGCTTCGGCACCCCTCGTTGGCAACTTGCCACGGGCTCGGCGCGGTGTCCCGAGGACCTTCCCTACAAAACATCGTATAAATATGGTAGGTGAAGTGTGTAAAAAAAGGGGATACTTCTTAAAGGTTGGGACTCTGGTCTCACTTACCTGCGAGGCAGGGAGTAGCTCGGGATAGTCGGCTATAATGGCCACCATGGCCTCATCGCAGCTTAATTGGTAGAATATTCTGTCAATCAGCTCCACAAATATGTCCAGATCCTCTTCAAGGCCGGGGTCGAGGGACCGTTTAGGATCCTCTGGTTGTGGAGGTGGGCTGTTGATCTCGCCTACAGCCTTACGCAACTCCTGCGATGAAATGGCAAGATAAAATATTTATTGCAAAAATGCGGAAAGGATGGGTATAAAAAGTGGCATCTTACCCAGCTCGGAGGGTTGTACATGGAGAATCCGTCCCGTGGCTTGATGCAGAGGAACTCCTCTTCCTCTCCCTTGTAGAGACCGGACAAAATTTTTGCCAGAGCAGCAACTGAGTCCGGCCCCTTACGGCCGCAGCGGGTGGCATCATCTTCCCCGTTGAAGTCCCACATAGGGTGGCCTTGATATTGAAGTGGATGCACCCCTCGCATAATGCATATCGACATAACCTCGATTGTTGTCAGTCCTGATAGAGCCGGCGCCTTTATCCGGCCCATCAGGTAAGTAACATCTCTGTCGTCTTCGTCCTGAGGGCTCCTTGGTCGCCAACTTAGGCACTTCTTCAAAGGGGCATTATCAAACTCAGGAAGGTCGTTTCGAATAGGATCCGGGAGGGGGACGTCCTCCATATAAAACCACTCTGAAGGCCAGTCTTCAGACGTCTTCTTCGGGGTACCAGATAGATACCTGGTCCCAACGATGCGCCATATTTTGGCCCCGCCCACTTGATATATTTACCCCCTCTGGGTATGGGGCACAAGGCAGATAGCTTCTTCTACAACGCGAAGTGAGCATCGCAGCCCAGAAACAGCTCGCAAAGGGCCACCTAACCAGCAATGTGTAATATGGAGGCAGGGGTGAGATTATGCAAATGGAGGCCGTAAAACTCCAGGAGCCCTCGGAGGAATGGATGGATTGGAAATCCGAGTCCCCTTAATAAATAAGGAACGAGGCATACCCGCTCCCCCTAGGAAGGGTTGGGAAAGCTCTCCGCTTGCTCCTCGCCATTGTAGGTGGCAAGCCCGGCTCGAACGGCGACCATATACACTGGAGGGAGAAATCCTTGGGTTTGTAGCTCCACTAATTGACTGTGCGGGACGGAACACTTGTTCCAATATCCGGGCTTAGGGCTACATGAGCGAGATGAAGAGTCATACCGGCCGCCATGTTGGAATGGATTTTTTCAGGCGCGCTTCGATGGATGCTCGCTGAGGGAGGATGGTGTGATTTGGATCTGAGAATCCCCGTCTCCTTAAATAAACAGTTTGTTTACATAGCTAGGGTGGTAAATGTAAAAATGCCCTGGCCTTTTGCATTCGTTCGACACGTGGAAGATGGCCATTATTAGGCGTGGAAGCCAAGAAGCGCAATATTTATGAGAAGCCGGACACTATTTAACAGGTATTCGGAATTTGGAGAAGAACCCGCCTTGCAATGACGAAGACAATCTGCGCGCCGGACTCATCGTCATTGAAGCCTGGTTCGGGGGCTACCGAGGGAGTCCTGGATTAGGGGGTATCCGGATAGCCGGACTATATCCTTTGGCCGGACTGTTGGACTATGAAGATACAAGATTGAAGACTTCGTCTCGTGTCCGGATGGGACTCTCCTTAGCGTGCAAGGCAAGCTTGGCGATACGGATATGCAGATCTCCTCCATTGTAACCGATTCTGTGTAACCCTAGCCCCCTCCGGTGTCTATATAAACCGAAGAGTTTAGTACGTAGGACCAACAACAATCATACCATAGGCTATCTTCTAGGGTTTAGCCTCTACGATCTCGTGGTAGATCAACTCTTGTACTATTCATATCATCAAGATCAATCAAGCAGGAAGTAGGGTATTACCTCCATCGAGAGGGCCCGCACCTGGGTAAACATTGTGTCCCTTGGTTCATGTTACCATCCGCCTTAGACACACAGTTTGGGACCCCCTACCTGAGATCCGCCAGTTTTGACACCGACAACTGCGATGTGGTACACCAAGCAGAGTTCCCCGACACACAACTGCAGGACCGCTACCATCTGGGGAGGTTCATCTTCGCTGGTGTAGTGCACACCAATGCCGACGATCCTATGATGCATGCCGCCAGCCTTCCTCCAGAGCCTGGAGATCATCTCATCGGCCTTGTCTGGTTCGCTGGTGCAGATGATCTCCAGCGTCTCCTTGCCGTGGAGCTCAACCCCTGTGAGGATTTTGGTGTACTCACGCTTCTCGCTGGGGACGTGAACGTCGACGAGGTTGGTGCTCTTGTCGGATGTCTCGCCATGATGACGCTTGGCGGACTTCCTTCGCCATCGCCCTCCTCCGGCGACTGTGGCCCTGGGAGAGAGAATTTTGTGGTTTGTGTGCAGTGGAGATGGAAGCGGCAATGGTGGTTCTGGGAATGAGGCAGAGATGGAAGGCAATGGGGTATTTGCAGTGCGTCAACGGGGATGTGTGGGAGGCGGTTCGTCGGGGATGTGGGTGCAGTGGGTGTAGTGGCGTGGGGTTGCCGTTTGCAGTCCCTTGTGGCAATCGCCTTGATGGATGGTGCGGTGGTGGCCTAGAAGAACCAACCATCCAAGCCAATTTCTTTGCTAGGGTATTAACTGTCGCGACCGAGTAGTCTTGTCAAGTTGTACTTATCACCGCTTATCCCACTTGCTCGCCTCGTGGTCGCGATGTGATGGCATTTTACCGTCGGATTGATCGGTCTTGTCAAGCTGTACTTATCAGCTGCTTATCCCACTTGCACGTGTCAGGGTTGGTGATGATGGAGGTTTGTACTCCTCTACTGTTGGTACTTGGACTGGTGATTGAAGTGTAATTGAACTTACCAAATACCAGTCAGATTATGTGTGTCATGCTAATGTTTTTTAAAACAATTTTTGTTTTTTTGAAAGGATTGTTTATATCAACATAATCTTTGTAAGTATTTTTACAGATTAATTAGTTTTTCATCAATACAGGTGTATTATATTTTCATTTGCTTGAGGTAATTATTTTTATGTACTGATGGACTTTCTGAACTAGGACTAGCGTAACCGCATATAGCTTGTTTTGACATAGCTTGTTTTTTCAAATGATGTTTTTTGAAGGTGTTCACTGGTGTGTTTGGTTACCCTGCCTTGTATTGACAAGTGAGAAGTATCAGTACTGATGTACTATAAGAGTTTATATTTTCCTTAACATATTTTTGTTGAGTTACTGGTTGATAGTAGTGTTGGCGTTACATAAATCCGTATAAGTTTTTTCAAATATATTTGTGGATCGCATTCAAAGGATTATCAAATGGTTTACATAATTAATGTCACTTGTCCAGCAGGCACAAATACAAATTATATCTTAAGTATAGTACTGATCGAGAAATCAATGATAAAGCTAAATAAGTTTTGGTAACCACAGTGTTTCTGATATGTTTCCTCATTGTGTACCGAGGTAACTGAGAGTACAAGCTTAATTTTCAGTTGATGCAGCAGCATAACCACTATGGATTATTAAGTATTGAGCTCCTCCTAACTGGCCCCGAATGTTGTCCCTTGCCGGCGCCCTTTCCGGGTTGAGCCTTGGCAACTTCATCGTCAGTTTCAGTTTCCTCATCCCCAACATTGTTATCTTCATTGTCTTCGTCTGATTGGTCATCATTCTTGTCAAACTCTTCTTCCTCATCCTCTTCTTTTGATTTTTTGGAACTCTGGACCTTGCCCTGTTTACATTCGGTATACCATCGACCTCCTTGCCCACTTTGCATGTGCGGGCATTATGTCCATCAGCCCCCACACTTGCGGCAAGTGTAGTCATATACATGTGTCGTCTCCATTGGCGTAAACCTAGGCGGCTCCAATCTGCTTCTGCAGCTTTTGCTTGTTGACAATGGCATCTGTGCGGAGTGGACATGTGCGGTAATTATGACTGGTCACGACATTGCAGAATCCGCATGCCCTTATCCTAAGAGGTTTGCCGTCTGGGCCAAATTTCACGCGCCTGATGGGGTGTGGCGGCTTTTTGGCTGCTGCTTTCGCTACTTGCCTCTTACTCTTCCTCCCCTTTGTGTTTGAGAATATGGGTGGTTTAATCACCCTTTCCCACTACTGCTGGTAGGATGTCATGTTGTCATGTCATTCGCCTACATCACCATCAAGCTCAAGATCTTGCATGTGAGCATGTTGCTGCTCTTGAGTTTGTACATGGGCAAGCTCGTTCTTTGTTGCTCCTCTTCCTTGTTGTCGAATGGGTCAATAGCTCCCAGATGGTTCATCTCAGATAAGATTGTAGCAATATCCTGCTCAATGGCTTCATTGTCCGCGAGACCTCCTTTTTCAGCAGAATGCATGGCATCGAGTTCTTGTTCAAGTTTGTCCATGACGACCCGTGACCTCGCCATTTTCTCTTGGCTTCTCAAGCTTTTTCTGTGCACCCTCATGTTCAAATTGTTGAAGCGAGCTTTCAATGCGAGATTGGGATGCCTTGTTTGACGCCATCGTCCTCAAGTCATTTACATTGAATGTTGGCTGGATGTTCGGCGTTTGGTGTATCTCTGACGATGTATTTCTACGGAAGTATTTGGCAGCCTTAATTATGCATCATGCACATGACATGCACGCAGAAAATACCTGTATTTTTGTGGAATAGGTGCATGTGTCTTGTCATTTCTTTCGAACAAAAACTTTGCAAACAATAAGTAGTACAGTATGTAACATCTTTTTTTAGTCCTCACCTGTGTGGTCCCATAGCTTGCACTCGCAGGCATACATTTCTCCCACGGGGCCTGCAACCACCTGGAACGCGTGCTGAGATCACGTAGACAGTTTTTGCGGGTTGTTGTAGCACACGAGGTACTTTGTGGGCTCCTCCGTCTCTGTCGCCGTGAAGAGTGTGCTCAATTTTAGCCTTTTTCTGATCTCGCTGTACACAACTCGTGAGTAAAGCTTTGCCATCTAGGTGTCAAACCCATAGAAGGTCAGTGTGTTCTGTTCCTTCTACCCATGCAAGAATGATGACCAAATTATTAGTTTTCTCGCAGCAAAAACTTGTCTAACTAATAAAGTTTTACTTTAGTAAGCATGTTATTTTGTCTTATGACAGGTGATAGAGCTATACCTGGTTACCCATTCTCTCCTGGTTCTCTGTCTACGTCCTGGTTTTGACGCAGGAGTTTACCTGGCTGACAAACCAGTGTAGGTTTTTTCTCTCACTTACAAAGTTCTTCTTGAGCACATAGTTCATGCTCTCACTTCATTGAGTGGATGTCATTTTGGCGCAGAAAATTTCTTTGAAGTAGGCTGATATCCATCTCTCACGCTCATTCCACATGCCCACCATCGTGGCATCATCATGGAGGTTGTACTTATCCATGAGTCTTTTCCAAGCAGCCTCAAACTTAGTTAGCATGATGGGCCAGTTGAGGATTGATGTGAATTCATCCTTAAAGTCTTCGTGTAGGTTGTACAGGTATGTGAGGTGTTCCCTGTACTTCTTCATAATGTGCCAGCGGCACAGCTTGTGTATTGTGTTCTTGAAAGCATCCGGGATCGCCAAAGCCATTGCCGGGCACTGGTCTGGTAATGAGAAAAGAGACGTGGAGTGGTCAGCAGATGGTAGTGCATATATACTGAACTGACACAACATTTTTACTGTGTTATTTTCCTTTTTTGGGTGGGGGTGGTTTTGGCAGTTGTACCTGTGAGGATGCATGTAGGAGCCTTCCCTCTCATGCACCTTAAAATTGTCTTGAACAACCATCTGAGTGAATCTACATCCTCATCTCTTATCAGGGCAAAACCAAAGAATGTAGTCTGTAAGTGGTTGTTAGTACCCACAAACACCCCAAGTGGCATATGGTACTTGTTGGTCTTATATGTGGTGTCAAACGTTATGCAGTCACCAAAGTCCTGATATGCCCCCCGGCAGCTTGTCTTCGCCCAGAATATGTTCTTAACTCTGTCGGACTCATCAAGTTGCATGTCACATAAGAATTCCCTGTTTATAGCTTTCATCTCCCTAAAGAAGTTGACAGTATTTAGGACATCGTCCACATCATCCATCCTTGAATTCTTTGCTTTGCTGCATATTAAAAGTGAATAGTCAATCCAAAATGCATGTTGAACTAGCGTCAAGTCATGCGTTGCGTAATATGTTTGTACTGACAGAGGAAAAAAGACGGAGGGGGTTTATGGGAGGAGAACAAGTTTGTACTTACAGGTTAATTAGGTATTTGGCATTCATTTCGAGGAAGTAGCTACCGGGGTCATCGCCCGCCAGTATGCTCATGATTTGCGCGTGTTCAATGCCTTTGAAATGCAGGTACTTGACGTACTCCAAGATTGTTTTGTCAAAGTTTTTGTGGGAGTGCAAGAAGACAAGCATTTTGGGGTGAGCTGTAGCCCGTGGTTTTGTTCCTAGACTATCTCTTTTACGACAAGTGTTCCATCATTCCCCCTCTTCAGCCTCATTTTAGCCCCGCAGTTAGTCCTGGCTGTCGTGTTGTTCTGCTGTCTATTTCCTTCTGACACCTTCGATTCATAGACTCCATAACACGTGCAATAAAGGTAGACTCTGGTCTCAACCTTGGAGCCTTCCCTCACAGCAAACCCCGCGTGCTTTGCATAGACGTTGTAGAAGTCCTTTGCTTCTTTGAAAGTTTCAAAGCGCATTGCTACCTCTTGGCATGTGTTGGTTTTCTCTTGAAGAGGAAAGGGTGGTGCAGCAAAGTAGCGTAAGTATTTCCCTCAGTTTTTGAGAACCAAGGTATCAATCCAGTAGGAGAGTACACGCAAATCGCCTAGTACCTGCACAAACAATCAAGAACCTTGCAACCAACGCGATAAACGGGTTGTCAATCCCTTCACGGCCACTTGCAAAAGTGAGATCTGATAAAGATAATAAGATAAATATTTTTGGTATTTTTGTTGTATAGATGGGAAAGTAAAGATTGCAAAATAAATGGCAACGGAAATTGGCAACTTGACGGGAAATTAATAGACCTGGGGGGCATAGGTTTCACTAGTGGCTTCTCTCATGATAGCATATATTACGGTGGGTGAACAAATTACTGCCGAGCAATTGATAGAAAAGCACATAGTTATGAGAAGGCACGATCATGAACATAGGCATCACGTCCGTGTCAAGTAGACCGAAACGATTCTGCATCTACTACTATTACTCCACACATCGACCGCTATCCAGCATGCATCTAGAGTATTAAGTTCATAAGAACAGAGTAACACATTAGGCAAGATGGCATGATGTAGAGGGATAAACTCAAGCAATATGATATAAACCCCATCTTTTTATCCTCGATGGCAACAATACAATACGTGCCTTGTTGCCCCATCACATCGGGAAAGGACACCGCAAGATTGAACCCAAAGCTAAGCACTTCTCCCATTGCAAGAAATATCAATCTAGTAGGCCAAACTAAAGGATAATTCGAAGAGGCTTGCAAAGATATCAAATCATGCATATAAGAATTCAGAGAAGAACCGAATATTGTTCATAGATAATCTTGATCATAAACCCACAATTCATCGGATCTCGGCACACACACCGCAAAAAGTATTACATCGAATAGATCTCCAAGAACATCGAGGAGAACTTTGTATTGAGAACCATATAGAGAGAAGAAGCCATCTAGCTAATAACGATGGACCCGAAGGTCTGTGGTAAACTACTCACACATCATCGGAGAGGCTATGGTGTTGATGTAGAAGCCCTCCGTGATCGAATCCCCCTCCCAAGCAGATCACGGAAATGGCCCCAAGATGGGATGTCTGATTCTGAGAAGGTTGCGGCGGTGGAAAAGTGGTTTCGTGGCTCACCTGGATGTTTTCAGGTTATAAGAGTATATATAGGCGAAAGAAGTAGGTCGGTGGAGCTACGAGGAGCCCACGACGGTGGGGGTGCGCCTACCCCCTGGGCGCGCCCTCCTGCCTCGTGGCCGCCTCGTTGCGTCTCTGACTTCCACTCCAAGTCTCCTGGATTGCATTTGTTCCAAGAAAGATCCTCGCGAAGGTTCCGTTCCGTTTGGATTCCGTTTGATATTCCTTTTCGACGAAACAACAAATAGGCAAAAAAACAGCAACTGGCACTGGGCCTCCGGTTAATAGGTTAGACCCAAAAATAATATAAAAGAGCATATTAAAGCCCACTAAACATCCAAAACAGATAATATAATAGCATGGAACGATAAAAAATATATATACGTTGGAGACGTATCAGCATCCCCAAGCTTAATTCCTGCTCGTCCTCGAGTAGGTAAATGATAAAAACAGAATTTTTGATTTTGAATGCTACCTAACATAATTTTCAATGTAATTTTCTTTATTCTGTCATGAATGTTCTAATCCAAAAGATTCAAGACAAAAGTTTAATATTGACATAAAAATAATAATCCTTCAAGCATACTAACCAAGCAATTATGTCTTCTCAAAATAACATAGCCAAAGAAAGATCATCCCTACAAAATCATATAGTTTGGCCATGCTTCGTTTTTGTCACACAAAATGCTCTCATCATGCACAACCCCGATGACAAGCCAAGCAATTGTTTCATACTTTAGTATTCTCAAACTTTTTCAACTTTCACACAATATATGAGCGCGAGCCATGGACATAGCACTATGGGTGGAATAGAATATGATGCTGGAGGTTGTGTGGAAAAGACAAAAAAAGGAGAAAGTCTCACATTGACGCGGCTAATCAACGGGCTATGGAGATGCCCATCAATTGATGTCAATGCGAGGAGTAGGGATTGCCATGCAACGGATGCACTAGAGCTATAAATGTATGAAAGCTCAACAAAAGAAACTAAGTGGGTGTGCATCCAACTCGCTTGCTCACGAAGACCTAGGGCATTTTGAGGAAGGCCATCATTGGAATATACAAGCCAAGTTCTATAATTAAAAATTCCCACTAGTATATGAAAGTGACAAAATAAGAGACTCTTTATCATGAAGATCATGGTGCTACTTTGAAGCACAAGTGTGGAAAAAGGATAGTAACATTGTCCCTTCTCTCTTTTTCTCTCATCATTTTTTTGTGGGCTTCTTTGGCCTCTTTTTTTATTTGGGCTTCTTTGGCCTCTTTTTTTTTCGTCCGGAGTCTCATCCCGACTTATGGGGGAATCGTAGTCTCCATCATCCTTTCCTCACATGATACAATGCTCTAATAATGAAGATCATCACACTTTTATTTGCTTACAACTCAAGAATTACAACTCGATACTTAGAACAAAATATGACTCTATGTGAATGCCTCCGTGATGTCTTAGGGATATGCAATGAATCAAGAGTGACATGTATGAAAAATGAATGGTGGCCTTGCCACAAATACGATGTCAACTACATGATCATGCAAGGCAATATGACAATGGTGGAGCGTGTCATAATAAACGGAACGGTGGAAAGTTGCATGGCAATATATCTCGGAATGGCTATGGAAATGCCATAATAGGTAGGTATGGTGGCTGTTTTGAGGAAGATATAAGGAGGCGTATGTGTGATAGAGCGTTGAGAACCCACAAGTATAGGGGATCAATTGTAGCCTCTTCCGATAAGTAAGAGTGTCGAACCCAACGAGGAGCTAAAGGTAGAACAAATATTCCCTCAAGTTCTATCGACCACGGATACAACTCTACGCACGCTTAACGTTCGCTTTACCTAGAGCAAATATGAAACTAGAAGTAATTTGTAGGTGTTGTTGGATAGGTTTGCAAGATAATAAAGAGCGCGTAAATAAAAAGAAGGGGCTGCTTAGATATAAAGACACAACTAAATTAGTTTTAGTAAAGAGCTTGTTGTCACGAGAAAGTTATTTGTCCCTAGGCAATCGATAACTAGACCGGTAATCACTATTGCAATTTTATATGAGGGAGAGGCATAAGCTAACATACTTTCTCTACTTGGATCATATGCACTTTTGATTGGAACTCTAGCAAGCATCCGCAACTACTAAAGATCATTAAGGTAAAACCCAACCATAGCATTAAAGTATCAAGTTCCCTTTATCCCATACGCAAACAACCTACTTACTCGGGTCTGTGCTTCTGTCACTCACGCCACCCACCATAAGCAAATCATGAACATATTGCAAACCCTACATCGGGGATCCCTCACGCTTGCGCAACACGGAGATCACCATAGGGCAGCACCAATAATAAAACATGCAACTCAAACCAATCACGATCATCAATTAACCCATAGGACAAAACGGATCTACTCAAACATCATAGGATAGCCATACATCATTGGGAAATAATATACAACGTTGAGCACCATGTTTAAGTAGAGATTACAGCGGGTAAGAGAGGAGTTACACTGCTGCATAGAGGGGGGAAGAGTTGGTGATGATGGCGGT
This sequence comes from Aegilops bicornis, assembly GCA_021605145.1. Classification (NCBI taxonomy): domain Eukaryota; kingdom Viridiplantae; phylum Streptophyta; class Magnoliopsida; order Poales; family Poaceae; genus Aegilops; species Aegilops bicornis. The sequence continues at coordinate 253,660,092 of CM038671.1, forward strand.
GAAGTTGTTGGTGAAGATTGCGGTGATGATGATGGCCACTGAACGCGTTTGCGCCACCGGAAGAGAAGGGAGAGGGGCCCTTAGTCTTCTTCTTCCTTAACCTCCTCCCTAGATGGGAGAAGGGTTTCCCCTCTGGTCCTTGGCCTCCATGGCGTGGGAGGGGCGAGAGCCCCTCCGAGATTGGATCTGTCTCTCTGTCTCTCTCTGTTTCTGCGTTCTGTTCTACTGCCTTTTCACCATTTCGTATATATATGGAGATCCGTAGCTCCGATTGGACTGAAATCTTCGCCGTAATTTTTTCCTAAAAATTACCTTTGTTGCGGCCGGAGAAGGGCATCAACCGCGTTACGGGGGGACCACGAGGGGGGCAGGCGCGCCCCCCTGCCTCGTGCCCCTCTCGGGCACCATCTCGCGTGGATTTTCCTTCACATATTCTCCGAATATTCCAAAAATAATCTCCGTCCGTTTTTATCCCGTTTGGATTCCGTTTGATATGGGGTTTCTGCGAAACATAAAACATGCAACAAACAAGAACTGGCACTGGGCACTGGATCAATATGTTAGTCCAAAAATTAGTATAAAAAGTTGCCAAAAAGTATATGAAAGTTGTATAATATTGGCATGGAACAATCAAAAATTATAGATACGACGGAGACGTATCAAGCGTATCATATCACGGGGTTTGGATGCACTGGCTAAGTTTCCACCAACTCTCGAGGTGAGAAAGGGCAATGCATGGTACCGAAGAGGCTAGCAATGATGGAGGGGTGAGAGTGTGTATAATACATGGACTCAACATTAGTCATAAAGAACTCACATACTTATTGCAAAAATCTACAAGTCATCAAACCCAAAGCACTACGCGCATGCTCCTAGGGGGACAGATTGGTAGGAAAAGACCATCGCTCGTCCCCGACCGCCACTCATAAGGAAATCAATCAAAGAACACCTCATGCTTCAAATTGTCGCACAACTGTTACCATACGTGCATGCTACGGGACTTGCAAACCCCAAAACAAGTATTTCTCAATTTCACAATTACTCAACTAGCACGACTCTAATATTACCATCTTTATATCTCAAAACAATTATCAAGTATCCAACTTCTCATAGTATCTAATGCACTCTATATGAATGTTTTTATTATACCCATCTTGGATGCCTATCATATTAGGACTAATTTTATAGCCAAAGCAAATTACGATGCTGTTCTAAAATACTCTCAAAATAATATAAGTGAAGCATGAGAGATCAATAATTTCTATAAAATAAAACCACCACCGTGCTCTAAAAAGATATAAGTGACGCACTAGAGCAAAATTATCTAGCTCAAAAGATATAAGTGAAGCACATAGAGTATTCTAATAAATTCTGATTCATGTGTGTCTCTCCAAAAGGTGTGTACAGCAAGGATGATTGTGGTAAACTAAAAATCAAAGACTCAAATCATACAAGACGCTCCAAGCAAAACACATATCACGTGGTGAATAAAAATATAGCCTCAAGTAAAGTTACCGATAGACAAAGAAGAAAGAGGGATGCCTTCTGGGGCATCTCCAAGCGTAGGCTTTTGGTTGTCCTTGAATTTTACCTTGGGGTGCCTTGGGCATCCCCAAGCTTATGCTCTTGCCACTCCTTATGCCAAAATCCATCAAATCTTTACTCAAAACTTGAAAACTTCACAACACAAAACTTAAACAGAAAATCTCATGAGCTCCGTTAGTATAAGAAAACAAACCACCATTTTAAGGTACTGTAATGAACTCATTATTTATTTATAATGGTGTTAAACCTACTGTATTCCAAATTCTCTATGGTTCATACCCCCCGATACTAGCCATAGATTCATCAAAATAAGCAAACAACACACGAAAAACAGAATCTGTCAAAAACAGAACAGTCTGTAGTAATCTGTATCAAACAAATACTTATGGAACTCCAAAAATTCTGAAATAAGTTTGTGGACATGAGGAATTTATATATTAATAATCTTCAAAACGAATCAACCTAAAAGCACTCTCCAGTAAAAAATGGCAGCTAATCTCGTGAGCGCTAAATTTTCTGTTTTTTACACCAAGACCGCAAAGACTTCACCCAAGTCTTCCCAAAGGTTCTACTTGGCACAAACACTAATTAAAACATAAAACCACATCTAAACGGAGGCTATATGAATTATTTATTACTAAACAGGAACAAAAAATCAAGGAACAAAAATAAAATTGGGTTTCCTCCCAACAAGCACTATCGTTTAACGCCCTTAGCTAGGCATAAAAACAAGAATAGATCTAGGTATTGTCATCTTTGGTATGGGATCCATAAGTGGCTCTCATAATATATTCATAAGGTAATTTAATTTAATTTCTAGGAAAGTGTTCCATGCCTTCCCTTAACGAAAATTGGAATCTAATATTTCTTCTTTCATGTAAATAATTGCACCGATCGTTCTAAGGAAAGGTCTACCAAGAATAATAGGACATGTAGGATTGAAATCTATATCAAGAACAATGAAATCTACAGGCACATAATTCCTATTTGCAACAATAAGAACATCATTAATCCTTCCCATAGGTTTCTTAATGGTGGAATCTGCAAGGTGCACATTTAAAGAACAATCATCAAATTCACGAAAACCTAACACATCACACAAAGTTTTTGGAATCGTGGAAACACTAGCTCCCAAATCACATAAAGCATAGGATTCATGATCGTTAATCTTAATTTTAATAGTAGATTCCCACTCATCATAAAGTTTTCTAGGAATAGAAACTTCTACCTCAGGCTTTTCTTCATAGAATTGCATTAAAGCATCAACGATATGTTTAGTAAAAGCTTTATTTTGATCATAGGCATGAGGAGAATTTAACATGGATTGCAACAAGGAAATACAATCTATCAAAGAGATATTATCGTAATTAAATTCCTTGAAATCCAAAATAGTGGGTTCATTGCTATGTAAAGTTTTGACCTCTTCAATCCCACTTTTATTAATTTTAGCATCAAGATCTAAAAACCCCGAATCATTGGGACGCCTTTTAACTAAAGTTGACTCATCTCCAGTCCCATCTTTATCAAGATTCATATTAGAAAACAAAGTTTTAATAGGAGATACATCAATCACTTTTATATCTTCATCATTATTATCATGAAAACTAGAATAACACGCTTTCACAAAGCAATCTTTTTTAGCACACATCCTAGCGGTTCTTTCTTTGCACTCATCAATGGAAATTCTCATGGCTTTGAGAGACTCATTGATATCATGCTTAGGTGGAATAGATCTAAGTTTCAATGAATCAACATCAAGAGAAATTCTATCCATGTTCCTAGCCAACTCATCAATCTTAGGCAATTTTTCTTCAAGCAAAGCGTTGAAATTCTTTTGAGAATTCATAAATTCTTTAACACTAGTCTCAAAATCAGAGGCCATCTTATTAAAAATTCCATAAGAGTTGTTGTAGGAATTACCATAATTATTAGAGGAATTACTAGGGAACGACCTAGAATTAAAGTTCCCTCTATACGCGTTATTACCAAAGTTGTTCGTACCAACAAAATTCACATCCAAAGATTTATTATTATTATCAATCAAAGTGTACAAAGGCATTTCATTAGGATCATAAGAAACACTCTTATTAGCAAACAATTTCATGAGTTCATCCATCTTTCCACTCAAAACATTAATCTCTTCAATCGCATGAACCTTTTTACTAGTGGATCTTTCGGTGTGCCATTGAGAATAATTAAGCATAATATTATCTAAGAGTTTAGTAGCTTCTCCTAAAGTGATTTCCATAAAAGTGCCTCCCGCGGCCGAATCTAAAAGATTTCTAGAAGCAAAATTCAATCCGGCATAAAAAAATTGTGTAATAATCCATAGATTCAAACCATGTATAGGGCAATTACGTATCATTAATTTCATCATCTCCCAAGCTTGTGCAACATGCTCATGATCAAGTTTACTAAAATTCATAATATCATTTCTAAGAGAGATGATCTTAGCGGGAGGAAAATACTTAGAGATAAAAGCATCTTTGCACTTATTCCATGAATCAATACTATTTTTAGGCAAAGAAGAGAACCAATTTTTAGCACGATCTCTAAGCGAAAACGGAAATAGCTTCAATTTAACAATATCATTATCCACATATTTCTTCTTTTGCATATTGCACAAATCAACAAAGTTGTTTAGATGGGTAGTGACATCTTCACTAGGAAGGCCACAAAATTGATCTTTCTTGACAAGATTCAACAAAGCAGTATTAATTTCACAAGATTCAGCATTGGTAATAGGAGAAATCGGAGTGCTAATAAAATCGTTGTTGTTGGTATTGGAAAAGTCACATAATTTAGTATTATCTTGAGCCATCGTGACAAACAATCAATCCAACACACAAGCACAGAAGAAGCAAACGAAAAGAGACGAATGAAAAAGGGTGAATAAAACGGCAAAACGAGAGGCAAATGGAAAAAAAATGTAATGCGAGGGATAAGAGTTTGTGATGGGTACTTGGTATGTCTTGACTTGAGCGTAGATCTCCCCGACAACGGTGCTAGAAATCCTTCTTGCTACCTCTTGAGCATGCGTTGGTTTTCCCTTGAAGAGGAAAGGGTGATGCAGCAAAGTAGCATAAGTATTTCCCTCAGTTTTTGAGAACCAAGGTATCAATCCAGTAGGAGACTACACGCAAATCGCCTAGTACCTGCACAAACAATCAAGAACCTTGCAACCAACGCGATAAAGGGTTTGTCAATCCCTTCATGGTCACTTGCAAAAGTGAGATCTGATAAAGATAATAAGATAAATATTTTTGGTATTTTTGTTGTATAGATTGGAAAGTAAAGATTGCAAAATAAACGGCGACATAACTTGGCAAGTTGACGGGAAATTAATATGATATAAAATAGACTCGGGGGCCATAGGTCTCACTAGTGGCTTCTCTCATGATAGCATATATTACGGCGGGTGAACAAATTACTGCCGAGCAATTGATAGAAAAGTGCATAGTTATGAGAATATCTAAGCATGATCATGAACATAGGCATCTCATCCGTCTCAAGTAGACCGAAACGATTCTGCATCTACTACTATTACTCCACACGTCGACCGCTATCCAGCATGCATCTAGAGTATTATGTTCATAAAACAGAGTAACACATTAGGCAAGATGACATGATGTAGAGGGATAAACTCAAGCAATATGATATAAACCCAATCTTTTTATCCTCGATGGCAACAATACAATACGTGCCTTGCTGCCCCTACTGTCACTAGGAAAGGACACCGCATGATTGAACCCAAAGCTAAGCACTTCTCCCATTGCAAGAAAGATCAAACTAATAGACCAAACTAAACAGATAATTGAAGAGACTTGCAAAGATATCAAATCATGCATATAAGAATTCAGAAAAGAACCAAATATTGTTCGTAGATAATCTTGATCATAAACCCACAATTCATCGGATCTCAGCAAACACACCGCAAAAAGTATTACATCAAATAGATCTCCAAGAACATCGAGGAGAACTTTGTATTGAGAACCAAAGAGAGAGAAGAAGCCATCTAGCTAATAACTATGGACCTGAAGGTCTGTGGTAAACTACTCACACATCATCGAAGAAGCTATGGTGTTGATGTAGAAGCCCTCCATGATCGAATCCCCTCCGGCAGATCGCTTAAAAGGCCCCAAGATCGATCTCATGGAGTACGAGAAGGTTGCGGCGGTGGAAAAGTGGTTTTGTGGCTCCCTGGATGTTTTCGTGGTATATGAGTATATATAGGCGAAAGAAGTAGGTCGGTGGCGCTCTGAGGGGTCCATGAGGGTGGGCGCCAACCCCTCGGGCGCGCCTCCCGCCTCATGGCTGCCTCGTTGCTCTCTGACTTCCACTCCAAGTGTCTTGGATTGCGTTTGTTCCAAGAAAGATCCTCACGAAGGTTTTGTTCCATTTGGATTCCGTTTGATATTCCTTTTCTGGGAAACACTAAAATAGGCAAAAAAAAACAGCAACTGGCACTGGGCCTCCGGTTAATAGGTTAGTCCCAAAAAAAATATAAAAGAGCATATTAAAGCCCATTAAACATCCAAAACAGATAATATAATAGCATGGAATGATAAAATATTATAGATACGTTGGAGACATATCACGCATCTCTAGCCTTGGCAGAACGTAAGCTTCAATGTTAGGTGGCTGCACGCAACAGTGAGCAAACAAAAACGTAGTTATGAAAATGTTAGATGGGGTGGTCACAGTACCATGGTATGGTATGTGCTTGTATGTTTTTTTCTGAATGGATACTTACATGTGTATAACTCTGTGCTGCCTCCGGTGTTTGCTGTTCACCCTGGTGTATGGGCGCTGGTGGTGTCACCCTTGGCACATGCAGCAATGCATCTCTTGGAGGGAGCAATGTCAACGAAGCTCTCCGTCTCTCATTGTACGGCCGTCTCCCCTCAGATTCGTTGTGAGGTTGCTCCTGTCTATATGGCTCATATCTTGTACTTTGCACCTCGCTAGAGTGGCCAAAATTTACATCTCTTTGGCCTGGTCTTCCGTCGCAACCGCTTTTCAAAGACGAATGATTGATGTTGATGGAGCGACTGGTGAAAGCATGTGTGTCCTTGCCTTTCTACATGCGCTAGGAAGGAAAACATTTGTTGTTGGGGAAATTGTTGACCTTGTTGCAACCCAGCTGTCGGTGTACTAGAGTTGGGGTACCCTAGTATCCCGAACTTGTGCACGGCAGCAGCAGACCCTCAGCAAGGCTTACGGGTGACCGCTAAGATCCTCCATGGTTCCTTTGGAGCCATTCAAGAACAAAGTATTCAAGCCAAGGAGACAAGGCCCGCAAGAGGAGCTTGCCGGAAGGCCACCCAAGGCACCTAGGAGACAAGGCCCGCAAGAAGAGGAGCTTCTTGGGAAGGCCCGATGAGCGACAAGCTTCCGGGCGCGACAAGACAACAACCGCGGCAAAGGCGCTTGCATGGTGACCACCTCTCTGTACCTACGCCCAACAAGCATCCACTAACGTGTCGCATACAGGACCTTTCCAGCGGTAGCGTGGCGAGAGGTCAGGCAGCCGGTGCGAGGTGGCATGCGGCGCCGACAAGATTGCCATCGTGGCAAGCGGGGCCCCCGACGGTCCCTGTTTGCACCGTTAGAGGCGGCGTGAGCGGGCATTTAATGCCTTTGTCCCCCGCCGTGGTTAGGTATGATACATCGTACAATCGCATAAGTAGGTGTACCAACCACTACTTTTCCATTTGTACCCTTGTTCACGTTGCCACCGCCGGAGACCCTTCAAGATATAAAAGGAGGCCCATGCGCAACGTAGAAAGGGTCGGTCGCCCCCCACGCTCGGTCTCGTTAGCAGCTCGTGTGTACTATAGCACTCGGTGCTCACGAGAAAGAACGCAATACACCTAGACATGCAGCAAGAGGAGTGTTATCTCTCCGGAGAGCTACGAAGCTGGGTAAACCTCTTGTGTGCTTCGCCTCGATCTGCTCTTCGTGCGACCTTCGCTCCCCGCCGAACCGAAAGGGGCTCGGTCCGCCGGTCCCATAGGTGTTCGTGGGCCAGATTAGCCTGCCCCGATATCGCCCCCTTGCAGGAGAGGAGGAGACCTGCCTGGGAGTTTCAGAACGCGGCAGACATCATGAGGCTGCGCCCAGGCCTCAATTTCAACTTCACTGTCTTGGAGCTTGACGCGATGCTCTTAGAGCTGTTCAAGCCCGATCCTGATCATCCGGAGATGTTTAGGTTGCCGAGGGGCGTCGTTCCGCTGTGCAACAACTCGTAGCTTGACCGCATCCGTGCAATGATGCCGTCGTGCGACTCCCATGGAATTGTCCCAACTTGGCAAGAGCCTGCGGATGACGTCATGCGGCAGTTCTTTGATAATCTGGTGGAAATGCCGGTCCGCCCCGATGAGCAGAGGGGCCTCACCCGCGACACCACTGACGATGAGATGCAGCGCATCGCCACCAGGCTGGAAGAGGCTGCAGAAGGCCGCCAGGCGAGTTTGGCTTCACCGTGGAGGAGGCAGAGGCAGCAGAGGCGGCAAGCCTTGTCGAGCGAAAGGAGTTTGTCGGCGAGGAAGAGCTTGCCGAGCCTGAAGCCGAGTCAAGCGAGCCCGCCGAGGGCGCATCCTCCCGCCTCAAGTAGCTTGCATGGCGGAACCCAGCTCCACCAAGAAGGCGTCTTCGCAAGGCGGAGACGAAGGGCGGCAGACGGGCAGACCTTGACCAGCTGGCCTTGTGACGCAGCTTCCATCAAGCAAGCAGCTGGGAGCACCTCACGCCGCTGCAGTAATCGGAGCGGGCCCTCGCAGACCATCGGTTCCGCTCCCCGCCAAGCGCCCAAGGGAACCCACCTCCGCCTCGTCAGTCCGGAGGCGGGCTGAAATTGACCTTCCGCCAAATTCGACGAGGAAGAAGAAGAGTAAGATTCTTTGCCGTACTTGTAATTCTTCAATTTGTTGCTTTGTCTTGTATCTGATTTGCTTTACCCTGAAGTCATTCCTTTTTAGGACGCTGGCCCAGAGAATGTCGAAGAGAGCCAAGACCCCGGTGATTGTCGTCGAGGACGAACCCACTGCGACGGCAGAGGGCGCGTCCAAGACCACCTTGCCGGGTGAGGCAACTCTCCTTCAAAGCAGCCCCCAGCGCAGCCCCCAGCGTAAGTATATGGTCTATTTCTTGTTGTTCGGCGTGCACGGGTGCTTTTTCCTTTGCTGATATCTGACTGTTGATTTGTGTAGGAGCAGAGCAGCCTCCTTCTGCTTCGACTACGCCGCCAAGGGTGGATTCCCCGGCAAGGGAGCGTTCTCCAGCAAGGGAGACTTCTCCGGCAAGGGGCGGTTCTCCGGCAAGGGACGGCACCAGCGATCCCTTGCGGCGGAGGCCATGACCGCAGACCTAAGACAGGTAATCTTCTTTCCTGGGAACTTTCCTTGTGTTCTTCTTCTTCTGATTTTCTTTTTAAATATTTGCTTGACTTTCTTCATCCATCCGCCACAGAACCAATGGAGACCGAGGTCGCCGGCGAGGAGGACGTGCACGGCGACACTAATGAAGCCGCCGCCATGGAAGAAGGAGCCGGCGCTGACGAGCCCGCCGGCGAAGAGGTCAAGTCGCCGCCAGTAGAAGCCGGGCGAGGGTCTGGCGATCGACCGACGACCACGAGGCCGCAGGAGCGCCAGCGCCACGCCGACCGCCGATCCTCCGCCGCCAGCATTGCCACAGTTCAAGAGCTCAGCCGGGCCTACTTGAAGGCCGGGCGATGGCGTCTTCATCAAGCTCCCATGGGAGTCGAGCCTGTGGCGCCGCTAAAGGAGAAGCTTTCGATGAAGAGCTGCTCGCCTCATTGGATCGACGCTTAGTCGACGCGCAGCAGCAAAGAGCGCGAGCTCGAGGAGGAGCATGCCGCGAGGCTGTTGTCGCTCTACCGCGCCCGACAAGCCAAACTGGAATCCGGAGGCGCTTGTCGCGAAGGCGGAGCAGACATCGAGAAACGCAGCGGAGGAGCTCCGGCCGCAACCAGAAGCTCTCCGGTCCTGGCGGAGGAACGGGAGCAACTTCGCCGAGAGCGCAAGGCCTTTATCCTCGAGAAGGTCAAGTGAGGAGGAACAATGACTTGCCGCCGAGAAGCTGTCTGCAGGAAGGTGAGTTGGCGCGTGGGAAGGTTAACCTTGACAGCCCACGAGGAGGATCTTGCCATGCGCGAGCAAACATTTGGCGGGGCTCTCAAGGAGGCAAAGGATGCCGCAATGCCGAGGCCGCCAAGAAGGAGCCGGAGACGAAGGTGGCGCAGCTTGGAGGCCGATTCGGAGGCAGCGGGCGGGAGTACCTTCGGCGCGGATGCGCTCAGCGTCTCCGTCGACGAAGAGGTAGTAGTTCTCCTCAGCTCCTTGGCCGGTGAGGGGAAGATGGCCCGCCTTCCGCGGCGCCAAGAAGCCGCAAGGCCTCGGCCGACTTCACGGCCTTCCCCTTATCGGCTTTCGGGCCCATGGCGGAGGCGGTGGAGGAGGTCGACGGCGTTGGTGATGCTGGTGGCGATGGGGGGGCGGAGCGCTGCTCTCTTCAACCTTGAGAAGAAGGGGGGACCAGCGGTGGTTTTTTGATGGGACAACAACTGGCAAGGTAGGCGACCTGCCCCTGTTTCCCCTGCTTATAAAGAGGGAGGGGGCGGACGTTCCGTTATTCCGAATAAAGAAACCCCCACGATCTCGCCCACGATCTCTCACACAACGCCACGTTCGATGCGTGCCGTTCGTGGAGGGCGTGGTGTGTCCCGGGTGACTTATGGTGTGACCCAGCGGCGTGCCGTGCCTGTTATGGGCACAGCTGGCGCTTCGGCAGACTGTGTGGCCCAGGCCCGGGGCTCTGACGGTGTACTAGAGTAGGGGTACCCTAGTATCCCGAACTTGTGCCGCAGGCGATTCTGACCCTCATGGCAAGGCTTAGGGTGACCGCCAAGATCCTCCATGGTTCCTTTGGAGCCATTCAAGAACAAAGTATTCAAGCCAAGGAGACAAGGCCCAAGAAGAGGAGCTTGTCGGGAAGGCCACCCAAGGCACCTAGGAGACAAGGCCCCAAGAAGAGGAGCTTGCGGAAGGCCCGATGAGCGACAAGCTTCCGGGCGCGACAAGACAACAACCATGGCAGACCACCTCTCTGTACCTACGCCCAAGCGCATCCACTAACATGTCGCCACAGGACCTTTCCGGTAGCGGCGTGGCGAAGGCAGGACCCGGTGCAAGGTGGCATCTTGTGACAAGATTGCCATCGTGGCAAGCGATGGCGCCTGACGGTCCCTGTTTACCTTTATTAGGGCGGCGTGAAGCGGGCATTTAATGCCTTTGTATGATACATCAGACATCGTACAAGTAGGTGTACCAACCACTACTTTTCCATTTGTACCCTTGTCTCACGTTGCCACTGTCGGAGACCCTTGACATATAAAAGGAGGCCCATGCATAGCGTAGAAAGGGTCGGTCGGTTCCCCCACGCTGGCCTCGTTAGCGGCTCGTGTGTCTTTGTAGCACTTTCAGCTCTGAGCAAGAACGATACACCTAGACATGCGCAAGAGGAGTGTTATCTCTCCGGAGAGCTCTGCCGGGTAAACCTCTCGTGCTTCGCCTCGACCGCTCTTCGCGGCGACCTCTTCCCCGCCGAACCGAAAGGGGCTCGGTCCGCCGGTCCCATAGGTGTTCGTGGGCCAGATCAGCCTGCCCCGACACCAGCAGTGGCAAGGCTTGTATTCCTAGATATCGGTGTTTGTTGCATAGAAGAACACATCCATGGTTACGATGATTACGTGTAGCTTGAAATCACTGTATTGTTGAAGTATCCAGTGCTATTTCGGTGTTACCCAACCAAAGCGGTGCCCCATATCTGCTTGGCTCTTCAAACCCTCATTGTGTGTCTGCCTTGCATGTTTCTCGCAATGACATTCAACAATTTTGGGATTAATATTTTACGCATTTTCTCGTATACATGCTATGGGTAACATATCATGCACTGAAGGCAATGTACAAGTTGAACTTGCATCGCTGAGTGTTATTAAACTTTGTTCTCTATTTTGTATCTGCTTTAGTTTGAGTCGAACTGATGAATGTGCATGTTCAGCACTGATGTACTGTTTTTAGCACTGCTCGTAAACTGAACATTGAACTTCTTCTGTTATGGAAAGTTTTCTTATCTTTTTCCCTATAACTGATGCATAAACATTTGTTGCACTGCTTGCAAATTGAACATTGAACTTCAGATATGTATGGATATGCATATATATATATATATATATATATATATATATATATATATATAAAACTGATGCATGTCTTCTCTTTTTTTCATCTATAACTTATGCAACTACACTAGAAGTACTCCTAGTTTATGTATCATTGAACTTACTGTGTACCAAGTGTATATTTTTTTCAACAATATTCTTTTACTAGTTCGAACTGACGCTACTACATGGCATGTACTATTAGAAATAACATCATACAACTTGCAGTGGTAGTTGAACCTTATATAAAGCCTAGTAGCTACTTGGACAGTTGGACTGATTCATAAGTTTATGTTTTTTGGCTTGAACTGAAGCTAGCATATTAGAGGTAATGACGGTAACCTCGACATCCAAATTGTGCATCAAGTGGCAGGGGTGTAATGAACTGATGCAAGCATTTTGCAATGTACTATCTGCTTCTGCATCATAGGAACATGTGTCACTGATGCAACACACATGTAGTATTGATGAACTGATGGTGTAACATGTAGGCAAAGCATAGTGTGTGCAATTTTTAAACTGAATCTTCTTCATAGGAGGACTGATGAACCGACACAAACGTGGTGTTTTTCTTTAGGCAAACCCAGACATGAAAACATTTTTTGAACTGATTCAATTTTTGAGGAAAATTAGTGTGGGAAGCAGACATCACCTCCAGTGGCATGTTCTTGGATCTGACTTCTTCTTCTTCCTCTCGTGGGCGGCGTACTGTCATGTTCTTGGGAGTCGGCGCCATTGATGCAGGCAAGGAGCTTGGGGAGACGACGACGCTCCTGCTTGTGGTGGATGTCCGTTGATGAGGTTCGAGGAGGCAGCTGCTGGCGGGGATCACGACCCCGACGAAGGAGCCCCGACGAGGGAGGGAGACAGGAGGCACGGATCACGGGCCCAGCGGAGGAGCCCCGACGAGGGAGGAAGGCGGCTGGCGGGGATCACGGCCCCAGCGAGGAAGGGGAGGCGGTTGGCGCGGATCACGGCCCCGGTGAAGGAGCCCGGTGAGGGAGGGAGGCGGCTGGCGCGGATCACGGCCCCGGCGAAGGAGCCGTCACCGAGGAAGGGGATGGCGGCGGTGGATCTGTCGCCGGGCCAACACGGCCACAGGCTCCTCGCTCATGGCCGTCGCCGCTTCGCCCACGACGGCCGCCTCCGACGGAAGAAGGCGGGTTGGGTTCGGGCTGGCTCGGGTGGATTCTACGGTGTAGGCATGTCAACCTATATATATATATATATATATATATATATATATATATATATATAAATCACAGCTATACTGCAACCCATACATAAATAAGCTATTCAGAATCGTTCCTAATCGCCGAAAATGATAAGCTAACTGCAAGGCCATATACTAGTTAACTGTCGGTCGGACTTTTTCTGCCACTGTTTTTTTGCACTATTTTTTATCGTAATTTTTGAACCGTTTATCGGAATGATGCAAATGACATCGTGTTGGATGGCTACTGAATAGGCGGAATTTCCGTATGTTGATCGTTGTCCCAAAATCCTTACAATTTTTAAACAAAATTCAAAAACCTAGAAATTCTTCAAACACATTTTTGGTGTTTTTGTGAAAGAAATTTTCAAACCGTTTGTCAGAATGTTGCGTATGATACACAATTGGAAAGCTATGGATTAGCCCGAACTTTCATATATAGAATTCGTTTTCAGATTCGCCATGGTTTAAGAGTAGTTTTCAAAAAACTAACGATATGTTTGTCATTTTTTTCCGAATCGCTAAAGATTACATGCTAATCGCTCGAAAGCAGATTAGCTAATCGACGATGACGACAGAGCTAACCATCGTGACTTAAGACACTTTTTTTCCTGGTTTTCCCGGATCAAGCTTAATCATTGCTATTGGAATAGCTAATCGTCGGGGATTGCGGCGATTAACAACAAGTTAACGGCAGGATCAAGGTACTAATTTTTATTTTTATTTTTTCCATGGGTCATTCCAAGCTGCAAGGCACGAAATAGCTAACCATCGGATGCGGCGATTAAGAACTCTTGAAACGACTTGTTGAAGAGATCAACTTTTTTCTTTCGTTCTTTTTTTGCCAAGGTCACGCTTAATCGCTCAAGGGCGCATGGCAGTTAAGTGTTCAAGTTAACTTCCACAATTCACCCACTTAACTGCCATCTGCAATAAAAATTGGACTAACATTATAAAAAAACTTTGTTATATTGTCATTTTTTTTCGAACTGCTACAGTACATGCTAACTGCCCGACCGGAATAGCTAACTGACGTATGACGACCAAGCTAACTACAGCGAATTAAGACACTTTTTTTCTGGTTTCCTGGATCAAGCTAATCGCCAGATTGAAATAGCTAACTATCGAGGATTGCGGCGATTAACAACAAGTTAATCAAGGATCAAGGTACTAAATTTTTATTTTTTATTATTTTCCTGGGTCATTCCAACCGCACGGCTACTGAAATAGCTAATCGTCGGATCATGGCGATTAAGAACTAGTGAACTGCCATCAAGGTATCAACTTTTTTTTCTTTTCGTTTTTTTTTGGCCAAGGTCCCTAATCGCTCGAGCGCATGGCGATTAAGTATTCAAGTTAACTTCCACAACTCGCCCACTTAATCGCCATTCCTAAATAAGCTATTCATGAACCGTTCCTAATCTTCAAAAGCAGATAAGCTAATTGGCGTCATATACTAGTTAAGCGTCGGGCGAACTTTTTCTCGCATCGTTTTTCGCACTATTTTTTATCGTAATTTTTGAACAGTTTATCGGAATGATGCAAATAGCCTGTAGACTATATATATATATATATATATATATATATATATATATATATATATATATATATATATATATATATATATATACTGCGACGCGCATCCGTTTTTTCAGATCAGCTAATTAACCCGCCCAGTACTGGATAACAAAAAACGCACCCCATCCATACAACTCACCCCCGATCTCACCTTCTCCAGGCTCCCGGCGTGGCTCGCCCCCAGCTTCTCGCTGCTCCCGGCGGCCGCCCGCTCCCCACCTTCTCCCAAGCTCCCGGTGCCGCCCGCCCCCACCTCCTCCCTGTCTCCCGGGGCCGCCCCGCCCCTACCTCCCCTCGGATCTCGGCGCCGCCCCGCTCCCACCTCCTCCCGGATCCTGGCGCCGCCCCGCCCCCACCTCCTCCCCGTCTCCGGCGCTGCCCCGCCCCCACCTCCGCTCGGATCCCGACGCCGCCCCGCCCGCCCCCACCTCCTCCCTCGCTCTCGGCGCCCCTCCTGCTTCCACACGCCATCATCGGTCCCCCTGCTTCCACGCCCTGCTGCTTCTAGAGGCTGTTGTCGGGAGCCACCATAGCGCGACCAATCGCCACGACCAGCCGTCCCTACCGCCGCCTTGGCGACCTTCCCCCACCACCCACAGCGGGCTGTCGCATCGTGTCACCGCATCCCGTGGCCACAGCGTGCCGCCCAACTCGCCAGTCCAACTGCTTGCTCCACGATCGGTCGCTCAAGTAGCTGGATGCAAGCAAACATCTCCACGAACAAGTTCTTCTTTCACAACTTGTTGCTGCTGCTGCACCTTCTCCTTCGACCAGGCTAAGTAAATTGTTCAGGTACCTTGTGTGTATATTCTGCACCTTAGTCTTCAGTAGAAATTTCATCGTGTTGGTGAGCTCATATACTACTATTCAATCAGTTCGAAAATGTAAACTTGGGAAGTTCCAAAAAACAAAACATTCAAGGGGAGTTTGCTGGCCATAACAAGTCGAAGTTCAGGTGTCAAGAAAAACTGACAGTTCCAAAAGATGAAACCCAGGAAAGTTCAGAGAAACAAAACACTAATAAGTTAAAAATACAAACCCCATAAGTTCAATAGATAAACTAAAAAAATGTTCAAATGTAATGAATCTGGTAGTTTAAATTGTTACCTTGTGCGTATGCTCGAAGAATGGCCTTGAAGGGAAGTTGTTAGCAGGGGAAATGGTGATAGGGAGAAATATCTTTTTTTATTTGTTAGCAGGGGGAAAACTCCTCCAACCTGTCCCGTGTCGCAGCCCGACTTCTCGCTGCCGATGCACTCTAAGCCGAGCACCTCCATGAAGGAGGTCGTCTGGCAGCCTAGCGATGAGGCAACTCATCATCCTTGTGCGTCCTTCGCCCACTGTGCGCCCTGTTGCCCTCAACCTCCCTCCTCACAGGCATGCTACCCCAACTTTTATTTTGATTTTCAATTCAACTTGTGTGTTCTTTTAAGTGCATTATGCTTTAAAAATGTGCAGAATCCTTAGGAAAAATGAAACATTTTAGTTTGCTTTGCCGCAAGGGAATTTCTGAAACTTAACTTCTGTCTAAAATATAACGATCCATTTTGAAACAGAATTTACTTTACTTCATGAGGTTTCTGAATCACATTTCACTAAAACATGTAATAGTGAAATTATACTGAATAACTAAATTAAATTGCAGTGACAATAACACCAACAGTCCAAGCAGGGTCAGTGATGTAGGTTTACAGAAAAATATTATTCTGTAAACTTCCCTCTCTGGTTGCATATAAACAAAATAAAAGTTTCCAAGTGGTCATAAATCACTGCTTACGTATACGGGGAAGCTGCCACCGCTCTTGTGTTGTTTTCTCCGGCGATTGAGAATTCGACGCATTGCTTTTAATGTGTAAGTTTATCTGCTCACAACCTGTTCATGCGAATGCCAAATAGCTTGAGAATGTTGTCTTTATTTTATACGTATGAACTAGATAAACAACAGCCAACAAAGAGGAGCGATGGAAAAAATGATGGGTGAAGCCATGGGATAGGTCGAGTGTGGGATGTTTGTTCCATGCTCTGATTTATTGAATCTAGCTTCGATTTGTTACAGAGCGGTGCTCCTTTTATTTTGCCCCATATGTACTTGTTCTAATGCCTACAAAAAGAAGCAAGCAATAGGCTGAGTGTTCCACAGGAGAATATCTAGTGCTCCCATTCATTTTGGTGCTCCCATGCTCCAAATGTTCAAAATGCGTATCTAAATGTTTCCAAAAATTTCGAAAAAAATTCTCGATATTCACATCACATAAGTGTACAATCCCTAAAAATTTCGAATCAAAATCTGAAATGCACATTGAGAAACAAAAAAGACAAATCAAACATGAATGTTTTGCAGAAAACGGCCCGAACATTTTCTGAAATAATGCTTTGGTCCACGTCCCAATGATGCTGCCCGTTGGATCACAATCCAACAGCCGAGATCGCATCGGAGCACCTAAGCTTAGGTGCTCCGGGAGCACCTGATATTATGCCAGTGTTCCACCCATGCCCAGCTACTAATCCACCACGTGTCTGGTTGTTGTTGCCAGCTAGTTATTTGTGTTGGTGCTAGGGGCGGTTGCGTGTGCTCTAAGGTGGCCGGTTACCTTCCTCCCCTACGCCAGTGTCCTCCCCTACATCCTCTATCCATGCCTTTGTCGAGTCATACGTAAATGCGCAATGCAGCGCTGTGACTCCATTCCTTTGTCCAAACCGCATACATCGGTCGTTCAACGCAATTTAGTTTAGCGGGAAGGGATAAGCAACGGGGACAGTACAAGATGGTCGACGATGATGCTACTGCTGGCATGCTCCCTCCAACATATTTTCATTTCTACTGTAGCTTGCTATAAAGATGAAACTATATAAGTACACTGTGCAAAAACTCAGTGGTTCAAATGTGAAAAAAGAATTTCTTCTAATCTAGTTCCCACCGTGCATTTTGTGTGTGTAGAATTTCATCTAATCTAGTTCGAATTTCATCTAACCTCCGGCGACGCACCACACACCCGCCTACCACCTCCGGCGACGCACCGTGCCCCTGCCTTCCACCCCCGGCGATGCGCCATGGATCTGCCTCCGCAGGGGCGGCCACCGGTGGGAAGGCGGAGCGTCGGCAACAACCACCTCCGCCCCTTCCTGCTCCTCCCCCCAGCTGCATGCATTCAGGAGCAAGAAAAAAGAGAGATTAATTGGCCGTCCACACTGCCGCTCCTCCCAAGTCCACACTAATATTACAAAAAAAGCAGAGGATGTCTATTTTATTTCCTCAAACACAAACTACGTGTTCTCAGTTCAGTACGTGAGCTATCTCAAGTTCTTGAAAAACATATAAAATAGTACGCTGTTTGTGCAAAAAATTCAGACTTTTTTTTAATTATACAACAGTTTACATATGGTAGAATTGTAGTTGTTCAGTAAAAAGGTTCATGTAGTGACCCGACCCGAATGGATCAAGTCTCTGTGCTTAAGTGTCATCCCTGGATCGGTATGCTGACACACACAGTACTCGAAGGATTTATAACAGAGGTAAATCACATGTATAAAGTAACGTAAATACTATTACCTCAATCCATATAAGCGGAAGGCTTAACAAGGTTGTGGATTCCCATAAACACCAACGGCAAAGTTGAGTGTAGAAATCGTAACCCTAACGTATCACTTACTCGTCGTAAGAAACCTGCAACATGAGACGTTGCAGCCCAAAAAGGGTCAGTACATTGAATGTACTGGCAAATTCACACTGTAGAGCAATGTTGAACAATGGCTATCACTACATGCATATTTGGCTTGTGGAAAAGCTCTATGGTTCCATTTTTGCGTAAAGCCATTTTTCCCTACTGCAAAGGAATAAATTTATTTAACTATCATGGTGGTTGTCAAACATTGAGAATGGTTGACAGCATTCTCAATCCCAATTAAGCATCATCATTAAAACCCACCAAATTATTTAAGTAACGTGTTGAGATCAACAGGATAATCCAAGAACTAGATACTCTAGATGTCCATAACCGGGGACACGGCTAATCATGATCAGTTTGTACACTCTGTAGAGGTTTGCATACTTTTCCCCACAAGACTCGATCGCCTCCGTTGGATTTCCCGCACTACATGGTGTTTGAGAAACGGATGACCGAGACATAGTCTTTCAGAAGCGCTAGCACCTTACGTTGGATAGAACGGTACACCTACTTTCCCCTACATCTGCTAGTCTACCCTGTAAGAGTTCACACGACTTAATGAACTATGCCAGAGCCCATAATGGCTTGTGGCTGCACACGGAAGTTTCTAGTATGAATAATCTCATTATCCCTTTGAGCTAGGGTGGCGGTCCATAAAAAACAGTAATCACTGGCTACCCAGGTGCCTAGACAGTAATCTGGAATACCCAGTACCTCAATCCACCCGGATGTGTGTTTAAGTTGCCACCTTAAGTAAACCATTAATTAACAATCTCACTTTCATCATGAATACTCTCAAAACCCAATCCACGTCTACGAGCATAGCATGGAAAAGTAAGCATAACGTAATAGTAACTCCCATGGGTTTGATAATAAACAGGTAATAGGTACTACCTCAACTACTTCCCATCCCACAATTTAATTAGATCCTAATCAAGCAATGTTTGAGGATTGATCTAATGCATAAAAACTGGGTTATGAAAGAGATATGACCAAAGTGTGAACTTGCCTGCAATGTTGATGAAGATCATTCGCACTCAACACTCTTGACAGATCTACTCGTCACACTCCGGTCAATCTATCGTAAGCAAGCAATAGTAACCACACATAAGCAATCACTCAAAAGATCGGAAAGAACGAAGAACGATTCGGAAAACAACAAAATCAAGCAAATAACTCTTGCAACATAAAACAATTTCTATGGTACCAAAATTATGTGAATTTGGCCTTATCGTAAAGTTTAGGTCAAGAGCTTCGATTTGCAAAAAGAATCAACTAAATCGGAGTCACGAAACTCAAGTTATGATCAAACGAAGTTCAAACTCAAATCTGATCTAATTCAAATTTTAAAATTTCAAAAACATGTTTGAGTTGGATTACTGGATAGAGAAGATCATAACAAAGAAGTGGGTGTTGGTTTCGTTGGATTTGGATAAACGAGTAAAAAGATGTGATAGATTGAAGATAAGGGACTAAACGGTAAGAAAACTAATTGCGAAAAGGTCCCTGGGTAAAATAACAGAAAAAGAAAAATCTAAATACCGAACGTTCATTTATCTGAGCTAAACAACGGATGTTCGCTGTATAATAAAACAAAAAAACAGATCTATGGTTTTTTTAACAAAACTGAACTAAAAAAAGAACCGGATCGAACCGGAGGTTTTATACCGTCGGCGGTTTTGTCGAAATCCGGCGGGGCTCGGCGTCGAAGTCCGGGCAAAGTGGTCTGGCTCCAAAGTGGACGGCGGCCATGCGGAGCGAGCGAGGCATGAGCGAGGCGAACGCAAGTAACATAAGGCTGATTGGCAAGCGGCAAAGAAGAAGCGGCGGCAGTGAAAGTGACGGCAATGGCCGAGAAGAGAGCGGGCGGATCTCGCTTATTTATTGAGGCGGGCGAAGACCTTAAGCGAGGAGAGGTGCCGGCCTCGCAGACCTGACGCCGAGGTCGGTGGCGGCGATCGTGGCGGCGGTCTCCTGAGACCGGGACGACCTCGGGTGGGCATGACCTTGGCTTAGGCTTTTACCGGTCCAAGAGTTTTTATTATTATAAATAAAGATTCTTTTTCAGACAAACAAAACAGATAAAAACAAATAGAAATAAAATTATTATATAGGCATATAATATATCAAAATTTGCAGAAAAAGATTTTCTACAACATGGACATTTTTATAATGCCAGATAAAATCCACACAAATTCAGATAAAGCAAAGAGTGCTACTGCTCTAGGAAAATCCAATAAAAATCATTTTAAAAATACCAAAATTAATTCAAATTTATTTCTCTCCAATTTTCTTATGTAGGGAATCATGTTACCCTATTTTCCGTATATTTTATTTTTGGAGAAAAATAATTTGAATAAAACTCAAATAACCCAAATTGAAAAATAGTTTCAAATGGATTTTAAATTTGAGTTTCTCTGAAACTCCCAACTCATATTTCATATGTTTGAAGAAGTCATTTTATCTTCTCTCATGAAAATCATTGAGTTGCATAAAGTTTCAGAATTGGAAATACTGTTAAATGGAATTCAAATATTTTCAACACCCCTTGTCATTTAAATAAATGGAAGAATTCATGCCATCTTCTCTCCAGGGTTTTGTGGTGAAAAGAATTTGAATTCACGGAGATCATAAATGAAAAATGAAAGTTTGGGAAGTCCTTTTATTCCCTCTCATTTAACTTTCAAAAGTTTCGAATTCACTCAATCAATCACACAACAATCAAACAAACAATCAATCTATCTATTTATTATAACATTCCAAAATTTAGGATTTTGGGATGTTACAAACCTACCACCCTTAAAATGAATCTCGTCCTCGAGATTGGGAGAGGCTAGAAAGAAGTAGGTTAGGTTTGGGTCTTCTCAAAATCCATCGATCGTCTCCGGGGTGTGGGGTGCTACCACCCTTAGAAACATCGTTACGGTCCCATCAATACTCTTATACTCCATCCTTATTCTTGACAAGGTCGGTCTTCTTAGATTCTCGAGATAATTCCTTCTCTAGGCTCTTCCGGTAGTGGCATAACCTATACCACAATTTTGCTGTCCTTTCCTCTTGGTAAGGTTATTCTGAGATTGGGTCTTCTTAGCTGACGGGTCTGGCGCCAATGCTAAACAACTATCAATATCTCATGGTGGTCAACAATTTATGGTTTCTCCTGCAGAAATGGAGTCCGGTTTGAACCTCCTTGTATATCCTTCGGTTGGCAACAACTGCCGTGTACAAGGGGAAAAAAATACCTATACCATTCTAAGGTTTATACAAGGTTTTGATCGTCGTCTCTTTACTATAGGTAAGTCAGTCAGATTTACCATCCCACATAGCAAGGCGAATAATAAGAGTAAGTCGGTATGGTGATCAATCCATCCCGCACCCAAATCATTACCACAGATATACGGTTTAGCGAATCTCGCATTCTAACACTCGGTCATCCTCACAAGCATTGCAGAATTTCTCTTGTAGACGAACCAAGTTCGGATATATCCATAGATTCTGCAAGCCAGACAAACATCTATTGTTCCTTCACTACTCTCAGGTTTTGTGTAACTCCTATAAGATCGTCTATCGATAAAATCGTAACTTCTTCCAGGGTTTTTCCTTCAGCAAGAAATGTGCTTGCTTATTGGCAGGTCCTGGGGCCTGTGGGTTATGGCCCATCTCATCACTTATAAACCTTGAATTCATCCTCGGGGCAACTGATCATTATTCCAACATACAACTTCCAGCTTCCTAGCATACTTAAAATATATCCAATTGTATTGTCTTCCTTCCTTCTATTAGCACCAAACTCAGACGAGATTACTCAGACTCATCATGGAGTTACAATCGCTCCATATTACCAACATCATACCGCCATTTATATTCAATAGTACTTCATCTCTTCATCCTCGTGGGATATCCCACATACCGAGATAAAAACTTATACTTATGAAGTCCACACTCCACTTCGTGGAACATCATCATCCTCTCCAGGGTCAAGCATCCTTACAGGGGAATATTGGCCATCCCTGCATGGCACTTATTCAACTGGGAAACGTGAAACACATCATGAACTCCTGACAGTCCTTCGGGTAACTCCAACTTGTAGACCACTTCTCTCATACGCTCCAAAACTCGGTATGGTCCCACAAATCTCGGGGCTAACTTTCCCTTAACTCCAAATCGTTTAATTCCTCGCAGAGGGGGCACACGAAGACATGCTCTGTCTCCAATTTCATAGGCTACCTCCTTGCTTTTTGAGTCTCAAGATAACTCTTTCCGCCTAGACTGAGCTACCTTCAGTCTATCTCGAATCAACTTATCATTCTCTTCTGACTCCTTGATCACATTTGGTCCAAACAACTGACGGTCTCTAACTTCTTCCCACACACTCTTGGGGTATCACACATATCGAGAAAAAACTCGTATTCATTTTGTCCGAAATCCACTCAGGGGAGTATACTTATCGTTTCCAGGGTCAACGGTTCTTACAGGGTACTACCACCCTTAAAATGTTCCAATATTCCATAGACCATATTTCTCATATCCTCGAAAATGGTCAACATCTTTCCTCATAGAGTAACTCATAAAATCCAAATCAGTACCAACACTGCTGACTTTATTGATTCTCAAATTATTACAATCTCCTGTTTTTTCATCACATGCCTCAACTCAATACCTCAATATAAAGGAAAATGTTCTCACCACTACTACTATATTTCTTCTGTTACAAACTCAACTATGTATCACAAGTCTCCTTCTCCTTCGGACAATCTCTGACAAAGTGCCCTGCTTCATTACAACGGAAACATATTACTTCTGACAAGTTTTGAGGTTTCCTTGTGATTATATAGCCTCCTTGGGTCATTGGCTTCCTTTTTGGGCAATTGCTGAGGTAGTGCCCTGACTCCTTGCACCTATAATAGGTGATATGACTCAGATCCTTCCTGGAATCCAATCTACATCTCTTTCTGGACTTTTCCTTTCCAATCAAGGCTTCTATTTCCTGTGGGTCATACTCTACTTCCTCCGTCGGGAATTCTACTAGATCCCCATTCATACAATTTTGGGAGATGTGTCCTTCTTATCCACATGAATAGCAAGACTTGGTGTAGAGTTTAATTGTCTCCTCTTTGGGTGTGTCCTCCACCTCTTCCTTCATCGCGGGTTCTTTTTAAATTCCCGTTAGGGCTCCTTTCATTGCTTTTTTTTCTGATGGATGGTTCTTTGTACCAAGGGGT
Source organism: Aegilops bicornis (assembly GCA_021605145.1). Taxonomy (NCBI): domain Eukaryota; kingdom Viridiplantae; phylum Streptophyta; class Magnoliopsida; order Poales; family Poaceae; genus Aegilops; species Aegilops bicornis. The sequence continues at coordinate 253,683,555 of CM038671.1, forward strand.
AAATGTGACACTGAGCAGGGTAGTGGGTAGTCCCTTCACACAAGAAACAAGTGATCTGCCTAGTTGAGCATTCTTCAGCTGGGTGACTTCCTTCACAATTAGGGCATTCATCCTTGTGTTCTTTATGGTTGTGTCCTATTTCTCCACAAGACTTGCATGCACAGGGTTTCTTCATATCCTTTCCAGAAGGTTTCAATTTCTGGGACACAAATCGAGACATTAGCAAAGTCAACTTAAATTCTTCCCAAGTGGTTACTCTTTGCCATCCATTGATGGTTTGGTACATCCTCCACCAAGTAGCAGCACCTCTTTCAAAGCATTGAAGAGCATGTTGGGCCATATCCTTTCCGACTATAGGGTTGTTCTCCATATGATCCTCCATGTTCTGAATCCATCGGTCTGTCTCCAATTGACTCATCGGTCCCGAAAATACAAGTTCATCTCCATTCATCCTCTATTGGATCCATGGGTTTTGGGGTGAGATAAGAGAGATCAAGAGAGATGCACGCAATATAAAAAAAGGTTTTTAAAAGACAGATTTATTGTGGCTGTCGGAAAAACATCAAAAAAATGACAGCTCACAATCGTCGCATCTAACGTGGGGATAACAGGGGTTTGGTCTTCTAAAGGTTCACAAATCTTCAACATCGTCAAACTCTCCAAGTCCTGTTCATGTCTCCGATGGCTTCTTCCGATCATGCTTGTCCTTCTCAAGTTCTTTTGCCAAATCAACTCCATTGACGCGAAGTCTCTTGTGGCGTCCTTCAATATTTTCGAGCTGCGTTCCAAACTTCTGGGTTTCAACATCCTTAGCATGAGCTATGATCCTACTGTCCTTCAGTTCCTGATGAATCTCCTGTATCTCGAGGTTTTGCTCCTCCATCATGGCTACTTTCAGCTTCTGGGTCATGAGTCCTTCACGAAATGCTTACTTGTCGAGTACTACTTCCTGAAGGTTCATCTTAACTTCTTGATGTAATACTCCAGATCCTGGCGATACACCAGCTAAGGTTAAAACTTCGTCTTGTTGATAGGTGTTCCATCAGCCTTCTACCATCCAATCCTTCCATGCATGTGCATTTAACTCAGCATCGTGACAAATAGCATAAGCGGGCGATAACATCATGGATAGCCATGTTTCTGCTCTTGTCATTTCCATGAGCTATCTCTCCATAGTTGATATCTCCTGCCTTTAGGGTTTTCCTTACAGAACTTTGAGTTTTTAACTCCATATTCCGGTCCTTCTCTGATACATCTCGGATAGTGACAGCTTCCATAGTCTGCCAGGTTCCATAAGGGGTGCCTTCCTAGGTCATAAAATCTGGGAATTCTTCAAAGCCTTCAAATCTCCTAGTCTTCGGAGTCTTCAACCACTGTAGTTTCCATTATCATAATGTATGGTAAAATCCTCTTCATTCGAAATGGTCTTAGTTGTCTGATATCTTGTACTTCTTGAAGTGGTCTCATCCGTCGAATCATCGAGTGGTCAAAAAGGGAAAAAGGGTTATGGTCTCACTAAAAGGGAATATTTGAATAAGCTCAGAAAAAAAGAGAGTAAAAGATCTTTTTGAAGAGAAAGTTGTGGAGAAAATCTTTCCTATGGGCTTGCCAGTTTCTAGGGGTCACGTCCTACAGTCAACATGTGCTCTTATACCATCTTGTAGCGACCCGACCCGAATGGATCAAGTCTCTGTGCTTAAGTGTCATCCCTGGATTGGTATGCTGACACACACAGTACTCGAAGGATTTATAACAGAGGTAAATCACATGTATAAAGTAACGTAAATACTATTACCTCAATCCATATAGCAGAAGCAACAAGGTTGTGGATTCCCATAAACACCAACGGCAAAGTTGAGTGTAGAAATCATAACCCTAATGTATCACTTACTCGTCGTAAGAAACCTGCAACATGAGACGTTGCAGCCCGAAAAGGGTCAGTACATTGAATGTACTGGCAAATTCACACTGTAGAGCAATGCCGAACAATGGCTATCACTACATGCATATTTGGCTGGTGGAAAAGCTCTATGGTTACAGTTTTTGTGTAAAGCCAATTTTTCCCTACTGCAAAGGAATAAATTTATTTAACTATCATGGTGGTTGTTAAACATTGAGAATGGTTGTGACATTCTCAATCCCAATTAAGCATCATCATTAAAACCCAACAAATTATTTAAGTAATGTGTTGAGATCAACAGGATAATCCAAGAACTAGATACTCTAGATGTCCATAACCGGGGACACGGCTAATCATGATTAGTTTGTGCACTCTGTAGAGGTTTGCACACTTTTCCCCACAAGACTCGATCGCCTCCGTTGGATTTCTCGCACTACATGGTGTTTGAGAAACGGATGACCGAGACATAGTCTTTTAGAAGCGCTAGCACCTTACGTTGGATAGACCGGTACACCTACTTTCCCTACATACGCTAGTCTACCCCGTAAGAGTTCATGACGACTTAATCAACTATGCGAGCCCATAATGGCTTGTGGTCGCACACGGAAGTTTCTAGTATGAATAATCTCATGATCCCTTTGAGCTGGGTGGCGGTCCATAAAAAACGAGTAATCTGGGCTACCCAGGTGCCTAGACAGGCAATCCTGGAATACCCAGGTACCTCAATCCACCCAGATGTGTGTTTAAGTTGCCACCTTAAGTAAACCATTAATTAACAATCTCACCTCTGTCATGAATACTCTCAAAACCCAATCCACGTCTACGAGCATAGCATGGCAAAGTAAGCATAACGTAATAGTAACTCCCATGGGTTTGATAATAAACAGGTAATAGGTACTACCTCAACTACTTCCCATCCCACAATTTAATTAGATCCTAATCATGCAATGTTTGAGGATTGATCTAATGCATAAAAACTGGGTTATGAAAGAGATATGATCAAAGTGTGAACTTGCCTGCAATGTTGATGAAGATGATTCGCACTCAAAACTCTTGATAGATCTACTCGTCACACTCCGGTCAATCTATCGTAAGCAAGCAATAGTAACCACACATAAGCAATCACTCAAAAGATCGGAAAGAACGAAGAACGATTCGGAAAACAAAAAAATCAAGCAAATAACTCTTGCAAGATAAAACAATTTCTAACAGTACCAAAATTATGTGAATTTGGCCTTATCAGAAAGTTTAGGTCAAGAGCTTCGATTTGCAAAAAGAATCAACTAAATCGGAGTCACGAAACTCAAGTTATGATCAAACGAAGTTCAAACTCAAATCTGATCTAATTCAAATTTTAAAATTTCAAAAACATGTTTGAGTTGGATTACTGGATAGATAAGATCGTAACGAAGAAGTGGGCGTTGGTTTCGTTGGATTTGGATAAACGAGTAAAAAGATGTGATAGATTGAAGATCAGGGACTAAATAGTAAGAAAATTAATTGCGAAAAGGTCCCTGGGTAAAATAACAGAAAAAGAAAAATCTAAATACCGAACGTTCATTTATCTGAGCTAAACAACGGATGTTCGCTGTATAATAAAACCAAAAAAAACAGATCTATGATTTTTTTTAACAAAACCTAACTAAAAAAAAGAACCGGATCGACCCGGCGGTTTTATACCGTCGGCGGTTTTGTCGAAATCTAACGGGGCTCGGCATCGGCGGCGAAGTCCGGCAAGGGCCGCTGGCTCCGTGGTGGACGGCGGCGAGCGGAGCGAGAGGGCGGCGGCGAGGCGAAACCCAAGCGGTAGCGGGCGCTGATTCGCGGGCGGCAAGAAGAAGTGCGGCGGGCGGGCGCGAGTGGACGAAGGCAGCGGCGAGAAGAGAGGGCAGAGGGCAGATCTCGCCTATTTATTGGAGGCGGGCGGAGTGCCTTGGGCAAGGCAGAGGTGCCCGGCCTCGACGGACGCCGAGGTCGGCGGCGGCGATGGGCGGCGGCGGTCTCCTCTCGAGATCGGGACGACTCGAGTGGGCAGCGGGCGCTGGGCAAGCCGGGCTTCGCCCGCCGGTCCAAGAGTTTTTATATAAATAAAGATTCTTTTTCAGACAAACAAAACAGATAAAAACAAATAGAAATAAAAATATTATATAGGCATATAATATATCAAAATTTGCAGAAAAAGATTTTCTACAACATGGACATTTTTATAATGCCAAATAAAATCCACACAAATTCAGATAAAGCAAAGAGTGCTGCTGCTCTAATAAAATCCAATAAAAATCATTTTAAAAATAGCAAAATTAATTCAAATTTATTTCTCTCCAATTTTCTTATGTAGGGAATCATGTTACCCTATTTTCCATATATTTTATTTTTGGAGAATAATTTGAATAAAACTCAAATAACCCAAATTGAAAAATAGTTTCAAATGGATTTTAAATTTGAGTTTCTCTGAAACTCCCAACTCATATTTCATATGTTTGAAGAAGTCATTTTATCTTCTCTCATGAAAATCATTGAGTTGCATAAAGTTTCGTAATTGGAAATATCACAAATGGAATTCAAATATTTTCAACACCCCTTGTCATTTAAATAAATGGAAGAAGTCATGTCATCTTCTCTCCAGGGTTTTGTGGTGAAAAGAAATTGAATTCACGGAGATCATAAATGAAAAATGAAAGTTTGGAAAAGTCATTTTATTCCCTCTCATTTAACTTTCAAAAGTTTCGAATTTCACTCAATCAATCACACAACAATCAAACAAACAATCAATCTATCTATTTATTATAACATTCCAAAATTTAGGATTTTGGGATGTTGCAGTTCACTACCCCAACTAGGGGATTTTCAGTCAGTTTTGTCTTTCTTTTCCAACTGAAAATTGTAGCAAATGTGAACTGAAGCTGTTGTGGAGCAATTAGTAATAGTTGCCTATGTTTTTGTCGCTGCTACTTTGCCACCTACTCCCTCCGTTCACAAATAACAAGTGACTACATACGGAGCAAAATGAGTGAATCTACACTCTAAAATATGTCTACATACATCCGTATGTTGTAGTCCATTTGAAATGTCTAAAAAGATTTATATTTAGGAATGGAGGGAGTAGATTAATACTACTACTACTTATCGTGTTGCTAAAACCTTGTGTTCTGGACAATTTGTGGGTGGATGAGCACTATGTGATGCCTTCCTAAGTGCTCTACCGATATTGCTACTTTGTACTGATGCTTTCCAAATATTAGTTATTTGCATCCCAAAAGTATATACTGTTACTCCAGGATATGAAGTTCGATGGATGTGGAAGTTTATTTTAACTTGAACTATTAAGTGCTTCCAAAGTATATACTATACTACTTTCTGTATGCTGCTCCGAACTGCTGTAGACTAGTATCTGCTTTATTAATTAGTATGCAGTAGTAGTTTTGTCCGAGTTTGGAGTCTCAGTTAGTGACATGATTAAGCATCTTTGGCCTGTGTGCAGAGTGGATCATTGGGTGGATTAGTACTTAAGTCCACAAAAATCAGTGTCTTGGTTGTGATAAAAGTTGTTTACTGAGAATTTTTTGAAAAGTAGTTCTAACTTTTTTGTTTCATCTACAGGGTCCAGTCCCATATATCTTTTAACCAGGTTCATGGTGAAGCCCAGGGTGCTCGTCGGCGATCACAAGAAGCAGGCCGTCGAGAAGGAGTTGGGCGACATGGTGCAGCGGTGTGGCCAACTCAACTACCTATATTAAACCAATTGAATGAATGAGATAAAAAATTAGTTCACCTCATCCGACAGCCTCGTCCGGCAATTCGTTTGGGCAGGTTTTCTGTGCAGTACAGGCAAAGCATGGCCACCACCAATGCACTTTGTGGTTAAGGGTGATGGAATTCAACTAAACCAACACCTTAGTTGTCCTTCTGTTGCCTGGCAACGAGTACTTTAGACTATTCCTAGCAATGGTAACGAGTTGTTCAATGTGGGGGTTCATGCAACATATAATGCAAAGTAGATACGTGCAGGAAGAAAGGTACTTTATGTGATTTAGTTCTCTCATGATGCTTGTGTATTTCAATCCTCTAAGTTGCATTGCAAAGAGCCAATAGTAGAATTTTTTTCAATGCTTTTATTGGAATTTTCAATGTATAGTTGCATTTCTTTTGCATCTCCTCACTGATAGAAGAACCATGCTACTACTTCTTAGTGGGAATGGTTTGACATGTATGTCACTGCCTAGTATCACAAATATCCTAGCTAATAGATTATGATTTTCTCTCTTTTGCCTATGTCTCTTAGTGTGTTCCCCCTTCCTCTTTTCATATAGCATATTCTGAACATCAAATGCTTTCAAAAATGTGTCGTGCAAGTTCAAGTATAACTATGTTAGGAGTTCAAAAATCTAAACAATGTAAGCTGAACCCAATTTCAAGAACTATTTTCCTTCATAAATTGTATTTTTGTTAGTTTGTTGTTATGGACAGTACAGATACACATTGTTGTGTAGTACATGTGTCCATTGATGTGTTCGAATCCCTTCCGTTCACTTTGATTCCTACAAGTGGTTCAATGTGTCGAGCGGCAGCAGCGCTTGATCCCTAGTGGTTGCCCGCGCAATGAGGATATAGGGACGCTACAGTGGTGGAGGAGTCAGTACATGTAGTAGCTAGCTCAACAAAAGGTATTGTCGTGTAGCTTTGGTCTTACCATTGTGGTTTGTTCATTTTTTTGCTTGTGTTATTGCATGGGAAAATGAAAAGAAAGTAGTTTTCTTTTTACAATTGATGATGGGATTGCATGGCTTCATCCAGAAAAAAGTGTTAGGGATAAACCAGCAGCAAGGATGATATGTTCATGAGCCGAGTCCACATGCTGTCACTAGTAGAAAACGGGCCTATTGTCCCGGTTCATAAGGGCTTTTTGTCCCGGTTCTTGAACCCACTAAAGGGTTAGCATTAATGCCTCGACCCTTTAGTCGGTTCTAACAAGAACCGGGACAGATGGGCCTCCACGTGGCCTCTTGTGAGCCGAGGCGGGAGGAGCCTTTGGTCGGTTGGTGGAACCAACCGACCAATCAAACATCCACTCGTCGACATTTACGGGGTTTTTGTTTTTTTTGAAAGGGGCTTGTTTAGGGGGTTTGGGGGTTAATTTAGTTTGTTATTAGCTAGCTAATATAGAGAAGTGTCCTCTATTATATCTACGTGCTTTGTTTATACGTACGCTTATGTTATGCCTAAACATGGCTTAGATTGAAGTGAAGGCAACATATATGGTGCATGTCGAAAGTAATACTAATTAATCCTAACTTGATCAAGTTTGGATTAGTACTACTTTCGACATGCACCACATGCATGTTGCCTTCACTTCAATCCAATCCATGTTCATTTCACCCACTGATATATATATATAATAACTCTTCATGCTCACATCATGCATCATCATAATAATAAGTCCTAATAATCATCATGATAGAACTTCTACTCGTTATTAATAACAAGTCATACGATCATCATCCTCATAGTCATCGAACCTAACCCTACTTAATTGTTCTTAGCACATGATCATCAGTATTAGGTAGGACCTAAATACCCTCTTTAAGGTAAAATAGCATAAAACAGTATAGACCCTGACTCTCCATTATGGAGAATGGAGATCATCCTGTCTCCAATTCTTGCGCCTGCGCTTCCTTTTAAGGCCCAAGAACCTCTTTACGAGTGTCCATACATTTTTTCCATTCTCTGATTTGCATGTCTCCACTTCTTTTATAAATCCGGTATGGACAGTTGAGATTCGTAGGATGACCTGGATATATGTTCAAAACATCAAGGCGACCATGCTCATACATCAGATGAGGCACACAATTCTCTGGGATTATCTGTTAAAAAACATAGTAATAACTTCATAGTTAGCAATGAACTACTAGTTTTATATAGAAGTATGCAAAAGATGCACGTATGTCGTAATAGTAAAAAATCTTACCAGGGTATCTCCATAGTAGTTACCGTAGTTCAACACGTGCACTAGTGGCACGTATTGACCATAATGTTGAGGAGTTTGATTGTAGATATTGTAATTCTCAAGATCATTACAAAATCCAACCAGATGATTTTTCTCCTTCTAAGTTAACTCAGAGCCATCGGTGTAGTAAGTTCTATCTACCATCTTCTGCACATTCTTTGATACTTCAAAATAAGTTGTCAATGGAAATAAGCTGTCAACTATTTTGAAATGAACAATATAAATTAGTTAATAATTAACTATGTTTGAGAAACTCACATAGCGGTAGAACTGGAGGCGTATCAACAAGGACCCAAATGTCCATATTGTCTTGCTCGATTTCGGGATCATCAAGATCCATGGTGACAAGCATACCCTCATCAAAACCATACAATTTGCAAAATGCTTCCCAATTTTTCAACCAAAATGGGCTACGCTCTCAAAGATTATACAACTTTACTTCAAAATCCACATCATGATGGGTCCTTAGGTGAATTTTCTTCGTTTCAAAATTTTCATGGTCTTCAAAATCCATCCTCTCCAAGACATAGCATCTTGCATGGCATGGGATAAACTATACTCGAATTGTAAAAGATGAAAATTACACGTTGAAATAGTTGAAGTCATGCTTAATTATGAAAAAACACTTGTCGTCGCTATGCACTGCTTTCAACTTCAAGGTCTCCTCGAGCTTAATGTCAAGCGCCGATCATCGTCCAGGTGAGGCCTGTCGCACAGACCTCGATCGTCGTGGCACCAGTCGCACTCCCCCGGGAGACTTCCGTAGTCCGATGATGACATTTCCTACGTTCATAATTCAAAGATTAAACATGTACAATTAAATATGTGTACTACAAAAACTAAATTAGATCATTATTATTCAACTAATCATATGCATATGTCTTGCATAGTGCTCTCCAATTTGAGCATTCAATAAGAAAAATCAAATCGCAAAATAAAGTAGTATTCAAATTAGGATGCATTCAATTATAAGAAAAACTACATCATCTCCATGTGTCCGTACATCGTTGAATATTATCACTAATACACGTCAAATACTATCATACATATCGCCAGTGCAACTAGAACCGTAGCGCCCGACGGGTATCGGCGCGGGCGGTGGACACCCAAAGGGAAGGAACCATCACAGGATCATAGCTCCAGTGAGATCCCTGAAGAACCTGTCAGGTATTCGCGAACCTGCCCTCCAACGCAACCATGTAGCGACGGACGTCGGGTCTCCTCCTCACGACACGGTGACGTACCACCTCCGTGGTGTCCGGAAGCCTCGGCACCGCCATCGCCCACGCGATCGCCACCAAACAAGGATCGGGTCAACGACGGGCTGGCTCCTCACCAAGCTACGCCCCGGAAGGTAGCGCCTCCCGATTACCACCCGGCGGAGCCCGGTCCGGACATGGCCCATCTGGTCAAGCAGGTGTCGTCCTCCGCCGACTCGACGACGAGGATGCAGGATAGGCATCGTCCACGTCGATGCGGGAATAATTGCTTTAACTAAAAAAGTAAACTAGTTCTATTAATTTTCTTGCTAAAAATAAACTACTTCTATAATAAAATAAACCAGTTTTATTAAATCAACTAGTTCAACTACTAAGCACTTACTATAAATAGAATAAAGTAGTACTTACTAAAAATAAACAAGTTTACCTAGTTCTAACTAATTCCATTAAACACTTTCTAAGTAGTACTTACTAAAAGTTATCGGGGAGGGGGGTATATCGACAACGACATACCCGATAACAAAAATAAGAAGAGGAAGAAGAAGAAGAAAAAAGAGGAGAAGAAGAAAGGAATAGAGGAGGAGATCAAAGAAAAAAAAGAAAAAAAAGAGGAGAAGAAGAATGAATAGAGGAGAAGAAGAAGAATTCTTCTTATTCTCCTCTTTTTTTTCTTCTTTTTCATCTTCTTATTATTTCTCCTCTTCTTCCTCTCCTCTTCTTTTTATTCTTCTTCTTCTTCTTCTCCTTCTTCCTCTTCTTATTTTCCTTTTTTCTCTCCTTCTTTTTCTTCTAAATATGAACATATACATAAATGACTTTGATCATACATAATTTTCAGATTCCTACACAATATGAACAAATACATAAATTGACAAAGAAAATTCTATGAACAAAAAAAATCATAAAAATTCTATGAACAAAATTACAACAGAAAAAAATCATAAAAATCTATGAACAAAATTACAACAGAAAAAATCATAAAAACTATGAACAAAATTACAACAGAAAAAAATCATAAAAAATCTATGAACAGAATTACAACAGAAAAAATCATAAAAAATCTATGAAAAATTGAAATATTCTTTGCATATGAACATACAAACATTTGCATATTCAACAATAATATTACCAAAAAAATCTAATCTACACATCTAAATTAATACAACTAAATCACAACAACTAAATGAATTAACTACACATCCAAATTAATACAACTAGTGCGGCGGCCCTGGGTGCGGCGGTGGGCAGCAGCGTGGCGGCGGCCATTCTGAGGAGGAGGAGGGGATCGGGGCGGCGCTCACAGGGTTAGCGGCGACGGCGACGAGGAGGAAGGGCCCGGCGTCAAGGGGGCGTGGCAGCAAGAACGGCGTCGGGCGACGCGGACGGCGCTGGGCGGCGTCGGAGCGTATGACGACGGCGACAATGAGGCAGACGGGCAAATGGCGGCGTCACAAGGGAGAATGAGGAACAGAACGAAAAATTCACAAGTCCTGGTTATATAGACAAGGCATTGGTCCCGGTTCATGGCAACAGCCGGGACTAATGCCACCTTTAGTCCCGGTTGGTGCCACCAACCGGGACCAAAGGCCACTTTTCGGCAGCCCAAAGGGCGAGAAGCGGCAGCCTTTGGTCCCGGTTGGTGCCACTAGCCGGGACTAAAGGGGGGCATTGGTCCCGGTTGGTGCCACGAACCGGGACCAAAGCACCCTTTAGTCCCGGTTGGTGGTACCAAGCGGGACCAAAGGCCTTGTGCTACCCCGAGCCAAAACTTTAGTCCCACCTCGCTAGCTGAGGGAGCTCGAGAGTGGTTTATAAGCGTTGCTGCGCCTTCCCTCTAGAGCTCCTCTCAAATGCAGGCTTTCGGGCCTAACCATGTGCGGTGTGCCTGTGGGCCTACTGGTCCTCCTGCGGGCCTGAATCCTGGCCCATGGTACGGTTTCTAGTCGTATTCAGGCCGTGGGGGCCAAGTAGGTGGCACCTTTTTTTTTGTTTGTTGCTTTATTTATTTTATTTTGTTTCTACTTATAACAAAATACTTATTGTTGCTATTTTTTCCATTTTTTTGTTTTATTTTCTGCATTATTTATTTTCTTTTGTTTTTTGCTTTATTTTTTAATTCTTTATGCTTTTAGTTTTAGAAAAATTATAAACTTTTTGTTAATGCCATTACTTTTCAAATTTGAAAACACTTTATGTATTATATTTACTATCTACAATCTTTCTCCACAGAGATACCAAAAATTATAAACTTTCTGTTAGTGGCAATCTTTTATCTTGTCCGCGCAATTGTTGCAGAACGCTGATATTGCGTCCTCGTCATGGCAATCTTTTATCTTGTCCTTGATAAGGAGGAATCTGGCCCAAAGCGGCGATGCGATCTAGGAGTTAGTTCAAAGACGAAAACTCTGCCGGATCCATCTGCTTGGAGTGCTCGAAGTTGATGCGAAGGGGGTTTTCGATGGCCCGAGAGGTCATCGTCGGCTCAACGGCCGAACGAGCGATCATAGTAAAGCCGCCCAGCCGGAGAGTTTGGCCTGGGGCCAAAGCTCCCCCAGAGATGATGTTGTCTTTAAGGACAAGGCGAGCCATCGAGCCTTTCGTCGACGCACAGTGGATCTCTCAATGAAAGCACCACAGTCGGTGTCAAAACCGGCGGATCTCGAGTAGGGTGGCCCCGAACTGTGCGTCTAGGATCGATGGTAACAGGAGACGAGGGACACGATGTTTACCCAGGTTCCGACCCTCTTTATGGAGGTAATACCCTACTTCCTGCTTGATTGATCTTGATGAATATGAGTATTACAAGAGTTGATCTACCACGAGATCGTAATGGCTAAACCCTAGAAGTCTAGCCTGTATGACTATGGTAATGAGTATCTCCTTTTCGGACTAACACCTCCGGTTTATATAGACATCGGGGGGGGGGGGGAATCTAGGGTTACATGGAGTCAGTTAAATTATTGTCGAGCCTATATCCATGATCATTGCCTTGGATATCGTTATAGCTATGCGCTTTTCTACCAATTGCTCAACAATAATTTGTTCACCCACCGTATGTTTCTTTCAAGAGAGAAGCCTCTAGTAAAACCTATGGCCCCGGGGTCTATTTTCTATCATATTATTTTAGGATCTCTAAAATCAAAACTCAAAAATACCTTATGCAATTTATTTATCTTTACCTTATTTTACACGTTTACTTATCTTTTATACCTATCTCTAACAGATCTCAAATTATAAACTTTTTGCTAATGCCATTAGTTTTCAAATTTGAAAACACTTTGTGTATTATATTTACTATCTACAATCTTTCTCCACAGAGATACCAAAAATTATAAACTTTCTGTTAGTGCCATTAGTTTTCAAATTAGAATAGTTAAAATTTGAATTCTTTGAAATTTGTGTGAATCTCAAGTTTATGATTAACTTTACTAAAAAATGAACATAGATGCGCCTATAAAGAAAATTCAACCTAAATTCATAATCAATTTCTATGAATTTCAGAGAAATTCATTATGAATTTAGGACAAATTTTCTGTATAGGGGCATCTATTTTCATTTTGAGAGGATCTCAACAAGGCAGGCAGGGACGGGCTTATAAACCAGTGTGGGCGTCCTTCGGTTGGCGAGGTGGGACTAAACTGTGTATCGCAACGAGGACCAACCATTTAGTCCCGGTTGATGGCATGAACCGGGACTAAAGGGGACCTATTGGGTCCCGGTTCATGCCACCAACCGGGACCAGTGGTGGTGGGCCAGGAGCGAGGCCCATTGGTCCCGGTTCGTCCCACCAACCGTGACCAATAGGTCCAGACGAACCGGTACCAATGGCCCACGTGGCCGGGGCGGCCCCCTGGGCTCACAAACCGGGTCCAATGCACCCATTGGTCCCGGTTCGATCAACCGGACTAATGGGCTTACCCGACCTGAACCTTTGCCCCCTTTTCTACTAGTGTGTCATTTGCAATCAATTTCTAAATGTGAGAAAATAAAAAGTGAGACAATGAGTGTTGGTTTCATTGCACAAATAAAGTTCACATACATGCCTTCTCAGACCTACATGTTCTACTTCTAATTTTAGTGACACACTCAGTTTAAGTTTCTTATTTTAGCTCAGTACAATTTCTAATTTTAGTTAAGTTCAGTACAATTTATTCTATTAAATATAGTACATCAAGCAATTCTATTGAGTGTTTTCTGTTGATATGTGCCCAAGAAACAAGAGATTCATATTGAGTACAAGCTCTAAGTTTGCAAAATATATATGTTGTATGATATGTATTCTGTTCCTGTAGGAGGTTCAAAGACTACAGTGTAGCAAGTTCAAGAGTTTAGTTTCATGAAAAAAAGTGATTTCTTGGTCAGGATTTTGTAGGATCTTTGGGTTAGCAGTGGTTAATTGGTTTACTCCCGGAGCTTGTCGGCAAGTCGGGCGCTGGGCCAACCATAAGGCAATGCCACCGGGTAGGGCGCGAGACGATTGCCAAGCGCGACATGAGCCTTTCCGACCGCATTTCCAGGTTCAGCGCCAAGGATCTCACTGTGGGGTGCGCGAAGGCACTAGCGCCTCTGCTTCCATTTTCTTCCGAAGTTCTGCTAACCAATTAGCCACTTATAAGATGACTTTGCTTCCAACTAGCCATTGAAAGTTGTGGCCATATAATGTCACCTTCTACGTTTGGGACAGGTCAAACTGTAACCTTCCAATGTTACCGTTTGGTAGCTTAGCATGCTTTATGTTTTGTTGATCTACAAAGTGACTATCTGAGAGCTATGTCGGGCGTTCTTATTATAGTTTGGAACTTCTCTAAAAATGCTAGTTACAGTTGCCTAATGTTTGGTAGCTTAGGATGCTTAATGTTTTATCCTCATCAGTTCTAAAAATCCCAGAGCATCCGTCCAACTTTGTATCAGGATATACTATGTTGCTTCTATAAATTTCTGTATGCTTGTATGTGCAAAAATATGTTACAGTTGCCTCTTCGATTTCTTGTGGTGAGGGTGTTTGTGCTCCCACATATTTGATAGTGCTCTCTCCTGCCTATTTTGGTTGATGTCCCTGAATGGACAAAAATTGTACGGGAAATGCTCTACTATTAGTAGCATATAAGTACAGAAAAAAGTTGAACACAATGTTCCAATAAAGTCTAGTTATGTCTCCAACCGCTCGAATTCATCAGTTCAAGTAGGGTAACAGAATAATATTCTGTTACGCAAAACAGAATAGCCCAGATGTGTATATATATAGTAACGCTAGACTTAGTGTGTGTGTAGAATAGCTTATTCTACACCCCAGTAACGGTACATACAAAATATAGTAACACACTACATAAAATATAGTAATTTTTGTAAAAATATAGTGAATTACAAACTTGGGTGGTAATTTTTATTTCCGAATTACTACATTTTGTACACCGTTTTACTAGATTTTGTATATAGCATTACTAGGGGTGTAGAATAAGCTATTCTACACTCATGCTTAGAATAGCGTTATATCCGTCACCCTGGGTGAGGAATAGTTATTCTTCACCCTTTCTCTATTTTGATGTCAATGCACCATATTTTTAGGTTTCGTAAATTTTGTCTTATTTCATACTAAAAAGAGAACGTAAGAAAATATATACTCGCAGTAAAAAATATTTTATGTTACGTAAAATTACGAACGTAAAAACATAGTGTAAAACATACACAAAATGCGATATTTCTGGTCTTATAATCTATTTTTTTTTTGTTTTTTATACCAAATTTTACGTAATGAATCAATATGAATATAACTATTTATATTCCAAATGTAATTTATTTATGAAGTGACCGTAACATTAGCTCGGGAGAAGAATAACTTATTCTGCATCCTGGGTGATGAATAATATTACTATTTATATATAAAAAACTAATATATATATATATATATATATATATATATATATATATATAATATTATAGAAGGGAAAATATAGGTTCAATTTGGATTTCCTATAGAAAAACAGAACTGAGTTATGCATTGTCTTGAAAAAACAAATATAAGTTGGGCTGCTGATGTTATAAAACAAGATAGGCTGCGAGGCTTAGAGGCTGCTTGATACCAGCTGGACCTAAAAAAATGTTGAAACCTGCTGGATCAATTGTGTCTGTACGATGGGCTACGCATGTTAACCAACAAAACCCAGGCCATGGACCTGGTGGGCCCGGACTGTCAGCTTCTCCACGTACAATTATCTCCTGATTCCTCTCGTTTGTTGGCCATGTTGAGAACAATAGACGGCGGCACCGTGGCGAGAGCACCAAGGCGGAGGACGAAGTCGAGACCTCGGACCGGAACCAACCGGAGCCAGGGAAGACGCGGACGAAGGGGAATACGAGGTTTGACTTATTTGGGTGCAGGGTGGGCTGATAGAGCTGGCGCTGCCGGAGAATAAAATAAGATGTGGGGGAGTCGAGGGATGGCCTGGCCACCATAGGCTAGGATACGTCGCCGAGGCGCCGCCATAGCGGAAAGAAAAAACCGCACTGAAAAAATGATACACTTGCTGGATCCCCATAATCATGTTGTGGGTCGTGGATGTCCTAAGAAAAGAAACCCGCGCTAGGCAGCCACTATGATATGACCGCGAGTAATTTAAATACCATGATATATATTATTCCGCTCGCCGCTGATAATATGTCCATGCATGAAACATATATGCCAAGCAACCAACATGATGAATATATTGATGTGTGTGTGCCGCCACACATAAGTTCTGATGAGAAATACGAAAAAGGAATAGAAGCATTGGTTCCTGTGACGCACGTTGCATGGTGTACGGAGACAAATAAGATGGAGTCCAACAGCACCACGTTTCAACATCCATGCATCAAGAGGTTTGGGAGAGATCAAACGAGGCAGCCGAACCACACCGTAATAGCCGGGGATGCATGTACCCCAAGATGCATGCACGGTTATGTTTTTAGCCAGGTGAAACAAATTAGAAGGAAACATATGATTTGCTTGTACTTCTTTGAACGATCACGGCCACCAGAAGAGACGGTCATCAGGAAGTTTCTCACATGGGTATTTAAATGTTTGAAGGAGATTGGATGGGGCCCGCCAAGCTTGTCGGTTCTTAGATTAATTAGTAGTCTAAATCTAGATAGAGTCCAGATTAAAAGAAGTGTGTGTGCGTGTATCTTTTGGAAAGGTTTTAATTATGTGTGTATTCTAAGTTGGCTATTCTATAAAGCCTAGGCATGCTTCATTGTAAAGGGGGCCAGGTTATATTTTTATATGAAATAGACACGATGTGTTTTTCAGGGTAGACATCCGTATCTAGTTTTGGAGGGATCTTTAGAAAACCTCTCTGTTGCGATTTCTCTTCGTGGAAATTGTTTGCGCGTGAGTACCTTCATCGAGATTGGTTTTCTGGTGCTGGGCAGCAAGGTTCAAACCATCTACTTCGTGCACATCACGTGCGCGGGCGAGAGGTTGCTACTGTTGGTGGTGAAGTGTCGTGAAAGATCGGGCCGCAACAACAGATCAGATCTCGCAATGAGGTTAGGTCTATATCACACTGCCCAGTTGAAACCTGATGGACCTTAAAAAAAGGAAACGCGGCAGCGCAGTGAACTAGTTACTTACATAAACAAATAGCCACTCAAAAAATAAAAGGCAAACAGGTTAATGGGTTCTTAGATGAAATATTTCGGATAAAATAGATAATTACGACACATAGGCTAATGCATGAAGCACTCATATGATGAAGGTGTTGAAACAAACAAAGTACACCATCTAGATCTTCCTGGCACACTTGATCATGAAGTTGCGGCTGTCCGTGTACTCCTCGGTTGCGGGAAGCAGACACACCCTCATGTCCAAGATCCGCATGTACATGTCGTAGCATGCGTATGCGTCCTTGAAAAAATAGGCAATGTAGGCTAGATTCATAGGTACCTCCCACGTGATAAAGTTTGTCGTATCCACGTCTTTTTTCATGTTGGTGTAGCAGGGGTCGATGATGGTCACGGTGAGGTCAACCACGCATTCCTTCTCCTACCCGTTGCCGATGATCTTGCATTGCTTCTGGAGTCGACAAGCTTTTTGCACCAGATGGCCGAATCGTAAAGCACAGTGGCGTTCTTCCTGCTCTCCACCGTAGCGAAGGTGTAGTCGGCGGTGCCGATGGAATGTGCGAGTGCTCCAGAACCTCTGATGGCCCTACAGTAATGGTGGACGAGAACCTCGTCCCGCACGCATACCTGGGCGACAGCGATTCGTTGGTCCCTACCAGGAGACGGATAGATGGGCACAAGGTCTAGTCCTGCGACCTTGTGCTTCTCCTCCTGTAGGTACTGCTTGGACTTGGCGAGGCAGAGCTTCATCGAGTCCGGATCATTGGTGTACATCACATTCAACTTGGTTCTGCCATGGGTCTGAACGGCGCACTCAAACGTGAACTCCTTGTTGAAGTCCATATCCAGCAGGCTCACCCCTCGGATCGCCATTGGAGTCTCTTCTCACACAGAGTTGATGTGGCGGTTCCCATTTTGTGGGGATTGGGGACAGGGGGAAGATGAAGACGATGGGGAGATATGGAGAGCGGAGGGCTCCTTATTTACACTAGGGATCGGTGTGTAGTGGGGTACTGGGGGGCGGCGGCAGCAGTTCATTTTTCAAATCTTGGGGAACTGCAATCGCCAGTGAACATAGTATGCGGCGGCAACAGTTAGTTTTGAAACTCTTGGGAACCGCAATCGCGAGTAAACGGAGTGGGTACATGCGTGCTGTACTTGTTCCACTTTCTCGTTTTGAACTCGTGACATGTACATAACACTTAGTTTTGAATTTGTAAGTTTGTTTGTCGCGCCAATGTTTATATTATAGTTTGTAGGTTGGGTATCGTACGTAATTCTGAAGTCAAAATTTTGGACAAAACACGATGGTGACCAGTAAACTAGGATGAAGATAGTGATACTACATATAATTAACGCCAAATAAGAGCAAGGGATCGCACATGTAATTTACGACTCGAATAATAATGCCATACACTAACACGTTAAGGCTACGAGGTGATGCAGTGCTAGTTAAAGGAGGCAAGAATAAAGATGCATCCATCGATAACCTCCTCCTCGACTCAGGGCGCCAGCCCACCGAACGACCGCTGAGGAGCAGCGGCTTTTGTGGCGAGCTCAACTTGCTTCTAAACATTGGCGTCCAAAGATTCCAGCCGGTCGAAGAAGGCCAACGTCTTTGCGTCGTCCCTGGCCCTATAGTGGCCTATGTAGATGATTTCCTTGTAGACGTGGATGTGTAGGTTGACAGCTTCTTGCATGGCGAGGCGCTGCATGGTGAGCGCGACCTCGAGGTGGACATTCTTCGTCGCGAAGCCCGACATCTACAGGGCCACTAGTGCTTGAAAGAGGTCGTCACCATGGAGGCCGATGAGTGTGGTAGGCAAAGAGGATCCTGGGCGTGTGGGCTGGAGGAGTACGGCAAGGTCGTCCGCGCGCTTCTTGAAGGCGGTGAACTTGCAGATGGAGCAGACCATCATCTTGTCCATGCGAGAGGCGAAGCTGTCTTCGACAAGGGCTATGACGCTGGTGGTCGCCAGCACCGTCTGGAAACGCTACACGGTGTAGGGCCACATGCTAATGTCTTGGATGATCTAGCACAACCGACTACCACTCGCGTGCATCGCCTCCATGGGTGCTTGTGGCTTCTGGTCACTTGGTCTTGGTCTTAGATTGGAGTGAGCAGTGGTGCAGATGATTTGCTAAACATATTGGAGTGGTGGGGCGGCTTCATATAGGATTGCAAACTGCATTACATTCACATCGTGCTGGCTCCATTCTGCTTCTCCAATTAATTCCCTCTGCATGCTAATTGAGGATGCATCATTGACCGTTCAACATCTCAGGAACCTCTACCCTCTCCCTCATTGGCATTCAATCCGTATCAATGTAAATGCATGTCAAAAGAGACTAGTCATTGCTACATTGTGCTCCACGACCAAGGTGGTGGGGAAAACGAGAGAACTTAATATTTACTACCATTGCATGCAATGAACTGACTGCTTCATGCCGTGGTAGGTAGTCTCAAGGCATTTAAAACATGCACGGCCCACGTCTCTTATTGGTTGATTCCTTTATTCATGTCAAGAAACAAGAAACAAGGTCGAGTTAATCCACCGCGCCTAAGTGTTTTGGAATTATTTGGTTTTTGAAAGATGACTATAACTAGCGATTGCCACAATAACCATAAGATCTGCATCCAAAAGTGGCACCTATTGGACGCAAACAACAATAGAAAAGAAATGCCACACCACACCGCTCCCCCACACATAATACTGCCACGCGAGCGTTCGCAACTCCCACGTTTGGGTTGCGCTTGGCTCTTCGCCTCTTCGAGAAGTCGAACAATGATGTTACTACTACTACAATACCGAATCAACTGCTGCATGTCCATCGAGTGGGGGAGGGGGAGCTTGTTTAAGCAAAGGCTTCTACTCGTCCTGTGAGCCACCACACGCATGGGTGAGGGAGAGGGCGTAGTACATCACTTCTCCTTGTTGTATGATTTGACGCGACACATCAAAGCAGTAAACTCGATTTTCTCAAAAAGTTGTGTTTACCTATGCATTAATTACAATGCATGCATGCATGCCATGAGTTTCCTATTGATCCTTGCATGTGTTGATTTAATGCACCTTGAAGTATGAACATGTGATGGTAAACTTGTCACAGTGGAGAGCACCTACAGTGTTTGGAGGAAGCACTACCTCTAACACGGGCCCCACATTCTTGCCTCTAAACTTGGCTAAAAGACCCGCAATGTATAATATTTGCTGCAGCCTCTAACATTTACCCCACCACAAGTTAAAATATACATTCCTCTCTTGACCAGGTCAGCGTGCAAACTTCAATCACCGGGATGACAGCTAGGGCTAGAAGATTATTTTAATCAAAAAAGTGCTTGGAGATGCCTCTTAGCATGGAGGCGACTCCAACGATTTTAAGCTTAGAGGCATGCTCTGCAGTGTATGGCATCGGCTTATAATACTTAGAGGCGGTCTCCCTAACATACACGATACCCTACGCTATGTTACTACCTCCATAGTGGGTAGTATAACCGTCCCTAAAAATGGAGAGTAACTTTACATTGGTAACATACACGCTATCCTAGACTATGTTACTACCTCCCGTACACATGAAACTGCCATGCGAGCGTTCGGGTTGCACTTGGCTCTTTGCCTCTTCGTGAAGTCGAACAATGATGGTACTACTACAGTATGCTTCTGGCCATCTGACAACGAATGAACTACTGCATGTCCACCGCGTGTGCGGGAGGGAGAGCGTGTAGCAAAAGCTTCTCCTCATCATGCGAGCCACCACGCTCATGGACGAGGGAGAGGGTGTTGCAATCAAGCGTCTCCTTGTTGTACAAGTTGACGCGACACATCAAAGTAGTACTCAATATATTTCAAAAAATTGTGTTTACTGATGCATTAATTACAATGCATGCATGCATGCCATGAGTTTCCTTTTGATCCTTGCATGTGTGATTTAATGCACCTTGAAGTATGAATATGTGATGATAAAACTTTCTAAGACTACCCACAGTGGGAGTAACATACTGTAGATGGTAACATCACATATATCTAGGCAAAATAGATGATGTAGCAAGTAATTAGTGAAGAAAAAGAGGCATGTGGTAACATAGCTAGTTACTCCTTGTAAGGCTGGCCGTAGTGGGGAGTATCATACAGTAGTATCATGCATATGATATTAGTGTATGATACTACCTCGGTAATGCATAGTATCATAAGTTAGTATCTTAGGTTGCCTTATTAATTGTCATGCATGACACAAAATAGTACAACATTTAATATGATACGGTGTCATGATATGATACCATGCCCTCTCTTTTCTCGTTTAATTGTGTGCCACATCATCAAAAAAAGTCTAGTTGGCATGCATGATACCACTTATGATACTGCCATTACGACCAGCCGAGTAATATCACACATTCCAAGACTACAACCTAATATATGCATGACACCACACATATGTTACTCCCCCATGTTACTAGTCTAAGTTACTCCCCATTGTGGCTAGTCTAATGCCCAAGCGAGAGATGGTGCTGCACGAGGAGGGCGAGATCATGCCGGCGAAACAGGACCCGACGATGGAGGTCTTTATGGACCTCACCTTGCTCTAGTGCCCCTTGTGCCTCCGCCCCTTGAAGCCTCTAGTGTACGAGGTTCGAATACATCTCGTACGTTTGGCTGATCAAGCAAGGTGTAGGTTTCTTGATTGATGTGGTGTTCGATTGATTTGTGCAGTGCAAGGGAGGGCACCTGGCCTACGCCGGACTGCCAAGGCAAGCGCCCTAGGAACCAGCGGCAGTGCCAGAAGTGCGAGCGCGGCGGCGTCTTCGATGTGCGCAGCATGGCGATGGATGCCTTCCTCTCCTTAGCGAGGGTCGAGTACCCGCATGAAGGCTGTGGGCTCTACGTCACTTACCACAAGCTCACCGATCACCAGAGCGTGTGTCCGCCGCTACCGCAAATGCCCGTGCTCGCTACTTCAAGGATCGCCGACAAGATTTCACCACATCAGCACCGTGCACCCCATGCCGGTGCATATGATCTACTACGACATGGTGCTCCAGCTGCAGCTGTCGGTATCGGAGCCGTGATGCTTGCTATTCAAGGAGGAGGACGGGCGTGCATTTTTTGTGGTCGGCGCGGCGCTCGACATCGGCGCGTCTATCATCGTGTCAGTCATTTGCATCAGAGCGAGGGCGTCCCCATCACCGCACTATGTGGCCAAGGTGTGGGTGAATGAGCCACCGGGGGCGCCCAAAGGCAGGACCGATGCCGTCAAGGTGGAAATAGAGGTGACAAGAAGCAAGGAGCCCGGGTGCCATCGTCGTGGAGGAGCTGACCTTCTTCACAGTGCCGCCCAAGCTGCTGGTCGAGGCTGGGTATTCGAGGACGATGTCCCTCCACATTCAGATTGTCAAGCTCACCTCCTAAATGATTCCACATGGCCTTCTATTTATCTTAGTAATATGCTAATATAGTCCAACATCAGATTAGCATTTGAAGTAATTTCCAACAGTCGAAGGGATATTTTGTGTCCATTGGATATAAGATCCTTTGGGTAAGAAGTAAACCTAAATATAAGATGCTTATATACTTGTTTGTTGAGGAAGTGTTGCATACTTATGCGAGTTGACGCCGCACATCAAAGTAGTACTATTAGTAGTACTCACCTGACTGCGCACCAGGAAGACCAAGCTTGTGTCGTGTTGGTGTCATGTGTGGCACACACATTAACCAAAACATCACACCTCCAACTGAGCCTCCACGTTTTGAACTTTTCAATCTCAAGGGCAAAGAGCAACGTGAACCTTTCATAGAGCCAATCAGATGGTTGAGAACACTACAATTCGTAGCTATAGATGTGTGTGAGAGAGAGGACAAGTGCGTGCGTGCACCTCTTCTCTTTGTGTACAACATACTAAATGTAGAGTAGAAGTGTATGTGGGTGGCATTGACCTAGAGAGCTAGAGATGGTGTGTGCGAGAAGTCCTGAGAGGCTCGTGAGCATAGATGTGTGCATGGGAAAGAGGGAGAGAGATGATATGTGTCGATGTAATGCATGTGAAGAAGGACTAGTGAATAGCTTGCTACGAGGATATTCCTGGCAAACACCCCAATAACCATAAGATCCGCCATCCGACGGTGCCAATTATTGGATGAAAACAATAGTAAAAAAGAAGTGACATGGCATTTTACAAAACTGCCACACCACGCCCCTCGCCTACCCATGAAACTGCCACACGAGCGTTCGCAATAGCCATGGTCTGCTCCTTGGTGCGATCTTCATTTTTTTAAAAGGGATCTATAGTAAAAGGCTGGGCTTTTGGCGCACGGTAGGCGGGGGAGCTTGGCCTGTCGGTTTGCTACTGCTCACATGTGGTCGAACATAAGTGATGTACCAAGCCGATGCGCGTCTCTTTGATGAGCGGCGGGCCGGAAATACCGTCTGTTCATGCTACTGCTCACATGCGGTCACACATGTCAGTGATGTACCAAGTCGATGCGCGTCCCTTCGGTAAGCAGCGGGCCGGGCAGACCGTGTGTTTGTGATACTGCTTACATGCGGTCGCACATGTCAGTGACGCACCAAGCCGATCCTCGTCCCTTCGGTGAGTGATGGGCCGGACGGACCGTGTGTTGGGGTGACGCCAATGCAATGGTGATGTCTACTACCCAACTTGTTCTTGTAGACTCGTGTTGGGCCTCCAAGCGCATAGTTTTGTAGGACAGTAGCCAATTTCCCTCAAGTGGATGACCTAAGGTTATCAATCCGTGGGAGGTGTAGGATGAAGATGGTATCTCTCAAACAACCCTGCAACCAAATAATAAAAAGTCTCTTGTGTCCCCAACACACCAAATACAATGGTAAATTTTATAGGTGCACTAGTTCAGTGAAGAGATGGTGATACAAGTGTAGTAATGATAGTAGATATTGATTTTTGTAATAGGAACAATAAGAAACAACAAGGTAGCAAGTAACAAAAGTGAGCACAAACGGTATTGCAATGCTTGAAAATGAGGCCTAGGGTCCATACTTTCGCTAATGCAATCTCTCAACAATGCTAATCTAATTGGATCATATAACCATCCCTCAATGTGCGATGAAGAATCACTCCAAAGTTCTTATCTAGCGGAGAACATAAGAACAAATTGTTTGTAGGGTACGCAACCACCTTAAAGTTATTCTTTCCATTCGATCTATTGAAGAGTTCGTACTAAAATAACACAAAGTTATTCTTTCAGTTTGATCTATCCAAGAGTTTGTACTAAAATAACACCATATGATACGCATCAACCAACTCTTATGTCACCTAGATACTCTGATGTCACCACAAGTATCCGTGAGTTAATTATAAAATACGCATCAACCAATTTTAGATTCATAATACTCGATCCAACACAAAGAATCTCAAAGAGTGCCTCAAGATTTCTACCGGAGAAACAAAGACGAGAACGTGCATCAACCCCTATGCATAGATTACCCCAATGTCACCTAGGGAATCCGCGAGTTGAGTGCAAAAACATATATCAAGTGAATCAAAATAATACCCCATTGTCACCACGGGTATTCATATGCAAGACATATATCAATTCCTTTTAAATCCTATAAAGTATTCAATCCGATAACAACGAAACCTCAAAGGGAAAACTCAATTCATCACAACAAGATAGAAAGGGGAAAACACCGTATGAGCCTACTATAATAACAAAGCCCATGATACATCAAGATCGTGACATCTCAAGAACACGAGAGAGAGAGAGAGAGAGAGAGAGAGAGATATTAAACACATAGCTACTGGTACAAACCCTCAGCCCCGAGGGGGGACTACTCCCTCCTCATCATGGTGGCCGCCGGGATGATGAAGATGGCCACCGGTGATGATTTCCCCCTCCGGCAGGGTGCCAGAACGAGGTCTAGATTGGTTTTTCATTGTCACATCCCAGTTAGACCATGCATTAGTGTGTGCATCATGTTTAAATTTTCATTTGAATTTGAAATGGGGAAGACAGGAAACCCCCAGAACCCCTCTTAATTCAACTAGGGTTTACTAAAAATTATTTCAATGAACCTGAAATGCCCTTCAAAATGTTCATCATCTTTGCTTTGGTTGAGCCTCGCCAAAAGTGGTGCACCATTTTCTAGGTCATCCAAAGGTCTTTGAATTAAATCATAAGTATTTGAGTTTGAGCATTTCAAATTATATAAAATATTACAAATGCCCAAATATTCCCAAACAGAAATGTTTCATGTTGGAAATATTCCAACAATGGACCAGGAGCAGTTTGGTGATTTTTGGAACTGTTTTAGTATTTTTAAAAACTCCACAAAGTTGCAGAAAAATAGAAAAAGAAAAACAGGAAGGAAACACTTACCTGGCGCCACCTACCCGGCCCACCTGCCGGCCAGCCAAGGCCGCGCATGGCTGCTTGGCTCGGCCAGCAGCAGCAGTGGGTGGCGAGCACCGCATGGGTGCCACGCACTGTCGCCGCCTCGCCGCTCCCCTCGCCCAGCCGCGACGTGGACCGTCCTCCCTCTCTCCGCCGAACCCCCCGGACACCTCCGCGCGTCCCCGGCGTCTCGCTCTCGTGCTCCCCTGCCGTGGCCGGCGCCACCGCCAAGACCATCGCCAGAGACGTGCTCCCGCCGTCCGTGCTCCTCCTCACCGTGTCCAGGAGCTCCGCCGCCCTCGTCTTCGTCGAGCTAGCCGAGCCTCAGCGTGCTCGAGTAGCCCGAGTTGACTGCACCGACTTCGCCGAGTCCACCGTCACGGAGATCCCCTTCAACGCCGTCGCAGCTCCGGTCCGTCCCGACCGCACCGAGTGCTCCTCCGAGTTCCCCGTGAGCTTAGCCATCTCCCTCCCTTCCTTTCTTGCTCCCGAGCTGTGTAGTGACCTCCCGAGCTCAACCGCACTCACCGCCATGGAGCTCGTGCCGACGTGCTCCCGGCCACCCTCCGCCACCTCATGGTGTCTAACGACTCACCACGCCTCCGTAGCACCTAATCACCTACTCCCCACACCTCACCGACCCCTCTAGCCTCGAGTTCGCCTTCGGCCGAACTCCGGCGGCCGCCTAGGTCGTCGCCGGCGCCGATTCCGGCCGCCCCGACCCCAACCCACTCCACCAAGAGCTGTGGCTCAACCCGACTACCCATAGCCACCCTCCGCTGCTCGTTTGGTCGCCGGAATGGCTAAACGCACTTCCGCTGGCCGGGCTCGCTGCGGCTAGACGCCAGTGCAGCCGACGTGGACTTTGACCACGGTGGGCCTGGTTGACTCGATGAGTCAATGACAGTGGGGCCCAGCCGCTAATTAACTAGGTTTAGTTTTAATTAAACTTTAACTAAACTAATTACCCCGACACCTGGACCCACAGTCAGGTTTGACCTGGACGTCGCCGTTGACTTCGACGTCATGTCGACGCATGGTCGATTTAATAAATCAATTCTTGGATTTATTCTAATATAGGAAATTCGAATATAATTCAAACTTCAAATATTCATAACTTTTAATCTATAACTCCAAATGCAAAGATTTATATATGAAAATTGATCAGAAAAATCCATTCTATCCATTGGTACAGGTTTCATGCATGTTAAAACAAGTTAACCTTACTGTTTAAGCAGAATAAGATATTACACCTTTAGGACTATTTCAAATGAGCTAGCATTTGAATCTTTGATTCAAATGAGTTCATCCCTTCTTGTTTCAGTTTGCATTAGGCCAATACACATCCATATTGCCATGTCATAGCATGCATCATATTGTTGCATATTGCCATGTGTGTTTATTTTCGGTATGTCTTTCGTGATAGGTTACGCCTCGAGGATAATCCCGACTATCCGTCTCAAGGGCAAGATCCTACCACCACTCCAACAGTGCAAGCAACCCATTGATCATTCCGATACAAACCCATGTTCTCGCTTCGCTCTTGTTTTATCGCATTAAGACAACGCGATTCAAACTGTTGTGTGCTGCGGTAGTTGAACCCACTTCCTTTGCATGACTGTCATTGCCACAAGAACTAGATGTAACCCACTAGTATGTGTAGGAGTTGATTGAGCCATGTTTGTGTTTCCTACCATACTATGCTTGCTATGCTTAGAGTTGTGTCAGTCCGGCTCATCGGGATGATGAACTGGAGTGAAAGGTTGTGTCGGGTTCGAGAGTGAAAGTGTTGAACACGTTTTGGTAAAGGTATCGATGAGAGGCCATGTAGGAGTACATGGTGGGTTGTTTCATTGAAGCCGTCCCTAAGAACTGAGATCTGTGTTTGTGATCCATGAAACAGTTACTACCACGCATTGGGATCCTTAATTGACCCTCTCGGCTTCTTAACCACTCTTGTCCTCATCCGGAGTTGCAAGTAGTTTCGGTGTTTGTAGCATTTGGGGCCGACGCAACGCTGGCCGTAGGGGTGGGTTGTGTTGCGGTAGGCACCGTGGCGTGTACCCATTCGCCCGTTTGGTGTCTCGGGAACCTCAGTACACATCGCTCGGGGCCGTATGGGAAACCTCGGCCGGACTCCCTGCGGATGGAACCCGAATAGGCGATAAACCTGGACTTGGACTTATGTGTTTAGGTAGGCTGTGGCCGACACCCACGTTGGGCTACCGCTTGAAGGTTGCCGAGTACATGTCGTGTAAACGGCGGTAAGTGGTGAGAGCGTGTGTGAAGAAGTACACCCCTGCAGGGTTAATATGAACTATTCGAATAGCCGTGTCCACGGAGAAGGACTTCTGGGTTACCTATATCAGTTCATAGACAAGTAAATGGATACTAATAAAAGCCTCAAGATAAGTGTGAGTACCGCGGATGGCCCTCTCGTGGGGTGACGAGAGAGGATCCACGGTGGAGTATTGTGATGGTGATTAGTGGACTCGTAATGCGACAAAATGCTTTCAAGTGGTGTCACGAGGGATAGCTTAGCCAAGAGTCAAAGCTGGCTTGCTGCAAATAACTCCACCACCTTCTTGAGAATGTGCATGTATGATAGGATTCTGTGGTAAGACTTGCTGAGTACCTCCGGACTCATGTTTGCTTAATTAATGTTTTTCAGACGACAACACTGCCCCTTCCGATGGGTTCTATGTAGACCTTGACATCGACGAGTGAACTAGCCACCCAGGTGGTGATCCAAGGCTTGTGAAGGGCCACTGTAGATAGAAAGGCTTCAACAAGTCTTCTTTCTTTTTAAAGTCTGTACTCAGACTAGTTTGCTTCCGCATGTGCTTGAATGTTGTATGACTTGAGTGTTGGGTCATGTGACCCCTATCTGTATGGATATGTTATGTATGGCTCCTCGGAGCCTTCTAAATAAAGTACCTTGAGTTGTAGAGTTTTGTTGTGATGCCTAGTTGTATTTATTCATATCGGGCATATTATGGTATGATTGAAATGCTTGATATGAGTGGGATCCGACAAACTAGTTGTTTATCCTTGGCAGCCTCTCATATGGGGAAATGTAGTCTCGTGCTTCCGAGCGATAGTAGTCCGCTATAGCCCGGTTCACCGGAGTCCTGCTAGCCCAACACTACTGCTTGGACACTTGACTGGACGGCATGTGTTTCACATCGTTCCTATGTCTGTCCCTTCAGGGAAATGTCACGCGGTGTTATTCGGATTCCTGCCTAGCCTGCTACAGCCCGGTTCACCAGAGTCCTGTTAGCCCAGTGCTACAGCCCGAATCTATACGTTGATGACCGACATGCTCGATGTGATTCATGTATGCCTGTCCCCATAGGTTAGTGCCGCTTTGGGTTCACGACTAGCCATGTCGGCCCGGTTCTTTATCATATGGATGCTAGCGACACTGTCATATACGTGAGCCAAAAGACGCAAACGGTCCCGGGCCATGGTAAGGCGACACCCGTGGAAATACCGTGCGTGAGGCCGCAAAGTGATATGAGGTGTTACCGGCTAGGTCGATGTGATTTGGAATCGGGGTCCTGACAGCGTTGGCATCGAGCAGGCTGCTGTAGGTTCGCTAAGCCAAACCGGGTCGATGTTGAGTCTAGAAATGCTTAGTTATATGTAGGGGAATTGATTGTGGGAGGGAACGTAAGGCTCTTTTTACTCCTTTACCTTATGCCCTCACGATCCGAGTCATCCTCTTCTCATTCTACGTGGGTATAGGACTAGGCTCTCTTCTCTCTATCGTGTTCACGTGTTACTAATCCGTAGTAACTTATAGGATTGTTGGTTACATCCTCGATTCAGTTTCTATTATTTTTGGTATGCTACCGCTTGAACCGTAACCTTGATATGATGTTGTTGTGTGGCTATGCAATCTGATTATGAATGTCTCAAATCTGTTTTTGAGCATTTACAGATGTTATGCTGCCCGATTTTTCCTAGAAATTCTAATGTCTTTGCATTGTGGTTGTGCTTTCAGATGGCCACCGTTCCCGTAACCAAGTGGTTCGTCTGACCCGTTGCATTGATGTGTGTGGTCACACGGCAATGTTGGTTCGGGTGATGGTCGAGACCGGTTACCGATGGTATCCTGAATATACCGTCGAGGAGCAGTTTACGGATTTTAATCAAAGCCAATGTCATGGCTGACGCACTAAGTCGCAAATCTTATTGTAACAATCTGATGTTACAACAAAGTCAACCATTTCTCCACGAGGAATTTCGTAAGCTTAATCTTCACATTGTTCCTCGAGGATTCCTTTCCACCCTGGTGGCGAAACCTAACCTTACGGATCGAATCATAGCTGCTCAGCAGTATGATAGAGGAATATCTCGGATCAAGGAGAACATTGCTAGCGGAGCTGCTAAGTGTTTCTCCATAGATGAACGAGGTGTTGTCTTCTTTGAGAACCGCTTGGTGGTTCCCAAGAAACAACAGCTACGGCAATCGATCCTTAAGGAAGCTCATGACTCTCCTCTCACCATTCATCCCGGTAGTACTAAAATGTATCAAGACCTACGGCAGAGGTTTTGGTGGACTAGGATGAAGAGAGAAATCGCTCAATACATTGCTAATTGCGACGTCTGTCGTCGATTTAAGGCAGAGCATCAACGGCCTACTGGTACCCTTCAACCTTTGGAAATTCCTGAATGGAAATGGGATAAAATCGGTATGGATTTCATTACCGGGTTTCCCAGGACCAAGAGAGGGAATAATGCCATCTTCGTTGTCGTCGATCGTCTTTCCAAAGTAGCCCACTTCCTACCCGCTCGTGAGAGTATAACCGCTAGCCAGCTAGCTGATTTGTACATCTCTCGAATAGTGTCTCTTCATGGTGTTCCATTGGAGATTAACTCAGACCGTGGAAGTCTCTTCACCTCTCGATTTTGGGAAAGTTTTCAAAATGCTATGGGAACTCGTCTCTCCTTTAGCACCGCATTCCATCCTCAATCAAGTGGTCAAGTAGAACGAGTCAATCAAATCCTAGAGGATATGCTTCGAGCTTCTGTCATCTCTTTCGGCATGAATTGGGAGAAATGCCTTCCATTCGCCGAGTTCGCTTATAACAATAGCTATCAAGCTAGCTTAGGCAAAGCTCCTTTCGAAGTTCTTTATGGACGGAAATGTCGAACGCCTCTTAATCGGTCGTAAACCAGGAGAGACATCTCTTTGGGGCGGTTATGATTCAGGAAGCAGAAGAGCAGGTTCGCATTATTCGTGAGAAATTGAAAACAGCCCAATCTCGTCAAAAGAGCCAATATGACCGCAAGCATAAGCCTATGGCTTATGAAATTGGCGACAAGGCTTACCTTCGGGTTACTCCTTTGAAGGGAACCCATCGATTCGGTATCAAAGGCAAGTTGGCTCCTCGTTACATTGGACCCTTTCGTATTCTTGCCAAACGAGGAGAAGTTGCCTACCAATTGGAACTACCTCCGCATCTTTCCAGAGTCCATGATGTCTTCCATGTTTCCCAACTCAGGCGTTGCTTCTCGGATCCTATCCATGGAGTGGACCACGAAACGCTTGATCTCCAAGATAACCTCACCTATCGAGAATATCCCGTTCGTATTCTTGATCAAGCCGAGCGTACCACTCGACATCAGAATATCAAGTTTCTAAAGGTTCAATGGTCAAACCATTCCGAGCAAGAAGCAACTTGGGAAAGGGAGGATCGTCTTCGACTTGAGTATCCCACATTTTTCACAACAGATCCTAAACCTCGGGACGAGATTCTTTTGAGTGGGGGTGAGTTGTCACATCCCAGTTAGACCATGCATTAGTGTGTGCATCATGTTTAAATTTTCATTTGAATTTGAAATGGGGAAGACAGGAAACCCCCAGAACCCCTCTTAATTCAACTAGGGTTTACTAAAAATTATTTCAATGAACCTGAAATGCCCTTCAAAATGTTCATCATCTTTGCTTTGGTTCAGAGCCTCTGCCAAAAGTGGTGCACCATTTTCTAGGTCATCCAAAGGTCTTTGAATTAAATCATAAGTATTTGAGTTTGAGCATTTCAAATTATATAAAATATTACAAATGCACAAATATTCCCAAACAGAAATGTTTCATGTTGGAAATATTCCAACAATGGACCAGAGCAGTTTGGTGATTTTTGGAACTGTTTTAGTATTTTAAAACTCCACAAAGTTGCAGAAAAATAGAAAAGAAAAACAGGAAGGAAACACTTACCTGGCGCCACCTACGGCCCACTGCTGGCCCAGCCAGCGCCGGCATGGCTGCTTGGCTCAGCAGCAGCAGTGCTTTCGGCGGCGAAGCACCGCATGGGTGCCACGCACCTGGTCGCCGCCTCGCCGCTCCTCGCCCGGCCGCGACGTGGACCGTCCTCCCTCTCTCCCGAACCCCGGACACCTCCGCTCCTCCCGGCTTCTCTCTCGCGCTCCCGCCATGGCCGACGCCACCGCCCGCCAGACCATCGCCAGAGACGTGCTCCCGCCGTCCATGCTCCTCCTCACCGTGTCCAGAGCTCGCGCCCTCGTCTTCGCCGAGCTAGCCGAGCCCCGCGTGCTCGAGTAGCCCGAGTTGACCGCACCGACTTCGCCTGAGTCCACCGTCGCCGGAGATCCCCTTCAACGCCGTCGCAGCTCCGGTCCGTCCCCGACCGCACCGAGTGCTCCTCCGAGTTCCCTGTGAGCTTAGCCATCTCCCCCTCCCTTCCTTGCTCCCGAAGTTGTGTAGTGACCTCCCGGAGCTCAACCGCACTCACTGCCATGAGCTCGTCGCCCGACGTGCTCCAGCCACCCTCCGCCACCTCATGGTGTCTAACGACTCACCACGCCCGTAGCACCTAATCACCTACTCCCCACACCTCATCGACCCCTCTAGCCTCGAGTTCGCCTTTCACCGAACTCCGGCGGCGCTTAGGTCGTCAGCCGCGCCGATTCCGGCCGCCTGACCCCAACCCAATCCACCAAGAGTCATGCTCAACCCCGCCTACCCATAGCCACCCTCCGCGGCTCGTTTGGTCGCCGGAATGGCCAAACGCACTTCCGCCGCCACGTCGCCGGGCTCGGCGGCTTAGACGCCGATGCAGCCGGCGTGGACTTTGACCACGGTGGGCCTGGTTGACTCGATGAGTCAATGATGTGGGGCCCAGCCCTGCTAATTAACTAGGTTTAGTTTTAATTAAACTTTAACTAAACTAATTACCCTGACACCCTGGACCCACAGTCAGGTTTGACCTGGACGTCGCCGTTGACCCTGACGTCATGCTGACGCATGGCTGACGCAATAAATCAATTACTGGATTTATTCTAATATAGGAAATTCCAAAATATAATTCAAACTTCAAATATTCACAACTTTTAATCTATAACTCCAAATGCAAAGATTTATATATGAAAATTGATCAGAAAAATCCATTCTATCCATTGGTACAGGTTTCATGCATGTTAAAACAAGTTAACCTTACTGTTTAAGCAGAATAAGATATTACACCTTTAGGACTATTTCAATGAGCTAGCATTTGAATCTTTGATTCAAATGAGTTCATCCCTTTTTGTTTCAGTTTGCATTAGGCCAATACACATCCATATTGCCATGTCATAGCATGCATCATATTGTTGCATATTGCCATGTGTGTTTATTTTCGGTATGTCTTTCGTGATAGGTTACGCCTCGAGGATAATCCCGACTATCCGTCAAATGCGAAGGCGTATCCTACCACCACTCCAACAGGCAAGCAACCCATTGATCATTCCGATACAAACCCATGTTCTCGCTTCTGCTCTTGTTTTACTGCATTAAGACAACGCGATTCAAACTGTTGTGTGCTGCGGTAGTTGAACCCACTTCCTTTGCATGACTGTCATTGCCACAAAGAACTAGATGAAACCCACTAGTATGTGTAGGAGTTGATTGAGCCATGTTTGTGTTTCCTACCATACTATGCTTGCTATGCTTATAGTTGTGTCAGGTCTGGCTCATCGGGATGATGAACTGGAGTGAAAGGTTGTGTCGGGTTCGAGAGTGGAAGTGTTGAACATGTTTTGGTAAAGGTATCGATGAGAGGCCATGTAGGAGTACATGGTGGGTTTTTCATTGAAGCCGTCCCTAAGAACTGAGATCTGTGTTTGTGATCCATGAAATAGTTACTACCACGCATTGGGATCCTTAATTGACCCTCTCGGCTTCTTAACCACTCTTGTCCTCAGTCCGGGAGTTGCAAGTAGTTTCTGGCATTTGTAGCATGCTGGGGGCCGCACGCAACGCTGACCGTAGGGGTGGGTTGTGTTGCGGTAGGCACCGTGGCCCGGTGTACCCATTCGCCCGTTTGGTGTCTAGGGAACCTTGTACACATCGTTCGGGGCCGTATGGGAAACCTCGGCCGGACTCCCTGCGGATGGAACCCGAATAGGCGATAAACCTGGACTTGGACTTGTGTGTTTAGGTAGGCTGTGGCCGACACCCACGTTGGGCTACCGCTTGAAGGTTGCCGAGTACATGTCGTGTAAACGGCGGTAAGTGGTGAGAGCGTGTGTGAAGAAGTACACCCCTGCAGGGTTAATATGAACTATTCAAATAGCCGTGTCCACGGAGAAGGACTTCTGGGTTACCTATATCAGTTCATAGACAAGTAAATGGATACTAATAAAAGCCTCAAGATAAGTGAGAGTATCATGGATGGCCCTCTCGTGGGGTGACGAGAGGATCCACGGTGGAGTATTGTGATGGTGATTAGTGGACTCGTGTGCGACAAAATGCTTTCAAGTGGTGTCACGTAGGATAGCTTAGCCAAGAGTCAAAGCTAGCTTGCTGCAAATAACTCCACCACCTTCTTGAGAATGTGCATGTATGATAGGATTCTGTGGTAAGACTTGCTGAGTACCTCCGTACTCATGTTTGCTTAACTAATGTTTTTCAGACGACAACACTGCCCCTTCCGATGGGTTCTATGTAGACCTTGACATCGACGAGTGAACTAGCCACCCAGGTGGTGATCCAAGGCTTGTGAAGGGCCACTATAGATAGAAAGGCTTCAACAAGCCTTCTTTCTTTTTACTGATGCGTACTCGACTAGTTTGCTTCCGCATGTGCTTGAATGTTGTATGAATTGAGTGTTGGGTCATGTGACCCCTATCCGTATGGATATGTTATGTATGGCTCCTGAGCCTTCTAAATAAAGTACCTTGAGTTGTAGAGTTTTGTTGTGATGCCTTGTTGTATTTATTCATATCGGGCATATTATGCGTGTATGATTGAAATGCTTGATATGAGTGGGATCCGACAAACTAGTTGTTTATCCTTGGCAGCCTCTCATATGGGGAAATGTAGTCTCGTGCTTCCGAGTGATAGTAGTCCGCTACAGCCCGGTTCACCGGAGTCCTGCTAGCCCAAAGACTACCGCTTGGACACTTGACCGGCTGGCATGTGTTTCACATCGTTCCTATGTCCGTCCCTTCGGGAAATGTCGCGCGGTGTTATTCGGAGTCCCGCCTAGCCTGCTACAGCCCGGTTCACCGGAGTCCTCATAGCCTGCTACAGCCCGAATCTATACGTTGATGACCGACATGCTCGATGTGATTCATGTATGCCTGTCCCCATAGGTTAGTGCCGCTTTGGTTCACGACTAGCCATGTCGGCCCGGTTCTTTATCATATGGATGCTAGCGACACTTTGTCATATACGTGAGCCAAAAGACGCAAACGGTCCCGGGCCATGGTAAGGCGACACCCGTGGGAATACCGTGCGTGAGGCCGCAAAGTGATATGAGGTGTTACCGGCTAGGTCGATGTGATTTGGAATCGGGGTCCTGACATTCATGGCTAAAGAGGCTTGCGGCAGAGGAACTTCCAACCTAGGTTTATCCCGAGGGTTTTTGGAATATTTGGAAATTTATAGGGCGAAGAGGCGGTGTGGGAGGCCACCGAGGTGGACACAACCCACCTGGGCGTGCCTGGGCCCCAGGCGCGCCCTGGTGGGTTGTGCTCCCCTCGGAGCTCCCCTCTGGTACTTCTTTGGCCCACCGGGAGTCTTCTGGTCCAGAAAAAATCTCCAAAAAGTTTCGCTTTGTTTGGACTCCATTTGGTATTGATTTTATGCGATGTAAAAAACTAGCACTGGGCACTATGTCAATAGGCTAGTCCCAAAAAATGATATAAAGTTGTTATAAAATGATTGTAAAACATCCAAGAATGATAATATATCAGCATGAATACTTCATAAATTATAATGTTGGAGACGTATCAAACGGGTTGTAAGTTTACCACCTAACTTAATTTGTAAAGGGTAACACTTGCTTTGGCTCCTTAACGAGATCGGTCGATAGAAATCCTCATTAGAAAGGTGAGGGCGGTGTTTTTCCAGCATGGGAACTGAGGGAGTTTTATCTTTCTTTGTGACTATAGCGGGGCGTGGGAGTTTGCCTGATGGTTTACATACGTTTCTCAGATGCGTATGTGGGCCCGCGTTCTTAGAGGCCATCGTGGCGGAGCCAGATGCCCACCACCTCTCGGAGCAAAAAATGAGTAGCCCACTGCTGGCTATTTCTATAGTCAGTTTAGAAATTCTCAATTTCAAGTGTGAAGCGATATTAGCAGTTCATTGATGCTGATCCAAAGGTCTAAGTGCCCAGGATTCGTGGTTCACAAAGAACCTCATTGTACCCGGCGGTGTCTACGCTTTTGCTAGAACCATCAGCACGTCAGTGTGATCAATGCACATAAGAAGCTGGCAAACAACACCTCCACATGTGCCATGTGGCTCCATTGATGCCGCCCCCTCATTTTATTCATAAATATACTGACTGAAAAAGAGAGACATCGCACGAAACAAAAACTTGCTCGTGTTTTGTTTCCTACTTGCTTTGCATGTACCAGAAGTACTAGTGCCACGTCATCTATTAACTCTTCCAACATGCATCTAATTATCACGAGGGCTAACTCACCTTAGAGAAATGTGCTCCACCATGTACCCACGTTTGTGTATGACGGAGGTAGTGCGTGCATGCGTGCACCTCTTCTCTTCATACATGTCCTCCACCTAGTGGGTGTGTTAGAGAGAGAGGGGGAGATGGTGTGTGCGACATGCCTCTATACATATGTTTGTGTCAAAGAGAGGCCTGAATATATAGTATATGTATGTGGAGGGGGTGATATACGAGAAGAGAGGGGGAGGGATTGTTTACACGACATATTGATAGACACGGATAGAGGGAAGAACTTCACAAGCGTACGAGTGCTAGGAAAGAGGGGGTGCATGTTGGAAGATGATGCAAGAGGCCAACTAGATGAAGACAAGGAAGGAGTACAAGTGCAAGATCGATAATTAAAGAGAGGGGACGATAACATGCGTGGGCGCGCTTGTCTAGTCGATAGACAAAGCGGGAGGCATGGATGATGCAACTGGGAGGGACAATTAATGTGTGTGTGGTAGTCGGTCCTATGTAGAGAGGTCGTGGTTCGGTTGATGTGTACATGGGTAAAGAGGGGAAGACTTAGCTAGAGATATAGATCAGCCATTTTGTGTGGGGAAATAGCGAGAGACCTGGATACACATAGAGGGAAATCGATTGGTGCACATGCATGCATGTGTCAGAGATAAAGAACACCTGGAGTGAGGAAGAGATGGAGAGGTGTGCGTGTGTGGTGGGGGGGGAGGGGGTGCATCTAGCTTGTGACACTGTACGGGTGCAAGATGGATAACAACAGAGGGGGCGATAGTGCTCGTGTGGCTCAGAGTTAGGGCGGGAGGCATGAATGGTCAGAGGAGGGGAGGGACTATGTGTGTACATGTTTGTGTGTCGTAGGCAGGCCTGGCTAGCTAGAGGGGTATATCGACCGGTGTGTGTGTGTGTGTGTGTGTGTTAAAGAGGGAGATGGAGAGACACAGGGAGATTGTGGGAGACCGACCTAAAGAACAAGAACGTGTGTGCGCGATGTAGAGGATGTCGAGTGGTTAGGAGTGTGTGTGCATATATGCATGCACGATAGGGAAGTTGTTGGTATCCACAAAGGGAGGAGGAGTGTGTGTGTGTGTGTGTGTGTGTGTGTGTGTGCATGTAAGAGACTCACAGAGATGATAATTAGTATAAAAGTGGATTCAAATCTTTTAATAAGAGGTCATGGTGTTTTTAGCTCATGCATGCATGAATATAATGGAGATATGCATGGTGTGATTTTGAATCAAACATGGTATATACTATATTCACATCAAACAAGGCCAAATCAATTTGAATATGAGATACGATGGCAGGCATTGTCTAACCACATTGCATCCATGCATGGGCATAACTATTCAAATATGAGATAATGTGTGGCTTTTGAAGCTAACATCTAAATGTTGTGTGTGCGTGCGGCAGGAGGGGGATGCATTGTTGTGTGTGTGTTAAACACATTATACATATGAAAATAGGGTTTAGA
Organism: Aegilops bicornis; assembly: GCA_021605145.1. Classification (NCBI taxonomy): domain Eukaryota; kingdom Viridiplantae; phylum Streptophyta; class Magnoliopsida; order Poales; family Poaceae; genus Aegilops; species Aegilops bicornis. The sequence goes on from CM038671.1 coordinate 253,721,052, forward strand.
TATGTCTGGATACCTAGATCATGGATGTACCGTGATTTGAATTCAACATAAAATGGATACACATATTTGAATTGGAGATAGTATGGTACATGCAATTCATATTTAAATATGATTATTACTATATGCATGTTTTCTGTTATCAAGATAATATTTAAATTATGGTATAACTTGACAACAATCGTATTCAAATAGGGAAAATTGATTCAAATTTATTCCATATGGTAGACAACAATATATATATATATATATATATATATATATATATATTCATTGGATGAAGTAAAATGTTCATATAAGATGGAAGATCAAAATGTAGGACTACATCCATTCTACACCGCAAGATCACCTAACGATATATTCGAGTTCAACATAACGTGGAGTCAAAAACTGGAATCGAGATCCTGGCATTTGTAATCATATAAAACGAGCATGACTCTTTCTTGTGGAGCGAATTGATTTGTTTTTGTTGTTGTTGAGGGAAGTGCGAATTGATTTGGTACTGTACACGCTAATCTTGTTCTCCGAATTTTTTAGTTTTTTCTTGTATTTTTTGAATGGCATTTGTAGCAATATAGTAAAAGGGGACATGACTCTCTATTGTCTTGTATGAATTGTCTTTTTTTCGTACACGTTAAGTTTGTTCTGCCGAACATGGAGTCCGCGCCTTGTTATCCCATTTTAAGCGTGTCCCTAAGCCATCGCTCCCCCTCCTTCCCCTTCGTTTCCCCCATTCGTACACCGAGGGCACCAAAACCCGCGAAACCCCACGCTCCTCCGTTCGCCTCCCGACTGCTTCCTAGCCGGAACCTCTTCCCTGATGACGTCGTCCACAACAACAACTCGATGTCCCTCATCCACCACACCAGATGAGGATCCGTCGTCGATCTCGTCGTCCCGCCGGTTCACCCGCCCCGTCCTCCACCTCCAAGGAGCTGCCCCGACATTCTCCTTGTCTGTCATGCCACCACCTTCACAAAAGCACCGTCTTCACTTGTCCAACCGCAACCGCAACACCCTCACCAATTCCTCCGATGAAGCTGAGGCCTACTCGGCGCCACCAAGGAGGTTCTGCACTCACCACTACATTTTATCTTTTATTCGACCTCAACGGGCTGCTGGTGCTCGATACCGAGCAGCCATGGCGGGTCCCCATCGATGGCGCCATCGCCAACCACTTCCTCCATGACGTCTCTCCCCCATGTCGTTGCTCCCTTGGTGGCGATGTCCACACCTGCAGTAGTTGCTGCTGCTCCGGCTCTCACTCACGCTGCTACTGCTCCGACTCTCGCTCGCGCTGTTGTTGTTGTTTCGTCTCTCACTTGTGTTGTGGCTCTGCTCTTGCTGTAGGTCACACTGCTACTCCCCTCTTGCTCTCGTTCGTGTTGCTGTTCTTCTCTGCTCTTGTTGTCGATCGCGCTGCTACTCTTTGAAAGCACAAGTGCTCACTAGGTGGTTTTGGTAATTAATGTCAACATATCTCTTGTTGGACTAACATATTTACCTAGTATGTTTCAGATAAGTTCAACAATGAAGTGGCATGGACTAGAGGACGTGGAACCCCTTCAAGATGCTAAGGACAAAGGATTGGCTCAAGCTCCAAGCTCAAGACTCTACATTTTCTATTTTAGTGATCCAAGATCACATTGAGTCTATAGGAAAAGCCAATACTATCAAGGAGGGATGAGGTGTTGCTTAATGAGGCTCTTGCTCAAAGTGCTTAGTAATATGCTCCAAAGCCCTCAACTTGTTTCTCACATCCACATATGACCTAAACCAAAAGTCAAACTCGGCCCCACTGATTCTTTCTATCCGGCGCCACCGAGTTCAGATGTCATAGCCACTGCCACAAACCCTAGGCAAATCGGTCTCACCGATAGGGATTTCGGTCTCACCAAGATGGGATTGCAATCTCTCTGTATGGATCTATTACCAAAATCGGTCTCACCGAGTTTGCGTAAATCGGTCCTACCGAGATTGCAATGTAAACTCTCTGTTTCCTCTTCATAACATTTCGGTCTCACCAAAATGAGCGAATCGGTCCCACCGAGTTTACCTGACCAACTCTCTGGTTAGCTTATTACCAAAATCGGTATCACCGAGTTTATGTAATCGGTCTCACTGAGATTATGTTATGCCCTAACCCTAACCATATCGGTCCTACCGAGTTGCATGTCGGTCCCAATCAAAATCCTAACGGTCACTAGATTTGCTGAATCGGTCCGACCGAAGTTTACCAATTCGGTCCCACCGACATTGGCAAGTTGTGTGTAACAGTTAGATTTTGTGTGGAGGCTATATATACCCCTCCACCTCCTCTTCATTCGTGGAGAGAGCCATTATAACGAACCTACACTTCCAACTTACCTTTTCTGAGAGAGAACCACCTACACTTGTGTTGAGGCCAAGATATTCCATTCCTACCATATGAATCTTGATCTCTAGCCTTCCCCAAGTTGCTTTCCACTCAAATATTCTTTCCACCAAATCCATATCCTGTGAGAGAGAGTTTAGTGTTGGGGAGACTATCATTTGAAGCACAAGAGCAAGGAGTTCATCATCAACACACCATTTGTTACTTCTTGAAGAGTGGTGTCTCCTAGATTGGCTAGGTGTCACTTGGGAGCCTCCGACAAGATTGTGGAGTTGAACCAAGGAGTTTGTAAGGGCAAGGAGATCGCCTACTTTGTGAAGATCTACCGCTAGTGAGGCAAGTCTTTCGTGGGCGACGGCCATGGTGGGATAGACAAGGTTGCTTCTTCGTGGACCCTTCGTGGGTGGATCCTCCGTGGACTCAAGCATTGCTACCCTTTGTGGGTTGAAGTCTCCATCAATGTGGATGTACGATAGCACCACCTATCGGAACCACGACAAAAACATCGGTGTCTCCTATTGTGTTTGAATCCTCCAAACCCTTCCCTTTACATTCTTGCAAGTTGCGTGCTTTACTTTCGCTGCTCATATACTCTTTGCATGCTTGCTTGATATGTATTGTGTTTATTAAACTTGTGCCAAAACTCCACTTCAACTTAAAGAAATTAAAAACTGCAACTTTTGGTACTTAGTGTCTAATCACCCCCCTCTAGACACCTCTTCTCGATCCTTTCAATTGGTATCAGAGCTTTGGTCTCCATTGCTTTGGTTTAAACACCATTGGAGGAAGATGGATGAGTCTACTTTGGGGAGTCTTAGACATAGAGTGCCTATACTTGATGGAGAGTATTTTCATGAGCGGAAAAATGAGATGCTTGTGATTTTCAATGAATATAATTTGAACAAGTATATTGCTAGCCCTTGTGCACCTCATGTTGATCCCATGCATCCCACCCTTGATGAGTCAATTGACATGATTCCCAATCTTAGAACTATTAATCTAATCACTAGAGGCTTGCCTAGAAACTTGATATGTTTTCCTACTCTTAATTGTGCCTACACCATATGGAATTTTCTTGAGGAACGCTTTCCAAATTATTCCTTGAAAAATCTAGATGAAATTCTCCATAAGTATATTGCCTTGAGTAAGATGAATTCCAATGATCCTATGTTTGGTGATTGTCTATTTGAGCTTACAAACCTTATGCGTGCCAAAGGAGATGTTGGAATTATTAGTGATATTATTTCCGAAGTTATTAAAATTAATAAAGAAGATCATTGTCAAACTCACTCTAACGAATCACCCTCTCTAGGATTTGATCCACCACATGACGATGTTGAACATGGATACTATGACGAGGATGATGATAGTGATTTTGATCTTGATGATGCAATGAGACACTTTGGTCTTATGGCAAATCTTCAAGGATATATGGTAGGAGGAAAGGAATGGGTTCTTGATAGTGGATGTACCGATCACATGACCGAAGATAAAGACATGTTTCGTGAGCATGCTGAAAACGATGGTCCTCGAAAGTATGTCACTTTCGGTGACAACTCAAAGGGTAAGGTGGTTGGCCTCGGTAAGGTGGCCATATCACATGATAGCTCCATACAAAATGTCATGCTCGTTGAATCTCTTGGCTAAAATTTACTTTCAGTATCTAGGCTTGCTGATTTCGGTTTCAACGTCCTATTTACTGAAGTAGATTGCCAAGTGTTCCGTAGGGATAATCATAAAATGGTCTTTACCGGTATACGCAGAGGTGATCTTTACATTGTTGATTTCACTAAAAAGGCTCAACCTAGAACTTGTTTAATTGCTAAATCCTCTAAAGATTGGTTATGGCATAGACGATTATGTTATGTTGGTATGCGAAACATTGACAAGCTTATTAAAGGAAATCATATCCTTGGCGTTAACGATGTCATATTTGATAAGGATAGACTTTGCAGCGCTTGTCAAGCAGGTAAACAGGTTGGAGGAAGGCATCCTGTGAAGAACATCATGACCACAAGGAGGCCACTCGAGCTACTTCACATGGATCTTTTTGGTCCTAACGCTTACAAAAGTCTCGGTGGAATTTGTTTTGGTCTAGTTATAGTTGATGATTTTTCAATATTTACATGGGTTTTCTTTCTCGATGATAAATCGTAGGTCCAAAAGATCTTCAAAAACTTCACTAGGAAGGCCCAAAATCAATTTGAAGTAAAAATCAAGAAGGTTCGCAGCGACAACGGAACGGAGTTCAAGAATGCAAATGTGGACACCTTTCTTGACGAAGAAGGGATTTCACATGAGTTCTCGGCTACGTACACACCTCAACAGAATGGAGTTGTTGATAGGAAGAACCGGACACTCATCAAAATGGCGAGAACGATGCTTGATGAGTACAAGACGCCAAAGCACTTTTGGGCGGAAGCGGTTGAGACAGCTTGTCATGCAACAAATCCCTTGTATCTTCACAAGCTACTCGGCAATATGGTATACGAGCTCCTCACCGGTAACAAACCACAAGTTGGATACTTTCGAGTATTCGGCTCAAAGTGCTACATTCTTGATAAGCAACATCGTTCTAAATTTTCTCCTAAGTCTCATGAAGGTTTCCTACTTGGTTATGGCTCAAACTCTCACACATACCGTGTCTACAATAATTTCACCCGAAAGGTTGAAGAGATGGTAGATGTGAAGTTTGATGAATCTAACGTCTTGCAAGTAGAGAAATTGCCAACTGATGTAGGAGACAAAGACCCTTCGGAAGCAATCCAAGACTTGTCTATTGGCAAGATTCATCCAATGGAGGTGAAGGAGAGTACCTCGTCCATCCAAGTGGAAGCTTCTACCTCACGACAAGGTGAACCAAGAGTAGATACGAAAGCATCCACAAGTGGGACACACCAAGATGAAGAAAACGAGGAAGTGCACCAAGATGAACGCCAACAACCTCCTTCTCCACCACGACAAGAGAACGACAACGTCAACAACGAAGAAAGCCAAGAAGAAGAACAAGATGAAGAAGATGTTCAACCAAGATCCAAGCAAAAGCTTTCACGAGTTCGAGCAAGAATTGCTAAAGACCATCCCGTCGAGCAAATCTACAATGATATCCAAACCGGGAGAATCACTCGCTCAAAAACTCGTTTAGCTAACTTTTGTGAACACTATCCATTCATCTCTAGCATTGAACCTATGAAGGTTGAAGAAGCTTTGGAAGATCCGGATTGGATAAAGACCATGCATTAAGAGCTACACAACTTTGAGAGAAATCAAGTTTGGACATTAGTTGAGAAGCCCGACAACAACCACAACATCATTGGTACCAAATGGGTGTTTCGCAACAAGCAAGATTAAGATGGACAAGTAGTTCACAACAAAGCACGTCTCGTCGCCCAAGGCTACACTCAAGTCGAAGGTATGGACTATGGTGAGACATATGCCCCCGTTGCTAGACTTGAGTCCATTCGCATATTACTTGCCTATGCTAATCATCATGATATCACCTTGTACCAAATGGACATTAAAAGTGCTTTTATAAATGGTGAAAGAGAGGAGGAAGTTTATGTTAAGCAACCTCCCGGATTTGTCAATCCTAAGAAACCTAATCATGTTTACAAACTTCACAAAGCTCTTTATGGTCTTAAACAAGCTCCTAGAGCATGGTATAAATGCTTGACCAAGTTCCTTATTGAAAAAGGCTTTGAAATTGGAAAAATAGATTCTACTCTTTTTACTAAAAGTGTCAATGGAGAACTATTTGTGTGCCAAATTTATGTCGATGATATTATATTTGGATCAACTAACCCTCATTTTAGTGAAAAGTTTGGAAAGCTAATGTCGGAGAAGTTTGAGATGTCGATGATGAGTGAACTCAAATTCTTTCTTGGTTTGCAAATCAAGCAAACTACGGAAGGTACCTTTGTCTCTCAAACGAAGTACACCAAGGACTTATTCAAGAAGTTCAATATGCAAGGATGCAAAGGTATGACTACACCCATGCCTACTAGTGGACATCTTGATTTAATCAAAGAAGGTGAACCGGTTGATCAAAAGGTTTATCCCTCTATGATTGGTTCATTGTTATATCTATGTGCTTCACGTCCCGATATTAAGCTAAGTGTGTGCATGTGTGCACGATATCAAGCCGCTCCTAAAGAATGTCATCTTAAGGCCGTGAAAAGGATAGTGAGATACTTAATCCATACACCAAATTTTGGCATTTGGTATCCAAAGAGGGCCTCCTTTAATCTTGTTGGCTACTCCGACTGGACTATGCCGGTGACAAGGTTGATAGAAAGTCCACTTCGGTACTTGTCAATTTCTTGGTAGATCTCTTGTGTCTTGGTCTTCCAAGAGACAAAAATCGATATCCTTATCCACGCCAAGCGGAATACATTGCCCATTTGGATCATGTTGTGCTCAATTACTTTGGATGACCCAAACTCTTAAAGATTATGGGATATCTGTTAAACATGTTCCATTACTTTGTGACAATGAAAGTGTTATTAAGATTGCTCACAATCCCGTGCAACATTCTCGAACTAAGCATATTGAAGTTCGTCATCATTTCATTCGAGATCATGTTGCCAAAGGGGACATTAATCTTAGGAATGTTCACACCGAAAAGCAGTTAGCTGATATATTCACGAAACCACTTGATGAGAAAGTGTTTTGCAGGTTAAGAGGTGAATTTAACATCATTGATGCTTCAAACTTGGAGTAGGAACTCCATTTGATACATGCAAGGCATGAGCCTATGACTAATCCTTGATATTTCTCTTATGTTGACTATCTTATGTCTTGGATATATTTGCACCTTGCATGTTATCTAACCCGTAGGTACTTGGATGAATCTAAATCTATGATATTGCAACTCACTCACATCTTGAGCAATTTCTATATCACCAAGTCTCTACACAATGGTGGATGAAGACAAGGAAGCACGCAACCATTCAAACATATCCTTTGACAAATTCTATGTTGAGTTTCATGATTGTCATTTTGGATACACAAGTGCTCTTCCTTGCAAAAACTAACCCATGTAGGTAGATGAACTCAAACTCCAAGTGGTGCTCCCAACTCTTGATGAGCTACATCAACCTTGAGCAACCCACACAAGTTCAACTACATGATCATGATCAACACCACCACCCAAGGTATGTTATTCCATCTTAGAGAAGCTTTACTCCAAGTCATGAGTCAAAGCAACTCGACAAGATGTGAATACATCAAAAAGCTTAAACGAAAAATGATAACCCTATTTTGAGCTTAAACGATGAGTATGACCTATGATCAAGTGATCTCACTTGACTCCTAAGTCAATATACTCTAACATAGGTGACTTTGTCGCCGACCAATTCTAGATGAAGTTCTCTTGTGTTCTTCTCTGTGCTCTTGCATTTGTCTCATGCATATTTTTTTCCCTCTTCAAAAAATAAATTCCTCTAGACTCCTTTGTTTTACTTTCTTCTCTTTTATTTTCTGTTCTGCATTCCTTGCATCCAATTCATTGCAAATCTTTCAGTTAATTCCTTGCAAATCCTTGTGAGATCTTACTTGTCTAATGAGCTGAGGTGACAAGTGTTTTCTCTGCGATGAACTCGGTCTCACCGGTCTGATGCTTTCGTCCAACGAATCCTCTCGGTACAACCGAACCATACAACTCGGTGTCACCGATTTCACTACAGGAAAGACATCTTGCCACTTGTTTCTGCATTCTTTTTGATCCAACTCCACTCAATGAATCTTGTCCTCGACCAGCATCCCATTCAATTTGCTGCTTTGTTCTGTGACTCAAGGACCAAACCCATCATGACAAAAATCCAGAAGAACCCTTTTTGGAAGTTGATGTCAAAGGGGGAGAGAGAGATCACATCAAAGCTTAATCATATCTATAGGGGGAGAGAATACTCAATGGAAGAAATAGTAATCATCAAGGACCCCAGATGCTTGGTGTTCAAGAGGAGAGAAGTCACATGTCTTCAAGATGGGAAAGATATGTTCATATTTGCTCGTTTGCATTAGCTCTATTTTATTTCCTTTGAGCTCTGATTTTGCTCTGATTTTCTGTTCCCTATCTTCTCCCAGTATCCCATGCTCAGATTCAGGGGAGCAAGACATCTAAGGGAAAGAAATCCTTGAATTTATTGCACATCTTTACCTTTGGGGACATGTCTATACCCAATGTGGTACTTAGTACTCACTCTACATGTCATCCCAGTCTTGGTACTCTTGTGGTTTCTTTTGTTTGCTCGCCAAGAGGGTGTATCTATGTTATCTAACCTTGTTTACGCAGGTTCATCCCATCCTAAGCCAACTCAAGACCACAAGGTAAGTATATGCATCACAGTCATGTGTATGAGAAATTATTGCCGATGTACATACTGTTTGCAAGAAGGACTCATGAGCATGAAGGTACATTTCTCATGTTCACATCATTTGCTCTGATGCATATAGCCAGGATACATGTAACACATTGCTTACTCTGTCATGTTTATGCATTCACATGCTTCTATATTCCATATTCACATGATTGCATACATGTAGGGGGAGCCTATGCATATTACATGTCTTTCCAAAGCTTTACTTACTATTCTCTATATCTTTATCTAAAGCTTTGATGTATGTTGTCATCAATTACCAAAAAGGGGCAGATTGAAAGCACAAGTGCTCCCTAGGAGGTATTGGTAATTAATGTCAACATATCTCTTGTTGGACTAACACTTTTACCTAGTATGTTTCAGATAAGTTCAACAATGAAGTGGCATGGACTAGAGGATGTGGAACCCCTTCAAGATGCTAAGGACAAAGGATTGGCTCAAGCTCCAAGCTGAAGACTCTACATTTTCTATTTTAGTGATCCAAGATCACATTGAGTCTATAGGAAAATCCAATACTATCAAGGAGGGATGAGGTGTTGCTTAATGAGGCTCTTGCTCAAAGTGCTTAGTGCTACCTCTTGAGCTTGCGTTGGTTTTCCCCGAAGAGGAAAGGTTGATGCAGCAGAGCAGCGTAGGTATTTCCCTCAGTTTTTGAGAACCAAGGTATCAATCCAGTAGGAGGCCACGCACAAGTCCCTCGTACCTACACAACACAAAGAGCTCAACGCAACCAACGCGATTAGGGGTTATCAATCCCTTCATGGTAACTTACGAGAGTGAGATCTGATAGATAATATTTTTGGTATTTTTGGTATAGAGATGCAAAGTAAAAGTAAAAGGTAAAGTAAAAAAGCAAAGCAAAGTAAAAGTGATGGAGATTGATATGATGAGAATAGACCCCGGGGCCATAGGTTTCACTAGTGGCTTCTCTCAAGAGCATAAGTATTCTACGGCGGGTGAACAAATTACTGTTGAGCAATTGACAGAATTGAGCATAGTTATGAGAATATCTAGGCATGATCATGTATATAGGCATCACATCCGTGACAAGTAGATCGAAACGATTCTGCATCTACTACTATTACTCCACTCATCGACCGCTATCCAGCATGCATATAGAGTATTAAGTTAAAAATAGAGTATCGCTTTAAGCAAGATGACATGATGTAGAGAGATAAATTCATGCAATATGAAATAAACCCCATCTTGTTATCCTCGATGGCAACGATAAAATACATGCCTTGCTGCCCCTTCTGTCACTGAGAAAGGACACCGCAAGATCGAACCCAAAGCTAAGCACTTCTCCCATGGCAAGAACTACCAATCTAGTCGGCCAAACCAAACGGATAATTCGAAGAGACTTGCAAAGATAACCAATCATACATAAAAGAATTCAGAGAAGATTCAAATATTATTCATAGATAGACTTGATCATAAACCCACAATTCATCGGTCTCAACAAACACACCACAAAAAGAAGAAGATTACATCGAATAGATCTCCACAAGAGAGGGGAGAACATTGTATTGAGATCCAAAAAGAGAGAAGAAGCCATCTAGCTAATAACTATGGACCCAAGGTCTGAGGTAAACTACTCACACTTCATCGGAGAGGCTATGATGATGTAGAAGCCCTCCGTGATGACGGCCCTCTCCGGCAGAGCTCCGGAATAGGCCCCAAGATGGGATCTCGTGGATACAGAAAGTTGCAGCGGTGGAATTAGGTTTTTGGCTCCTGTTCTGTTCGTTTGGGGGTACGTGGATATATATAGGAGGAAGAAGTATGTCAGTGGAGTGTCGAGGGGCCCACGTGGCAGGGGGCGCGCCCTAGGGGGGCGCCCCCTACCCTCGTGACCGCCTCCGGCGTTCCTTGGCGTAGGGTCCAAGTCTCCAGTGTCATATTCGGGAAGAAAATCACGTTCAAAAAAGGATTTTTCTGTTTGGGCTCCATTTGATATTCCGTTTCTTTGAAACACTAAAATAGGCAAAAAAACAGCAATTCTGGGCTGGGCCTCTGGTTAATAGGTTAGTCCCAAAAATAATATAAAATTGGAAAATAAAGCCCAATATAGTCCAAAACAGTAGATAATATAGCATGGAGCAATCAAAAATTATAGATACGTTGGAGACGTATCGTGCATCCCCAAGCTTAATTCATGCTCGCCCTCGAGTAGGTAAATGATAAAAAGAGAATTTTTGATGCGGAGTGCTACTTGGCATAATTTCAATGCAAAATTTCTTAATTGTGGTATGAATATTCAGATTAGAAAGATTCAAGACAAAAGTTCATATTGACATAAAGAATAATAACACTTCAAGCATACTGATAAAGCAATTATGTCTTCTCAAAATAACATGGCAAAAGAAAGTTATCCCTACAAAATCATATAGTCTGGCTATGCTCTATCTTCACCACATAAAGTATTTAAATCTTGCACAACCCTGATGACAAGCCAAGCAATTGTTTCATACTCTAACTTTTTCAAAACTTTTTCGGTCTTCACGCAATACATGAGCGTGAGCCATGGATATAGCACTTATATGGAATAGAATGGTGGTTGTGGAGAAGACAAAAAGAGGGGAAGATAGTCTCACATCAACTAGGCGTATCAACGGTTATGGAGATGCCCATTGATAGATATCAATGTGAGTGAGTAGGGATTGCCATGCAACGGATGCACTAGAGCTATAAGTATATGAAAGCTCATCAAAAGAAACTAAGTGGGTGTGCAACCAACTCGCTTGCTCACGAAGACCTAGAGCAATTTTGAGGAAGCCCATCATTGGAATATACAAGCCAAGTCCTATAATGAAAAATTCCCACTAGTATATGAAATTGACATAACGAGAGACTCTCTATAATGAAGATCATGGTGCTACTTTGAAGCACAAGTGTGGTAAAAGGATAGTAGCATTGTCCCTTCTCTCTTTTATCTCTCATATTTTTTATTTGGGCCTTTTCTCTTTTTTTTATGCCCTATTTTTTATTTTATTTTTATTGTTCGTCCGGAGTCTCATCCTGACTTATGGGGGAATCATAGTCTCCATCATCCTTTCCTCACTTGGGACAATGCTCTAAAAAATGATGATCATCACACTTTTATTTTTCTTACAACTCAACAATTACAACTCGATACTTAGAACAAATATGACTCTATATGAATGCCTCCGGCGGTGTACCAGGATATGCAATGAATCAAGAGTGACATGTATGAAAGAATTATGAACGGTGGCTTTGCCACAAATACGATTTCAACTACATGTTCATGCTAGCAATATGACAATGATGGAGTGTGTCATAATAAACGGAATGGTGGAAAGTTGCATGGCAATATATCTCGGAATGGCTATGGAAATGCCATGATAGGTAGGTATCGTGGCTGTTTTGAGGAAGGTATATGGTGGGTGTATGATACCGGCGAAAGGTGCGCGGTATTAGAGAGGCTAGCAATGGTGGAAGGATGGGAAAATGCGATAATCCATGGACTCAACATTAGTCATAAAGAACTCATATACTTATTGCAAAAATCTAGAAGTTATCAAAGCAAAGTATTACGCGCATGCTCCTAGGGGGATAGATTGGTAGGAAAAGACCATCGCTCATCCCCGACCGCCACTCATAAGGAAGACAATCAATAAATAAGTTATGCTCCGACTTCATCACATAACGGTTCACCATATGTGCATGCTACGGGAATCACAAACTTTAACACAAGTATTCTTTAAATTCACAACTACTAAACTAGCATGACTCTAATATTATCACCTCCATATCTCAAAACAATTATCATGCTTCAATCTTCTCTTAGTATTCAACACACTCAAAAGAAAATTTCACAAATCATGAATACCAAGCATATTAACATTAAGCAATTTACCATGCTATTAAGACTCTCAAAATAATTTAAGTGAAGCATGAGAGATAAATAGTTTCTTTAAAACAAACCACCACCGTGCTCTAAAAGATCTAAGTGAAGCACATAGAGCAAAATTATAACGCTCAAAAGATATAAGTGAAGCACATTGAGCAAAACTACATAGCTCAAAAGATATAAGTGAAGCACATAGAGTATTCTATCAAATTCCAATTTATGTATGGCTCTCTCAAAAGGTGTGTACAGCAAGGATGATTGTGGCACACTAACAAATAAAGACACAAATAATACAAGATGCTCCAAGCAAAACACATATCATGTTGGTGAATAAAAATATAGCTCCAAGTAAATTACCGATGGAAGTGGATGAAAGAGGGGATGCCTTCTGGGGCATCCCCAAGCTTTGACTTTTTGGTGTCCTTGGATTATCTTGGGGGTGCCATGGGAATCCCCAAGCTTAGGCTCTTGCCACTCCTTGTTCCATAATCCATCAAAAGAATTCACCCAAAACTTGAAAACTTCACAACACAAAACTCAACAGAAATCTCGTGAGCTCCATTAGAGAAAGAAAACAAAAGACTACTTCAAAGTACTGTAATGAACTCATTATTTATTTATATTGGTGTTAAACCTACTGTATTCCAACTTCTCTATGGATCATAACATATTTTACTAACCATAGATTCATCAAAATAAGCAAACAACACACGAAAAACAAAATCTGTCAAAAACAGAACAGTCTGTAGTAATCTGTAACTAACGCAAACTTCTGGAACCCAACCAATTCTACCAAAATTAGAAGACCTAGACAATTTTTTTATTGATCATCATCAATTGGAATCAGTATTTTATCACGTTCTGATGATTTTTAATAATTCGGTCACTGAACGCAAAGTTTCTGGAAATTACAGCAAGACCAAACAACTATCATCCAAGAAGATCCAATAGGTCTAGCTTGGCACAAACACTAATTAAAACACAAAACCACATCCAAACATAGGGTAGATGGTTTATTTATTCCCTAACAGAAGAAAAACACAAAAAACTAAAAATAAAATTGGGTTGCCTCCCAACAAGCGCTATCGTTTAACGCCCCTAGCTAGGCATAAAAGCGAGGATAGATCTAGGTATTGCCATCTTTGGAAGGCAATCCATAAGTGGCTCTCATGATAGTTTCATATGGCAATTTTGTTTTATTTCTTGGAAAGTGTTCCATGCCCTTCTTTAATGGAAATTGGAATCTAATATTCCCTTCCTTCATATCAATAATCGCACCAACCGTTCTAAGGAAAGGTCTACCAAGAATAATAGGGCAAGAAGGATTGCAATCTATATCAAGAACAATGAAATCTACGGGCACATAATTCCTATTAGCAAAAATAAGAACATCATTAATCCTTCCCATAGGTTTGTTAATAGTGGAATCCGCAAGATGCAAGTTTAGAGAGCAATCATCAAAATCGCGGAAATCTAGCAAATCACACAAAGTTTTGGGGATAGTTGAGACACTAGCACCCAAATCACACAAAGCATAAAACTCATGATCTTTAATTTTAATTTTAATAGTAGGTTCCCACTCATCATAGAGTTTTCTTGGGATAGAAACTTTTAACTCAAGCTTTTCTTCATAAGATTGCATCAAGGCATCAACAATATGTTCGGTAAAAGCTTTCTTTTGACTATAAGCATGTGGAGAATTTAGCACGGCTTGCAACAAGGAAATACAATCAATCAAAGAGCAACTTCCGTAATTAAATTCCTTGAAATCCAATATAGTGGGTTTAGCAACACCTAGGATTTTATTTCTTTCAATCCCACTTTCATCAATTTCATCATAAAGATCTAAATACTCCGAATTTTTAGAACGCCTTCTAGGTAAGGGAAGATCATATTCAGTTTCATCAAGATTTATATTAGAAAACAAAGATTTGATAGGAGACACATCAATAACTTCTAGATCTTCATCTTGATTTTCATAGGTATTCGGTTTAGCGGCCATCTTATTGACTAAGGTGGCTTGCATATCCGAAATTTCAGCTGTCATTTTTTCAAGACGAGCAATTTGGGATCTTATACCATCAAATTCTTTAGACATATCATCGAGCTCTTTATTCATATAACTCATAAAACTTTTTTGTTCCTTAAGCTCGTTTCTAAAGAAATTATTATGCTCAAACTGCAAAACCATAAACTTCCTGACGTTGTTTTCGATCTCCTCTAACCGTTTAAGGTGAATGTCACCAAATTTAGGTAGAGCCATCGCGACAAACAAGCAATCCAACACACGAGCAAACAAAAGGCAAGGGAGAAAAAGGCGAACGGAAAAGGAGAAGGAGAAGGAGAGAGCGAATAAAACGGCAAGGGTGAAGTGGGGGAGAGGAAAACGAGAGGCAAATGGCAACTAATGTAATGCGGGAGATAGGGATTGTGATGGGTACTTGGCATGTTGACTTTTATGAGACTCCCCGACAACGGCGCCAGAAATGGCTAGTTGACGGGAGAGTAAATCTTGACTTGACTTGGCGTAAGCTTCCCCGGCAACGGCGCCAGAAATTCTTCTTGCTACCTCTTGAGCTTGAGTTGGTTTTCCCCGAAGAGGAAAGGATGATGCAGCAGAGTAGCATAAGTATTTCCTCGCTTTTGAGAACCAAGGTATCAATCCAGTAGGAGGCCACACTCAAGTCCCTCGTACCTACACAACACAAAGAGCTCAACGCAACCAACGCGATTAGGGGTTGTCAATCCCTTCACGGTCACTTACGAGAGTGAGATGTGATAGATAATACTTTTGCTATTTTTGGTATAGAGATGCAAAGTAAAAGTAAAAGGTAAAGTAAAAAAGCAAAGCAAAGTAAAAGTGATGGAGATGATATGATGAGAATAGACCCGGGGGCCATAGGTTTCACTAGTGGCTTCTCTCAAGAGCATAAGTATTCTATGGCGGGTGAACAAATTACTGTTGAGCAATTGACAGAATTGAGCATAGTTATGAGAATATCTAGGCATGATCATGTATATAGGCATCACGTCCGTGACAAGTAGATCGAAACGATTCTGCATCTACTACTATTACTCCACTCATCGACCGCTATCCAAAGATGCATCTAGAGTATTAAGTTAAAACAGAGTAACGCTTTAAGCAAGATGACATGATGTAGAGAGATAAATTCATGCAATATGAAATAAACCCCATCTTGTTATCCTCGATGGCAACGATACAATACGTGCCTTGCTGCCCCTTCTGTCACTAGGAAAGGACACGACAAGATCGAACCCAAAGCTAAGCACTTCTCCCATGGCAAAAACTACCAATCTAGTCGGCCAAACCAAACGGATAATTCGAAGAGACTTGCAAAGATAACCAATCATACATAAAAGAATTCAGAGAAGATTCAAATATTATTCATAGATAGACTTGATCATAAACCCACAATTCATCGATCTCAACAAACACACCGCAAAAAGAAGAAGATTACATCGAATAGATCTCCACAAGAGAGGGGGAGAACATTGTATTGAGATCCAAAAGAGAGAAGAAGCCATCTAGCTACTAACTATGGACCCGAAAGTCCGAGGTAAACTACTCACACTTCATCGGAGAGGCTATGATGATGTAGAAGCCCTCCATGATGACGGCCCTCTCCGTGGAGCTCCTAACAGGCCCCAAGATGGGATCTCATGGATACAGAAAGTTGCGGCGGTGGAATTAGGTTTTTGGCTCCTGTTCTGTTTGTTAGGGGGTACGTGGATATATATAGGAGGAAGAAGTACGTCGGTGGAGCGTCGAGGGGCTCACGAGGCAGGGGGCGCGCCCCCTACCCTCGCGACCGCCTCCGGCGTTCCTTGGCGTAGGGTCCAAGTCTCCTGTGTCATATTCGGGAAGAAAATCACGTTCCAAAAAGGAAATTTCTGTGTGGAAACCGATTGATATTCTGCTTTCTTGACAATCGAAATATGCAAAAAACATCAATTCTGGGTTGGGCCTCTGGTTAATAGGTTAGTCCCAAAAATAATATAAAAGTGGAAAATAAAGCCCAATATAGTCCAAAACAGTAGATAATATAGCATGGAGAAATCAAAAATTATAGATACGTTGGAGACGTATCACTTAGTAATATGCTCCAAAGCCCTCAACTTCTTTCTCACATCCACATATGACCTAAACCAAAAGTCAAACTCGGCCCCACTGATTCTTTCTATCCGGCGCCACCGAGTTCAGATGTCATAGCCACTGCCATAAACCCTAGACAAATCGGTCTCACCGAGATGGGATTGCAATCTCTCTGGATGGATCTATTACCAAAATCGGTCTCACCGAGTTTGCGTAATCGGTCCTACCGAGATTGCAATGTAAACTCTCTGTTTCCTCTTCGTAACATTTTGTTCTCACCGAAATGAGCGAATCGGTCCCATCGAGTTTACCTGACCAACTCTCTGGTTAGCTTGTTACCAAAATCGGTCTCACCGAGTTTGTGTAATCGGTCTCACCGAGATTATGTTATGCCCTAACCCTAACCATATCGGTCCTACCGAGTTGCACGTCGGTCCCACCGAAAATCCTAATGGTCGCTAGATTTGCTGAATCGGTCTGACCAAGTTTACCAATTCGGTCCCACCAAGATTGGTAAGTTGTGTGTAACGGTTAGATTTTGTGTGGAGGCTATATATACCCCTCCACCTCCTCTTTATTCGTGGAGAGAGCCATCAGAACGAACCTACACTTCCAACTTACCTTTTCTGAGAGATAACCACCTACACTTGTGTTGAGGCCAAGATATTCCATTCCTACCATATGAATCTTGATCTCTAGCCTTCCCCAAGTTGCTTTCCACTCAAATCTTCTTTCCACCAAATCCATATCCTGTGAGAGAGAGTTGAGTGTTGGGGAGACTATCATTTGAAGCACAAGAGCAAGGAGTTCATCATCAACACACCATTTGTTACTTCGGAGAGTGGTGTCTCCTAGATTTGCTAGGTGTCACTTGGGAGCCTCCGACAAGATTGTGGAGTTGAACCAAGGAGTTTGTAAGGGCAAGGAGATCGCCTACTTCGTGAAGATCTACCGCTAGTGAGGCAAGTCCTTCGTGGGCGACGGCCATGCTGGGATAGACAAGGTTGCTTCTTCGTGGACCCTTCGTGGGTGGAGCCCTCCGTGGACTCACAAGGCCGTTACCCTTTGTGGGTTGAAGTCTCCATCAACGTGGATGTACGATAGCACCACCTATCGGAACCACGACAAAAACATCTGTGTCTCCTATTGCGTTTGAATCCTCCAAACCCTTCCCTTTACATTCTTGCAAGTTGCATGCTTTACTTTTGCTGCTCATATACTCTTTGCATGCTTGCTTGATATGTATTGTGTTTATTAAACTTGTGCCAAAACTCCACTTAACTTAACGAAATTAAAAACTGCAACTTTTGGTACTTAGTGTCTAATCACCCCCCCCTCTAGACACCTCTTCTCGATCCTTTCACTCTTACTGTTCTTTCATTCATGCCGCTGCTCTACTCTTGCTCCCAAGACGCCGCTGCTGCTACATCTAATTGCTGCTACAAGAGTTGCTGCTTTAGCTCTAGCTCACGCTGCTGCTCCGGGCGTAGCTGCTGCTGCACGAGGTGTATCTGCTAGTGTGTTCCCTGCTCAAGCGAATGCTAATTTAGATAACTGTTTCTCTATTACTAGTGCTCGAGAGGCCTAAACTTCTATTGCAGTGCTCGCTACGGTAATCAGTTTCGTTAGTAAAATTCAGTTTCGACAGTAAAATTCAGTTTCGACTATAAAATTCAGTTTCTTCAGTTAAGTTCAGAGTCAATAGTATTTACAAGATCTTTTGGAGCGGCCACGGCGTGGCTAATGCATTTTACATCTAGCACTTTTTGGGATGTATTTTACATAATCTATTGCAGATGCTATTAGAATCCCACTTCAAATTAACATTGTCCATCTTTTCTTGCTTTAGCCTCGCTGTCGTACACCTCACCAGAGCTGCTCCAACGACGAAACCGTCCATCATAGCGGAGCAGTACCCTCGGCGCCATCTCTAGAGGCCTCAGATCTTCTTCCCTGCCTTCGACAATCACATCAGCTGCACCATCCTCCACGTCCAACCCAATGATGCTCAGCTTATTTTTTTATCTTGCTGCATGTATTTACTCAGATTACACAAAGTTAGTTTTAACATCCATACTACACATATATCATCATCTCTTCACTGAACTAGTGCGCTTATACAATTGAAAACTATATTGGGTGTGTTGGGGACACAAAAGACCACTTGTATTTTATTGTAGGATTGTTTGAGTGGGATCACTTACATCCTACAACTCCATGGATATATAAACCTTAGGCCATCCATTGAGGGAAATTTTCTACTATCCTACAAAACTCTGTGCTTGGAGGGCCAACAAAGTCAACAAGACTAGAAGTTGTGTAGTAGACATCATAGCCATTTTGTTAAGTAAGAGTGTCAAACTGTATGAATGATACGTCTTCATCGTATCTACTTTTCCAAACTCTTTTTCCCTTGTTTTAGACTATAATTTGCATGATTTGAATGGAACTAACCCGGACTGATGTTCTTTTCAATAGAATTGCCATGGTGTTATTTTTGTGCAGAAACAAAAGTTCGGTTTGACCTGAAAATTTACGGGCATATTTTTGGAATATATAAAAATACTGGTGAAAGAATCAACCAGAGGGGGTCCACCCATTTGCCACAAGCCTGGGGGGCGCCCCCTAGGGCGCGCCTTGGTGGCTTGTGGGCCCCCTGGACCTCCCCCGACCCGAAGTCCAACTCTATATATTCACATCCGGAGATAAAAAATCAGAGAGAAGGATTCATCGCGTTTTATGATACAGAGCCGCCGCCGCCTCCTGTTCTTCATCGGGAGGGATGATCTGGAGTCCGTTTGAGGCTCTGGAGAGGGGTATCCATCGCCATCATCATCACCAACCTTCCTCCATCACCAATTTCACGATGCTCACCACCGTGCGTGAGTAATTCCATCCTAGTCTTGCTGGACGTTGATGGGTTGGATGAGATTTATCATGTAATCGAGTTAGTTTTATTAGGGTTTGATCCCTAGTATCCACTATGTTCTGAGATTGATGTTGCTATGACTTTGCTATGTTTAATGCTTGTCACTAGGGCCCGAGTGCCATGATTTCAGATATGAACCTATTATGTTTTCATGAATATATTTGTGTTCTTGATCCGATCTTGCAAGTTGTAGACACCTATTACGAGTTATGATCCGCATACCCAAGGTGACAACAATTGGGATTCTTTTTGGTGATTACCATAGTTTGAGGAGTTCATGTATTCACTAAGTGCTAATGCTTTGTTCCGATTCTCTATTAAGAGGAGGCTTTAATATCCCTTAGTTTCCATTAGGACCCCGCTGCCATGGGAGGGTAGGACAAAATATGGCATGCAAGTTCTTTTCCATAAGCACATATGACTATATTTGGAATACATGCCTATATTATCACTACATAGAAAAGACACATCCGTGACATTTTGGGCCGAACGAATTTTGTTTCTGTCATACTTATGACACTTCTATGACGATAATTGTGACAAAACCCGGTATCATCATAGATGTGGTGGGGTCCTACTTCTATGACAAAAAATCATGACAGAAAATGGGCATTTCGTCCTGAGCAGGCCGGAGACGCAGCTGCATGACATTCTTTGGGCCGTCCATGACGGAAAAAACCGTGGTAGAAGCGAGGGCAAGGAAAATATCGGGGAGTTCCCGTTTACGATGGGTGGTCGGGGCGAAGCGATGGGCGCTTTCTCAGACGTATCGCTGCAGCGTGTGCGGCGTTGGGCTCTAATCGAACCCGGCGAGGCGTTGGTGAATCGAACCCGATCGACAGAATCGCAGTTACGCTACATCGAACCCGAGCGATCAATCGATCCCTTGCTGTTAACTGAACCCGAGTGATTCCTTTGCTACTGCTGCTAACTAAAGCCGATCGATGATGCCTCTGGATGAACAGTGAGCGTTGTTGGGGGGGTTTGGATGAACAGTTCCCGGTGGGGGGTTGGATGAATAGGACCCCGTGGTAGTAGAGGCCGTTGCCGCTAGGTGAACAGTACCCCGATCGATCGAGCCGGTGGATGAACAGAACCCCGTGGAGGGCTGGATGAAACGATTACCCGTGGAGGGAAGGATGAATGTGATTTACCCGTCGAGGGCTGGATGAACAGGATGACCCCGTGGAGGGCTGGTTGAATAGTAGCCGGTGGAGGGCTGGATGAACAGTAGCCCGTGGAGGGGTGGTTGATAAGGACCCCATTGAGAGGGCTGGTTGAACAATAACCAGCGGAGGAGCGCACGGTGGAGGCTGGATTATTTAATGAATTTTTACCGACCAAAATACGTATCATGCAATAAAACGGAGTCCAGAGAGCGCACGAGGTGCCCACGAGGCAGGGGGGCGCGCTCAGGGGGGTAGGGCGCCCCCTCCACCCTCGTGTCCTTCCCGGACTACTTCGTATTTTCCTATTTTTCTAAATATTCCAAAACTGAGAAAAATTGCCATTATAACTATTTTGGAGTCGGTTAACTTACCATACCACATACCTATTCCTTTTCGGTGTCTGAAATGTTCTGGAAAGTGTCCCTTATGTATTCCTCCAGTGTTACGGTTTCAATCACATTAGTTTCAACATTTATAGGATTACCTGAGATATAATGTTTGATTCTTTGACCATTCACCACCTTTGGATTTGTGCCTTCGAAGTTGTTGATTTTTATGGCACTGGAACAATAGATCTCCTTGATAACGTAAGGACCTTCCCATTTAGAGAGAAGTTTTCCTGCAAAACATCTTAAATGAGAGTTGAATATCAACACATAGTCACCTACATTAAACTCATGCTTTTCTATCTTTTTGTCATGCCATCTTTTAACTTTCTCTTTGAACAACTTGGCATTTTCATAGGCTTGGGTTCTCCATTCATCAAGTGAGCTAATGTCAAATAACCTCTTCTCACCGGCAAGTTTGAAATCATAGTTGAGCTCTTTAATAGCCCAATATGCCTTATGTTCTAGATCGAGAGGTAAGTGACATGCTTTTCCATAAACCATTTTATACGGAGACATACCCATAGGATTTTTATATGAAGTTCTATAGGCCCATAATGCATCATCAAGTTTCTTGGACCAATTCTTCCTAGATCTATTAACAATCTTTTGCAAAATTAATTTGAGCTCTTTGTTACTCAATTCTACTTGGCCACTAGACTATGGGTGATAAGGAGATGCAATTCTATGATTAACATCATACTTGGCAAGCATTTTACGAAAAGCACCATGAATAAAATGTGAACCACCATCAGTCATTAAATATCTAGGGACTCCAAACCTCGGAAAAATAACTTCTTTAAGCATCTTAATAGAGGTGTTATGATCAGCACTACTAGTTGGAATAGCTTCTACCTACCTAGTAACATAATCAACAACAACTAAAATATGTGTATATCCATTAGAGGCAGGAAACGGTCCCATATAATCAAAGCCCCAAACATCAAATGGTTCAATAACAAGTGAATAATTCATAGGCATTTCTTGACGTCTACTAATGTTACCAATTCTTTGACATCCATCACAAGATAAGACAAACTTACGGGCATCCTTGAAGAGAGTAGGCCAATAAAAACCGGATTGCAATACCTTATGTGCAGTTCTATCTCCAGCGTGGTGTCCTCTGTAAGCCTCGAAGTGACACTTGTGTAGGATCTGTTCCTGTTCATGCTTAGGCACACAATGTCTAATAACACCACCTACTCTTTCTTTGTAAAGATGTGGGTCATCCCAAGTAATGTCTTAAATCATAGAAAAACTTTTTCTTTTCTTTTGCTGGTATGTGAATCTAGGTGGTATAAATTTGGCAACAATGTAATTAGCATAATCAGCATACCATCGAGCTGTACGAGAATCATTTATGACATTCAGTTGTTCATCAGGAAAGCTATCATCAATAGGTAGTGGGTCATCAAGAAAATTTGCTAACCTAGACAAGTTGTCTGCAACGGGGTTCTCAGCTCCCTTTCTATCAATAATATGCAAATCAAATTCTTGTAGCAAGAGAACCCATCTAATAAGTCTAGGTTTAGCATCTTTCTTTTCCATAACGTATTTAATAGAAGCATGATCAGTGTGAATAGTTACTTTTGAATCGACAATATAAGGTCTGAACTTATCACAAGGAAATACAACTGCTAAGAATTCTTTTTCAGTAGTGGCATAATTTCTCTGGGCATTATCTAGAGTTTAGTAGCATATTAAATAACATTTAATTTCTTATCAACTCTTTGCCCTAGAAAAGCACCTACAACATAATCGCTAGCATCACACATAATTTCAAAAGGTAAATTCCAATCAGGTGGCTGAACAATAGGTACAGAAATAAATGCTTTCTTAAGTATTTCAAATGCTTCTACACAATCATCATCAAAGACAAATGGAATATCTTTTTGTAATAGATTAGTCAGAGGCCGAGAAATTTTTGAGAAGTCCTTAATGAACCTCCTATAAAAACCTAAGCATGACCAAGGAAACTTTTTATACCGTTAATGTCCTTGGGACATGGCATCTTTTCAATAGCATCAACTTTAGCTTTATCAACTTCAATACCTCTTTCAGAAATTTTATGCCCCAAGACAATACGTTCATTAACCATAAAGTGGCACTTCTCCCAATTCAAGACAAGATTAGTTTATTCACATCTCTGCAAAACTCGATCAAGGTTGCTCAAGCAATCAGCAAAAGAGGATCCGTAGACGGAGAAATCGTCCATGAAACCTCACATATCTTTTCACAAAAGTCAGAAAATATAGCCATCATGCATCTTTGAAAGGTAGCAGGTGCATTACATAAACCAAAAGGCATACGTCTATAAGCAAAAGTACCGAAGGGCAACTAAAAGTGGTCTTTGCTTGATCTTCAAATTTACAGTGTATTTGAGAGAAACCATAATAATCATCTAGAAAGCAAAAATGTGTGTGTTTGCATAATCTTTCTAGCATTTGATCAATAAAAGGGTAAGGGGTAATGATCTTTCTTAGTAGCTTTATTTAATTTGCGGAAATCAATTACCATCCTATAACCTGTAATAATTCTTTGCGGAATCAATTCATCTTTATCATTAGGAACAACAGTAATACCTCCTTTCTTAGGGACACAATGGACAGGACTTACCCACTGACTATCAGCAACGAGATAAATTATACCTGCCTCAAGGAGCTTTAGTATTTGCTTTCTTACCATGTAACATCCCAAAATTCTAAATTTTGAAATGTTATAATAATTAAAAGATATGATTGTTTGATTGATTGTTGAGTGATCGATTGCGTGAAATTGATTGGAATTTTAAACTTTTGAAGTTTTGTTGAGAGGGAATATTTGAATTTGGAAATATTTCAAACTTCATGCCACTCAATGATCCTCATGATTTCTTCAATGAAAGAGAGTGGGAAGTAAAGAAAAATTTCATTTTGAATTTGTCATTTTAAATTTTGTTTTTAACTCAAAGTGGCATTTGAGTTTTATTCAAAAATAATTCTGACAAAGAACACTTTAACAAAAGTGTTGAGAGGGAGTAACATGACACCCCAAAAATGTTGGAATAAATTTTCCATAGAGTTTTGAGAGTCATTTTGATTTTTGTTTGAATTTAAAAAATGATTTTTCAAAAAGTATTTTATTTGCCCCTGCAAACTATCCCATTAAATTGGGCTTATTTTTCTGATCATTTTGATATATAATACTCCTATATTTTATTTTCATTTTATTTCCTAAAATGATTCTTCTTCACGGGTTATTAAAAAAAGGAAGGTACAGTTTTTTGGGGCCAATCCGGCCCGATCCGCATCGAATCATCTCTTTCCTCCCGACGAGATGCTCCAGATCTCCACCACCGCCGAGCATCGCTGAATCGCGGGATTCACAAATCCCTTGCCCTCCTCCAAACCGACCTGCCCCCCCCTATAAATGGCCATCTCCCGCACCCATTTCCCCCACTAGTCCCTCCTCTCCTCACCCCACGTCGCCGCGCCACCTCGCCGGAGTTCGCCGGACCACCGCCGCCATTGCCGCCCCGTCCCGCCACCTCCGGCCATCCCCGCCACCAACAGACCCCACCAGCCGCTCCGCCTGGCCTGCCGCCTCGACCATCCCTTCCCAACGCCAGAGGGCCACCGGAGGACGTCGCCGAGCTCCACCGTAACCCCATCATCGGAACTGCTACAGTAAATCCCGACCTACTTTTTTTTCGTTCTGTTTTTAAATCAGAATAGTTTCAATCTTGCAAAATCCATAGTTAATTATCTACGAGGTATTTTTGAGTGATTCCAACTGCCTTGGATCACAAATTTTATAAAATTTCCGTTAGTTCAATTTTATTACACATTTGAGCAGTTTAAATTTGTGTTTATATGAATTTTCTCAAATCACTAGATTTGAGCTATTTTGAGTTAGGAATATTATTTTTGACCGATTCTTTTTGCTCCTGGTCTCTAGGACCTTTGTTTATCCAGTAGTATTTAGTATTTTATGTCTAGGTTAATTTAAATTAGGTTTTTAGCAAAACAGTACTGTTTTATTATTAGTTCTGTTTTAGCTTTTTTTTATTGTTTTTATTAGTTTTAAATTATTTATTTTTGTCATTTTTGACAAAATAAGTTGTGTTTCTGTTAGACAACAGGAGAAAATTTTATATTTATTTTAAAAAAATTTATTTTCGTTAGTTTTGTATGAAACCTTCTATAGTTCATAATTAGAGTTTTATAAAAGATTTTTATTTGTTTCTTTTTGCAAATAAAATTTTATGAAAAAAATACTTTCTGTTAACTTAGTTGTTTTACTTTTTATTTTCTGTTAAATTATTAGTTTAGTGTTTTAATTGCTGTTATGTTTTTTTTACTTAGGGCAAAACTATGTTAGATGCTTGTAGCAAAGTCATAGATTTTCGTTAGTAGTTTTTCTTTCGAGTTTTATTTGTGGCTTCTTTGGAATTTGTTGGAGTTTTATTATTGAGTTTTTTTTGTTTTAATTGTTATTCTGAGTGTTAGTATTACTTGCTAGAGTGATTGCTTATATGAATGCTATGTTTGACTTGTATAGAGTTTCTTCGGAGAGTGACGAATAGTCCTATCAAATTTTGTGAGAGCGTTGTTATCTTCATCAACGCATTGTGCAAGTTCACTTTGACCATGCTTTCATACCTATGTTTTATTGCATTTAGTGGCATCTTTGCAACCACCCTCCAAAGAGTGATATTGAATTCTTGTAGTTGATTAGTATGCATGAGGTAGGAACCCATCACCCTGTTACCAAGCCCGGGACGTTATTTATTTTAATGCTACGCTATAGTAGACGGGGTTTGGTATGAGTGCACGAGAGTGGTGTGAAGAAGGAGGACTCTACGCCGATGATGACAACTCCATCATGACATCTGCAAGGACTGCATCTTCAAGGCCTCAAGACTTCAAGACTCGAGACAAGAATTCAATACACACTACTGGGTGAAGGACGGTTGACGGGCACCCTGGAGAAACCAGTGGATGGCCGGGATGCATGGAGAAGCGCCATGACATCTTGCGGAAAGCTTCACCCAGACTCAAAGAGACGGAAGAATACTTCATGCCCGGAAGCTTACCTGCAACCGCAAGTCACTATGGGCTCTGGCTTGGTTGACCTTAGTTGTGACTCTGGGGACGGTGCTAGCAGATGTAGAACTACGGTAGGATTGGATGAGCATCGGACAAAGGGTCGTGGGAACTCTTGGAAGACCATGTTTTGGTCATCTTGTTCTCAAACACCCTAAAGTGCGAGAACGTAAAAAGAGGGATCGGATCTTGCGGGTAAAGTGTACAAACCTCTGCAGAGGGTTTAAACCTAATCGATTAGCCGTGTCCCCGGTTACGGACAATTTGAGCCTCTGGACTTGGATCTATCTCGGAACTCTCAACACCGGACTGATAACTTAATTGTGGGCAACTTATGATGAATTTGGGCTATGAGACATCGGTTGGCGGAACCATGTCATGATAGAAAACTCTATAGTTTATCATCTGTTTTCTCTTATTGTGATCTTGCCGTTACATTCAATGTACTGACCTACACGGCTGCAACGTATCATGTTGCAGATATTTCCTCGACGAGTAAGAGTTACGATACAGGGTTACGGTCTACACTCAACCTGCCGATGGCGTTGATGGGACTCCACACCCGTTGTTGTTTCCGCTGAGACATAAGAGGTATATATCAGTTTTACGTTATTTATACATGTGATTGCACTTTGATATATACATTGATGTACTGTGTGTGCCAGCATACTGATCCAGGGATGGCACAAATACACAGAGACTTGACCGTCTGAGGTCGGGTCGCTACATACCACTTCTTTCATCTTAGGATTCAGCCGTCGTTGATGATCAATAACTGGTTTGGCATCTTTCTCCAAATTTATTTTGTGTTGACATAGAGTGGGACTAGTGCCCTTAAGATCATCAAGAGTATATCCAATAGCAGCACGGTGCTTCTTCAGAGTTTTTAGTAATTTTTCTTCCTCCTTCTATGAAAGGTTAGCACTAATAATAACATGATATATCTTCTTTTCATCAAGATAAGCATATTTAAGAGTATCAGGCAATAGTTTAAGCTCAAACACGGGATCACCCTTGGGTGGAGGAGGATCCCCTAGGATTTCAACACGAAAATTGTGTTTCAGAATAGGTCCCTGTTTAAAGAACACTTCATCTATTTCTCTTCTTTCATTAATAAACATATCATTTTCATGATCTAGCAAATATTGTTCTAAAGGATCATTAGGAGGCATGGCAATAGAAGCAAGACCAATAATTTCATCTTTACTAGGCAATTCCTCATCATGAGGTTGTCTACGGAATTTAGAATAATTAAACTCATGAGACATATCATCCAAGCCAATAGTAACAACATCCTTTTCGCAGTCTATCTTAGCATTAACAGTGTTCAAGAAGGGTCTACCAAATATAATGGGACAAAAGCTATCTTGTGGGGAACCAAGAACAAGAAAATCAGCAGGATATTTAGTTTTCACGCACAAGACTTTAACATCTCTAACAATCCCAACCGGTGAAACAGTATCTCTATTGACAAGTTTAATGGTGACATCGATTTCTTCTAACTCAGCGGGTGCAATATCATGCATAATTTCTTTGTATAAGTCAATAGGTATTGCACTAGCACTAGCACCCATATCACACAAGCCATGATAACAATGATCTCCTATTTTAACATAAATAATAGGCATGCCTACCACATGTCTATGTTTATCTTTAGCACTAGGTTTAGCAATTCTAGCAGTCTCATCACAGAAATAAATAACATGCCCATCAATATTAGCAGCCAAGAGATCTTTAACAATATCAATATTAGGTTCAACTTTAACTTGCTCAGGAGGTGTATAAGTTCTAATATTACTTTTACGAACCACAGTTAAAGCTTTAACATGATCCTTTATCCTAACAGGGAAAGGTGGTTTCTCAACATAAGCAGTAGGAACAATAGGATCATTATAAGTGATAGTCTTTTCTTCAACTTTAATAGGTTCAACTACTTTTACTTCTATGGGAGGATGATATTTAAACCACTTCTCCTTAGGGAGATCAACATGGGTAGCAAGGGATTCACAAAAAGAAGCTACTATCTCAGAGTCAAGTCCATATTTAGTGCTAAATTTACGGAAAACATCGGTATCCATAAAAGATTTAACACAATCAAACTTAGGTGTTATACCTGACTCCTTATCTTCGTCGAGATCCCAATCTTCAGAGTTGCGTTTAAATCTTTCCAATAAATCCCATTTGAATTCAATAGTCTTCATCATAAAAGAGCCAGTACAAGAAGTATTGAGCATGGAGCGATTTTTGTCAGAAAGCCGAGCATAAATTTTTTGAATAATCATTTCTCTTGAGAGCTCATGATTGGGGCATGAATATAACATTGACTTAAGCCTCCCCAAGCTTGAGCGATGCTTTCTCCCCCGCGAGGCCGAAAATTATATATATAATTACGATCACGATGAACAAGATGCATAGGATAAAATTTCTGATGAAATTCCAATTTCAATCGTCTGTAGTTCCATGATCCCATATCATCACATAGCCTATACCATGTCAATGCATATCCCTTCAAATACAAAGGGAAGACCTTCTTCTTGATAACATCATCGGGCATACCTGTAAGCTTAAATAATCCACAAACTTCATCCACATGGATTAGGTGCTCATCAGGATGTAATGTTTTTCTATCATACCCGAAGGAATTTCAAAGTAAACATTTTAATTTTCAGTAGGTTCAGTAGGTTGAGGAGCAACTCTTTGCTCTACTAGTCGAGGTGAAGATACCCCGAACAAGCCCCTCAAAGGATTACTTTCCATAGTAACAAGTGATAGTAAATTTCAGCACACTATATAAATTTTTCCTTACCAAATTGCACCTACCAAAGGCGCTTCACTCCCCGGCAATGGCGCCAGAAAAGAGTCTTGATGACCCACAAGTATAGGGGATCTATCATAGTCCTTTCGTTAAGTAAGAGTGTCGAACCCAACGAGGAGCGTATGAAATGATAAGCGGTTTTCAGCAAGGTATTCTCTGCAAGCACTGAAATTATCGGTAACAGATAGTTTTGTGATAAGGTAATTTGTAACAGGTAACAAGTAACAAAAGTAAATAAAGTGCAGCAAGGTGGCCCAATCCTTTTTGTAGCAAAGGACAAGCCTGGAGAAACTCTTATATAGAGAAAAGCGCTCCCGAGGACACATCGGAATTATCATCAAGCTAGTTTTCATCACGTTCATATGATTCGCGTTCGGTACTTTGATAATTTGATTATTGGGTGGACCGGTGCTTGGGTGATGTCCTTACTTGGACAAGCATCCCACTTATGATTAACTCCTATTGCAAGCATCTGCAACTACAAAAGAAGTATTAAGGTAAACCTAACCATAACATGAAACATATGGATCCAAATCAGCCCCTTACGAAGCAACGCATAAACTAGGGTTTAAGCTTCTGTCACTCTAGCAACCCATCATCTACTTATTACTTCCCAATGCGTTCCTCTAGGACCAAACAATGGTGAAGTGTCATGTAGTCGACGTTCACATAACACCACTAGAGGAGAGACAACATACATCTCATCAAAATATCAAATGAATACCAAATTCACATGACTACTAATAGCAAGACTTCTCCCATGTCCTGAGGAACAAAAGTAACTACTCACAAAGCATATTCATGTTCATAATCATAGGAGTATTAATATGCATATAGGATCTGAACATATGATCTTCCACCAAATAAACCAACTAGCATCAACTACAAGGAGTAATCAACACTACTAGTAACCCACAGGTACCAATCTGGGGCTTTGGGACAAAGATTGGATACAAGAGATGAACTAGGGTTTTAGAGGAGATGGTGCTGGTGAAGATGTTGATGGATATTGGCCCCCTCCCGATGAGAGGAGCGTTGGTGATGACGATGGCGATGATTTCCCCCTCCCGGAGGGAAGTTTCCCCGACAGAACAGCTCCGCTGGAGCCCTAGATTGGTTCCGCCAAGGTTCCGCCTCGTGGCAGCGGAGTTTCGTCCCGAAAGCTTGCTTATGATTTTTTTCTCGGATGAAAGACTTCATATAGCAGAAGATGGGCACCGGAGGGCCACCAGTGGGCCCACGAGGCAGGGCGCGCCCCCACCCTCATGGCCAGGGTGTGGGCCCCCTCTGGTATTTTCTTCGCTCAGTATTTTTTATTATTTTCGAAAATAACTTCCGTGGAGTTTCAGGACTTTTGGAGTTGTGCAGATTAGGTCTCTAATATTTGCTCCTTTTCCAAATTTCTGTAATTCCACCGCCAAAGATTCTCCCTCTTCTTGTGAACCTTGTAAAATAAGAGAGAGTAGGCATAATTATTGTGACATAACGTGTAATAACAACCCATAATGTGATAAATATCAATAAAAAAGCATGATGCAAAATGGACGTATCAGTGCCTTCCGATGAAAAACTGAACACTAGTTCCGGTAGTGCCCGCCTCTGGCGTCGCCTATCGCGGACGGGCGAGGTCATGGCGGATGTGGCGAGAGCGAGGATAAGTGGAGAGCGACGTCGGGCCGGTGGGGGCTTATGAGGATAGGGCGAGATGGGTGATGGTGCCACCGGAGAATCCCGGGGAACAATAATTATAGGTGGAAGGTAGGCGAACCAGCGTGTCGCGGGAAACGTGACGGTCATCGTGGTCATCGGAATTCAATGCATAAGAAGGCATGGCTTAGCGCGCCAACTTGCCGTGGAAAACTAGAAAAACTGAAATTATGATTGTGTCGTCCCGTCCCATCCGTGCTGGGTCGCACGCCGGCATGACAGTCAAACGAGTGTAGTCGAATCATCCAGATGAGGTACTCCCTCCTTGTCAAAAATGATTCCACCACTCATCATCTACTTTGGTTGGTGATATTTTTGAATTAAGCCCTACAAACCGGAAAGGAGGTAGTACGTGCGTGATCCGTTATTTATTCGTGTAGGATCGAGTAGGTCGTTTTTTTGAATTGAGCCCTGCAAACCGGAAAGGCGGTAGTACGTGCGTGATCTGCTATTTATCTGTGTAGGATCGAGTAGGTCGGATAGTGTACATGTAGGATCGAGTAGGTCGGATGGTGTACGTGTACGATTGCATTAGCTGATGAACGTTCGCTGGGAGATAGGGCATTTGCTTGCTGGCAGTTTCTGCAGTCGCATGGCATTTTCTTCAGAGCAGCTTGACAGTTTCTTCAGAGGTAGGCATTTTTATTCAAAAAAACTGCCACTTCGGATCTTGCGTCGCAACTAAAACTACCAGGAGTGCATTAGTAGGCTAGCTAGTGATCGATCAGTAACTTGTAAACACTAAGCGAACAGAAATAAGGAACTGTTAGTAACTTGTAAACACTGAGAACACAGAAATAAGGATCATGCTGTGCACAGTAGTAAGAGCCGATCCGTTCGAAATGTTCACACGAGACTCACATGCTTGGCATTGTAATATGTTCACATTAGTAGGACAAATTCAAAACCAACTAGTACGATTCCCATACATAATATCAACACGTTAATGCATATCAATGATTCACAGATCATATACAAATATGTAGCTCCAAAAGCAAATATCTAGAAAAAATATCTATTCTTCCTACTAACATGGATGCTTCTCTTGGCTAACATTCGGTACAGAGTGAAAGAAAAATTTGTTTGTGAAGTCTACAATTCCTCTTGCAAACTTAACTAGTTTCACCAACAGCTGGAACAATGAGAATGAACCACACATGATGGAGGAACATCCACTGCAATATGATTTGGTCTTCTCTCGATCACACGGCGAGACTATTTACGGAATACAAACTTTAACTTAGACAAAATGATGCCCATTTTATAATCAAACCAAAGCAAGGAAGCACCTAGTGTTGGCCAATAAATAGTACAATACTACTTTTCTACAGTCCATGAAGTGACTATCCAATCTTTATGTGTCTATTTTCAAATGGCACTTCATGCAGTGACTATACTATTCTCTTGTGCAGTTCAACCAAAATTGCGGTCACTTTGTTTGTTTGCCAAATAACAACGGGCAGACATCTCTGTATGCACAAATATCAAGTAGCTAGTAAACATATACCCCACCTTGTATTTTCGGTTTAAACACATCTCTTCCGCTTAGCATCTGTCATGTTTTGCACTGGACAATTTGATACAGTCATGTTTTTCCCCGGACAATTTCATCTTGAATTGATTTGCTGGTTCAGAGCAGAAATATAGCGCCTATTCTTCATCAGACCAAGGATATCCATGTTCGCAGTGATGGAAGAGGTGAAATTGATACAACCAAAATTGAGCATCCAATCATTGAATCCTCTCCTACACATTCAATGCAGGTCCACCCTGCCAATAAATTCACATGCAAACCACTAGTATTACTATCTAATGGCAGTAGAAAAAGAGTAGCAAGATAGTAGCAAACCATGTACCTTCGTAATGAACAGCTCACAGTGCCATCAATTGGATATGAAGGTTTGGAAGAAAACATGCTCCTAATGTTGAACCATTTGGACTTTTTGTGCAGTTCCACTAAAATCGAGCATCCTTGTTTGCATAGATATTGAAAGTGTGATTACTATAAAAGTGGCACAAGTTGAAGCATAGACTCACAAATATAAGCATTCCAATTTCTTAATGGGAAAAGGTAGCAAGACTATTTCTAACCACCTGTTTGAAGGAATAAATAAGGAAACAACGGTGATGTCAGGAAGGCATACATAGTTTTTTTCTGAAAAATTGAGCCATTCCAGACCTTTCCTCTTATTTTAAGCATATTTTGTGTAGTTCAACTAAAATAAAATGCCATCACCGCCTTGACAATTCAGTGACACTGTACAAAAAGAAATGACTTAACATTACATTATGATGTTAGGTATGTAGTCGACAGGCATTAGAGACAAACATACATACCTCCTCCAATAACATAATGAACATTAATTTGAACAAATGTGTGACTAGCTTTACCGGGATAATTTGAGTGAACTCTACACCCTCTGTTCCTTAATATAAGACATTTTCGCAGTTCAATAAAGTACCCAAACGTCTAGTATTTAGAAAAACAGGTAGTAGTTTTCTTGAGCACATATCTGGAAAGCTTGCCACACTTTATATATGTCCATACGCTAATGCAACACCATACGAATAGTACAAATATACACTAATCCGTGGCTAGTGCAACAGTAGAGTAGTTATTTTATTACAGGGTACATTACAATGGTTTTACTGAACAGATTTCCATAAGCTCTAGCACTGGAAGATTTCTATAAGAATTAACAATACAAAATGTAAAAGTAACAAGTTTCAGCATTGGTGTACTAGCTGTGCAAGAGCATTAAACCAAATACAAAACTCTGAAGATAACTAGCATTATTAACTAATGACAGTATCAAAAAATTGCAAACCATGTACCTTCAAGGTAAATATCATTTCGAACTCGAGGGGACCTAAAAATTGCAATCCCAATCTTGATAATCGATCAAACATAAAAACTTGATCGAATCTAATCAAGAGAACAGTGGAGGAGGAGGTGCCCACTCTTGACCTTTCCTCTTGACACCGTAAAAATTGAGTTATCTCATGAAAGTGAGGTATGTAATCTATAAGCATTAATGTGGCAAAAATCTGAAGGTAGTAACCAGATTCATCGTTTGTATCTCGGCTGTGCAACAACATTAGAATGCCTTAGCTGAAAAATCTTTAATACATCCACAATCAACAGCTAACCCTGAAATAATCCAGTGACATTAAATGGCATTGCTTAAATTTATCGGTGGCATTAGACTGAGTGCGACATTAGTTAAATGTGGCATCACTTTAGCAGTAGCATTGCTTGACTTGACCGCTGGCATTATACTAACAACAAAAAAGTGGCAATAAGAGCATGGGAGGCCCATTTGCACAGTGGGCGCACCAGTACGATGTACCTCCATGGACGCATAGAGTGGTGAGGGAGGTATGGTTGCCCAGAGCAACAAATATCCAGGCAACATATGTGGATTACGTCCCATTTTTGTTCTCTTTAGCTACTGATTTTCCCCTTTTCAACCTAGATGCGGGTTCGATGCCTAGTCTCTTGGATAGTACAGTCTCCCTTCCTTTCCTTATTCAACCCAGACATGGATTAGTCTGCATGAAGTAGGGTTTCCTTTAATAGTGCAAGTTAAGGTTTTCGTCTGTGTGACCAGCAGAGCAGAGGATAGCAAATTGGGAAGATGGTGGAGTGGAAAAAGATCCACATGCAACGACATGGCAGATGGGGCAATAGAACAAGGGTATAGTTCGAAAAGAGGTAGCATACCTGTGGGTCGGCGGGAAGTGGCTTCGCTCGTGGTCGTCGTACTCCGCACACACTACGGTAGCGAGCTTGGGGACGGAGGCTATCCCGCGCGGGCGCTAGGTCTGAGAGGACGGCCTTGTCGTCAGTGCATGACCTCGCTCGCCGACGACGAAAAGGCCAACGCTGCACGCCCTTTTCTTCCCAGCGGATCTGTGACCACCGGTGAGGAGGGAGAGAGAGGCTGTCTTTTTAGATCCGGAGAGAGGGTGATAGTGTGAGAAGCAAGTGGGCAGCCCTTAGCAAGAAAGTTACCAAGCTCCAAATTTATATATCTTTTTATACTACTAGTACTAGAGGTGAAGTAGTGGTAGAGTAGTTTATATTTTCTTTGCATACAAGATGCAGTTAGTCGTGCTTCAATACTTGAACGACACGCCATTAAAAAATAAAGGTCGATAACTAATGCGGCACCTCGGGCCAACGCGGCCAGATCGCATTTTCCACGAGAAATTTCACACCATGTTTCGTTGACATGTGGTCCCGTTCCCACATGTCAGTGAGACGACGACGAGTCCTTTTGTACAATTTCCGAACGAACATCTATGTAGGCTGGGGCGCCTCTTCGTGTATCATGGCAACCGTGGCAACCGTCCACCGACTCTTCGCCTTTCCCACTCGATTTGGATCTGCTGTCGCACACTCTTCTCCCTCCTCCATTTGTCTTCACCCTTCCTTCTACCATTGTTTGATCGTCTTCTCCATGGAGGGAACAGGCCGGAAACGGCCCCGTTATTCTTGCCCCGATCTGAATGATGACACGATGGAGGAACTCATTGATCAGTGTGACGTCATCACCTCGGCTAGCATGGCAGGTTCGTTCAAGACCATTCTCGACTCAACTAATAACATCATTACAAGGAACGCAAGGGTCCAGGAGCGGTTTGATCTCCCCTATCTTCTTTGTCGTGATCCTGCTGACTGGCGTGCGGACGACGGAGGCCTCGCCTTGTGCAAGTTGATACGTGTGATGTTAAGATGCCATCGCTTGAACGTAAGGCTGGGCAGGTGCAAATGCAGATTGGGTTGTTTATATTGGGTACAACTGCGAGTGGGAACTTGTGAATGTGTACAGTCATCACCGGGTTCCACTTCCAAAAATCTCAGCCTTCCCAGAGGTTGAGCACACCAATATTTTATGTACGTTCAACTACGATCATGGTGACTGTTGTCTACAAAATATAGCAATTTGTCGAGTTCCCGACCGCTCTTGGGGTTATAGGAATGCTTGTGTTGTCGCTATCTTCGACAAGCTTGTTGCAGTCCTTCATAGTTCGACTCGATGGATATTGCTCAAAAATTAGTTTCTTTACACGGATGAGTACTGTGATGCAATTCAATACGAGGGTCTTGTGTTTGCTACCACCACTTGTGGCACTGTTTTTGCACGGAATCCTTATGCTTTTGATACATTTGTCTTCCACCGTAATTATAATTGTTTCATCCACATGCATGCGGGTTAGCTAGTTTCCCTTTACTAATTATCCTTCTTGTGTTTCCAAGGTCCTGTGAACATTCCACCACCTATATTTGAAAAAAATTATAACCAAGGGGGAGATGACAATGATGATGATCACGAGCATGGGGACCCATATACTCGATGGCGCTGGCAACTTATTCCGATGGATCACCTCTTCTTCTCTCAGATATGTGGCAATCGCCGAAGTTACTAAGGAAGCAAGTGTTGTCTCCCATGGTCGCACTCTCCGGACCTATTCCAATATCCATTGCAGGGTATTCGGGATGGATACTACTGTGCTAGCGCCAACACCTTCTCCCTGGTTTAGTATTGATACTCTTGAAGGAAACTCGCTCTTCCTTGGACAAAACTATCCAATGATGGTGAAAGGCGATCCAACTGCTGTTGACACAATGTTACTACCATTTATGAGAAGCAACTGTATCTATACCTCGGACATTGCTATGGTTACCTACCGTGGCTATCACAATATGTGTCCTGACATAGGCCGCTTCAGCCTGGATGATCAGTCCTGCCTTGGTCTCGAGATTGACAGTAGCTTCCCCTTCCCAGAGAATCACTTCTGGTTCAAAGCAAGAAGTTCCAACCCCGAGGATTGGTTGAGCTGAAGTTCATTTCATTGCTTGTTATTTGTTGTGTGATGAAAACTTTAGTATTTACTAGAATGTATCGTCGTTGTGGTTGTGGGTTCATGACCTGTTGTATGTAATAAAATGATATGCCTGTGATAAACTTACTAAACTTATGAATGGCTTTCGAGTCGCTTCTCTGAGTGGGTGCTGCGACGAGGCAAGAAATATTTTCTGAATACATAATTGTACGTGCATTGCAACAGGTTATCGGATCAGTCCAATCAACAATAGTACTACTACTATTTGTACTAGCTTCACATGCTTCGCGTGTCGGGCGGGTGTTTTTACCGTAGTTGTGAATCCCATCATCCTAGGTCCTTGGATGAGTCCAGTAGAAATTTCATTCTGATGTTTGGGTTCAAACTTTCAAAACTGCTGCACTATCTCTACGCTTCACGATATCGTAATACAACAAGTTTTAAACTTGAGACCAGCCACCCACCCTCACAAAGAACACTTTTTAACCTAGCACAGACTCCGTGAAATTTGGCCACAAGTGTGAGGTGGGCCATATGTTAATGTGTTCACAGACGTAATCAAAGACACCTCGAATGCTCGATATATAGTAGGGTGGCATGGGCCAGAACAAGCATTCACGTCCAGGAGTACGGCACATGCCACCAGCATGACTTCCATCTGACACCATATTTCTTGGAGTCCGTTCTACATCTATCTCTTCAACCTCATCGTTTCTCTAAGAGGACTCACCCATCGCGCGGCGGGCGAGGTGGGGGTTTGCCAATAGTCGGTTTCCTCAACTGTGGTCCCACTTGTAAGGCCAACTCCAATGCACGACCCCAAACGGACCTCCGTTTTGCCCGGATTCTGTCCGTTTGGGTAGGGCAATAGGGTCGTGTCCGGGCCATTACTCGGATGTAGTGGATGTGCCCCCAATGTGCAGACGCATCCCGGCTGCGTACATTTTTCTTTGCAACCACATATATTTTTTTTCATCATTGCTTTTTGGTACATGGAAATACATCACCAAAATTTGACTAGAAAAGCAAGGCCAAAGAAAACAAGAACCACAAGAATACATTTAGAAGATATCCAACTTCCATAACTGCTTCTGTAAGTTGGATTAGTGCCTTCTCGATGCATTCATTGTTGATCTGCGGAGGCTCGATCTTGCGTGCTTCTTTCTTCTTCGAGTGTAAAGAAGTAGACGTTGCTTCCTCGCATCTAGTCTCATGTCTAGCCTCTATTCTATCAACAAGTGCACTAGTCTGATCTCTAGCTTCTATGCTAGCTAAAAGTGCTAGAACATCTACTAAATTGCGCTCTATCAATATATCGATGTACTCTTCTTCCCAATACCAAAACTTGCATCCATTCTACATAATAAAATTTTAAGTTAGCACAACTAGTGTAATCCGAGGGCTCAACCGAAGCTAAAGTAGCACATACCCCTTCGGTTGAGCACTTGATGAACACCCATCCTAGATGTTCTGGCGTTGTAGACACGCGGTGCAAGACCTTCTTTGGGCAGTCGTCGCACGTAATGAGTGGCAACGATGCGCCGACGAGCTTTTGGGCCAGCACCAAGCCCGGCCGACCGCCATTCATGTATCTGTCGGCGGACCGCCGACGATGTAGATCTGAGCGGCTAGAGGAGGAGTCAGTACCTACATGCGGCCTTGCCGGGGCCTTCCGGCCCGGTGCACAGCTAGTCCATGGCGCGGCGTGGCCTCCCATAGCTGGGCGAGCTCATGCCCGACCAGATCTGCTCCAAATCCGACCGCCGGCTATGCAAAACACGTAGCCGTGGTTGGGTAGCTCCGGGGCGTCGAGGGAAAGGGGGCTGAGCGAGCGCGCGTCCGAGCTGCACGCGCTGGAGTTTGCCACGCAGCTTGGCGGACCAACCGTGTGGGGTGCAAAGTGGCTTCGCTTGTGTGGGGGACGAAAGCCATCCCGCGCAAGCGCTAGGTCTAACAGGATGGCCTTGTCGTCAGTGTGTGACCTCTGTGGCAACCGTCCGCTCCCCACTAGCCTCTTCATTGACATGTGGTCTCGTTCCAACATGTTAGTGAGACGACGGCGAGTCCTTTTGTACAATTTCCCAATGGACGTCTATTTAGGCCAGGGCGCCTCTTCGTGTACCGTGGCAACTGTCCACCGACTCTTTGCCTTTCCCTCTCGATTTGGAACTGGTGTCACATGCTCTTCCTCCCTCCTCCATTTGCCTTCACCCTTCCTTCAGCCATTGTTCGATCGTCTTCTCCATGGAGGGAACAGACCGAAAACAACCCCGTTATTCTTGCCCCGATCTGAATGATGATGTGGTGAAGGAACTCATTGATCGGTGCGACGTCATCACCTCGGCTAGCATGGCAGGTTCGTTCAAGACCATTCTTGACTCAACTAATAACATCATTACAACAAACCCAAGGGTCTAGGAGCGGTTTGGTCTCTCCTATCTTCTTCACCGTGAAACTGCTCACTAGCACGCGGACGACGGAGGACTCGCCTTGTGCAAGTTGGTGCCGCTTGATAATGATACGTGTGACGTTAAGATGCCATCCCTTGAGGGTAAGGCTTGGGCAGGAGAAAATAGAGATTGGGTTGTTTATATTGAGTATAACTGCGAGTGGGAACTTGTGAGTGTGTACACTCGTCACCGGGTTCCACTTCCAAAAATCTCAGACTGCCCAGAGGTTGAGCACACTGGTTATGACCGTACTTTCAACTACTGTCATGGTGACCGCCGTCTCATGTAAGATAGCAATTTGTCAATTTCCGATCGCTCTTGGGATTTAATGGAATATGTAGTTGTTGCTATCTTGACAATGCTTTTGCCTTCCTTCATAGTTCGACCGGATGGATATTGCTCAAAATCAGTTTCTATACAAGGATGAGTACTGTGATGCAATTCAATACGAGGGTCTTGTGTTTGCCGCCACCACTGTGGCAATCGCTTTTGCATGGAATCCTTATGCTTTTGGTACATTTGTCTTCCATCGTAATTATAATTGTTTCATCCACATGCATGCGGGTTAGCTAGTTTCCCTTTACTAATTAACCTTCTTGTGTTTCCAAGGTCCTGTGAACATTCCACCACCTATACTTGAAAAAATTTATAACCAAGGGGGAGATGACGATGATGGTGATCACGAGCATGAGGACCCATATACTTAGTGCCGCCTGGCAACTTATTTCGATGGATCACCTCTTCTTGTCTGTATACAGGGCACCGCTGATGTGACTAAGGAAGGTGTGTTGTCTCCCATGGTCGCACTCTCCTGACCTATTCCTACATCCGCTGGTGGTATTCGGGATGGATACTATTGTGCTAGCGCCAACACCTTCTCCCTGGTTTAGTATTGATACTCTTGGAGGAAACTCGCTCTTCCTTGGACAAAACTATCCAATCATGGTGAAAGGCGATCCAGCTACGGTTGACACAACGTGACTACCATTTATGAGAAACAACTGTATCTATACCTCGGACATTGCTATGCTTCCCTACCGTGGCTATCACAAT
Source organism: Aegilops bicornis (assembly GCA_021605145.1). Classification (NCBI taxonomy): domain Eukaryota; kingdom Viridiplantae; phylum Streptophyta; class Magnoliopsida; order Poales; family Poaceae; genus Aegilops; species Aegilops bicornis. Next base: position 253,761,228 of record CM038671.1, read on the forward strand.
ATGGGTCATGAAATAGGCTGCTTCAGCCTGGATGATCAGTCCTGCGTTGGTCTCGAGATTGATGATGGTGGCCCTTCCGAGACAAACTCTTCTGGTTCAAAGCAAGTGTGTCCAACGCTGAGGAGTGGTTGAGCTGAAGTTCATTTCATTGCTTGTTATTTGTTGTGTGATGAAAACTTTAGTATTTACTAGAATGTTTTGTTGGAACTAATCTATAATCCAACATGTATCCTCGTTGTTGTTGTGTGTTGATGACTTGTTGTATGTAATGAATGGTACATTTGCATATGCATGTCATAAACTCAATTTATAAATGTTTTTCGACTCACTTCTTGGAGTGTTAGTGCCGTAGTAGTATAGCCAGCATCCATAGTAGTATGAAGGTGCCACATCACATAGAGCCAACCAATAGTTAGTTCTAGTTAGATCAACTAGAGCTAGGTGTCGCGCGGAGGCTGAGAAATATGGTGATAGCGTGACTGCGTGAGGTGGGCTTTTACGTAGTATGATGTAGGCTCAGGGCTTGCTGTGTTTCCTACTCCTTCGGTCTAAATGTGGAGAAGATTTGGTCGAGTTCTTCCTCCTTTTGCCGACACGTGGGACATCCAGCATCCAGGTCGTGTCATGCAAGAAAATGGTAGTTGAAGCCACATGATGTGCATCTTGGGTTAAACAGTAAATAGAATCTTACTACTCTGGAGTAACTCCAAACGTGGCCACCGAAGATCTTTATTGGATTTGTTTTTCATCACCAGCACGTCGAGGTGAAAGATGTGCAGGTTCAGTGGGTCCTCTTTGCGTTTTCACTGACATGTGGGACCGCATGTGATCAAACAGACGATGGGCTCCGCGCATCTGCTGGCTGGCTGAGAAGAGAGATAGAGGAGGGCTGAGCACGGACGCCAGGAAATTTGTTCTACGTAACCAGCACCTCAATATAGGCTCGATATATTGGGGTGGCATGGGCCATAACTAGCATTCATGTCTAGCAGTACGGCACACGCCACCCACGCGAGTCCCATCTGACACCAATTTTCTTGGAGTCCGTGCTACAACCATCTCTTCTCCCTCCTGTTTTCTCAGCCATCCGCGATGGGCGGGGTGGGGGTTTGCCGATAGTCGGTTTTCTCAACTGCAGTCCCACTTGTAAGTGAAAATGCAACACAACACGCATTCCCGGTGTGCCGAACCAACCGTGTGGGGGTGCGACGTGAACACGGCAGGCTTTTCCTTTTGAACTTGTAACTTGTAAAATTTGGTTCTGCTCCATAGCGCGACGAATAGATAGAAATAACGATTTTCCCTAGAGTAATGAGAAGTTTTGTTCTGGCGCGGTTCATGCATGGAGTACGTACGAAATTTATGAAGTTGATGCAAAAGGTAACATAATTACTAGTAGTACCATATACTACTACATGGATTTGACGGAAAGATAAAGATACATACGGATCCATCAATGACATCCTCACGCCCTAGTACGCCGGGTCACCAACCGACGTGTGAGGAGCAGCGGCGTCGGTGGTGAGCTCAACGTGGTAGTCCTTGTGGACGATTTGCGCATAGACGTGGGTGATTATGTCGACGGTGTCTTGCTGCGCCAGGCGCTGCGCGGCGAGCGCGACCTCGAGGTGGACATTCTCCGGCGCAACGGTGGGCAGTCGCAGGGCCACCAGTGCATCAAAGAGGTTGTCACCATAGAGGCCGTTGAGGGTGGCGGGCATCACAGAGCCTGGGCATGTGGGCTGGAGGCGTACGTCAAGGTCGTCCGCGAGCTTCTTGACGATGGTGAACTTGTCGAGGAAGCCGACGATGACCTTGTCGAACAATGAGACGAAGCTGTCCTCCAAGCGGCCTCTCGCCCTGGCGGCCTCAAGCACGACCTGGAGATGTTCCTAGGTGTTGGACCATCTGGCACAGCCGGCTGATGCTCGCGCTCATCGCCTCCATGGGTGTAGCTTCTAGTCAACTGATCTTGCAACTGGAGTGATCACTCTTGCCCTTGGTTAGGGTGCGTAGGTGCGTAGGATTTCGTAGATTGGACTGGCGGGGAGCCTTTATATGAGAAGTGCAGACTGCGTTGCATTCACGTGTGTGTTGGCCATCTACTCCTCGGCCCTCTGCTTTTTGCCTTTGGTTGTATGACAGGTGGGCCAGCCACCTGTTGGGCCCATGTGTCATTCACCCAAACGCAGGTGCAGTAAGTCAATGAAGCTGTGTCCCCCTCCGTCCCAAAACACTTAGGCATGGTACATTAACTCCCTCCTCATTTCTTATTTCATGACATAGCAACCAATGAGAGATGTGGGCCGTGCATGCTTTCAATGACTTGAGACTACCAAACATAACATGTGTAGTGGTTAGTTCATTGCATATAATCCTATTAATTAGCAAAATACATGAAGTTCTCTCGCTTTCCCCTTCGTTTTGGTCACGGTGCACAACCTAAGAGCATGGTTAATAGTATAGCCAGCTGCTGGCTACATGATGTTGCCATGTCATATAGAGCCATCACTTGTAGCCACTCATACAATAAGGTTAGCTATAAGGCTGGCTATAAGAGTACTACCTTTTCTCATCTTCTCTCTCTCTCCCTTTCTTCATATTTATTGTATATCGGCCTAGGAATCTGCATATAGCTAGGCTCTTGCATGAGAGCCACTCCTCTTTTTCAGTTGCTCTAAGATGACTTAGACTAGCCATAGTGGGAGTAACTTCAGCAGTAACATCGAGTCCAACTCAACAAATTTGCTTAGGCTGGTCGTAATGGTAGTACCATAGCTAGTATCATGCATGCCAACTAGGCAATTTTGATGAGGTGTCATAGCATTAAATGAAGAAAGAGAGGGTGTAGTATCATATCATGATACCGTATCATAATAAATGCTATGCTACTTTGTGTCATGCATGGCAATAAATAGAGTACTACATGATACTAATATATGATACTATGCATTAGGGAGGTAGTATCATACACTAGTATCATATGCATGATACTAGTATATGATACTCTCCATTACAACCAGCCTTATGTGGCAATGAGTTAATGAGGAGAGAGGTAGTTTGAGTAACTTAGCTAGTTATTACTATAACATCGCATGTCCCAATGCAATATGAGTCTATAACCTAATAAATGAGGCTTTGCATGTTACCATACTTATGTTACTACCCACTATGAAAGGTAGTAACATAGTTTATGGATATGTGTATGTTACTATAGTGTATGTTACTCTTCATTCTGGCTAGTCATACACCTAGACGGAGGGAGTAGTCTCAACTCATTGGATGCATACGCACCCCCACGTCTCGTATTGGGTGATTTCTTTTTTCGTGGCAAAAAACAGGGAACAAGGTGGGTAGTTAATGCACCACGCCTAAAAGTTTTGGGATTACTATTTGGTTTTCGTAACGTGACTAATGTACTAGTACGGAGGGAGTACAATAGTAGTCTTTGACTGCAATTTTTTGTTGGTAGCTTACAAAGCTGAGCGCTCGGTGAGTACAATAGTAGTCTAATTGATGAGACTTCAGATTTGAGCCATCTACTGGAAGGAATAAAACAATACACCATGTATTTTTTTACAGAGGGGGTAGTACATTTTTTGTGACATGCATTACTAGATATTGCTAGTCAAATACTAAATCCAGATGGACGTGGTAGTACTATTAAATCCAGACGATGGTGCTAGTACTAGTAGTACTACTACCAATGTAGTAGCACTGTACTACCCGTTTGTCAAATTATTACGTGCTGCTCGTCGCAGTGAAGTGACAAGACCCTGCACCGGAGATGAAACCTGAGTATAGGCACCGTGTTCGGCATAACATAAGTCAGCCTCACCGTCTGCAGTCACTATCATCATGGCTATAGAGCTAGCATGCTTACAGCTAGCCGTGTTCGACATAATTTCCCGTGCGTAGATGCCCGCGCATTGCACGGAACACCAAGATTGGGGGTGGACGGCGCCGGCAGCGGCCATCGCGCCAGATTTTTCCCATGGCCTTCTAGATGTGGTGGGGAGGAGATAAGGCTGATTGTGAGAGAGAAGGAGTTGTTTGTAAATAGGGAACAAGTGTGGGTATCTTTTTGCAAAACTGGATAAGTTTGGTTTGTATGCGTCAGATCTAGATCCGACGGCTATTGGTGAAATATAGCAGGCACAACATCATCACCAACTCAGGACCTCTTTGATTCGCAGGATTTTGAAAATGCGGGAATAGGACACGGCAATATTACAAGTTTCAAACTGATATTACAAATGTTAGAGTAATGCTACACCTACGAAGAGGGAATCTAGGAAGTTTACATAAGAACTTTAGTTACTTTAGGTGGATGCAGCATTATCGTACAAACTAAAATTCACCGCCCTGACAAGTCACTAATGGGCAAATAAATTTTCGAGTCTCTGGCCACTTGATGTTTCAAAAACAAATTCAGCTTCTGCGGAGACTTTGTCATTTAGGCTTAGACGCTATGGCGATGATCAAGACGCCATTCATCAAGGCGCCAGAGAACGCCAAACCTCATTACCTTGAGCACACTTGCCTCCAGAACAAAGAACCTGGCCAATTTAATCTCAGATGTGCTGCCTCGGTAGTCGATCAAATCAATTTTTGTAAGGAGTCAAGGCAGTCGATGAGATTGTTATAGTGCAGCACATTTTTTACTTCCGGGTCTTTTTTATCTGCAAAAGAAGAGAACATATTGGAGCAGCTGGCTGTATAAGATTGTCGTGTCATCAAGAGGTACCAATATCATTCGCTCATACAATAGGGTTGGCTGGCTAGTGATATTTTTTCACTCTCTCTCTCTCTCTCTCTCTCTTTCTCTTTCCTCTCATTTACCTAGGAGCACGTGAAGAGCTTGGGCATTTGTTGCCTTCCACTATGTGGCCGATGCCATATTTCTCAAAAGTAAGCCGCATAATATGCATCGATGTCAAATCAAAAGATTTTGGCACCACTCTCGCGATGTGAGTTAGCACCGCAGTGCGCACAGACCCACATGTATAAACAAATCAATCAAACCAACTACACCAGCCTCTCACTCTCCCAAACAAGTGTTATTTTACTACCTCGGTCCTCTCTCTCTCTCTCTCCCACGCAAGTGTTTTTTCATCGCGTGAGTTAATTTGGCACCGCAACAAAGTAGGTGATCTAGATTGGGGCACCGGGTGAGCAATGGAGGGGCATCGATGCCAAATGCATCACAAGTGAATTTGGCACGTGTTTTTTCCTACATAGTGGAGGGCCGTATGTAAAATTTTGACCATAGATTTACCTAAGAAAATGCCAATGCATGTCACCAAAATTATACCATTTTAAATTATGTTCAAATACGAATCCAACGATATAATTTTTAGTGACATGCATTAACATTTTGTCAGTTAAATCTATGGTCAAATTTTGATACTATAAAATAGGAAGAGTAAACCAGGACTGAGGTAGTACTTGCTCTTAGGGTAACCATAGAGTTACTAGTCTAAGTTACTTTCCACTATGACTAGCCTAGGCTACTATTGTAGTACAACAATAAACGATGCAGGTGATCACGTGAGAAAAAAATACTAAAAACATTTCTTTCGGTGCAGTGCGTAGATGCAGTTTTGAACATTACACTTGTCATCGTAATTTGGCAAAATTACGAAAAATTGAGCTACGTTGTGATTACCGTTTACTAATAGGAAAGAAGTTTCACCTCGATGAGTAGCTTCTCCGTGCACGGAAATCATGTAAGGAATCCAACAACTTGATCCAGATTGGGGCCGATAGATTTTATTGCCAAGATCTTCACCGTATGCATAGATAGGTCAAGCTTGTGGGAATCATTTTCTGGAAGACGGTCTTAATACATCAAGAAGAAATTAAAAAATGTAAATTTCAAGAAGACGGGGAAGAAGATGAGTGTTGTACCTGAACGATTACGGATCCAATAAAGAGTTTGGAGAATTTGGCAGACGAGTACACCAACGATGTCAGTTTCGGTGCGCCAATGACCCTGATTTTTGTTGGACCTTCTAGATCAGATACAAGCAATCTCTCAAGGAAAGGCGCATTCTCAATGACCATAACGTGGAACAGCTGGAGTGATCTCTTCCCAATTGATGTCTTGTTGCGGGGCTAGCAAGACACATAAATCCATCGGAGATTCGTCGAGGCGATGTGGAGGCTAATGAACCCGTGGATCTGCTCAAGACGAAGGTACTCGAGCGCAGTACATCTATGGAGCAGGTGCTCCATAGCCTGCTTCGAGATGCCAACGTTAAAGGGGTCGAGCTGCTTGAGTTGAGGGAGAAGAAGGGCGGGCGCGTCATTAATCTGGGGAAGATAGCAGTAGCTGAAGCTGGCGCGACGCAGCGTTGGCGTGAGGCGGAGCGCGGACGGAGGCAGAGAGCGACGTTGTCCTGCTTAAAAGCTGAGCTCCTCGAGTTCATCTAGGGCGGGGGATAAGAACCACTCGTCGAACTTGGCTTGGACCTTGCAGTTGGTACTGAACATGCGGATGTCAAGGCGTATGGCTGGCCCAGGGTGCGATGAAAGGATCTTGGAGACTGCGGCCATGCGTTTGCAATCCCCGTCACAGAGGCAGCTGTCGACGGTGAGGTTGAGTGGGACGCGATGCCAGAGGGGGCGCCACCACTGGGAGAGCAGGGCGGTCTGCAAGGCAGGTTTGGTGGAGGGGAAGCCGATGATGACGAGCAGCATGTCGTCGGGGAGGCTGCTGCTGAAGTCCAGGCTCGCCGGATGCAGTTTTGGCTCGAGCCGCCTCTGCTTGTTGGCTGCCTCGTCGTCCATCTCAACCGGCGGCGACGCCTGTGTACACGTGTGCTGGTGTGTGTTGTGTGCTGGCCTGCTGGGTGTGCGCGAGTGCGTCCTTCTGTGCATGCCGCCGCGTAGTGGTGAATTGTGCGCGAAAAGGCCCTTCACGCTGGAAGAAGTGTGTCCTCACGCGCCTCAACTTACTAGCATGCAGGGTGCTACCCCGAGTGGTTTCAACTTTGTTTACTTCACCGCGTGTCAGATGGGCCTCTAGTTTACTTATGTTCACCCACTGCCACATTGGCCAGCACACGAAGATAGAGAACACAAGCTGACAAGGCAGCATGTGGACTGGTTGACCGGTCAACTAAACAATATACAAAGCTATACGCTGACACAATGAGCATATAATCCGTCGGTATAGAGAGTTCGAGTGAGAGGGGAGGCCCATGAGAGATAGCAGAGAGAGAGAAAGAGCTACTCCCTCCGTTCGATAATGTAGTGCCAAGATTTTTTAAAGTCAAACTTTTGATACTTTGACCAAGTTTATAAATATATTACTTATATCTACAATACCAAAGATAAATGATAGTATGAAGTAAGTACATGTTGTGATGAATCTAATGATCGTTCCAGATGTAACTGTTTTTCTCCACATATGCCTGGTCAAACTTTTGTGAGGTTTGACTTTTCAGAACATCCATATGCTTATGGATGTGAGAGAGTCCCTAACTAGAGGGAGAGAGAGTGTGTGTGAAATAGAAAGAGTGAGTGAAAGAAGTGTGTGTGCGTGTGTGAAAGAGACATGGACAACACACGATAAAAGTAGAGAAAAGGCGTGTGTGTCTTATGCAAATATATCACACATGCATCTTCGACAATGGAAGCAAGGTGAGGAGATAGTGTGTGGTTGTTTGCAACCGAGAGAGAAAGACCCCTAGCATGTGGCCAAGAGGGGTCTGACAAACAAGGGAGAGAGGTCGATAGAGACGTACAGATAAAATGCAGACATCGGGAGGAGAGAGAGTGTATGTTTGTCATAGAGAGATCCCCTGGAGATCGTGATGGGACTACATGGGTGGGAGATCGAGTGACAAGGTGTGTGCGTGATAGAAGATACCACGAGAGATATCGAGATAGACGTATGGATGGAAGGAGACAATACGTGTGTTCATGATGGCTAGTGAGAGATAATCATACTTAGGGGTGGAGTGTGTGCGCCTATGATGGAGTGAGGGATTATGGTACTTAGAGGGGTGCATGTCACATAGAGAGAAAACAAGGGCGGAGAGTGTTGGATGGGTCTATATGTAGCGCGGGCGAGACATGTTTATGTGTGAATCAGGGAGATATAAAGTTTGAGATAGATAGAGGAGCCCCGATAAGGCTGAGTGGTGCGTCAAATAACTGAGAGGGGGAAAGAGATATTCCATCCGCTCGATAATGCAGTGCATGTAAATTTTTTAGAAGTCGAACTTTGGAAACTTTGATCAGGTTTACGCAAATTTTATTTATATCTACAATACCAAAGATACATCATATGAAACTACATCTCATGATGAATCTAATGGTATATGTTTGCCGTTCTAGATGTAAATGTTTTTCTCCACGTACATGGTCAAACTTTGTGATGTTTGAATTTTCAATAAATCTATATGCTATGGACCGAAGAGAGTGGCTAGGTCGAGATAGATGAAGTGCATGTGAAGGAGAATGAACGAGTGTGCAAAAAGAGTATATGTGTGAAAGAGAAAGGGACAATAAACGATAAATTATAGAGAGAGTGTGTTTTTTCGTTTCTTATGCAAACATGTCACTCGTGCATCTCCGAGATAGAAAAGAAATGTGAGGAGATACACGAAGATAGCTAGTGCGTGATTGTTTGCAACGGAGAGAGACACCCCTATAGCACATGTCCAATAGAGGTCTGGCCAACAAGGAACAAAGGTCGAGAGGGCCACGTGGAGAACATGTACGCATGGGGAGGGAGAGAGGGTGTGTTTGTGATAGAGAGATCCCGTCGAGATCGTGAGGGGACTATATGGGTGGGAAATCGAGGGAGATGCGTGCGTGATAGAAAGATGCCCTGAGAGAAATCGAGATAGACCATGCACATGTTTGTGATGGAGACTAAGATTAGCTAGTCATATACATATAGGGGGGACTGCGTGTGCCTACATTTGAGTGAGAGACCATCATACTTGGCTAGGCATGAGATTGTGTGTGTGCGTGTGAGATGGAGAGAGAACGAGGGAGAGAGATAGAGTTTTAGATGGGTCTATCGAGTGCGAGTGAGATATGCATGTGTATGTGTGACCCATGTAGATGGAGAGTTTGAGAGAGAGAGGGAAGAGCTCCGAGACGACAGAGTGGTGCTTGAGAGAGTTACGGGAAACGAGCCAAGGAATTTATGTGCATACGATCAGTGCACCCAAGATATTTAGCTTGGACTAGAGAATCATACATAGTGTGCGAGAGAGACCTATAGATGGAGGATATATTCATGCGAACTAGAAAGACCCCCCCACACACACACAAAGAGAGAGAGAGAGAGAGAGAGAGAGAGAGAGAGAGAGAGAGAGAGAGAGAGAGAGCCGGAGAGAGAGGGAGAGGGACCAAAAAGGTTTGTGTGTTGGATGCGTGCGATAGAATTGAAGATTGTCAGCGAGAGAGAGAGAGAGAGAGAGAGAGAGAGAGAGAGAGAGAGAGAGAGAGAGAGAGAGAGAGAACAGGAGTCCGGGAGAGGGGGAGGTCGCGTTTTATGCATCAAAGACTGATATAAACCATGTTTCGATATATACTTGCATTCAAATATTTAAATTGGAGAACATGTTGTCTACAATCGACACATGAACGGAGATATGCGTATATCAAACAAGTTCATTAATTTGACTTTCAACATGTTCATGGAGTACTATAATACTGTACAACATGCTACTCGATTGAGGTGTTCAATTTTGGATTGAGTTCACTATTTTGACCTGGTGAACGAGCTATTTCATTGAATCGAGATATTTAATTTTGGGTTTGATTCCCGTTTTTTAGTGGGTCAACTATTTGTCATATAGTAAATCGCTAGCAACGAGCATGTAAAAACACATTACTGCTGAGCATCATCTCTCCATCTAAAAAAGAAGTGACAAGCTAATATTTCAAAATTAGATTCCAATCGACTTGGAAAGGTAGACATGGATGCTCGTTCTCCAAAAATTTGAACGAACCGTTAAACACCCTCTGCTCGGTGGAATTCGCCCGAGCAAATAAATGGGAGACGCGAAATTATCGGCCTATGTGGGGCACACATCAATTGGCCTGTTGTACATCGAGGGTAGGTTCGTAACTTCATCCAAGCGCACCTTCTCCTCGGCCGAAATGACATGTGCCGAATAATTCATAAACCATGGTCAGCAAAACACCCTCTCCTCGCCCGAAATAGCTCGCGCCCACTATTTCAAAACACGCTCTACTACTTCAAATCGCTCGCCCACTATATTTCAAAACACACCCTCCTCGCTCAAATCGCCGCGCCCACTATATTTCAAAACACGCCCTCGCCTCAAATCGCTCATGCCCACTATATTTCAAAACACGCCCTCGCTCAAATCGCTCGCCCACTATTTGGGAGACGCAATGTTACTCTACTATCCCTGACCCTCAGTACACAGACCCAAGCCGAGAAGCCTAAAGGCAGGGGTAGAACTGTAACTCCCCCCCACATTTCAGACAAATGCGTCCATAAGACATGGTTCCCCCCTCCCAATTCCCCATTCATACCTCGTGGGCGCCAAATCACCTTCTCCCCGGAAGCTCTCTTCTCCCGAGCCGCGAAACCTCAGCCCCTCCTCCATGGTGCCCCCACCGCACCAAATTCACAGCCTCCCTCCTCTCTAATCCCGGAGACGCTGCCCATTTGCCGTCATGCACTGGGCCGTGTGCCTCTTACTCCGTGCTGCCAGAGCTGCCTCGCCGACGGCCGCGTGAACCGTACTGGAGCCGATTCACCCCACCGTTGTTCATGGCGTCAGAACGGCTCCAAATTTGGACCTGTCCAAAGCACCGGCGTTGCTTCCCCGTAGTCGTCGACCATCGCGACATCTCTACTTCCTTACTGCCAGTAGCCACCGCAACCGCGCCGGCCTCACTGACTAGGTAGCTGGAGCTGCCTACTTCACCAGGCCGCCGGATAGGTCGCACCCTCATCTCAAATCACTTTATTTAGGCGTCAGTTGTCTGAATTTTTATTCTGGGCCAATCGATTCCCAATGGGAAGCAGCACCCCTCGAGCCGGCAGAGCTCCTAGGCTGTTGGTTGGCTAGTGTCTAACGTAAGGGTGTGGCGGCGCAAGTTCGCCACGGAAGCAGCGTTTAGATGGCTATCTTAGAGTTGCGTGGGTTGAAGGTACTGCCGCCGTCGGATTTGGATGACGGCGAGTCTTTGTGGATTGGCCCGGGAGCGGTGCAACCATGGCAGTGCGGTGGGGCGGGGAGCGGGGTTTTGGTCGGGGCCACGGACGGCGGAGGCAGGCTGTTGTGCCGGTGGTCGCTGGCTCTTCGGGGAAGATTCCGAACAGTGTCAGCCGGGAGGCACAAGACGGCCATCAAGCCATCGGGCGTAGATCAGACAGTACCAAAACTAAATTAAATCGTGTGACCCCAATTTAGTCTTAAGTCAACAGACGTGTGACCACTCTCGTACCTTGCTATTGATCTCTTAGGGTATTTCTTCAGATCAGAGAAATGTGTCTTTCTTAACATTATGCATTTTATGCATCTTCAGCCACACCGTCTTCCGACTCACCGCAGCTGCTCCAACAAGGGAAACATACACCAGAAGGGAGCTATAGTCCCCACTCAACAGTTACCTGCATCGAATGCGCGTGCCCGACATGGACAACCACAACAACTGCAGGGCCATCGACAAGTCAGCACATGATGCTCACTCCTATGGATGGCGGCCAGATAGGTTGTACCCTCATCTTACTTGTGCGCAACATTTATGGCTTTTTTATTCATCTAAGCATGGAAAATATATTATCACATTTCACTCTATATTCATGCTGATCTCTTACGAGTCTTGTTCAGGAGTTAATGTTTTTCCATAGTTCAGCTAAGAGACTTGTTCTTTAGGTAACGTTGTTCCATATTTATCATCCATCAGCCAATGCTATCCCACAGGCTGGTGATTATAGTATTATACCACTTCTAGTATAACCTATGTTGTTCCTTAATACTTTTGTGTGCCATCTAGTTAATCTCGAGTACAAACGATACATATTCTCAGATCTTTCATCCGTGTTCTCCCTTTAGTTTTTGAGACCTGTCGCTAGTTAACCCCAGTCCTACTATTTATGTTGTCTCCTCTGAGGCACTCATTGCATAAATCTAACTACTAGTTGTCTTCCATGCATGTCGATATAATTGCACACAATCGATTTATCCACAAGAACCTCACGAGCAATGTAACGGCCAACAAACTTGACGTCAATGATACCCAATATGATGGAACATGTAAAGGCAGTTCTTCACAAGACTTGCAGAAATATGATGAATCCTATTCACCCCATAAGGTCCTTGCTCTAACTTGGCCCTTGATACGGGTACATCATGCATATAATGTCCTGGAGTGCATCTACTCTGTTGCAATGCCTTGTGCTTAGCCTGCTGATTATGCATGTAAATATGGCATGCCTTCCTGTTTTTTAGTACCTATTCCATTCATGATAACATGTTTTCAAATTCAAGTACTATCATTCTACTCTATCGCAATGCCATCTGCTTAGTTTGGACATCATGCTTCTGAATATCTTATTCATTGTTATTCATCAATATGTACTTCATCTGTCTACCATACCATGTTCTTTTTTTACATTGAAGTGTTGTTCTAGTGGTCTCTTGCAATGCCATCTTAGTTTCCCAATCATACACGAATATGTTGCCTTAGTGTTTTTATGTATGTATTCCGCTAGCATACAGTTTTACATTCAAGTAGTGATTTTTTACACTGTTGTCCTGTCGTACACCTAGCTCTTACATCATACTCCCTCCGTCCGGATTACATGTCGCAGAAATGGATAAAACTGGATGTATCTAGAACTGAAATACGCCTAGACCCATCCATTTATTTCCGGATGGAGGGAATACATGTCAATATGTCATGCCTTTCTATTCTTCAGTACTTGTTCCATCTCTGTTGTAGCATGTTTTATAATTCAAGCACCATTCTTCTATGTAAGTAATGCAAGGGGAAGACGTCTATGTTAGAATCTGAAGGGTTACAAACCAGGTCTTTGCAAAAGATTCAAACGCCAGGAGATAATAAACCAACTCCAGTTTTTATAGATACTGCTCCAGCACAGAGAAACCTAACTCCCACTGATAATAAGCAGATTCCAGTGGCCAAAGAACTAGTCCGCTCCAGTCCAGCAAAAATATGTCAACTCCATTTGAAGAAGCGTGTGTGTATCCTCGCATCATGAAATTTTATAGCATTCTGATCATATTTTCTACATGTTTCTTACACATCTCTCTTTTAGAAAACAAGGTTAAACGATAGAAGACTTCCTCCATTGGGATTGAATTCGAGGAAAATATCTTGCGGGAATTCTCTGTGCTCCAATGCTGATGTAAGTACCTGTTGTATATCACTATATTTTTACATCAGCATGTATTTTGTTAATCAGCGTGAATCCAACCTTTATCTGATCTAAAATTAGTTGTAGCAAAATGTTAAAGGCGCCAATGATGATTTTTGTAAGGAAAACTGCCTGGTAGTTTTGCATACTGAGCTGCATGAGTGTACTATCTCATATCATGCACATTACTGAATTGTAGTGCTGCTCCAGTTGCCCATTCATTCATTTTGTCAATGTTGCTTTTGTGTTACCTTACCTGGCTGATGATAGTTGTGCCATATTGTGTTATTTTGGTGTAGGCTAGTTCCCCAAAGTTCGTTGTGTCAATGTTGCTTTCCTATTATCTGACCTGGCCAATGATAGCAATGCTAGTGTGTTAATTTGGTGCAGGCTGCTGAAGATAAGAAGACAAACTCTGAAAACAGCAAAGCAACCCCATTGTTTCTTTCCAATAAATCTAGGCCAGGTAATATGGCAATAACTCATAATTAATCTGTTCGGTTCCCCTCCTAATTTATGTTATGATGCAGTGGTCTAGACACTCTCCACTATCAATAATACAAGCCTGCCAAAATCGCCATCTGAATCTGTTCAATTTCCTCTGTCTCGAATGCAACGGAAAAAATGTATGTTTGTGAACCAATTAATGGTTGAAGCAATGATGGAAATGGTGGAGTGCTACCTCTTGAGCACTGCGTTGGTTTTACCTTGAAGAGGAAAGGGCAGTAAAGTAGCGTAAGTATTTCCCTCAGTTTTTGAGAACCAAGGTATCAATCCAGTAGGAGGCCACACTCAAGTCCCAGGCACCTACACAAACAAATAAGAACCTCGCAACCAACGCGATAAAGGGGTTGTCAATCCCTTCACGGTCACTTACGAGAGTGAGATCTGATAGAGATGATAAGATAATATTTTTGGTATTTTATGGTAAAGACTAAAAGTAAAGAAAGCAAAATAAACGGCGCCAAAAATAGCTTGTTGACGGGAGATTAATATGATGGAAAATAGATCCGGGGGCCATAGGTTTCACTAGTGGCTTCTCTCAAGATAGCATAAGTATTACGGTGGGTAAACGAATTACTGTCGAGCAATTGATAGAATTGAGCATAGTTATGAGAATATCTAGGTACGATCATGTATATAGGCATCATGTCCGTGACAAGTAGACCGAAACGATTCTGCATCTACTACTATTACTCCACACATCGACCGCTATCCAGCATGCATCTAGAGTATTAAGTTTATAAGAACGGAGTAACCCTTTAAGCAAGATGACATGATGTAGAGGGATAAACTCATGCAATATGATATAAACCCCATCTTTTTATCCTCAATGGCAACAATACAATATGTGCCTTGCTGCCCCTCTGTCACTGGGAAAGGACACCGCAAGATTGAACCCAAAGCTAAGCACTTCTCCCATTGCAAGCAAGATCAATCTAGTAGGCCAAGCCAAACTGATAATTCAAAGAGACTTGCAAAGATAACCAATCATGCATAAAAGGATTCAGAGAAGATTCAAATATTGTTCATAGATATCTTGATCATAAACCCACAATTCATCGGATCTCGACAAACACACCACAAAAGAAGAGTTACATCAAATAGATCTCCAAGAGAATCGAAGAGAACTTTGTATTGAGATCCAATGAGAGAGAAGAAGCCATCTAGCTAATAACTATGGACCCCAAGGTCTGAGGTAAACTACTCACACATCATCAGAGAGGCTATGGTGTTTATGTAGAAGCCTTCCGTGATCAATGCCCCCTCCGGCAGGACGCCGGAAAACACCCCAAGATGGGATCTCACGGGTACAGAAGGTTGCGGTGGTGGAATTAGGTTTTCGTGGTCGCTTCTGATGGTTTGGGGATACATAGGTATATATAGGAGGAAGAAGTAGGTCGGTGGAGCCACGAGGGGCCCACGAGGGTGGAGGGCGTGCCTGGGGAAGGTGGGCGGGCCCCCTACCTCGTGGCTTCCTCATCGGTTGCTTGACGTCCACTCCAAGTCCTCTGGATCACGTTTGTTCCAAAAATCACGTTCCTGAAGGTTTCATTCCGTTTGGACTCCGTTTGATATTCTTTTTCTGCGAAACACTGAAATAGGCAACAAAACAGCAACTTGGGCTGGGCCTCCGGTTAATAGGTTAGTCCCAAAAATAATATAAAAGTGTATAATAAAGCCCATTAAACATCCAAAACAGAATATATAATAGCATGGAACAATCATAAATTATATATACGTTGGAGACGTATCAAGCATCCCCAAACTTAATTCCTGCTCGTCCTCGAGTAGGTAAATGATAAAAACAGAATTTTTGATGTGGAATACTACCTAGCATATTCCTTAATGTAATTCTCTTATATGTGGTATGAATATTCAGATCCGAAAGATTCAAGATAAAAGTTTAATGTTGACATAAAAATAATAATACTTCAAGCATACTAACTAAGCAATCATGTCTTCTCAAAATAACATGGCCAAAGAAAGTTATCCCTACAAAATCATATAGTCTGGCTATGCTCTATCTTCATCACACAAAGTATTTAATCCTGCACAACCCCGATGACAAGCCAATCAATTGTTTCATACTTTTGATGTTCTCAAACTTTTTCAATCTACACGCAATACATGAGCGTGAGCCATGGACATAACACTATATGTGGAATAGAATGGTGGTTGTGGAGAAGACAAAAAGGAGAAGATAGTCTCACATCAACTAGGCGTATCAATGGGCTATGGAGATGCATATCAATAGATATCAATGTGAGTGAGTAGGGATTGCCATGCAATGGATGCACTAGAGATATAAGTGTATGAAAGCTCAACAAAAGAAACTAAGTGGGTGTGCATCCAAATCGCTTGCTCACGAAGACCTAGGGCATTTTGAGGAAGCCCATCATTGGAATATATAAGCCAAGTTCTATAATGTAAAATTCACACTAGTATATGAAAGTGACAACATAGGAGACTCTCTATCATGAAGATCATGGTGCTACCTCTGAAGCACAAGTGTGGTAAAAGGATAGTAACATTGTCCCTTCTCTCTTTTTCTCTCATTTTTGGGGCCTTTTCTCTCTTTTTTATGGCCTCTTTTTTTCGTCCGGAGTCTGTCGGTGTACTAGAGTAGGGGTACCCTAGTATCCCGAACTTGTGCCTGACGATTGCAGCCCCTCATGGCAAGGCTTACCGGGTGACCGCCAAGGCCCTCCGTGGTTCCTTTGAAGCCATTCAAGAACAAAGTATTCAAGCCAGGGAGACAAGACCCCGGCAAGAGGAGCTTGCCGGGAAGGTCACCCAAGGCACTTAGGAGACAAGGCCCCGGCAAGAGGAGCTTGCCGGGAAGGCCACCTCAGGCACCTACAAGACAAGACCCCGGCAAGAGGAGCTTGCCGGGAAGGCCCGATGAGCGACAAGCTTCCGGGCGCGACAAGATAACAACCGCGGCAAGGCGCTTGCCGCGACATACCACCTCTCTGTACCTACGCTCCAGTGCATCCACTAACGTGTCGCCCTGGGGCCTTTCCAGGCGCGCGTGGCGAGAGGCTGTGCAGCCAGCGGTGCGAGGTGGCAAGCGGCGGTGACAAGTTTGCCATCATGGCGGACGGTGGCGCCCCCTGGCGGTCCCTGTTTGCACTGTTAGGGCGACAAGATGGGCATTTAAGGCCTTTGTCCCCTGCCGTCAGGGTTAGGTATATTACACTATACACTGTACAAGTAGGTGTACCAACCACTGTTTTTCCATTTGTACCCCCATCTACGTTGCCAGCTGTCGGAGCCCCTTGTACATATAAAAGGAGGCCCATGCATAGCGTGGGGAGGGGTTCAACACTCTCACGCTTAGGTCTCATTAGCAGCTGGAGTATACTATAGCTCTCGGCGCTCCCTAGCAAGAACACAATACAAATCATACATGCAAAGAGGGAGTGTTATCTCTCCGGAGAGCTCAAGCTGGGTAAACCTCTCACGTGCTTCGCTTCGATCTGCTCTTCGTGCGACCTCCGCTCCCCGCCGAACCGGAAGGGGCTCGGTCCGCCGGCCCCATAGGTGTTCGTGGGCCAGATCAGCCTGCCCCGACATCTTTGGCGCGCCAGGTAGGGGGCGTCGAGGTTGTGTGAACCTGATCCGGCGTCCACGCGAGCTAGATCTTCATCACCTTCGTCAACATGCCACCGAAGAAGAAGGCTTCGGCGGCAGAAGCCCCGTCCGCGTCGAACCCACCACCACCGGAGCAAACAGGTGGTGGGGTGGACGCCGACGGAAGAATGGACAGTGATGGGGGAGCTCACGGTGCTACCAAGTCCAAGGACACGGCCGCGCAGTCCTCGGCGTCAGACATGTACCGCGCCCGTCTCAGGAGGCGCGGGACCAACAGCGTCATGGCATTCACAATGCCATACGCTCGTTGGACCGAGATCGAGCTGGAGGATCTCGGGACGTACAAGACTAGCATGCACGCCAACATGCTGGCGCAAGTGAGGCACGGTCGCTCGGACGGGATACTGCTCCTTCTAACATAGATAGAAGTCCGAGCATATCCCGCTCCTCGCGCCGCTTCGCCATCGCCACCCACTACTCCAGCAAAGCTCTGGCGAGAGCTCAACTGCTCTCGATTACCCTCAACGGCCGACAAGGTCGACGAGTGGAGGGCCACCATACGTAGTCTCATCGGCCGCTTAACGGCGACGCTCGCTGACAACCGAGTGCGTCGTTGCCGCGGCAGAACGCCAAACGCGAGCCGGTGGCGGCAGAGACCGGTGGGGTGCAACCACCATGCACTCTCTCTACCCGAAGGCCAAGATCGCCGACTCGCCGGATCCACCTCGACATCGACTCCGCTGCGTCATCAGATCCACGAGCTCATCGCGATCAGCGCCAAGTGCTACACGATCGACAAAGAAGAGGACGCCGAACTCGCATCGAGCGAAGAGAAGCGCGACGTCAATCCGACAAGCGCCGGGCCCTGTTGACACGCCGCGCCCGGAGGAACCAGGCGACTTGCCGTGACGCGGTAGGTTGCCCTGCGTTCACTCGTGAGCTGCGGCAAGTCCAAAGGCCCAAAGAAGAAGAACTTCAAGTCAGATGTACCGGAGAAGTACGACGGCAAGACGCATCCGTCGGAGTTCCTCAGCATCTACACCATCGCGGTGCAGGCTGCCGGGGGGCGGGACGACAAGATCCTTGCCAACTACTTCCCGCTGGTGCTCAAGCTCAACGTCAGGTCCTCGCTCATGCACTTGCCGGACAACTCCATATCTTCTTGGGCAGATCTATGCCATCAGTTTGTCGGCGCCTTCTGGTGACCACAAACCCCATGGCCAAGATAGCGACCTTCATCTGCTTGCCCAGAAGGAAGGAGAGCCCCTGCGCTAGTATATTCAAAGATTCAGCCGTGTGCAGCACAACATCCCAGATGTTCACCCCGCCTCGGTGTTCAGCGCATTCCATCGAGCGTCTTGAAACCGCGGGATGCGGGAGGAGATGGCGATGTGCAAAATCAGAGACGTCGATGAGCTATACGCCTGCCAACAAGTGTGTGCGTCTTTGAGGAGGAGAAGACTCCTGGAGAGAATACCGAGGCGGAGGATCGGACGATGAAGAAACCGCCCGGCAAAGAAGAGCCGGTGGGCAACAGGAAAAGAAAGGCAGAGATGTGCTAGTTGTTGAGCAGTCCGACAACGGAGGTGGCGACAAGAACGCCAAGGCTGGTAGCTCCGGCAAGGAGGTTGCGGCGGCACCAACCACCAGACTGTGGCGGCCGCCAACAAGGTGACGGCTCCGCAAGCAGATCTTGCAAGATCCACCGCACCAAGGGCCATGACCTCCAGAGCTGCAAGAAGGTAGAGCAGCTTGTCGAGCAACAGAAAGCTGAATACGAGCGACGCGACAAGGAGAAGGCCCAGGAAGGTGCTGGAGGAGCCAGCAAGAAACGTCCCGGCCGGGGAGGGCGCCGCGGCAAGGCCAAACAGCGGCAAGGAGACAGGCCTCCCCGCGGCCGCGACAAGGATGAATACGAAGACGACGATGAAGACATGGATGATGACGCCGCCGATGAGCAGGAGTTCTAGAAAGCCACGGAGGTCCTGTGCGTTGACGGTGGTGCTTCTCTGCACACCTCCCACCGCCAACTCAAGCAGTGGATGTGGGAGGTCAATGCAGCAGAACCATCCATCGAGTCACGCAAGGCTCTGAAATGGTCCAGCACGCCTATCATCTTTGATATTGAGGACCACCACGATCACAGAATCGTAGCTGGTCGGTGCTTGCCGATGTTGGTTTCACCAACTATCTGCAACCTCAAGGTCACCAAGATGTTAGTTGACGGAGGGCGGCTTGAATCTGATCTCCTCCGCGGTGCTCGAAACTCCAGATCCCTGATGGCGAGCTCGAAGAGACCGGCACTTTTCAAGGAATCAATCCGGGAAGGAGCAAACCGAAGGGAAAGATCACGTTGCCGGTGACATTTGGCAGCGAGCTGAACTTCACGACTGAGAGGGTCACTTTCGACGTTGCTAATTTTCCATTGCCTTACAATGGAATACTTGGCCGTCCAGCACTCGCCAAATTCATGGCGGCCTCTCACTATGCCTACAACATGCTGAAGATGCCAGGCCCGATAAGCGTCATCTCTGTCCCTGGCTACAAGAAGGATGCTCTTATCTGCGCTGACAAGATCTACCGGGAAGTAGCAGCCGCAACAGATTGCAAGCCACTTGCCGCTGAAGCTCCCGGAGGGAAGAAGAAGACCAAGTCCGGCAAGAGCTCTGATGCCCACTCCAGCAAGCGCACCTCCTCGGAGTGCTGCGCTACCGTCGAGGACGCACCATCGAGCTCCACCGGCAAGTATAAGAAGACGATGACAGCTCCACCAAAGACCAAGAGGGTGTCCGCCAAGGAGGACCGCACTGGTGGTACCTTCACCATCAGTGCCTCTCTCGACCCCAAATAGGAAGGCGCGCTCGTTGCTTTCCTGCGGGCGAACGTCGACGTGTTTGCATGGCAACCGTCGACATCCCGGTGTTCCTGTGAAAGTGATTGAGCACCGTCTTGCCGCTTTGTCCTCATGCGCGCCCGTCAAGCGAAAGTCGAAGCAAGCGGTGGAGCGTCAAGAGTTCATCGCGGAAGAAATCAAGAAACCGGAAGCAGCAGGCCTTGTCGAGGAGTGCTCCATCCCACGTGGTTGGCCAATCTGACTTATGCGCAAGGCTAACGGGAAATGGAGGCTTTGTATCGACTTTACAGATGTCAATAAAGCTTGTCCCAAAGATCCATTTCCCTTGCCGCGCATCGACCAGATTGTTGACTCCACGGCCGGATGTGATTTGCTTTCATTTTTGGATGCATATTCAGGATATCATCAGATCTTCATGGCAGAAGAGGATGAGGAGAAGACCGCATTCATCACTCCATGTGGCACATACTGCTTTGTGCGGATGCCCTTCGGGTTAAAGAATGCTGGTTCAACATTTGCAAGAGTAGTTCATGATGCTTTTGAGCCGCAAATGCACGTAAATGTGGAAGCGCATATGGATGACATAGTGGTCAAAAGCAAGGACAAAGCGACCCTGGTTCAAGATTTAGATGAAACCTTTGCAAATATGCGCAAGATCAACCTCAAGCTCAACCCTGAGAAGTGTGTATTTGGAGTCCCTTCCGGCAAGCTTCTCGGGTTCTTCGTGTCTCAGCGGGGAATTGAAGCCAATCCCGACAAGATCAAGGCCATTGAGCAGATTGAAGCACCAAAACGCGTCAAGGATGTACGAAGACTTGCCGGTTATGTGAATCGCTCTCAGCAGGTTTATCTCTAGAGTTCTGCTGAAGCGCCTCGCCATTTTTCAAAATCTTGAAAAAGGCAGGTCCTATGCAATGGACTCCGAAGCGGAGGCAGCTACTGCAGGACTTGAAGAGATACCTGTCCTCCACTCCAACACTTGTCGCACCTAGACCACAAGAGAAGTTGCTGCTATATATAGCGGCAACCAATCAAGTGTATAGTGCTGCGTTAGTAGCGGAGAGGGAGGCGGATGATGAGCTAGCAACCACGGCAGACACATCCAGCGACAAGCAGGGGGCTTCGCCGGCAAGCTCTGGTCCCGACAAGGACGAATCTACGCAGACGCATGAGCAGATGCAGAAAAGGATGGTGCAGCGCCCAGTTTACTTTGTCAGTTCCCTTCTGCAGGGGGCTAGATCAAGGTACTCTGGTGTGCAGAAATTGCTTTTCGGCCTTCTCATAGCCTCGAAAGCTGCACCATTACTTTCGTGAACATGAGATCACAGTTGTCACTCGCTTTCCGGCTGAAGAGGATCTGCAGAATCCAGAGGCAGCAGGCAGGATTGTCGAGTGGGCACTGGAACTGTCAAGCTTTGGCCTCAAGTTTGAAAGCACTTCAACTATCCAAAGCAGAGCATTGGCGGAGTTCATAGCAGAATGGATGCCAACACCAGATGAAGAAATTCCAGAGACGAGCATTCCCGTCAAGGAAGCAAGCAAAGAGTGGCTGATGTACTTTGACGGTGCCTTCTCGCTGCAAGGCGCCGGTGCCGGCGTGCTACTTGTCGCACCCACCGAAGAGCACCTCAAGTACGTAGTCCAGATGCACTTTCCCAAGGAGCAAGCAACAAACAACACAGTAGAGTATGAAGGTTTGCTTGCCGGTCTCAGGATCATAGTGGACCTTGGGATCAAGAAGCTCATTGTCAGGGGTGACTCACAACTTGTTATCCGCCAAGTGAACAAGAATTATCAGAGTCCGTTGATGGAAGCTTATGTTGATGAAGTGAGGAAGTTGGAAGAGCACTTTGACGGCTTGCAGATGGAATATATTCCAAGAGCTCAGAACGACATTGCTGATGGCCTGTCAAAGTGCGCCGCACTTAAGCTACCTGTGGAACCAGGGATTTTCGTGCTCAAGCTGACTCAACCGTCTGTAACAACATCGCTAATCGGACAGAGCAAAAGAGGAAGTTGATCTCTGGTGACTACTTTCCGCAGAGCTTCCGAAGCCGCCGCCAAGAAGGTCCCCAAGATCGACACCAACAGAGCTAAGGCGGTCTGCTCCGACAAGCCCTGTGGTTTGTTTCGTTGAAGTAGACACTCCCGACAAGTTTTGCTCCGGCAAGCTTGCCGGGAACGTCAAGCTCGGCTGAGCCGCAGTTCTTGCCGTGGAAGGCGATGTTCCCGCAGCAGCGAATGTGCCTTTAGTCCTTGTTGTCGAGCCGCAAGCTCCAAAGATGGGCGCAGCAGATTGTCCATTTCCTTGAGACGGAGAACTTCACGAAGAGCAAGAAGAAGCGGAAAGAGTAGCCCGGCAGTCAAGTATGTACCAGTTTGTCGACAAAGACACTGCATGTAAGAAGACTCAATGGTGTGAAATTGAAGTGTATTCACCGGGAAGACGGACAAAAGCTGTTGGCAGAGATACATGGAGGCATATGTGGTCACCACATTGGCGCCAGAGCACTTGCCGGGAAAGCTTTCCGGCAAGGTTTCTTTTGGCCGACAGCCCTCCAGGATGCAACTGCACAAGTAACCAAGTGTGAAGCGTGCCAGTTCCATTCCAAATAGACACACCAGCCAGCTCAAGCTCTCCAAACGATCCCTTTATCCTGGCCATTTTCGGTCTGGGGGCTCGACATCCTCGGCCCCTTCCCCGAAGCTGTCGGGGCTTTGAGTACTTATGCGTTGCAATCGACAAGTTCACAAAGTGGCCGGAAGTGGAAGCGATGAGGAAGGTGACAAAGACAACAAGATCAAGTTCTTGGTCGATTGTTTGCCGTTTGGAATCCCTAACAGGATCATCACCGACAACGGCACACAGTTCCACAAGCCGCACCTTCATGCAAAGACGTCCAAGATCTTAGTGCCAAGGTTCCGCTTCGCACATTGCTCATCCGAGAAGCAACGGTCAAGCGGAGAGGGCAATCTTTGAAGTGCTGCGGACTCAAGACCAGAACTTTCGGCTGTGCTGCACAAGTGCGGAAGAAAGCGGATTGAGGAGCTGCCGTTGGTTCTTTGGTCGATCAGGACAACGCCAAAACGAGCCACAGGCCATACACCTTTCGCTCACGTCAATGGAGCACAGGCAGTTCTCCACACGGAACTTCGTGATACGGATCGCCTCGAGTGCTCGCTTATGATGAGCTTGAGCAAGAGCAGCTGCGACAAGATGACGCTATTTGCTCCTTGAGGAGGATCGTCTTCGTGCTCTTTGACGAGCTGCTCGGTACCAGCAGGCTTTGCGCCGCTACCATAGCCGCAAAGTCAATGCCGGAAGTCTTGAGGAAGGCGACCTTGTTCTTCGGCGCGTTCAGTCCGCCAAGAATTCCAACAAGTTGACGCCGAAGTGGGAAGGCCCTTATCGGGTGAAACGAGTCACTAGGCCTGGCGCTGTCCGCCTTGAGACCGAAGATGGCATTCGGTGAGCAACTCCTGGAATATTGAGCATCTTCGTAAGTTTTACTCAGAAGCGCGGTTGCGGAACCTGTTCCGGCAACCACCTTTATACAAGTCTTGCTGATGCATGTAATCCTTTGTACAAAGCCGCGCAGACCCCATGCATCGATAAAGCTAGCGTGCTTCGCACACCTTGTCGATTTCATGCTGTTTCACTTCTATTTTGCATGCATCATCTGACACTTTGTGCAGCACCTACCACTGGTAAGTAATAATGAGCCACAAGGCTCCATATCTTTATTTTCTCTTCTTTCTCTTTCTCAAAGAAAGGAAGGTTCCCTCGCACATAAGTTTGCCGGGGGGGAAAGGAGAAGATAATGGTGTGTACCAAACGTCGCTCAAGGAAATCTAGCCTTACCGGGAAGCAAACGACAGAAAAGCTAAGTTGCCAAAGTTTGAGCAATCAGTTTTAAAATTTTTAAGTTATTTTCCTTGAACGACCGAACTTTGTATGGAAAACCTGTGCGCAGAGGAACCAATTCGTAGCTAGTTGCGCCCTTACTTTGTTTCGAGTCCGCTCAACAACTTAAGTGAGCTGCGACTAGTTGCGACAAGGTTGCTTGTCGGAAGCGGCTCACTTGAAGGCTCTTGACGTTCGCACTTTTCGGCCTTCATGGCTCGGTGCCAGCGCCGACAAGTTCCCTAAAAGCGTAAGGCAAAAACATACAAAGGAAGGAATCAAGTAAAGGAAATAGCATAGCAATTGATATCCAAAATAAAGTTATATTACAAGATAGCTTGCCGTAGCTCTAATGGATTGTTCCTATGACATGACTAGCAGCGGCAAGAGCAAGAAAAAAAACGGGCGGCCTAATCAACGCGGCCACCCTCAACCCTTTTGATTCCGCTCACCCTGTCCACAATGGGTGCGACAAGGGTCTTGAGCGCCTCCACATCGGCATCCGGCGGCAGAGACTTGAGGACGTTGGTGAAGTTGAGGCCCGGATTGCGGAAGGCCACCTTCATCAGCACCTTTTGGAGGGCTCCTGCGCAGATCTGGCGCGACTCCTCGGCCAGCTGTTTTGGGACCTCTTCCCGGAGTCGCTGGAGGCCCGTCGCCATGCCCTTGAAGAATAAGCTAAGCTTGGCGCTGGGTTGGAGGTGCTCGTCGGAGGAGTATCCGAGATCCACCATCCCCAGCTCCATCAGCTTTCGTTGTGGATGGCGGCGTGATATCCACGAGACCTTCGGGTCCAGTGCTCCACACTCTCCCTCAAGGCGCCTGGCGTGTGACGATTCGCCAACAGCTCCTCGTCGGCCTTGACCTTCTCCTTCAAGGCCGCCTCCGCTCCTTGGCGCCGTCCAGTGTCTGAGTCAAAGTAGTCAGCTTCAACTCGAGATCTGCATTAGAGTCCTGGCGGCGCTGAGCTCCTTGCTCCTCTCGGCGAGACGGCCTGCAGCTCGCCAAGAGTGTAGGCGTCCTTCTCGCTCGTGCTTGAGTGCGGCAAGCTCCTCGCCGCTCTTCTTGAGGCTGGCCTCCAATTGCGCCACCTTTGTCTCCAGCTCCTTCTTGGCGGCCTCGGCCACGGCAGCGTCCTTTGCCTCTTTGAGAGCCCCGCCAAATGTTTCCTCGCATGGCGAGATCCTCCTCGTGGCTGTCCAGGTTGACCTTCCGCTGCGCCATTTCGCTTTCTCGCGGACAGCTTCTCGGCGGCAAGTCATTGTTCCTCCTCACCGCAGCCTTCTCGAGGATGAAGGCCGTGCGCTCCTCGGCGAGTTGCTCCCGCCTCCGCCAAAGACCGGAGAGCTTCTGGTTGCGGCCCGGAGCTCCTCGCGCGCTTCTCAATATCCGCTCCCGCCTTGGCGACAAGGGCCTCCGGGATGCGGTTTGGCTTTGCACGCGGTAGAGCGGCGGCTTCGCGGCAGTTGCTCCTCCTCGGGCTTCGCCAGCTGCTTTGCCAAGCGCGTCAACTAGCGTCGGCCAGCGGAGGCGAGCAGCTCTTCATCGAAGGTTTCTCCTTCGCCGGCGCTTATGAGCTCGACTCCCATGGGAGCTTGATGAAGACGCCGTCGCCGACCTTCAAGTAAGGCCGGGCTGGGGCTCTTCGAACTGGCGCTGCAAAGCCGGCGGGGAATCGGCGGTCGGTGTAGCGCTGGCGCTCCTGCGGCCCTGTGCGTCGGTCGATCGCCAGACCCTCGCCCGGCTTCTGCGGCGGCAGCCGGTGGCCTCTTCGCGGCGGGCTCGTCGGCGTCGGCTTCTTCTACCACGGCGGCAGCTTCGTCAGTGTTGCCGCACGCGTCCTCCTCACCGGCGACCTCGGTCTCCATTGGCTCTGTGGCGGACGGATGAAGAAAGTCAAGCAAATATTCAAAGATAAAATCAGAAGAAGAAAAACACAAGGGAAGTACTCAGGCAAGAAGGTTACCTGCGCCGGGGGCTGCGGTCATGGTCTCCGCCGCCAAGGGATCGCTGGTGCCGTCCTTTGCCGGAGAGCTGCCCCTTGCCGGAGAAGGCTCCCCTGCCGGAGACGGCTCCCTTGCTGGGGAATCCACCCTTGGCGGCGTAGTCGAAGCAGAAGGAGGCTGCTCTGCTTCTACACAAGTCAACAGTCAGATATCAGCAAAGGAAAAAGCACCCGTGCACGCCGAACAACAAGAAATAGACCATATACTTACGCTGGGGGCTGCTTTGAAGGAGAGTTGCCTCACCCGGCAAGGTTGTCTCGGACGCGCCTCCTTCCGTTGCAGTGGGTTCGTCCTCGACGACAATCATCGGGGTCTTGGCCCTCTTCGACATCCTCTGGGCCAGCGTCCTGAAAAGGAATGGATTCAGAGTAAAGCAGATCAGATACAAGACAAGGCAACAAATCAAAGAATTACAAGTACAGCAAGGAATCTTACTCTTCCTCTTCCTCGTCGGAGCTGAGCGCGGAGAGGTCGAATTCTGGCCCGCCTCCGGTACGACGAGGCGGAGGAGTGGGCTCCCTTGGACGCTTGGCGGGAGCGGGACCAGTGTCCTGCGAGGGCCCCGCCCCAGCTGCCGCAGCGGTGTGAGGTGCTCCCGTGGCGACAGTGCTTGCCGCGGTGGAGCGCGTCCCACGGTGCTGCGGCTGTTGGCCCGTCTACCGCCCCGCTGCGTCTCCGGCCCTGCGAAGACGCCTTCTTGGTGGAGCCGGTGGCTCCGGCCATGACAAGCTGCTTGGAGGTGGAGAGGATGCACCCTCGGCGGGCTCGGCCGACTTCGGCAGTGCTCGGCAAGCTCTTCCTCGTCGGCGAACTCCTTTCGCTCGACAAGGCTTGCCGCCTCGGCTGCCTCTGCCTCCTCCACAGTAAAAAGCCAAACTTCGCTTGGCGGCCTTGCTGCCGCCTCTTCTAGCGGTGGCGTCGCTGCATCTAAATGCGTCGGTGGTGTCGCGGGTGAGGCCCCTCTGCTCATTGGGGCGGACCGGCATCTCCACTAGATTGTCGAAGAACTGCGCCGCACGACGTCGTGCGCGGCTCTTGCCAAGTGGGGACAATTACGTGGGATTCGCACAATGGCATCATTGCACGGATGCGGTCAAGCGGCGAGTTGTTGCACATGAGCGACACCCCTCGGCAACCTAAATATGTCCGGATGATCAGGATCATGCTTGAACAGCTCTAAGAGCATTGCGTCAAGCTCCAAGACAGTGAAGTTGAAGTTGAGGCCTGGGCGCAGCCTCATGATGTCTGCGGCGTTCTGAAATTCCAAGGCAGGTCTCCTTCTCTCCTGCAAGGGGGCGATGCGGCGGCGAAGGAAGTCTGCGCCAACAGTCCCTACAGTGAGTCCGGCAAGTCTGAGGCGGAGGATTCAGGTAACTGCGATCTTCAACCCAGCATCCTCCGGGGCCAGATTACTCTAGTCATTGCCGCGTACTACTGGGGTTTGGCGCTGAGCGGTAAAAGGCTGCGGATTCTCCTCAACGATCCAGCACCAATCTGCCCTCCACTCGTCCCATTTGCTACGGAGCTCTCCCTCCAGATAGGCCTCCTTCTTGCCGACCCTAGAGACCCAAGAAATTCCTCCGGCAAGGGGCTCTCCTCTCTCGGCTCGGGGCAAAAAGAAGTGACGGAAAAGAGCTACATTTGGGTGGACTCCGACAAAGTTTTCGCAGAGATGTGCAAAAACTGCCATGGTCAGAACGGCATTGGGGGTGAAATCAAGGAGGCGGAACCCGTAGGTGTTCAGAATGTCGCAAAAGAACTCAGAGAAGGGCGGGCAGAGCCTGCAGTAGAAGAAGAGCGCGAAGAAGGGATACCCCGTCGGGGCCAGTTCTGCAGCAGCGGTGGGGAGTACCTTCGCGGATCGCGGATCGCGTCTCCGTCGACGAGAAGAGGTAGTAGTTCTCCCTCGGCTCCCTGGCGAGCTGAGGGGGAAGACGCTCCTTCCGGCGCCGCAAGGCCGCAGCGCCTCGGCCGACTTCCGCTTTTCCCCTTGTCGACTTTCGGGCCCATGGCGGAGGCGGTGGAGGAGGTCGACGGCGTTGAGTGTGCCGGGTGGCGATGAAGTGAGCGCTGCTCTTTTCGGCCTCGAGAAGAAGAGGGAGCAGCGGTGGTTTTCGATGGGACGGCGACCGGCAAGGTAGGCGGCGTGCCCTGCTTCCCCGCTTATAAAGGGGAGGCGGACGTTCCAATTTCCCGAATAAAGAAACCCCCACGACCTCGCCCACGATCTCTCACACGAGGCCACGTTCGGTGCGTGCCGTTCGTGGGGGACGTGGTGGGTCCGGGGTTAGTTACGGTGTGACCCGGGCCGCATGTGCCCGTGTTCGCTTTTGGGCCTGGCCCATGAGTGCTCGGCACCGTGTGGCCCGTGCCTGGGGCTCCTGGCCGGTGTACTAGAGTAGGGGTACCCTAGTATCCCGAACTTGTGCACGGGCAGTTGCAGCCCTCCGCGGCAAGGCTTACTGGGTGACCGCCAAGGCCCTCCGTGGTTCCTTTGGAGCCATTCAAGAACAAAGTATTCAAGCCAGGGAGACAAGACCCGGCAAGAGGAGCTTGCCGGAAGGTCACCCAAGGCACTTAGGAGACAAGGCCCGGCAAGAGGAGCTTGCCGGGAAGGCCACCAGTGCACCTACAAGACAAGACCCGGCAAGAGGAGCTTGCCGGGAAGGCCCGATGATGGCGACAAGCTTCCGGCGCGACAAGATAACAACATGGCAAAGGCGCTTGTCATGCATACCACCTCTCTGTACCTACGCTCCAGCGCATCCACTAACGTGTTGCCCTGGGGCCTTTCCAGGCGCGCGTGGCGAGAGGCTGTGCAGCCACCGGTGCGAGGTGGCAAGCGGCGCTGACAAGTTTGCCATCGTGGCGGACGGTGGCGCCCGCCCCCTAACGGTCCCTGTTTGCACTGTTAGGGCGACAAGATGGGTATTTAATGCCTTTGTCCCCTGCCGTCAGGGTTAGGTATATTACACTGTACACTGTACAAGTAGGTGTACCAACCACTGTTTTTCCATTTGTACCCCCATCTACGTTGCCAGCTGTCGGAGCCCCTTGTACATATAAAAGGAGGCCCATGCGCAACGTAGGGAGGGGTTCGAACACTCTCACGCTAGGTCTCATTAGCAATTTGGAGTATCTTGTAGCTCTCAGCTCCCTAGCAAGAACACAATACAAATCATACATGCAGAAGAGGAGTGGTATCTCTCAGGAGAGCTCAGCTGGGTAAACCTCTCGCGTGCTTCGCCTCGATCTGCTCTTGATGCGACCTCCGCTCCCCTTGAACCGAAAGGGGCTCGGTCCATGACCCCATAGGTGTTCGTGGGCAGATCAGCCTGCCTGACAGAGTCTCATCCCGACTTATGGGGAATCATAGTCTCCATCATCCTTTCCTCACTTGGGACAATGCTCTAATAATGATGATCATCACACTTTTATTTACTTACAACTCAAGAATTACAACTCAATACTTAGAACAAAAATATGACTCTATGTGAATGCCTCTGGCAGAGTACCAGGATATGCAATGAATCAAGAGTGACATGTATAAAAATTATGAACGGTGGCTTTGCCACAAATACGATGTAAACTACATGATCATGCAAAGCAATATGACAATGATGAAGCGTGTCATAGCAAACTGAACGGTGGTAAGTTGCATGGCAATATATCTCGGAATGGCTATGGAAATGCCATAATAGGTAGGTATGGTGGATGTTTTGAGGAAGGTATATGGTGGGTGTATGATACCCTGCAAGAAGTGCGCGATATTAGAGAGGCTAGCAATGGTGGAAGGGTGAGAGTGCGTATAATCCATGGACTCAACATTAGTCATAAAGAACTCATATACTTGTTGCTAAAATCTATTAGTTATCGAAACAAAGTATTACGCGCATGCTCCTAGGGGGATAAGTTGGTATGAAAAGACCATCGCTCGTCCCCGACCGCCACTCATAAGGAAGACAATCAATAAATAAATCATGCTCCGACTTCATTACATAACGGTTCACCATACGTGCATGCTACGAGAATCACAAACTTTAACACAAGTGTTTCTCAAATTCACAACTACTCAACTAGCATGAATCTAATATCACCATCTTCATATCTCAAAACAATTATCAAGCATCAAACTTCTCATAGTATTCAACGCACTTATAAGAAAGTTTTTACTAATCTTGGATGCCTATCACTTTAGGACTAATTTCTCAATTTAAGCAAATTACCATGCTGTTTTGTAGGACTCTCAAAATAATATAAGTGAAGCATGAGAGAACAATAGTTTATATAAAAAAAAACCACCGCCGTGCTCTAAAAGATATAAGTAAAGCACAAGAGCAAAAAATATATAGCTCAAAAGATATAAGTGAAGCACATAGAGTATTCTAATAAATTCTGAATCATGTGTGTCTCTCTCAAAAGGTCTGTACAGCAAGGATGATTCTGGTGAACTAAAAGCAAAGACTCAAATCATACAAGACGATCCAAGCAAAACACTTATCATGCGGTGAATAAAAATATAGCTCCAAGTAAAGTTACCGATGGACGAAGACGAAAGAGGGGATGCCTTCCGGGGCATCCCCAAGCTTTGGCTTTTTGGTGTCCTTAGATTTACCTTGGGGTTCCTTGGACATCCCCAAGCTTAGGCTCTTTCCACTCCTTGTTCCATAATCCATCAAATCCTTACCCAAAACTTGAAAAATTCACAACACAAAACTTAGCAGAAAATCTCATGAGCTCCGTTAGCGAAAGAAAACAAAACACCACTTCAAGGTACTGTAATGAACTCATTATTTATTTATATTGGTGTTAAACCTACTGTATTCTAACTTCTCTATGGTTTATAAACTATTTTACTAGCCATAGATTCATCAAAATAAGCAAACAACACACAAAAAATAGAATCTGTCAAAAACAGAACAGTCTGTAGTAATCTGTAACTAACGCAAACTTCTGGAACTCAAAGAAATCTACCAAAATAGGACGACCTATATAATTTTTTTATTGATCTACTGCAATTGGAATCAGTATTTTATCACGTTCTGGTGATTTTTAACAATTGTTTTCGTGAACATAAAGTTTCTGGAATTTTCAGCAAGACCAAATAACTATCATCCAAGAAGATCCTATAGGTTTAACTTGGCACAAACACTAATTAAAACACAAAAACAAATCTAACCAGAGGCTTTATCAGAGATTTATTCCTAAACAGGAGCAAGAAGCAAAAAAAACTAAAATAAAAATTGGGTTGCCTCCCAACAAGCGCTTTTCTTTAAAGCCTTTTAGTTAGGAATTGATAATTTTAATGATGCTCACATGAAACATAGCAATTGAAACACAAAGAGAGCATCATATAGCATGTGCAAAACACATCTAAGTCTAACATACTTCCTATGCATAGGAATCTTATAGGCAAACAAATTATCATAGCAAGCAAAAACTAGCATATGCAAGGAAGAGGAAAGAAACAATAGCAATCTCAACATAACGAGAGGTAATTTAGCAACATGAAAATTTCTACAACCATATTTTCCTCTCTCATAATAATTACATGTGGGATCATAAGAAAACTCAACAAAATAGCTATCACATAACATATTCTCAACACGATCCACATGCATGCGAAGTTGACACTCTTCCAAAATAGTGGGATTATCATTAACTAAAGTCATGACCTCTCCAAACCCACTTTTATCAAAAGTACCATAAGATTGAACATTCTCCAAATATATGGGATCTAAAGTTGACACTCTTCCAAACTCACTTTCAATATTATTGCAAACACTATTATCAATCTCATATTCATCATGGGGCTTAAATAAACTTTCAAGATCATAAAAAGAATCACCCCAATCATGATCATTGCAACAAGTAGAGGACATATCAAAACTAGCATCCCCAAGCTTAGGGTTTTGCATAATATTAGCACAATTGGCATTAAGAGAATTTATAATAACATCATTGCAATCATGCTTTTCATCGAAGGAACTACCAAGTATGGGTGCAATAGCAACGATCTCATGTTTAACATAAGGAACTATAGCAAATTCATCTTCATAAATATTGGCATCATGGACACAAGAATAGCAAGCATCATGTTCATCAAGGGATATTTCAATCAAATCATCGGAATCATCATTATCTATATATTCATGCATATCATTATTTTCTTCCAAAGCAACGGTCATTCTCTCAATAAATTCTTTGACATAGACATTATGAGCATAGTTTTCATAGAAATATTTAAGTATGTCAAAATTTTCAGATTCGTAGAGAGTAATATCATACTTTTTAATCAAAGAAGCAACTTCATAAGCACCCTTAAAAGCAAATAATTCTTCAATTTGTTCGATATCATAGTAACTATAAACACCATTTGCATAAGAAGACAAGATTTCATTTTCATTAAACTCACATAGGTAGGGAAGGTGTTTTTTAGGGTTCTTAGAGCAACAAGTAAAATCATGAATTTCACAAAGATTCCAAGCATAACACAGCAATCTGTTTATTTGATTCCATAAGAGTTTCCCTTTTTCAGACAAACGCTGACACACAAAATGAGCATGCTCATCTAAAGATTTACCATCAACTAGGCTAGTTGGGGTTTCAGCACGAGCGCATAAGGATCGAAGATGATCCAAGTAGAACACTTTAAGTGGATCCATATCAATAGATTTTTAGCAAGCAAAGATGCAAGCAAAAAGAAGGTACATGGTAACACAAGCAAACAATAGATCTGGCAAGAAAAAGGCAAACGGAAAAGAAGGCGAATAAAACGGCAAGGGTGAAGTGGGGAGGGGAGAGGAACACGAGAGGCAAATGGCAAATAATGTAATGCGAGGGATAAGAGTTTGTGATGGGTACTTGGTATGTCTTGACTTGTGCGTAGACTCCCGACAGCAGTAAATCCTTCTTGCTACCTCTTGAGCACTGCGTTGGTTTCCCTTGAAGAGGAAAGGGTGATGCAAAGAAGTAGCGTAAGTATTTCCCTCAGTTTTCGAGAACCAAGGTATCAATCAGTAGGAGGCCACACTCAAGTCCCACGCACCTACACAAACAAATAAGAACCTCACAGCCAACGCGATAAAGGGGTTGTCAATCCCTTCACGGTCACTTACGAGAGTGAGATCTTATAGAGATGATAAGATAATATTTTTCTTATTTTTATGGTAAAGACTAAAAGTAAAGAAAGCAAAATAAACGGCGCCAGAAATAGCTTGTTGACGGGAGATTAATATGATGAAAAATGGACCCGGGGGCCATAGGTTTCACTAGTGGTTTCTCTCAACATAGCATAAGTATTACGATGGGTAAACGAATTACTGTTGAGCAATTGATAGAATTGAGCATAGTTATGAGAATATCTCGGTATGACCATGTATATATGCATCACGTCCATGACAAGTAGACCGAAACGATTCTGCATCTACTACTATTACTCCACACATCGACCGCTATCTAGCATGCATCTAGAGTATTAAGTTCATAAGAACGGAGTACCGCTTTAAGAAAGATGACATGATGTAGAGGGATAAACTCATGCAATATGATATAAACCCCATCTTTTTATCCTCGATGGCAACAATACAATACGTGCCTTGCTGCCCTAACATCCTTTGGGAAAGGACACCGCAAGATTGAACCCAAAGCTAAGCACTTCTCCCATTGCAAGAAAGATCAATCTAGTAGGGCAAACCAAACTGATAATTCGAAGAGACTTGCAAAGATAACCAATCATACATAAAATAATTCAGAGAAGATTCAAATATTGTTCATAGATAATCTTGATCATAAACCCACAATTCATCGAATCTCTACAAACACACCACAAAAGAAGAGTTACATCAAATAGATCTCCAAGAGAATCGAGGAGAACCTTGTATTGAGATCCAAAGAGAGAGAAGAATCCATCTAGCTAATAACTATGGACCCCAAGGTCTGAGGTAAACTACTCACACATCATCGGAGAGGCTATGGTGTTGATGTAGAAGCCCTCCATGATAAATGCTGTGACGCCCGGATAATTAAGCTACAGTGATCCCACGCTAATGGTGCCACGTCACCACGATTACTGCTGCGAATCTATCGTTAGGACAAAATCGGTCCAAAATTCAAAATTCAAATTAATGATAAAAATAAAAGTTTTCAAAAATTAAAAAAAAATGTTTGGATTGTACTAAATATTACGAAGGTAATTATGGTGAAGTAAACACATTTTTATAAAGTTCCTAATTACTTTAAAAATGAAATAAAACAGAATTGGAAATAAATAAAAAAGGCAAGCAGAACAAAAGAAAAACAAGGAGAAAGACCCCCTGGTTCCCCCTGGGCTTCGGCCCATTCCATTGCACCCGGCCGGCCCAGGTGGCCCAGCTGCCACCTCCCCACCGTTGTCAACTTCTCCCCACGCCCCCCACTGTTCGTCCGACCGAGCCCCTGTCGCCGACGGACCCATTTCGCCGCCCAGCGCCTTCTGAGGCCGGAGAGGATAAGGCGCCCGACGCTGCGCCCCTCGGGCTCCCCACTCGCCCACTTGCCCCTCTCTCCCTCATCGCCCTCTCCCTCGCTCTCGGATCCCCTCCCCTCCTCAACCGACGGCCCGTCGCCGCCATGGATGTCTGTAGCCGCGCCAGCCACCCGCGCCTCGCCGGCACGTCCACAAGACGCACCGTCCTCGGCGAGACCCTCTGCACCAACCGAAGCGAGAAGGGAGCCACCACCGCGAGCCTGGCGACCCCTTCTTCCTCCTGCGACCGTCTTCGTCTCCGGCGCCGATTCGCCGCCGTTGGTCCTCCCCGAGCCCGCTAACGCACACCTACAGGACCAACGTGAGCACGCAACTCTTTCCCCTCTCTTCCCCGCGCGTTTCCACCGTCGTAGCTCCTCCTCCCCATCGTGCCCGAAAGCGGCTTCGCCTGTCGTCCTTCCGGTGACCTTTTGGTCACGTGGTCGCACCCGTTGGACTCGCCGCTCTGTGTAGATCCTCCCCATCCTTTCCTTTTGCTCCATAGCGCGCCGTAGCATCCTTTCCGCCGTCGACCGTATCCGCTCGCCGCAAACCTCATCGCCGGCGCCGTTTCCGGCCAAGTCCGGTCGTGCTTCTGCCACCGTTCGACGCGGCGTCGTTCGCCCGTTCGAATGCCCCCTCGCGCGCGTGAAACGACCCCACGTGGGCCGAATCCGCCGCTCTCCCGTTCGCTCGGCCGTCGGAATGGTCGCGGAGTTAGCTCCGGCAGCGTCTCACGTGCCGAAGCCGGCACTCACGTGGCACCGTCCCATGCCCTTGTTGGTGGCCCCAGTGGACCGTGACCCCGTTGGTGGATTGACCCGGTCAACGTGGCCGACAAACAGCCTCGTGACAGCGACATGTGGGGCCCACGCCATAAACGAATAAAAATAAAAATAAAATTTGCTAATTAATTAAATTAGTTAATTAAACACTAGTCTCTCACTGACTACCGCCCCCCCCCCCACTAATTAGCCTATTTAGTTAGTTTTAAAACTCTGTTAGTACCCTGTCAATGACATGTGGGTCCCACTGGACCCACCTGTCTGGTTTGACTGGTCAACCCGACCAGTTGACCTGCTGACATCACTACGATGTCATCTGACGTCATCATTACTATTACGGATAATGTTGGATTTAAATAATTAATTAAATGCCAGAAAATGATTTAAATCTTTAGAAAATCATATCTTTTAATCCGTAACTCGGATGAAAATACTTTCTACATGAAAGTTGCTCAGAACAACGAGACGATTCCGGATATGCAACCCGTTCGTCCACCACACCCATTCACCGGATGTTTCCCCCCCTTCACCGGTATCACCACATACCGCGTTAGGGCAAGCCTAGCATCACGCTTTGCTTTGTCATGCATCGTCATGCATCGGTTTGCTTAAATATTCATTGTTTCTTCTCCCTCTTCTTCCGCTAGACACCGAGACCGACGCTGCTGCCCAGTACGACTACGGAGTTGACGACCCCTCTCTCTTGCCAGAGCAACCAGGCAAGCCC
Source organism: Aegilops bicornis (assembly GCA_021605145.1). NCBI lineage: Eukaryota > Viridiplantae > Streptophyta > Magnoliopsida > Poales > Poaceae > Aegilops > Aegilops bicornis. The sequence goes on from CM038671.1 coordinate 253,797,495, forward strand.
CGCCCTTGATCACCAGATATCGCCTACTCTCCTCTATACTGCTTGCATTAGAGTAGTATAGCATATTCTCGCTTTCCGTTATTCCTATCCTGATGCATAGCCTGTCCTTGCTACTAATGTTGTTACCTTTACCTGCAATCCTACTTGCCTAGTATAGGATGCTAGTTTTTCCATCTGTGGCCCTACATTCTTGTCCATCTGCTGTGCTATACTATCGAGCCATGATCACTCGGGAGGTGATCACGGGTATATACTATATACTTATACATGATACCTGTAGTGACTAAAGTCGGGTCGGCTTGTGGAGCACCCGCGAGTGGATCTTTGAGGCGGAGCGGCAGGCGAGTTGAGACTACTGGGGTGAGAGGTGGGCCTGGCCCTGGTCGGCGTCAGCGGATACTTAACACGTTTAACGAGATCCGGGTATTTGATCTGAGTCGGCCATTTGGTCTATACGCACTAACCATCTACGCTGGAGTAGTTATGGGTATCCGGCGTCGTGGTATCACCAAGCCTTCGTGGACGCCCGACCGAGTGGCGGCTGGCCGGATTGGAACGCAAGCCTGCTCTTGTATTAAGGGGCTAGTTACGCTTCCGGCGCGTTCGCAACATCTTGGTGTGCTAAGGGCGATGGGCCCAGACCTGTGCGCTTAGGTTTAGACCGGCGTCTTGGCCTCTGTTGTGCCTAGGTGGGGCTGCGGCGTATTGATCTTCCACATGCCGAGCATGGCCTGTGAAAGTGTGTCCGCCAAATGGGATCAAGCGTGTTGGGTTATGTGGTGCACCCTGCAGCAAGTTAATCTATTGAATAGCCGTGATCTTGATAATGGGACGACTTGGAGTTGTACCTTGACCTTATGACAACTAGAACCGGATACTTAATAAAGCACACCCTTCCAAGTGCGGATACAACCCGGTGGTCGCTCTCTCTCGGGGTTGCGAGGAGGGATCGCCGGGTAGGATTATGCTATGCGATGCTACTTGGAGGACTTCACCGCTCTCTTCTACATGTTGCAAGGCGGAGGCTGCGGAAGCGTAGTCTTGACGTGATTAGCTATCCCCCTCTTATTCTGTCATTCTGCAGTTCAGTCCACTGATATGGCCCTTTACACATATATCCATGCATATGTAGTGTAGCTCCTTGCTTGCGAGTACTTTGGGTGAGTACTCACGGTTGCCTTGTTCCCCCTAATCCCCTATCTCTACTCGATTGCTGCGACCAGACGATGGAGCCCAGGAGCGACGCCACCATCGATGACGATTGCTACCCGGAGGTGCCTACTACTACGTGTAGCCCGGCCGACGACCGAGGAGTAGTTAGGAGGATCAGGAAGGAGGCACATGCCTCTTCGATCTGTATCCTAGTTTGTGCTAGCCTACTTACGGCAAACTTGTTTAACTTATATACGTACTCAGATATTGTTGCCTGGCGACTTCGTCTATGATCGAGCACTTGTATTCGAGCCCTCAAGGCCCCTGGCTTGTATTATGATGCTTGTATGACTTATTTATGTTTTAGAGTTGTGTTGTGATATGTTCCCGTGAGTCCCTGATCTTGATCGTACACGTTTGCGTGCATGATTAGTGTACAATTGAATCGGGGGCGTCACAAGTTGGTATCAGAGCCAGCTGCCTGTAGGAATCCCCCTTCCACACTCCCTGGCCGAAGTCGTGTCTAGACATTGCAAAAACTTTTACTAACTTGGCTGTGTGCCTTACGGGCCCAGGTCGCCATTGGGTGGTACTAGGATCTTTTACTCCTGGACCTTTACTCTGGGACTCTGATCTCTCTTTTATTCGGGTTAAATGAATTTTACTAAATCTAACATTAGGATCTCGTTATCACTTTCACCCGGAGAGCCCCTTATTACTGATGATCGTCTGCTGCACCAGAAGACCCTGAAGATGCTCTCCGCTGTTAACTTGAGAACTTGTGTTCATCGTGTTTGCAATTCCCCTTCCACCGTAAACCCTTATGGATAACTACTTGCAGCTGTTATTCTTACCTTCATCCCTAGTTGGTCTTGTTATTACAAGATACCCTGAAAAACTCGTCGTTGTTTTGATAATCCTTTGAGCTTCTTGCCTTGCTGTTCTATGTCACCTGAATACCCCTACGGTTAATTCTCGCACTTATCGAGTATCCGCTCATCCCCTAGTTGTTCATGTGTTACACAAAAGTCTTCGAAATACCATTCGATATTCCGCAAATCCTCAGCAACCTATTGCTCTTGAATTTCTTGTTTGCTTTCATTATGATTAATCCCATAAGTATAGTAATCATATCGGCATCCTTTGTCACCATCATTTTTGAGTCCGTTGATTCAATACGTGCGAATGGACGCAATCATCAGTTGATCCTTTTAAATTATCTTTCCGGCTCAGACTGAGCCGGTTCTCAACCAATCCAATTGCCGTCGATTGTACCCCTAAGGCTATTCAACTTATCCATCCCTAATCATAACATTGCTTCTGATCCCTTGATTTGAAAATCATAAGTCCTTTGTTATCTAAGCATCAAATTATTCTGATGTTCTGTAATCCGATGCATTTGCATTATTTCTTCCTCTTATTGAGTACGGATACTCACATCATATCCCTTATGGACCACCAGATCCTTTGTTGGATTTTATCTGACAACGCCCTTCATATTCAATAACCTTGAGAGCCTTTCCTCGGATACATAATGCCTTTGGTAAATTGTATCCTCTCGCTTTCTCAACCATGCTCGCCTTGAGTTTGAGTTAATTACTCCTAAAGATTGTGGTATATGCTTCTAAGATGCCCCGATGGGTTGAACATATACCTTCCTTAAATTTTGTGAACCCAAAAGTCTTCATGGGTCATAACCTCCACGGTATTCCGTCATTAAACTTTCAAACTTTAAACATTCTTAAGCGAGAGCATTAAATGAGAAGTTGTGTATTGGAGAAGTGGGAGTCGACCTTGAACTTTGTGTTCATGCCCATGGACCCGAGGTGGAACTTATCATGGAAGCTTCTCGTAGTAATAATAATCCCCTTGTTATAACTTCTTCTCTTAGCTATGCTTGGTCTTTTGCGACCGTGGTTCCGGCCATGATTGTTCTTCTTTGTTCCGTTTCTCGGACAAGTTAAAGCACTTGTCTTCTCTGAGATCAATATGCCTGCCCAACCTCTATTATGATCTACCTTCGAGTAATACCCCTGGTATCTCGAGGATATCATGCCATTGTAATACATCTTGCAAACTTTTGATGAAGTACTACCTTTCCCTGTCAATGTCACTTCATGGGTTCTAGGTTGTTGGTCAACCGAAAACACCGATAAGTGAATCGATTCCGCACTCCGATTCAATAAGTCTAAGTAATTCTTGTTGCTTACGAGTTTAATAATCCTTCAAGTCATTCCTAGCCTGATTGGCTATATCATTATCGTGCTAAATTTTAACCGTGCTACCTGGTCCTTCCCGGAGCATAATTTTCAACGATGAGCTAAGCTTACGTCGATATTCCTCGTCATATCATTACACCTTGGACAGCAAGCTTGATTCCGTGTTTGTCCCATACCCGTGGTTCCAATAACCTTTTGCTTCATCATTCCTTTGACTTGATGTCATCGTCGATTGATTACATCTTGAAATCTCTCGACTGCTAGGTCATGATCATCATCAACATTCTGAGCTCTTCCAAAATATCTATTGAATTCTTGATGGGAAATACCATCTTTGCCCCTCGATGGTTTGCATTATCATCGGCCACTTTATTGCCTTCCCTCCAACACAAACTTGTTCGTGTTTTGTGTTGATCCTTGAGTTCCTTTCTATCCTACTTATGTTATGACTCTACATGGAGTATTACCATCTTTGATGTCAAGAATGTTGTGAGGATTGCTCCACCTCTTCATAATTCTTGCTATAATGATACTTCTCACCATCACCATTCTTTCTTGGTCCTCGTGTTGATTCCAACCGGGGTACCCACAAGTGAACGGTGTTGTTTGGATTCTGCCCTCCTAGCAACCCTCTTAATGGTCGACCGTTCATTCTTAGACTATTAATTATTGAATCACCATTCCGACATTGGTCGTGCAACCCAACCCATATTTCGGGCGCACCTTTCAACCAATGTTTAATTGTGTATGTCTTCCTCGAGCTTGCTTCCTTAAATCATTTGATATGACAAATGTTATCTCCTTATCCACATAATTGTGGAGATCCATCTTTTGTATACCTCGATGAGTTATCGCTGAGTCCATCAGTCACCTCCTCATCCTCTTCTTGATTTAATGATGAACTCTTGTTAATGGAAATCACTTCATAGTTCATTACCCGAGAATCTTACATGTCATCTCGTCAATTTGTGTCGCACCTTTTCTTCTCGGGCATCCTGAGCCTGAGGTATCCTAACACCGATCAGATCTGAATCTCGGTCAGTTATGATGGTTGGAACATATTTTCAAGAGTTATAACATTGGTCTTTATGTGACCCGGTAAGGTGATGTCATGCCTAACACACACGGCGGAGGTCCTGTTGTTATAGCTTCCTTTTAGCAAGGATATCCATTCTTCCATGAGGAAATTGTAAGACTTATTCTATAAGTTCTTCCTGATGGACCCTTTTTGTTTCCAAAGTCTGAACTTTGCTTGAAGACCATGCAATGCTATCTCGAAGCATGTTTGTGGTACTTCGATTTTCAACAAGGACATTTGAAGCCAATGCTAAATGTTTCCTGCTAAATTATCCAAACACCGCTGTATGGGTAATGTCATGAAATTTCTCTCCCCTACCTAAAGAGTTTTCTACATTATATCATGTCATGGATATCATGCTCTGCTTGTCCTTGGGAAGGATATACCCTTGAAATATGTGTTTAAACACATTTTCCTTTCCATTGTTCTGTTTAGTCTGATAATCTTATTTTCCTTTCCATTGGTTGGTTTAACCTTTCTTGAGGTCTATATAATCTAAGCAGTATTATTCTCCTGCTTATGTAAGCACCTCGTGGTACAACACTACCAGTAAAACCCTGTTACTATTGCTGGTGACATTTCGGTAACCACCGATGGACGAGAACCTTGCCTATTGGTCCGCCTCGATGCAACGAGCAGGAAAATGGTTCTCTTCGTCCCTCGCCCTTGGTACCAACGTTGTTGCCGACATAACTGACATGATACTCTCTGACATGCCTTGCTATCATGACCGTGCAAGATGTCACTGCTCCTATTAAAAACCACATGGTGGGCCCATAACCCAGTTCCACAGGATCGAAACCTGACATCGCCCTGTACACCCCTATTCCCAAAGTTATTCCTCGTCGTGGCCTCGTATGTAATTCACGGGCCATCGTCCTAGTGATCTATTCTGGTATCAGACGCAATACTCTACTCTGAATCCCTTTCTCACTCTGGTTCAGGCTTCGAGCAACTATCTATCCGCTTGGAGCCTCTTATGGTACCTTCGTACCTTACTCTCGAGGTATTTCTTATGTTCAACTCGAGAATAATCTTATACTCATTCATGGGTTAACTTGATTGTTTCCCTCAAAAGCATTATGTCGTAGTGAGCTGCCCTTATCCTTTCGTAAATGCACGATGGAGTTCGAAGAAATGATGACAAGTTTATCATGATGCATTGGAATAAAGAATTGAAGACATCAACGAAAGGGATTAACTTCTTGAGAAGATCCGTTAGAATATCGTAACGAGAACTTTCCCCTTACTCCCTCTTAAATCTCGGGGACGAGATTTCTTGTAGTGGAGGAGAATTGTGGCCTTGGGATAATTAAGCTACAGTGATCCCACGCTAATGGTGCCACGTCACCACGATTACTGCTCCGAATCTATCGTTAGGACAAAATCGGTCCAAAATTCAAAATTCAAATTAATGATAACAATAAAAGTTTTCAAAAATTAAAACAAAAATGTTTGGATTGTACTAAATATTACAAAGGTAATTATGGTGAAGTAAACACATTTTTAGAAAGTTCCTAATTACTTTAAAAATGAAATAAAACAGAATAGGAAATAAATAAAAAAGGCAAGCAGAACAAAAGAAAAACAAGGAGAAAGACCCCCTGGCTCCCCCCGGGTTTCGGCCCATTCCATCGCACCCCGCCGGCCCAGGTGGCCCAGCTGCCACCTCCCCACCGTTGTCACCTTCTCCCCACGCCCGCCATCGTTGTCGTCCGAAGCCAGTGGCCAGACCAGCTTCGCCGCCCAGCACACAGGCCCGGAGAGGATAAGAGCGCCGACGCTGCGCCCCCTCGGGCTCCCCACTCGCCCACTTGCCCCCTCTCTCCCTCATCGCCCTCTCCCTCGCTCTCCAGATCCCCTCCCCTCCTCAACCGACGCAGCCGTCGCCATGGATGTGCCGTAGCCGCGGCCACCGGCCACCCCGCGCCTCGCCGGCACGTCCACAAGACGCACCGTCCTCGGCTAGACCCTCTGCACCAACCGAAGCGAGAAGGGAGCCACCACCGCGAGCCCGGCGACCCCTTCTTCCTCCTGCGACCGTCTTCGTCTCCGGCGCCGATTCGCCGCCGTTGGTCCTCCCCAAGCCCGCTAACGCACACCTACAGGACCAACGTGAGCACACAACTCTTTCCCCTCTCTTCCCCGCGCGTTTCCACCGTCGTAGCTCCTCCTCCCCATCGTGCCCAAAAGCGGCTCCGCCTGAGCTCGTCGCCGGCATCCTTCCGGTGACCTTTTGGTCACGGGGTCGCACCCGTTGGACTCGCCGCTCCGTGTAGATCCTCCCCATCCATTCCTTTTGCTCCATAGCGCGCCGTAGCATCCTTTCCGCCGTCGACCGTATCCGCTCGCTGCAAACCTCGTCGCCGGTGCCGTTTCCGCACTCACGTGGCACCGTCCCGTGCCACTGACTGGTGGCCCCCAGTGGACCCGCTGACCCCCGTTGACTGGATTGACCCAGTCAACGTGCTGACTAGGCAGCCCTGTGACACTGACATGTGGGGCCCACGCCATAAACGAATAAAAATAAAAAGAAAATTTGCTAATTAATTAAATTAGTTAATTAAACACTCGTCTCTCATGACTCTGGCCCCCCACTAATTAGCCTATTTAGTTAGTTTTAAAACTCTGTTAGTACCTGTCGATGACATGTGGGTCCCACTTGGACCCATCATGCGGTTTGACTAGTCAACCGACCGATTGACCTGCTGACATCACTCGATGTCATGCTGACATCATCATTTACTATTACGGATAATGTTGGATTTAAATAATTAATTAAATTCCGAAAATGATTTAAATCTTTAGAAAATCATATCTTTTAATCCGTAACTTTCGGATGAAAATACTTTCTACATGAAAGTTGCTCGAGCAGCGAGGACGATTCGGATACGCAACCCGTTCGTCCACCACACCCCTAACCTATCGAACTCGCAACTTTCCCCTCCGGCTCCTCCTCACTGAAAATGCGAACGCCGGGGATCCTTTCCGGATGTTTCCCCTTCACCGGTATCACCACATACCGCGTTAGGGCATGCCTAGCATCACGCTTTGCTTTGTCATGCATCGTCATGCATCGGTTTGCTTAAATATTCATTGTTTCTTCCCCCTCTTCTTCCGCTAGACACCGAGACCGACGCTGCTGCTGCCCAGTACGACTACGGAGTTGACGACCCCTCTCTCTTGCCAGAGCAACCAGGCAAGCCCCACCCTTGATCACCAGATATCGCCTACTCTCCTCTATACTGCTTGCATTAGAGTAGTATAGCATGTTCTCGCTTTCCGTTATTCCTATCACGATGCATAGCTTTGTCCTTGCTACTCTCATTTGTTACCTTTACCTCCAATCCTACTTGCCTAGTATAGGATGCTAGTTTTTCCATCTGTGGCCCTACATTATTGTCCGTCTGCTGTGCTATACTATCGGGCCGTGATCACTCGGGAGGTGATCACGGGTATATACTATATACTTATACATGATACCTGTGGTGACTAAAGTCGGGTCGGCTTGTGGAGCACCATGAGTGCATCTTTGAGGCAGAGCGGCAGGGGCAGGTTGAGACTACAGGTGAGAGGTGGGCCTGGCCCTGGTCGGCGTTCGCGGATACTTAACACGTTTAACGAGATCTGGGTATTTGATCCGAGTCGGCCATTTGGTCTATACGCACTAACCATCTACGGGGAGTAGTTATGGGTATCCGGCGTCGTGGTATCGGCCGAAAGCCTTCGTGGCCTTGACGGCCCGAGTGGCACGCGCGGATTGGAGCATAAGCCTGCTCTTGTATTAAGGGGATAGTTACGCTTCCGGCCGCGTCGCAACGGCAGGTGTGCTAAGGGCGATGGGCGGAACCCCTATGCGCTTAGGTTTAGACCGGCGTCTTTGGCCTCTCTGTTGTGCCTAGGTGGGGCTGCGGCGTGTTGATCTTCCGTGGCGGGCATGACCCGGAAAGTGTGTCCGGCCAAATGGGATCAAGCGTGTTGGGTTATGTGGTGCACCCTGCAGTGAAGTTAATCTATTCGAATAGCCGTGATCTTGATGAGACGACTTGGAGTTGTACCTTGACCTTATGACAACTAGAACCGGATACTTAATAAAACACACCCTTCCAAGTGCCAGATACAACCCGGTGGTCGCTCTCTCTCAGGGTTGCGAGGAGGGGATCGCCGGGTAGGATTATGCTATGCGATGCTACTTGGAGGACTTCAGTCTGCTCTCTTCTACATGTTGCAAGACGGAGGCTGCCAGAAGCGTAGTCTTCGACAGGATTAGCTATCCCCCTCTTATTCTGGCATTCTGCAGTTCAGTCCATTGATATCACCCTTTACACATATATCCATGCATATGTAGTGTAGCTCCTTGCTTGCGAGTACTTTGGATGAGTACTCACGGTTGCCTTGTTCCCCTTTTCCCCTATCTCTACTCGATTGCTGCGACCAGACGATGGAGCCCAGGAGCGACGCCACCGTCGATGACGATTGCTACCCGGAGGTGCCTACTACTACGTGCAGCCCGGCGGCGGCGACCGGGAGTAGTTAGGAGGATCCCAGGCGGGAGGCACATGCCTCTTTCGATCTGTATCCCAGTTTGTGCTAGCCTTCTTAGGGCAAACTTGTTTAACTTATGTCCGTACTCAGATATTGTTGCTTCCGCTGACTCGTCTATGATCGAGCACTTGTATTCGAGCCCTCGAGGCCCCTAGCTTGTATTATGATGCTTGTATGACTTATTTATGTTTTAGAGTTGTGTTGTGATATCTTCCGTGAGTCCACGATCTTGATCATACACGTTTGCGTGCATGATTAGTGTCTGATTGAATCGGGGCGTCTAAATGCCCCCTCGGCGGGATCTTGAAAAAGGTCTAAGATGGGATCTCACGGGTATAGAAGGTTGCGGCGGTGGAATTAGGTTTGCGTGGTCGCTTCTGATGGTTTGGGGATACGTAGGTATATATAGGAGGAAGAAGTAGGTCGATGGAGCCACGAGGGGCCCATGAGGGTGGAGGGCGCGCCTGGGGGAGGTGGGCGCACCACCCTACCTCGTGACTTCCTCGTCGGTTGCTTGACGTCCACTCCAAGTCCTCTGGATCACGTTTGTTCCAAAAATCACGTTCTTGAAGGTTTCATTCCGTTTGGACTCCGTTTGATATTCTTTTTCTGCGAAACACTGAAATAGGCAAAAAAACAGCAATTTGGGCTGGGCCTGCGGTTAATAGGTTAGTCCAAAAAATAATATAAAAGTTTATAATAAAGCCCATTAAACATCCAAAACATAATATATAATAGCACGGAATAATCAAAATTTATAGATACGTTGGAGACGTATCATGGAGGAATCAGAGGTGCACATTCATGCGCAACAACTTATCAATGTTTTCAGAGATAGTGTAGCAAAGCAGCAAGAACTTGCCCACATGCTTATGGGCGTCATCCGCGCCAAGGTTGCAGATTGTGACGTTGTAGATCATTAGGTTCTGTTCATTTATTTGCACTGGCATCAATCTTTGATTGCCAAGTGGATGTAATTTCCTGTAATATATGCTGGATGTGCAATGTTTTTCCCTGTATGATGTACCTTTGCTTGATCTATTTTGGTCATGTGCATAATTTCTCGTCGTAATGGGCTCAAATTATCTAATTGGACCTAAAGACATGTACGAACTTTAGTGGGCCCATTAAGTTAATGGGTCGTTACCAGGACGAAAGGTAATGGTCGGCCCTCTTACCTCTCGGGTCGTTAACAGGCCGACATTGAAGCGGGCAACAGGTGGGCCCATTTGATTTCACGGGCTGTTAACAGGCCGTTACTAAGGTCGGGCTACATATGGCCCAACTATACTGTGGGCCTTTAGCAGGCCGAAAGAGACAATGAGCTCGTCTTTGGACCATGAAGAGCATGGGCCGCTAAGAGGCCGAAAGTCAGGTCATACTGTAAATGGCCCAACTGTGTTGTGGGCCTTTAGCAGGCCGAAAGAGAAACCGGGCTGGTATTGGACCATGAAGAGCATGGTCCGTTGAAAGGACAAAACTCAGGTCTGACTACAAATGGCCCAACTCATTTATGGGTCGTCAACAGGCTGAAAGACACATCGGGTCAGGAATTGGCCCAACACTTGAATGGGTCGCCAAAAGGCCAAAACTAAGGTCCGACTACAAATGGTCCAACTCATTTATGGGCCGTCAACAGGCTGAAAGACACACCGGGCCGAAAATTGGCCCAACACTTAAATGGGTCGCTAAAAGGCCGAAAGATGTACATCCTGAAATTTGGCACATCCCTTGAATGGCTGTTAACAGGCCGAAATCACATCGGGCCAATATTGAGCCCAAATATATAGTGGGCTATTAACGGAATCGAACTGACGATGGGCTGCAATGGTGTCAAATCTTTAACGGGCCGTTGATGGGCCGAATTGGCACATCTCGTATGGGCCGTGGGCTTAAATGGACTGACACAAGTAGGCCTTATATGGAATTGACTGCTAATTTTCTTTGGGTGACCTTTTTCACCGGAATGGGCCACTGTTGGGCCGTGCCACGTGTCGACCTATCATAGGCTCCTCATGTCCAATGAGTGGATGACATCTGTCCCAACGGTGAGCTAACACATGTTTCCTCTGGCCAATGAGAATTTTACACGTGGAAAATCCTCATTGGTCCGGGTTGTTAATGGGTTATTGTATCCAAAACCGGACCTGATAGCTTAACGACGACCCGTTATGGTGGATGCCACATGTCGGTCACCCTTGACGAAAGCACTTTCATGACGCGCCATTTATCGTCATGGAAGTGGACACTTCCGTGATGATAATTTTGGTAATGTCATGGAACATTTCTACGACAGCACATGTATGACTATCTTGATTCTGTCATAAAATCGTCATGGATGTACATGCATGACAGAAAACGTGACCTACTGTGACAAACACGTATCATCACGGAAGTGTCTTTTTTTTTGTAGTGTATATTGATGAATTGGAGCTAGTTCTGTGTCAACCTAGGTTATAACTGTTGCATGATGAATGCCATCCGACATTATTATCCATGACTGATCCATTGCCTACGAGCTTTTCACATATTGATCTTTGCTATGTTACTTTGACGTTGCCATTGTGACAATTGCTACAAAACTGCTATTGTTACTTTTGCCACCGTTACCATTATGTCCATACTACTTTGCTACTAAAAACTTTGCTGCAGATATTAAGTATTTTAGGTGTGGTTGATTTGACAACTCAGCTGCTAATACTTGGGAATATTCTTTGGCTCCCCTTGTGTCGAATCAATAAATTTGGGTTGAATACTCTACCCTCGAAAACTGTTGCAATCCCCTATACTTGTGGGTTATCAAGACCTTTTTCTAGCGCCATTGCTGAGGAACATAGCTCTATTCTCTGAGTCACTTGGGATTTATATTTTTTGATCACTGTGAAGAATTTTGAAAGATACCGAAAACCAAGATCTATCCCTCTACTACGAGGGGAGGTAAGGAACTGCCATCTAGCTCTGCACTTGATTCACCTTCTGTTTTGAGTAAGCTCGCGACACCACCACCTGCTAGTAATTCTGATATGTCGCAAGTAATTGATGATGCCACTTCTGCTATGCATGATGCTTATGACGATAATACTGCTTTGCTTGATAATACTGTGCCACTAGGTGAATTTCTTGATGAATAACTTGCTAGGGTTAGAGAGAATGAAATTACTGAAACTGATGAGAATATTGAAACTAAAGAGTATGATTCTTCCCATAGATATGAATTGCCTAAGGTACCTGAGGGTTATATTAAGGATGAAGAAACTGCTAGAGATTTTTTTGCTTGCAATGATAGAGATGATCTTAAGAAACTGTTAGCTAAGCTGAAAGAAAAATCTTTGAATGCCAGAACGCAATATGACCCTAAGTTTGCTACTTCACATATCTTTGTTACCGATAAGGATTATGAATTCTCTGTCAATCCTAAGTTAATTACTTTGGTTGAATCTGATCCTTTCCATGGTTATGAAACTGAAACTTTGTGGCACATCTCACTAAATTGAATGATATAGCCACCCTATTTTCTCACGAGGAAAAAATTGCTATTACTATATACTTAAGTTGTTTCCTTTCTCATTAAAGGTGATGCTAAGCTATGGTTTAATTCTCTTGCTCTCGGTTGTGTGCGTAGTCCCTAGGATATGATATACTACTTCTAGAAAAATATTTCCCTGCTCATAAGAAATAAGCTGCCTTATAGGAAATATTTAACTTTGTGCAAATTGAAGAAGAGAGTCTCCCACAAGCTTGGGGGAGGCATCTCCAATTACTTAATGCTTTGCCTGATCATCCCCTCAAGAAAAATGAAATACTTTATATCTTTTATAATGGACTAACCGATGCTTTTAGAGACCACCTAGATAGTTGTGCTGGTTGTGTTTTCAAGGAACAAACTGTTGAACACGCTGAAGTGCTATTTAATAACATATTGAGCAATGATAATGATTGGACTCTTCTCGAACCACCTACTAAGCCAACTCTGAATAAAAAAGGTATTCTATTTCTCAGTCATGTAGATATGCAAGAGGCAAAGAATTTACCACCTATTGAAGAAATACATGGTCTTAATATTCCGACACAGGTAGTAGAGGGGTTGTTATTGATTGCAACAAAGGCAATGTCACTTTTCATGTTAATGGTAATGAGCATACGGTACACTTTCCGAAGAAACAACCTCAAGTTCATAGTATCAATTCTATTGGAAAATTTTCAACTATTGCTATTGGAAGTTTTGAATTCCCTTTTCCTACTATCAAAAAGAAATATGAAATGCTTGTTGTTGGGGACATGCATATCCCCGTTGAGGTAACTTAGTGTTTTACAAAAATTCTCCAGTTTCATGTCACTCGGAAGAAGTTTGTTAATAAGACTTGATCAACCTTGTTAATGGATTCCTTTTGGTGAGCATGAGATGGATGAATTTAGTAAACACAACTTTCTGTACCTACCTTTTTACTTTCATTATTTAGATTAAATTAAGCAAAATTCTATTATTAAATACATTTTCTGAATTATTCGTGCAATAAAAAATGTCCCAAAAATAAAAGTTCTCCAAATGCCCTGAAAAATTAATACGATTTTTATAGAATATTTGAGAATTTTTGGCACTGAGAACAAACTAGGGGGCTGCACCAGTGGGCCACAAGCCCTAGGGACGCGCCCACCCCCTAGGCGCACCCTGGTGGTTGTGGGTCCCCCTCACTTATTCCAGCACCCATCCACTTTGTCTTTCTCAAGAAAAAATCATCCCGTTGCTCAAACCCATGTTCTTGCTCATCTTGCTACCATTTTCGACCTCCTTGTGCAAAGCTCCATTTGCAAAACTATTTTAGGGGATTGTTCTTTGGTATGTGCTACCTCTTGAGCTTGCGTTGGTTTTCCCGAAGAGGAGAGGATGATGCAGCAGAGTAAGCGCAAGTATTTCCTCCGCTTTTTGAGAACCAAGGTATCAATCCATGGGAGGCCACGCTCAAGTCCCTCGTACACTGCACAAAGCGATAGCTACTCGCAACCAACGCGATTAGGGTTTGTCAATCCCTTCACGGTCACTTACGAGAGTGAGATCTGATAGATAGTGTTTTTGGTATTTTTGATATAGAGATGCAAAGTGAAAAGTAAAAGGCAAAGTAAAAAAGCAAAGAAAAATTAAAGTGATGGAGATTGATATGATGAGAATAGACCCGGGGGCCATAGGTTTCACTAGTGGCTTCTCCCAAGAGCATAAGTATTCTACGGTGGGTGAACAAATTACTGTTGAGCAATTAACAGAATTGAGCATAGTTATGAGAATATCTAGGCATGATCATGTATATAGGCACACATCCGTGACAAGTAGACCGAAACGATTCTGCATCTACTACTATTACTCCACTCATCGACCGCTATCCAGCATGCATCTAAAGTATTAAGTTAAAAACAGAGTAACGCTTTAAGCAAGATGACATGATGTAGAGAGATAAATTCATGCAATATGAAGTAAACCCCAACTTGTTATCCTCGATGGCAACGATACAATACGTGCCTTGCTGCCCTTATACATCCTTTGGGAAAGGACACCGCAAGATCGAACCCAAAGCTAAGCACTTCTCCCATGGCAAGAACTACCAATCTAGTTGGCAAAACCAAATGGATAATTCGTAGAGACTTGCAAAGATAACCAATCATGCATAAAAGAATTCAGAAAATATTCAAATATTATTCATAGATAGACTTGATCATAAACCCACAATTCATCAGTCTCAACAAACACACCGCAAAAAGTCTCAACAAACACACCGCAAAAAGAAGATTACATCGAATAGATCTCCACAAGAGAGGGGGAGAACTTTGTATTGAGATCCAAAAAGAGAGAAGAAGCCATCTAGCTAATAACTATGGACCCGAAGGTTTGAGGTAAACTACTCACACTTCATCGGAGAGGCTATGATCTTTGTAGAAGCCCTCCGTGATAACGGCCCTCTCGTGAACTCGGAACAGGCCCCAAGATGGGATCTCGTGGATACAGAAAGTTGCGGCGGTGGAATTAGGTTTTTGGCTCCGTATCTGATCATTTGGGGGTACGTAGGTATATATAGGAGGAAGAAGTACGTCGGTGGAGCTTCGAGAGGCCCACGAGGCAGGGGGGCGCCCTAGGGGGGGGCGTCCCCCACCCTCATGACCGCCTCTCTGATGCCTTGGCGTAGGTTCCAAGTCTCCTAGGTCATATTCGGGAAGAAAAACACGTTCCACAAAGGATTATTCTGTTTGGACTCCGTTTGATATTCCGTTTCTTCGAAACACTGAAATAGGCAAAAAACATCAATTCTGGGTTGGGCCTCCGGTTAATAGGTTAGTCCCAAAAATATTATAAAAGTGGAAAATAAAGCCCAATATAGTCCAAAACAGTAGATAATATAGCATGGAGGAATCAAAAATTATAGATACGTTGGAGACGTATCAGTATGTGATTCCTCCAATGGTCCAATTAGTTTTTGTTCTAGTGCTTTATGTATTGCAAATTTTTGCTGCTGTGGTGACCTTGTTCTTGAGCTTGCATGTCAAATTTATATGGTCCAAAGTAGTTTTGTTGCATGATATGGCCTCTAGGTACTTGTAGGAGTAGTTGCTATCAATTTTGTTGAGTTTGGTTCACTTTTATTTTGAGTCACTAAAAATTTCAGAAATTTTTCTGAGGAAGAAAAATGTTCTGAAGATATACCAAGGTGGTTCCTCGAGGAAGCAAGCCCCAAGGCTCGCGATACGTGAGCCGGACCTTGAACCACCAATGGAAGCTCAAGTACGGCCTTGCGAATGGTCGTCGGATAAATTCATGGTTCATGCAGGTTTCAAGGATGAATTTGATTCATACGTACAAAATGCTGGCCATGAGGACTTCATGTCAGATATGTCGGCAGTACTATCACCTCACTGATTCATTTCTGCAAAGATTTAAATTTACATCCCAGCACAATACTCATTCTGTCCTGTTTGATCTTTATGATAAATCATATACCATGGACCTAGAAGATTTTAATGAAGCATGCAAAATTCCACAGAGGGGCATTCACAGTGAACCTCGTAAAACGGAGTCTAATGATTTCTTGCTAGCATCACAGTGGGAGAAACTAGAAATATTACACAAGCCACCATAGAGAGCATTCACTTTCCTGCCATACATTATTTAGCTCTCTTTATAGGAAGATGCATTAATGGTAAACATGATCATAGCCACCTTTGTGCATCCGATCTTAGTGTCCTCAAGTGTGCGGTAATGGGTAATAAACGGTATAACTTGCGGGCTATTATTGCGAGGAGGTTACATCTTAATGCTAAAGATGGAGATTTCTTTGGTGGGATTTATGCCACCCATTTAGCTAATTATCTTGGGGTACCCATAAGGGAGGATGAAATTGAGTTACTACCAGCTTTCCTTGATTATAATTCTATGGTACGCTATCAGTTTCTCTAGAGGAACGAACAGTCCCTCCTGTACCGACTACTCTTTGCCAGGGTGCGCGTCTTCTATGTTACGCTTCCTGCTCCTGTCTTCTTTGACTTTCAGGTAAAACGGAGATACTTCATAACCAGGGAAGAAGAAGACGAGTATAAGAGAGCGGGGGAGGCCGCTCGCCTCCATGAGGCAGCTCTCCAAGCGGTGGCTGTCGCGTCCCAGTACAACCCCGACTACAACTTTGGATATCCGCCAGGCCAGCCGTGGTCCTAGAACAATTTAGGCCAAAAGCCTAAGCTTGGGGGAGTACGTGTCTCTCACCGACATTACATTCATGTTCACACACTCATTCCAGTTGACTGTGTTCATACTTTTTCATTGTATTATCCTTGCTAGTCTATTTCTCTCACTTTCTTCTTGTGTGTTTGAAAAACTTTGAGAAAATCCAAAAAAATAGTTGTAGCTACTTTTTAGTTTCCTTTCCATGTTTATTTAGTAGTATTATTAAAATAAAACCAAAAATATTTCTCATTCTTCTTTTGCTTGTTGGGAGCTTTCCCATGTAAATAGTTTTTCTTGTTCTTGTTTTACTTTCTTCAGAAAAACAAAAACTCCAAAAATATTTCAGTATGTTTCTTTGAAGTTCTTTTCTTCAATGTCTTTGGGTCGAGAGGAGAAGACCATGATGAAAATGTTGAGTGGCTCTCATATGCATTATTGTTGATCTAATATAGAGCCCGTGTTACCTTGTCTTCTCCTTTGAATAAATGTTTGCAGATTCCAACTCAGTCCAATGCACATGCACTCTTATTATTATTCACACCGTTTGGTCGTGCAAGTGAAAGGAAATAATGATGATATATGATGAAATGATTGAGATGAGGAAAAGCTAGTATGAAGTCGACCTATTTTGTTTTTGTAAATATGATTAGTTCATCATTCTTGATTATGCTCATTATGAATGAAACATGTTTGCAATCACAATTAGAGATTATAGTTACCCATGCATTCTTAATTAGCTAGGAGTTTATAATGGTTTGTCTTGAGTGCCAACATGCAAATTAAAATGGTTATGATGTAGTATGATAGGATGGTATCCTCCTTTGAATGATTTAAGTGGCTTGACTTGGCACATGTTCACGCATGTAGTTGAATAAAAATCAACATAGCCTTCATGATATTTATGTTCATGGTGATTTATATCCTACTCATGTTTGCATTTAATGTTGGTTAATCTCAATGCATGTTCATGGACGTTGTCGCTCTCTAGTCGGTCGCTCCTCAATCTTTTGCTAGCCTTCACATGTACTAAGCGGGAATACTGCTTGTGCATCCACTTCCATAAAACCAAAGTTGTTCCATATGAGTCCACCATACCTAGCTATATGCGGTATTTACCTGCCATTCCAAGTAAATTTGCATGTGCCAAACTCTAAACCTTCAAATAATAATCTGTTTTGTATGCCTGAATCGCTCATGTAGCGACTAGGGGTTTTCAGTATCTTCCATGTTAGGTGGGTCATTCTCACAATGAGTGTTTATTCACTTGTCATTCACAATAAGGTGGCTGTTAATCGGGATGCCCAGTTCCATGCTCTAAGTCGAATCAAAATATAATTATCAAACGAAACTCCCCTAGGACTGTTGTTAGATTGGACGGTACCCGTTGTTTCAGACCAGCCGTGGAGTGTGATTGTTGGTGGAGGGGGAGTAAAAACTTTACCATTCTGTTTGGGAACCACCTATAATGTATCTAGCATGGAAGATACCGAGATCTCTTGGTTGTTATGTTAACAACAGAAGCATACCGCTCAAAATTATATTCATCTCTGTTTTAAAGTTCGAGCTCTAGCACCTCTACAAATCCCTGCTTCCCTCTACGAAGGGCCTATCTATTTACTTTTATTGTTGAGTCATCATCCTCTTATAAAAAGCACTAGTTAGAGAGCACCACTGTCATTTGTATGCATTGTTATTAATTGATATTGAGTATCACTTTGACTGGATCTCTTTTACCATGAATTACAATGTCTAGTCAGTCCTTCATCTTCAGGGGTGCTCTACATTTATGTTTTGCGGTCTCAAAAAGGGCTAGCGAGATACCATTTTGTTATATCGTACCATGATTGTTTTGAAAAAGTGTTGTCATCCGAGATAAATTATTATTACTTGCTAGTTGATTATGCCATTGATATGAGTAAATATGAGACCTAAATGTTATTGTGAATATGCTTAGTTCATAATCTTTATTGAAAACCTGAATGCTGCCTATACATATTTGCAACAAAAAGATCAAACAGGGTTTGTAGAAGTTTTTCTTTGTCACTTTCAGTTTATCAACTGGCTTGGGTTAAGCTTGGGGGAGTTGATACGTCTCCATCGTATCTACTTTTCCAAACTCTTTTGCCCTTGTTTTGGACTCTAATTTGCATGATTTGAATGGAACTAACCCGGATTGACGCTGTTTTGAGCAAAATTGCCATGGTGTTATTTTTGTGCAAAAATAAAAGTTCTCGGATTGACCTGAAAATTTACGGAGAATATTTTTGGAATATATAAAAAATACTGGCAAAAGAATCAACCAGAGGGGTCCACCCATCAGCCACAAGCCTGGGGGGCGCGCCCTGGTGCCTTGTTGCCCCCTGGACCTCCTCCGACCCTAACTCCAACTCTATATATTTACATTTGGAGAGAAAAAATAAGAGAGAATGATTCATTGTGTTTTACAATACGGAGCCGCCGCCACCTCTTTTTATTCATCGGGAGGGCTGATCTGGAGTCCGTTCGGGGCTCCGGAGAGGGGGATTCATCGCCATCATCATCACCAACCTTCCTCCATCGCCAATTTCATGATGCTCACCACCGTGCGTGAGTAATTCCATCATAGGCTTGCTGGACAGTGATGGGTTGGATGAGATTTATCATGTAATCGAGTAAGTTTTGTTAGCGTTTGATCCCTAGTATCCACTATGTTCTGAGATTGATGTTGCTATGACTTTGCTATGCTTAATGCTTGTCACTAGGGCCCGAGTGCCATGATTTCAGATCCGAAACTATTATGTTTTCATGAATATATTTGTGTTCTTGATCTCATCTTGCAAGTTGTAGACACCTATTACGAGTTATGATCCGCATACCCCAAGGTGACAATAATTGGGATTCTTTTCGATGATTACGGTAGTTTGAGGAGTTCATTTATTCACTAAGTGCTATTGCTTTGTGTCGGTTCTCTATTAAAAGGAGGCCTTAATATCCCTTAGTTTCCATGAGGACCCCTCTACGACGGGAGGGTGGGACAAAAGATGTCATGCAAGTTCTTTTCCATAAGCATGTATGACTATATTCGGAATACATGCCTACATTATGTTGATGAATTGGAGCTAGTTCTGTGTCACCCTAGGTTATAAATGTTGCATGATGAATGCTATCTGACATAATTATCCATCACTGATCCATTGCCTATGAGCTTTCACATATTGATCTTTGCTATGTTACTTTGCCATTGCCACTATTACAATTGCTACAAAACTACTACTGTTACTTTTGCCATCGTTACTGTTACTTTCATACTACTTTGCTACTAAAAACTTTGCTGCAGATATGAAGTCTTTCAGGTGTGGTTGAATTGACAACTCAGCTGCTAATACTTGACAATATTCTTTGGCTCCCCTCGTGTCGAATCAATAAATTTGGATTGAATACTCTACACTCGAAAACTGTTGTGATCCCCTATACTTGTGGGTTATCAAGGAATTATTCAATGGATTTAAGTATGGATACACTATAAAAGCTGCAAACATTTTTGATTATTTGTTCGATCACAAGAATAATTGCAGCAACATGATTTGTAATAAAAGGGCAATGGTGCAGCAAGTGGCCTAATGCTTAATTTTTTAAGGACAAGCCATTTGTTTTATTTATATGCATGAGGACACACGGGAGTTTTATCAAGTCACTTTCATCTAGTTTCATTGAGTTAACATTCATTGCCTCGATAATGTTTTGTGTGGTAGAACCTATAATAACGTGTTCTTATTAATTAGACAAACAACATACTTAGGATTACATATGCAAGCATACACATTTCATAAACTTAGGGTTTCGTAATTTCTGTCACTCCAACCACCCACCGTGTCGGTGTGTACGACCATCTATGGGGCCATCTAACCCCTTTGTGGTTCAGCAAGGGGAATGCACAGAACGCAAAGAGAAGGACTAACAAAGGGCACAGAGATCTTTACCTAGGTTCGGGCCACCTCTAAGGTGTAAACCCTACTCCTGCCTTTGGTATATTAGAAGTGTGGATGAACAAGTACAAGGAGCTCTTTCCACTGGCAAGGTGCAAGGAGAAGGCGGCTACGCGTGCAAGTGTGTGTGTGTAGAGTTTGAATGGGTTCAAACCCTCGTAAAGGTTGCCATGGCCCTCCTTTTATAGCTCAAGGGGTTACCACAATGGAAAAAAAAAGTAAATACATGTTGATTAGACTGTAAACAATGCTAACATACCTAACTCTCCCAGGCTAGGACACAAGCATTAAATGCTCTGTTAGGTGTCATGAGGAGGAGGAGCCTCAGCAAGGTTGTTGCACCGCTTGCCCATCCGCCTCCTATTATCTTGACATGCCTATGGGACGGCAGTCATTAAAGGTAATCTTCCTTCCAACAAGATGCCACGTTCCTGATGGATCCCACCAAACCACCTGCAGGCTTGACACCTCATCGATTAGTGACTAGCTGCTCGATGAGGTGGAGCGCTGGTGGCCGGCAAGAGCTTGCCAGCCACGGAGCTTGCCGGGTCTTCGCCTTGCTAGCACGGCCATGCCGGCAGGGCCTGCTTCTAGTGTCCTGTCTTGTTGTTCTCCTTAGCTAAGTGGGTCATCTTATCCTTGAATCTTGGTCTTCTTGATGCACTCCTTGATCGCTCAAAGGTCAGCTTCTCTTGGCCTGGGGTATCTTTGGTGAGCTTGTTGGTCTGGATCTTCCGGAAAGCCTCATTGTCATGGAGTGGCCGCTGCCTATGCATAAGTCAGGGGTAATGGGGTTCCAGGCCCCAGTACACCGACAGGAGCCCCCGAGCCTGGGCCATACTGATATGTCTCCAATGTATCTATAATTTTTGATTGTTCCATGCTGTTTTATTATCAATCTTGGATGTTTTATAATTATTTTATAGTCATTTTATATCATTGTTTGGTACTAACCTATTGACATAGTGCCAAGTGCCAGTTACTGTTTTTTCCATGTTTTTACATCGCAGAAAACCCTTATCAGGCGGAGTCCAAATGCCATGAAACTTTACGGACATTTCTTATGGACCAGAAGGAAAATATTGGGCCCTGGTTGCACCTTGGGGAGTCCCGAGGGGGGGACAACCCACCAGGGCGCGCCAGGAGGCCCAGGCGCGCCCTCGTGGGTTGTGCCCACCTCGGGTGCCCCCCGGACCGCCTCTTTGCTCTATAAATACCAAAAAATACCAGAACCCTAGAAGAGTCGACGAAATATTCATCCAGCCGCCCCAGAGTCCAGAACCGCCAGATCCAATCTAGACACCATCTCGGATGGGGTTCACCACCTCCATTGGTGCCTCTCCGATGATGCGTGAGTAGTTCTTTGTAGACCTTCAGGTCCGTAGTTAATAGCTAGATGGCTTTCTCTCTCTCGCTGAATTCTCAATACAATGGTCTCTTGCAGATCCATATGATGTAACTCTTTTTCCGGTGTGTTTGTTGGGATCTGATGAACTTTGAGTTTATGATCAGTCATATCTTTTTATATCCATGAAAGTTATTTGAGTTTCGTTGATCTCTTATAGCCTCGTATTTCTCCTCGGATATTTGGGTTTTGTTTGGCCAACTTGATCTTTTTATCTTGCAATGGAAGAGGTGCTCGGTAGTGGGTTCGATTTTACGGTGCTTGATCCCAGTGACATAAAGGGAAACAACACGTATGTATCGTTGCTACTAAGGATAAAAAGATGGGATCTATATCTACGCAATAGATAAACGGATCTTGTCTACTTCATGTCATCGTTCTTATTGCATTACTCAATTTTTTCATGAACTTAATACACTAGATGCATGCTGGATAGCGGTTGATGTGTGGAGTAATAGTAGTAGATGCAGGGAGGAGTCGGTCTACTAATCTTGGACGTGATGCCTCTGTATTGATCATTGCCTGCATATCATCATAATTATTTGAGGTTCTATCAATTGCCCAACAACAATTTTTTTACCCACCGTTTGCTATCTTTCTCGAGAGAACCCACTAGTGAAACCTACGACCCCCGGGTCTTCCTTCTCATATATTTGCTTGCGATCTACTTTTCCTTTGCATTTTTATTCAGATCTATTAAACCAAAAATACAAAAATACTTTGCTGCACTTTCTTTTATTAGCAATCTATTATTTCAATCTACAACAAATTTCTGGCATCGTTACCCGAAAGGGATTGACAACCCCTTTAACACGTCGGGCTGCGAGGTGTTGTTATTTGTGTGCAGGTGTTGTTTATGTTGTGTTGCTTGGTTCTCCTACTGGTTCGATAACCTTGGTTTCTTCACTAAGGGAAATACCTATTGTCGCTGTGCTGCATCATCCCTTCCTCTTTGGGGAAATACCGACGTAGTCCTAGCAGACAGGAGCTTTTCTGGCGCTATAGTCACAGAGCGATCAAGAGGAATTTCTAGTGCCATTGCCGGGGAGGATCTTCAACATAACCAGGTTCCTAATCACAAATCTCATCTCCTCGCAATTTACATTTTTTGCCATTTGCCTCTAGTTTTCCTCTCCCCCACTTCACAAAAATTGCCGTTTTATTCGCCTCTCTTCTTCCGTTCGCCGTTTTATCGTCAGATCTATCCTTTGCTTGCAATCATGAGTGATTTCGGTATGGCACCAACAGATGATGGCCTAACTCCTAAAATTGGACCTACGGGCAATCTGGATGCTAAAACTTTTATCTTGGGGCATGTCGGTGTACTAGAGTAGGGGTACCCTAGTATCCCGAACTTGTGCACGGGCAGTTGCAGCCCTCCGCGGCAAGGCTTACCAGGTGACCGCCAAGGTCCTCCGTGGTTCCTTTGGAGCCATTCAAGAACAAAGTATTCAAGCCAAAGAGACAAGGCCCCGGCAAGAGGAGCTTGCCGGGAAGACCACTCAAGGCACCTCTGAAGACAAGGCCCCGGCAAGAAGAGCTTGCCGGGAAGGCCCGGTGAGCGACAAGCTTCCGGGCGCGACAAGACAACAACCGCGGCAAGGCGCTTGCCGCGGCAGACCACCACTCTGTACCTGCGCTCCAGCACATCCACTAACGTGTCGCCCTGGGACCTTTCCAGGCGCGCGTGGCAAGAGGCTGTGCGGCCAGCGGAGCGCGGTGGCAAGCGGCGCTGACAAGATTGCCATCTGGCAAGCGGTGGCGCCCCTGACGGTCCCTTTCTGCCTTTATTAGGGCGGCGTGAGCGGGCATTTAATGCCTTTGTCCCCTGTCGTCAGGGTTAGGTAAGATACACTGTACAAGTAGCTGTACCAACCACTCCTTTTCCATTTTTACCCTTGTCTATGTTGCCACCTGTCGGAGACCCCTTTAGCATATAAAAGGAGGCCCATGCGCGACGTAGAAAGGGTCGGTTCCCCACGCTCAGTCTCGTTAGCAGCTTGTGTGTACTGTAGCACTCAGCGCTCCTGAGCAAGAACTCAATACATCCAGACATGCAGCAGTAGGAGTGTTATCTCTGCTGAGAGCTCCGAAGCTGGGTAAACCGCTCGTGTGCTTCGCCTCGATCTGCTCTTCGTGCGACCTCCGCCTTCGCTTGAACCGAAGGGGCTCGGTCCGCCAGTCCCATAGGTGTTCGTGGGACAGATCAGCCTCCCCGACATCTTTGGCGCACCAGGTAGGGGGCGTCGAGATTGTGTGAACCTGATCCGGCGTCCACACGAGCTAGATCTTCATCATCTTCATCGACATGCCACCGAAGAAGAAGGCTTCGGCGGAAGATGTTCCGTCCGCGTCGAACCCACCACCACCGGAGCAAACGGGTGGTGGGGTAGACGCCGGCGGAAGAATGGACGTCGACAGGGAAGCCCACGGTGCTGCCAAGTCCAAGGACAAGGCTGCGCAGACCTCGGCGTCCGTACATGCACCGCGCCCGTCTCAGGAGGCGCGGGACCGACAACGTCATGGTGTTCACAACGCCATACGCTCGTTGGACCAAGATTGGTGGCGGATCTCGGGATGCTCAAGACCAGCATGCACGCCAACGTGTTGGCGCGCGAGTGAGCTGCGGTCGCTGGGCGGGATATCGCTCCTTCTAACATAGTTAGAAGTCCGAGCATATCCGCTCCTCGCGCCGTTCGCCATCGCCACCCACCACTCCAGCGAAGCTTTGGCGAGAGCTCAAGCGCTCTGGATTACCCTCCAACAGCCGACAAGGTCGATGAATGGAGGGCCACCATTCGTAGTCTCGTCGGCTTTGCTAACGGCGGCGCTCGCGGCAGCCGAGTGCATCGCTGCAGCGGCAGGACTGCCAAACACGAGCGGTGGCGGCAAACTGGTGGGGTGCAACCACCATGCACTCTCCGCCCGAAGGCCAAGATCGCCGACTTCGCGGATCCACCTCGACAGCGACTCCACCGCATCGCCGGATCCACGAGCTCGTCGCGATCAGCGCGACAACAGAAGACACTCGAACTTCGCATCGGCGCCCGAAGAGAAGCGCGGCGTCAATCAGACCAGCCTTGGCTGAGCCCTCTGTCGACATGCATGCGCCCGAAGGAACGAGCGACTTGCCGTCTGCGGTAGGTTGCCCTGCGTTCACTTTCGTGAGCTGCGGCAAGTCCGATGGCCAGCAAGAAGAATTTTAAGCAAGGCGTACGAGAGAAATGCGGCGGCAAGACGCATCCGTCGGAGTTCCTCGGCATCTACACCATCGCGGTGCAAGCTGCCGGGGCGAGACGACAAGATCCTTGCCAACTAGTTCCCTGGTGCTCAAGCCCAATGTCGAGATCTGGCTCATGCACTTGCCGGACAACTCCATATCCTCTTGGGCAGATCTATGCCATCGGTTTGTCGGCGCCTTTACGGTGACCCACAAGCCCCATGGCCAAGAAAGCGACCTTCATCTGCTTTCGCCCGGAAGGAAGGAGAGCCCCTGCAAAGTACATTCAGAGATTCAGCCGCGTACAACACAACATCCCGGATGTCCACCTGCCGTGGTAATCAGCGCGTTCCATCGAGCGTGCGAAACCGCGAGATGCGGGAGGAGATGGCGATGTGCAAGATCGAAGGCGTCGGTGAGCTATATGCCACAGGCGACAAGTGTGCACGCGTCTTTGAGGAAGGAGGAGACTCCGGAGAGAATCTTGAAGCGGGAGGATCCGATAGTGAGGAGACCGCCCGGCAAAGAAGAACGTGGCGGAACAACAGGAAGAAGAAAGGCAAAGATGTGCTAGTTGTTGAGCAGTCCGGCAACGGAGGTGGCGCCAAGAAAGCCAAAGCTGGTAGCTCCGGCAAGGAGGTTGCCGGCACCAACTGCCAGTTGTGGCGGTCGCCGACAAGCGTGACGGCTCCAACAAAGCGATCTTGCAAGATCCACCGCACCAAGGGCCATGACCTCGAGCTGCAAAAGGTCGAGCAGCTTGTCGAGCAGCGAAGGCTGAATCTGAACGACGCGACAAGGAGAAGGCCCGGGAAGGTGCCGGGGAGCTAGCAAGAAAGCGTCCGGCCGAGGAGGACGCCGCGGCAAGGCCAAGCAGCGGCAAGGAGACAGACCTCCAGCGGTCGCGACAAGGATGAAGGCAGCGGCGATGATGAAGACATGGATGATGGCGAGACCGATGATCGGGAGTTCGAGAAAGCCACGAGAGGTCCTGCGTTGAAGGTGGTGCTTCTGCGCATACTTCACACCGCCAACTCAAGCGGTGGATGCGGGAAGTCAATGCGGCGAGAACCATCCATCGAGTCACGCAAGCCTACGAAATGGTCCAAAGACGCCTATCATCTTTGATATTGAGGACCACCCTGATCGCGTAACTGCGGTCATGTGCTTGCCGATGTTGGTTTCACCAACTATCCGCAACCTCAAGGTCACTAAGATGCTAGTTGACGGCGGGGCCGGCTTGAACCTGATCTCCTCTGCGGTGCTCCAGAAACTCCAGATCCCTGATGGCGAGCTCGAAGAGACAGGCACATTCAAGGAATCAATCCGGGAAGAAGCAAGCGAAGGAAAGATCACGTTGCCGGTGACATTTGGCAGCGAGTTGAACTTCAGGACTGAGAGGGTCACTTTTGATGTTGCTGACTTTCCATTGCCTTAAAATGGAATACTTGGCCGTCCGGCACTTGCCAAATTCATGGCAGCCTCTCACTATGCATACAACCTGCTGAAGATGCCAGGCCCGATAAGTGTCATCTCTGTCCCTGGCGACAAGAAGGATGCTCTTATCTGCGCCGACAAGATCTACCGGGAAGCGGCGGTAGCAGATTGCAAGCCACTTGCATTTGAAGCTCCGGGCGAAGAAGAAGACCAAGTCCGGCAAGAGCTCGATGCCCACTCCGGCAAGCGCACCTCTTGAGTGCTGCGCTACCGTCGAGGACGCATCATCGAGCTCCACCGGCAAGTGTAAGAAAGGCGATGGCAGCTCCACGAGAGACCAAGAAGGTGTCCGCCAAGGAGGACGGCACCGGTGGTACCTTCACCATCGGTGCCACTCTCGACCCTAAATAGGAAGGCGGCGCTCGTTGCTTTCTGCGGGCGAAACGACGTCGGCGTGTTTGCGCGGCAACCGTCGACATCCCGGTGTTCCGGTGAAAGTAATTGAGCACCATCTTGCCGTTTGTCCTCATGCGCGGCCCGTCAAGCGAGAAAGTCGAGAAGCGGCGGTGGGCGCCAAGAATTCATCGCAGAAGAAATCAAAAATTGGAAGCAGCGGGCCTTGTCGGAGAGTGCTCCATCCTACGTGGTTGGCCAATCACAGTAGTTGTATGCATAAGGCAAATGGGAAATGGAGGCTTTGTATCGACTTTCTTGATGTCAATAAAGCTTGTCCCAAAGACCCATTTCCCTTGCCGCGCATCGACAGATTGTTGACTCTACGGCCGGATGTGATTTGCTTTCATTACGGATGCATACTCAGGATATCATCAGATCTTCATGGCAGAAGAGGATGAGGAGAAGACCGCATTCATCACCCCATGTGGCACATACTGTTTCGTACGGATGCCTTTCGGATGAATGCTGGTTCAACATTTGCAAGAGTAGTCCATGACGCTTTTGAGCCGCAAATGCACAGAAATGTGGAAGCCTACATGGATGACATAGTGGTCAAAAGCAAGGACAAGGCGACTTTGATTCAAGATTTAGACGAAACCTTTGCAAATCTGCGCAAGATCAACCTCAAGCTCAACCATGAGAAGTGTGTGTTTGGAGTCCCTTCCGCAAGCTTCTCGGGTTCTTAAATGTCTCGTGAGGAATTGAAGCCAATCCCGACAAGATCAAGGCCATTGAGCAGATTGAAGCACCAAAACGCGTCAAGGATGTACGAAGACTTGTCGGTTGTGTAGCTGCTCTCAGAAGGTTTGTCTCTAGGTCTACTGAGCGCGCCCTGCCATTTTTCAAAATCTTGAAAAAGGCAGGACCGATGAAATGGACTCCGGAAGCGGAGGTTGCGCTGCAGGACTTGAAGAGATACCTGTCCTCCACTCCAACACTTGTCGCACCTAAGCCACAAGAGAAGTTGCTGCTATATATAGCGGCAACCAATCAAGTGGTATAGCTGCGTTAGTAGCAGAGAGGGAGGCGGATGATGAGCTAGCAACCATGGCAGATGCATCCAAATGACGGCGGGGGGCTTCACCGACAAGCTACGAGTCGCGACAAGGATGGATCTGCGCAGACGCATGAGAAGATGCAGAAAAGAATGGTGCGGCGCCTTGGTTTACTTTGTCGGTTCCCTTCTGCGGGGGCTAGGTCGAGGTACTCTGGTGTGCAGAAATTGCTTTTCGGCCTCCTCATGGCCTCGAGAAAGCTGCGCCATTACTTCCGAGCACATGAGATCCACAGTTGTCACTCGTTTTCCGGCTGAAGAGGATCTTGCAAAATCCAGAGGCAACAGCAGGATTGTCAGTGGGCACTAGAACTGTCAAGCTTTGGCCTCAAGTTTGAGAGCACTTCAACTATCCAAAAGCGAGCATTGGCGGAGTTCATAGCAGAATGGGCGCCAACACAAGATGATGAAATTCCGTAAACGAGCATCCCCATCAAGGAAGCAAGCAAAGAGTGGCTGATGTACTTTGATGGTGCCTTCTCGTACCAAAGCGCGGTCTTGAGCGTGCTACTTGTTGCACCCACCGGAGAGCACCTCAAGCACGTAGTCGGATGCATCGTCCCAAGGAGCAAGCAACAAACAATACTGCAGAGTATGAAGGTTTGCTTGCCGGTCTCGAGATCGCATGATAGACCTTGGGATCAAGAAGCTCATTGTCGGGGGTGACTCACAGCTTGTCATCCGCCAAGTGAACAAGAGTTATCAGAGTCCGTTGATGGAAGCTTATGTTGATGAAGTGAGAAAGCTAGAAGAGCACTTTGACGGCCTACAAATGGAACATGTTCCAAGGGCTCAGAACGACATTGCTTATGGCTGTCGAAGTGCGCTGCACTTAAGTTACCTGTGGAACCAGGGATTTTTGTGCTCAAGCTGACTCAACCGTCTGTAATGCCATCAACCGGACAGAGCAAGAAGAGGAAGTTGATCTCTGATGACTATTTTCCGGCAGAGCTTCCCGAAGTCACCGTCAAGAAGGTCCTCAAGATCAACACCAAGGGTGCTGAGGAGCAGTCTGCTCCGGAAAGCCCTAGGGTTTGTTCCGTTGAAGCAGACGCTCCCGACAAGTTTTGCTCCGGCAAGCTTGCCGGGGAACGTCAAGCTCCGGCTGAGCATGATTCTCACCGTGGAAGCGAGATGTTCCCGCAGCAGCAGATGTGCCTTTAGTCCTTGTTGTCGAGCCGCAAGCTCCAAAGATGGGCACACAGATTGTCCATTTCCTCCAGACAGGAGAACTTCACGAAGAGCAAGAAGAAGCGGAAAGAGTAGCCCGGCGGTCAAGTATGTACCAGTTTGTCGACAACACAGCATGGAAGAAGACTCAACGGTGTGAAATTGAAGTGTATTCACCGGGAAAGACGGACAAAAGCTGTTGGCGAGAGATACATGGAGGCATATGTGGTCACCACATTGGTGCGAGCACTTGCCGGCAAAGCGTTAAGCAAGGTTTCTTTTGGCGGACAGCCCTCCGAGGATGCAACTGCACAAGTAACCAAGTGTGAAGCGTGCAGTTCCATTCCAAGCAGATACCCCAGCCAGCTCAAGCTCTCCAGACAATCCCTTTATCCTGGCCATTTTCGGTCTGGGGGCTCGACATCCTCGGCCCCTTTCCCCGAGCTGTCGGGGGCTTTGAGTACTTGTATGTTGCAATCGACAAGTTCACAAAGTGGCCGGAAGTGGAAGCAGTGAGGAAGGTGACAGCACAGTCATCATTCAAGTTCTTTAGGTCGATTGTTTGCCGTTTCGGAATCCCTAACAGGATCATCACCGACAACGACACGCAATTCACGAGCCGCACCTTCATGCGATCGTCCAAGATCTTGGCGCCAAGGTGCGCTTGCTTACATTGCTCATCCGAGAAGTAGCGGTCAAGCGGAGAGGGCGAATGTTGAAGTCTTGTGCGGGCTCAAGACCAGAACTTTCGACAGGCTGCACAAGTGCGGAAAGAAGCTGGATTGAGGAGCTGCGGTGGTTCTTTGGTCGATCAGGGCGACGCCAAATCGAGCCATCGACGGACACCTTTCGCTCTAGTCTATGGAGCGAGGCGGTTCTCCCCACGGAACTCGTATACAGATCACCTCGAGTGCTCGCTTATGATGAGCTTGAGCAAGAGCGATTGCGACAAGATGACGCGCTGCTCCTTGAGGAGGATCGTCTTCAGCTCTTTGTCTGAGCTGCTCGATACCAGCAAGCTTTGCGCCGCTACCATAGCCGCAAAGTTAATGCGAAGTCTCGAGGAAAGGCGACCTTGTTCTTGGCGTGCTCGGTCCGCCAAGAATTCCAACAAGTTGACGCTGAAGTGGGAAGGCCCTTACCGGGTGAAACGAGTCACTAGGCCCGGCGCTGTCATGCCTTGAGACCGAAGATGGCATTCGGTGAGCAACTCCTGGAACATTGAGCATCTTCGTAAGTTTTACCCGTGAAAGCGTGATTGCGGAACCTGTTCCGGCAACCACCTTTTGTACAAGTCTTGCCGATGTTGCATGTAATCCTTTGTACAAAGCCGGGCGAGACCCGTGCATAAGTATAAGTAAAGCTAATGTGATTAGCACATCTTGTCAATTTCATGCTTTCTACTTCTATTTTGCATGCGTTATCTGACACTTTGTGCAGCACCTACCCCCGGTAAGCAATAACGAGCCATAAGGCTCCATATCTTTATTTTCTCTTCTTTCTCTTTCTCAAAGAAAGGAAGGTTCCCTCGCCCACAAGTTTGCCGGGGGGAAGGAGAAGATAATGGTGTGGACCAAGCGTCACTCAAGGAAGTCTAGCCTTACCGGGAAGCAAAAGATAGAAAAGCTAAGTTTCTAAAGTTTTAGAAATCAGTTTTAAAATTTTTAAGTTATCTTCCTCGAGCGACCGTACTTTGTATGGAAAACCTGTGCGGAGGAACCAACTCGTAGCTAGTTGCGCCCTTACTTTGTTTCGAGTCCGCTCAACAACTTAAGTGAGCTGCGACTAGTTGCGACAAGGTTTCTTGTCGGTAGCACCGCCGACGAGCTCTTGACGTCCGCACTTTTCGGCCTTCATGACCCAGTGCTGTCGACAAGTTCCCTAAAAGCGTGGGGCAAAAACATACAAAGGAAGGAATCAAGTAAAGGAAATAACATAGCAATTGCTACTCGAAATAGAGGTATATTACAAGATAACTTGCGCATAGCTCTAATAGATTGTTCTCACAACATGACCAGCAGCGGCAAGAAAAAGAAAGCGGGCGGCCTAATCTACGCGATCGCCCTCAACCCTCTTGATCCCGCTCACCTGTCCACGATGGAGTGCGACAAGGGTCTTGAGCGCTTCACGTCGACATCCGGCGGCAAGGACTTGAGGACGTTGGTGAGGTTGAGGCCTGGATTGCGGAAGGCCACCTTCATCAGCACCTTTTGAAGAGCTCCTGCGCAGATCTGGCGCGACTCCTCGGCCAGCTGCTTTGGGATTTCTTCCCGGAGTCGTTGGAGGGCCATCACCACACCCTTGAAGAACAAGCTGAGCTTGGCGCTGGGTTGGAGGTGCTCATCGGAGGAATATCCAAGATCCTTCATCCCCAGCTGCGCCAGCTCCCCGTCGATGGCTGCGGCAACATCCACGAGACCCTCGGTCCAGTGCTCCACATTCTACCTAAAGGTATTCTGGGCGGCAACAGCACTCGCCAGCAGTGCCTCGTCGGCCTTGATCTTCTCCTTCAAGGCCACCTCCTGTTCCCTGGCGCCGTCCAGCGCCTGAGTCAAGGTGGTCAGCTTCAACTCAAGATCTGCGTTGGAGTCCTTAGCGGCGCTGAGCTCCTTGCTCCTCTCGGCGAGGCGGCCTGCAGCTCGCCAAGAGTGTAGGCGTCCTTCTCGCGCTCATGCTTGAGTGCAGCAAGCTCCTCGCCGCTCTCCTTGAGATTGGCCTCGGCTGCATCACCTTCGTCTCCAGCTCCTTCTTGGCGGCCTCGGCAGCTGCGGCAGCATCCTTTGCTTC
The DNA here is from genome assembly GCA_021605145.1 of Aegilops bicornis. Taxonomy (NCBI): domain Eukaryota; kingdom Viridiplantae; phylum Streptophyta; class Magnoliopsida; order Poales; family Poaceae; genus Aegilops; species Aegilops bicornis. The sequence goes on from CM038671.1 coordinate 253,829,685, forward strand.
CTTGAGAGCCCCGCCAAATGTTTGCTCGCGCGTGGCTAGATCCTCCTCATGGCTGTCAAGACTAACCTTCCTCTGTGCCAACTCGCCTTCCCGCGCAGATAGCTTCTCGGCGGCAAGCCGTTGTTGCTCCTCAGCTTCGGCCATCTCGAGGAGGAAGGATTTGCGCTCCTCGGCGAGTTGCTCCGCTCCTACGCCAAGGACCGGAGAGCTTCCTGGTTGAGGCCGGAGCTCCTCCGCGCTTCTCGATGTCTGCTCCGCCTTCGCGACAAGCGCTTCCGGGATTCGGCTTGGCTTGTCGAGCGCGGTAGAGCGGCAGCAGCTTCGCGGCGATTGCTCCTCCTCGACTTCGGCTATTGCTGCTTTGCTCGGCGCGTTGACCAGCGTCGATCCGGCGGAGGCGAGCAGCTCTTCATCAAAAGTTTCTCCTTGACGGCGCCGGAGCTCGGCGCCTATGGGAGCTTGATGAAGACGCCATCGCCGACCTTCAAATAAGCGCGGGCTGGGGCTCTTGAACCCGGCAGCTGCCAGTGGCGGAGGGATCGGCGGTCGGCGTGGCGCTGGCGCTCCTGCTGACCTCGGGGCCGTCGGTGTAATCGCGGACCTCGCCCGACCTGCGGCGGCAGCTATGGCGGCCTCTTCGCGGCCGGGCTCGTCGGTTGACTTCTTCTCCGATGGCAGCGGCATCGTCAGTATTGCCGCGCGCGTCCTCCTCACCGGCGGCCTCGGTCTCCATTGGCTCTGTGGCGGATGGATTTGACGACCACAAAAGGAAGAAAAGTCAAGCAAATATTCAAAAAGAAAATCAGAAGAAGAAGAACACAAGGGAAGTTTTCAAGCAAGAGGATTACCTGTGCCGAGGTCTGCAGTCATGGTCTCCGCCACCAAAGGATCGCTGGTGATGTCCCTTGCCGGAAAACTGCCCCTTGCCGGAGAAGTCTCCCTTGCCGGAGAACGCTCCCTTGCTGGAGAATCCTCCCTTGGCGGTGTAGTCGAAGCAGAAGGCATGTCGAGGCGGCTTGAGGCACTCCTGGTAAGGCTGCTCTGCTCCTACACAAATCAGCAGTCAGATATCAGCAAAGAAAGGGCACCCATGCACGCCTAAAAGCAGGAAGTAAACTATATACTTACGCTGGGGACTGCGCTGGGGGCTGCTTTGAGGAAGAGTTGCCGTGTCCGCCAAGGTGGTCTCGGACGCGCCTCCTGCTGTCGCGGTGGGTTCGTCCTCGATGACAATCACCGGGGCCTTGGCTCTCTTCAACGCTCTACGGGCGGCGTCACGAAAAGGAATGGGTTCAGAGTGAAGCAAATCAGATACAAGACAAAGCAACAAATCGAAGAACTACAAATGCTGCAAAGAATCTTACTCTTCTTCTTCCTCGTCCGAGCTGAGCGCGGAGAGATCAAATTCTGGCTCGCCTCCAGTGCGACAAAGCGGAGGAGTAGGTTCCCTTGGCCGCTTGGCGGGAGCAGAAGCGGTGGTCTGCGAGGCCCGCTCCGATTGCCGCAGCGGCGTGAGGTGCTCCAGCAACCTTGATGGTTGCATGGTGGAGCGTCGTAGCCTTGGCAGCTGTTGTTAACCCGTCTGCCGCCCGCTACATCCCGGCCTTGCGAAGACGCCTTCTTGGTGGAGCTGGGGGCTCCGCTCATGACAAGCTGTTTGAAGGTGGGGAGGAGGCGCCCTCGGCGGGCTCGCTCGACTCAGCTTCAGGCTCGGCAAGCTCCTCCTCACCGGCAAACTCCCTTCGCTCGACAAGGCTTGCCGCCTCTGCTGCCTCTGCCTCCTCCATGGTGAATCCGAACTCGCCCGCTGCCTTGGCTGCCGCCTCTTCCACTGGTGGCGTCTGGCTGCATCTCATCATCGGTGGTGTATTTGGTGAGGCTCTTACGCTTTCGTCGGGCGGATCGGCACTTCTACGGTATCACAAAGAACCGCCGCATGGCGTCATCTGCGGGCTCTTGCCAAGTTGGGACAATTCCATGCGAGTCGCACCACGGCATCATTGCACGGATGCGGTCAAGCGAGGAATTGTTGCACGCAATGAACGACGCCCCTCGGCAACCTAAACATTTACGGATGATCAGGATCGGGCTTGAACAGCTCCAAGAGCATCGCGTCAAGTTCCAAGACGGTGAAGTTGAAGTTAAGGCCTGGCGCAGCCTCATGATATCTGCCGCGTTACGAAACTCCCGGCGGGTCTCCTCCTCTCCTGCAAGAAGCGTCTGTGGCGAAGAAAGTCTGCGCCAGCGGTGCCTCTGGTGAGCCCGGCAAGTCTAAGGCGAAGGATTCGGTGACTGCAATCTTCAGCCTAGCATCTTACGGGGCCACGTTGCTCCAATCGTTGCAGCGCACTATTGGAATTTAGTATTTGGGCGGTAAATGGCTGCGGGTTCTCCTCGACAATCCAGCACCAATCTGCCCTCCACCCTCCCACTTGCTGCGGAGCTCTCCTCCAGATAAGCTTCCTTCTTGCCAATCCTTGAGATCCAAGCAATTCCGCCGAAAAGAGGCTCCCCTCTCTCAACTCGGGGCATAAAGAAGTGGCGGAAAAGGGCTACGTTTGGATGGACTCCGACAAAGTTTTCGCAGAGGTGTGCGAAAACTGCCATGGTCAGAACAGCATTGGGGGTGAAATCAAGGAGGCGGAACCCATGGGTGTTCATGATATCGCAGAAAAATTCAGAGAAAGGCGGGCAGAGCCCGCAGTAGAAGAACAGCGCGAAGAAAGGGTACCCATTTGGAGCCACTTCCGAAGCAGCAGCTAGGAGTAACTTCGTGCGCGGATGCGCTCGCGTCTCCGTCGACCAGAAGAGGTAGTAGTGCTCCCTCAGCTCCCTCGCGGCGAGCTGGGGGGGAAAGATTGCCCGCTCCTTCGCGGCGCCGCAAAGCATTGCGCCTCGGCCGACTTCACGGCCTTCCCTTGTCGGCTTTGGAGCCATGGCGGAGGTAGTGAGGAGATCGACGGCGTTGGTGATCTTTGGTGGCGATGGGGCGGATCGCTGCTCTCTCTTGACCTTGGGAAGAAGGGGAGGCAGCGAGGATTTTGAGATTGGACAGCAAGCTGGCGAGATGGGCGGACTGCCCTGTTTCCCCGCTTATAAAGAGGGAGGCGGACGCCCGTTTTTTCGAATAAAGAAACCACCCACGATCTCGCCCACGATCTCTCACACGACGCCGCATTCGACGCGTGCCGTTCGTGGAGGGCGTGGTGGGTCCGGGGTGAGTTACGGCGTAACCCAGGCCGCGCGTGCCCGTGCCCTATTTTGGGCCTGGCCCAACAGCGCTCGGCACCGTGTGTGGCCCAGGCCCGGGGGCTCTGACCGATTGTACTAGAGTAGGGTACCCTAGTATCCCGAACTTGTGCACGGCGATTGCAGCCCTCCGGCAAGGCTTACCGGTGACCGCCAAGGTCCTCCGTGGTTCCTTTGGAGCCATTCAAGAACAAAGTATTCAAGCCAAAGAGACAAGGCCCGGCAAGAGGAGCTTGCCGGAAGACCACCCAAGGCACCTAGGAGACAAGGCCCCGGCAAGAGGAGCTTGCGGGAAGGCCAGTGAGCGACAAGCTTCCGGTAGCGACAAGACAACAATCAAGAAGGCGCTTGCATGGCAGACCACCACTTTGTACCGTGACTCCAAAGACATCCACTAACGTGTCGCCCGGGGACCTTTCGGTAGCAGCGTGGCAAGAAACCGTCTTGACGGTGAGCTGTGATGGCAATGGCCGACAAGATTGCCATCTGGCAAGCGGTGGCGCCCCTGACGGTCCCTTTATGCACTGTTAGGGCGACGTAGACAGGCATTTAATGCCTTTGTCCCCTGCCGTCAGGGTTAGGTAAGATACACTGTACAAGTAGTTGTATCAACCACTCCTTTTCCATTTTTACCCTTGTCTATGTTGCCACCTATCGGAGACCCCTTTAGCATATAAAAGGAGACCCATGCGCGACGTAGAAAGGGTCGGTTCCCCACGCTCAGTCTCGTTAGCAGCTTGTGTGTACTGTAGCACTCAGCGCTCTTGAGCAAGAACTCAATACATCCAGACATGCAGCAGTAGGAGTGTTATCTCTCCGGAGAGCTCCGAAGCTGGGTAAACGCTTCGTGCTTCGCCTCGATCTGCTCTTCGTGCGACCTCCGCCCCCCGCCGAACCGAAAGGGGCTCGGTCCGCCGGTCCCATAGGTGTTCGTGGGACAGATCAGCCTCCCCGACAGGGCAAGGGAACGTTATGGGAAAAGAACGTATCCAAGAATTTTTCAATTGTGTTGGGAATCTAAGTCTTGATGATGCTCCTATACTTAAAACTGCTAGATCTTATGCGGATGCTATTTCAGCACTAGTTCTGAAGCTTGAAAGTAAATTTATTCGTACCCATCCTACTTTACAAGGATTGTTTTTTGAGCTCCCCGATATAAAGAATCCTATGGCTAAAAAGTTGGCCACTCTCGTTCTTACGAATGAGTTTGACTACATAATTCGGGAAGCTAGAGAAATCTTTGAATTTTATGGTACGAATCGTGAAAAACCTATGATATATGAAATTATTTACAATAGTGACTATGCTTTGAGATATTTTCTTGGGGATAATAAAATCTTTGATGAGAATCTTAAGAAGGAAGTCCCCGTTCTAGACATAATCCAACAAGTTTTTAATAATGTTAATCAACACTACTCTTGGATTGTTGCAGGGAATCAAAAAGGTTATGATGAACACCAACTTAGGAAAGCTAAGGTTTACATGGATAATATGTTTTATGTTCTGTTCACAAATCCCCATGACGGAAATACCTCTAAGAAAGTTAAGAAGAAAGATGACAAAACTTAGATCCTTGCTTTATGCCTAGCTAAGGGCGTAAAACTATAGCGCTTGTTGGGAGGCAACCCAATGAATAAAATTTATTATTGCTTTTTTGCTTTCTGTTCTTGTGTGTTTAAACAATTATGCTACTGTTATGATTGTGTTTTTTGTGTTTCAATTAGTGTTTGTGCCAAGTAGAACCGATAGGATCTTCTTGGGTGATAGTTGTGTGATCTTGTTGAAAAGGACAGAAACTTTGCGCTCACGAAATTAATTCTCATTTTTTATCAGGAAGAGCTTTTTCCCTAATTCTTTTTGAATAAGATTAATATACAAATTGCTCAGGTCTTCCTATTTTTTCAGAATTTTTGGAGTTCCATAAGTTTTCATTTAAGTCAGATTGCTACAGACTCTTCTATTTTGACAGATTCTGTTTTCTTTGTGTTGTGTGCTTATTTTGATGGGTCTATGGTTTCCTTTGATGAGTTTTTGCCATAGAAAAGTTGGAATACAGTAGATATAATACAAAAACAAAATAAGAATTGGTAAGCACTTATAGTAGCGGTTTACTTTCTTACACTAACGGATCTCACGAAGGTTTTGTTGAGTTTTGTGTGATTGAAGTTTTCAAGTTTTGGGTTATCTTACGATGGATGAAAGAAGGATAGAAGAGCCTAAGCTTGGGGATGCCCCGACATCCCGAGCTATTATCCAAGAATGAGCGACCAACTAAGCTTGGGGATGCCCCCGAGTGGCATCCCCTCTTTCTTCTAATGACCATCGGTATTTTACTCGAGGCTATATTTTTATTCGTCACATGATATGTGTTTTGCTTGGAGCTTCTTGTATGATATGAGTCTTTGCTTGTTTTATTTTGTGTTTTAAGTCATCAATCCTTGCTGGACACACCTATTTGGGAAAGCCAAGATTATGTCATGACTTGTGAGAATTGCTATCTATGCTCCACTTCAATTTTTATGAGCAATGGACTTGTTCTAGTGCTTCACTTTTATCTTTTTGAGCACGGTGTGCTTACTATTTTTGAAGAAAATGCTCTCTTGATTCACTTAGATTTATTTGAGAGTTAGTAATTTTTTTAAGGAATTCTCTCTTGCTTCACTTAAATTATTTTGAGAGAAAGAAAATTTGTTATGCCCATGATTCTTCACTTATATTTGATTGAGCTTATGAAAAGCAACACATGAAAATTAGTCCCAAAGTGATAGATATCCAAGAAAGATAAAGAAAAAAAATGTGTCATGAAGATCATTGGACAAAATAAACTTGATTCTTAGTAATAGTTTTGAGATATGATGATGTGATATGTGAGTTATGTTGATGAGTAATTGTGCTCTAGTAAGAATATTGGTGTTAAGGTTTCTGATTCCCTATGCACGCACGAAAGTCAATAATCATGCAATGAAAATTATATCCTACTTGTGGTGCATTATTCGGTGTTAATTATGCTTAATGCTTGCTTATAAGATTATTCGTTTCTTGGTTAGTCGCTTCTCAATCTTTTTGCTAGCCTTCATTTTGCACTAAGTATAACCTCTACTTGTGCATCCAAAATCCTTTAGACCAGTTTTGCCACATGAGTCCACTATACCTACCTATATGCGGTATTCTTTTGCCGTTCTAAGAAAAATTGCATGTGCCATCTCTAATTTTCAAGATAAACTTCTCTTTTGTGTGTTTGTTTCGCTCGCGGAGCGGTGAAGGGTGGCTAATATTTTCCATGCTAGATGTGTTATTCTCACGATGAGTGTTTATTAACTTGTCATTGCACGAGAGTAAGGCAAAGGTATTAGGGATGCCCAGTGCCAAAATGCAAAAAAATGAATTTACTTTATGTTGTCAAATAATAAATTCCTTGGAAAGTGTTGGTATGAAGGGCACCGTGGATACGGTCAGCCATGGAAAGTGAAAGTATGGTGGAAAAAGGAATAAACTTTATTTTCTGTTTGGGAACCGACTATGGCATATCTAGCATGGAAAGTGTTCGGAACTCTGAGTCGTTTTCGTTGGTGGGATGGATACACCTCCCAAATTTTTTTTATCTCTAAGTTTTTCGCTTTGAGCTCTGGCACCTCTACAAATCCCTACTTCCCTCTGAGAAGGGCCTTTCTTTTTCTTGATGTAATTTTTATTTTTCAAATTTGCGTCTCCATCTTATCAGATAAAAGCACCAACTAGGAGGCAATATGATTGTACTTAAGTATTGGGTGTAGCTAATATTCGAGTGTGTTTCATGAATGGATCAATGTTCGAGCATGATGGGCTAAGGATAACTTATTTTAGCGTTCATATTTTGAAAGACATGGTTGCTTGTTGATATGCTTGAGTATCTAAGTTATTATGTCTAAACTGGACTATTGCTTTGAATCACATAAAAGTCCAAATTTTCATGCTATAAATAAAAGAATATGATATGACATGATAGACAGCACTCCACATCAAAAATTTTGTTTTTTATCACTTACCTACTCAAGGACGAGCAGGAGTTAAGCTTGGGGATGCTGATACGTCTCCAATGTATCTATAATTTTTGATTGTTCCATGTTGTTTTATTATCAATATTGCATGTCTTATAATCATTTTATAGTCATTTTATATAATTTTTTGGTACTAACCTATTGACATATTGCCAAGTGCCAGTTGTTGTTTTTTCCATGTTTTTTACATCGCAGAAAATCCTTATCAGACGGAGTCTAAATGCCATGAAATTTTACGAAGATTTTTTATGAACCAGAAGGAAGTTATTGGGCCCTGGTTGCACTTGGGGGGGTCCCGAGTAGGGGACAACCCACCAGGGTGCGCCAGGAGGCCCGGGAGGCCCTGGTGGGTTGTGCCCACCTCGGTGCCCCCCGGACCGCCCCTTTGCTCTATAAATACCCCAAAAATACCAGAACCCTAGAAGAGTCGACGAAATATTCATCCAGCCGCCGCAGAGTCCAGGACCACCAGACCCAATCTAGACACCATCTCGGATGGGGTTCACCACCTCCATTGGTGCCTCTCCGATGATGTGTGAGTAGTTCTTTGTAGACCTTCGGGTCTGTAGTTAGTAGCTAGATGGATTTCTCTCTCTCTCTGTCTCTCTTGCTGAATTCTCAATACAATGGTCTCTTGGAGATCCATATGATGTAACTCTTTTTGCGGTGTGTTTGTTGGGATCTAATGAACTTTGAGTTTATGACTAGTCATATCTTTTTATATCCATGAAAGTTATTTGAGATTCGTTGATCTCTTATATGCATGATCTCTTATAGCCTCGTATTTCTTCTTCGATATTTGGGTTTTGTTTGGCCAACTTGATCTATTTTTCTTGCAATGGGAAGAGGTTCCCGGTAGTGGGTTCGATCTAACGGTGCTTGATCCCAGTGACAGAAAGGGAAACAACACGTATGTATCATTGCTACTAAGGATAAAAAGATGGGATCTATATCTAGGCAATAGATAAACGGATCTTGTCTACATCATGTCATCGTTCTTATTGCATTACTCCGTTTTCCATGAACTTTATGCACTAGATACATCTTTGGATAGCGATCGATGTGTGGAGTAATAGTAGTAGATGCAGGCACGAGTCGGTCTACTAATCTTGTACGTGATGCCTATGTACTGATCATTGCGTGGATATCGTCATAATTATTTGAGGTTCTATCAATTGCCCAACAGTAATTTGTTTACCAACCGTTTGCTATCTTTCTCGGGAGAAGCCACTAGTGAAACCTACGGCCCCCGGGTCTTCCTTCTCATATATTTTCTTGCGATCTGCTTTTCCTTTGCATTTCTATTCAGATCTATTAAACCAAAAAATACAAAAATACTTTGCTACACTTTATTTTATTTGTGATCTATTATTTCAATCTACTACAAATTTCTGGCATTGTTACCCGAAAGGGATTGGCAACCCCTTTAACACGTCGGGTTGCGAGGTGTTGTTATTTGTGTGCAGGTGTTGTTTGCATGGTGTTGCTTGGTTCTCCTACTGGTTCGATAACCTTGGGTTCTTCACTGAGGGAAATACCTACCGTCGCTGTGATGCATCATCCCTTCCTCTTTGGGGAAATACCGACATAGTCCTAGCAGACAGGAGCTTTTCTGGCGCTATGGTCAGGGAGCAATCACATACGCGCATGCGAGGCGTCCGTCTACTAATGAAACCTACTGCCCCCGGGTCTTCTTCCACATATATTTGCTTGCGATCTGCTTTTCCTTTGCATTTTTATTCAGATCTATTAAACCAAAAATACAAAAATACTTTACAGCACTTTATTTTATATGTGATCTATTATTTCAATCTACTACAAATTTCTGGCATCGTTACCCGAAAGGGATTGACAACCCCTTTAACACGTCGGGTTGCGAGGTGTTGTTATTTGTGTGCAGGTGTTGTTTACGTTGTGTTGCTTGGTTCTCCTACTGGTTCGATAACCTTGGTTTCTTCACTGAGGGAAATACCTACCGTCGTTGTGCTGCATCATCCCTTCCTCTTTGTGGAAATACCGACGTAGTCCTAGCAGACAGGAGCTTTTGGCGCTATAGTCAGAGAGCGATCAATGCTCAGCAAAGAAGTCATCAGCTTTGAAATTATACTTCTTGGAGTGAGGATTCTGTCGCTTGGGCTGAAGATTAACAGTTGAAGTCTTCACAACCTCTTGATGCACAACCTCTGGAACCACATGCTGAGGAATTTCAGGAACAATTTCATCAGCAGCAGCCCTTGCTTCCATATCTTCAGCACTAGCGGCTGGAACTTCTTCTGGAACAGAGGGAAGTGAAGCTTGATGTCCTTGAGAGCATGTATGAATTTCTCCAGTTTGGACCGGGGACTGAGGAAGTTGGTGCAGAGGTGTTGTTAGAGGAGAATTGGCATGATGACTTTCCCAATAGTCATCATTTAGAATTGGAGTTGTTGACCCAATGTCCACATCCTCATCTTCTTCATCAATTTCTTCAACGCCTGCCTCTTCAGATGTGAACTGAGGAATGGGCGATGATACCAGCGGGATTGAAGGGATATTATCCACTTCAATTTCTTCATCCAACTGCTCTGACATAGCAGCAGAAGGATTTTCTTCATCCGAGTCATTGGGAATCACATATTCCTCACCAAAGTGAACAATCTCCTCTGATGGCATGCTTCATATTGGAACAACATCTATGGGGTTTTCATAAGAGCTTGTCAAAGTCTTCACTTTCTTCAGAGCTGAAGACTCTGAGGTTGTAGGTGCTTTCCTTTTCTTCACAGCTGCCTTCTCTGCAGCTTTGGTCTTCTTCGCTTCTGATGCAGAAGGAAGGTTGATACTTGTCATCTGAGGTGACTTGGCAGGAGGAGCAGATGAAATTGGTCCAATTTCTTCAGGTGCAACAAATGATGTCGCCCTGGCATGTTCAGTTTCCTCAGGCACAGTAGCAGATGCTTGAACTGGCCTGGCTTGTTCTTCAGGCGCAACACTGGTGGTTGCCCTGGCAGTTTCTTCATAGGTTGGAATTTCTTGAGAAGCCCTGGAGCTTTCAGAATCATCAACAGCCTGATTTTCATCAGCTGTGCTTGCATGTTCTTTAGTAGGCTGAGCAGATGCCTCAGCCAGAGGAATTTCATGTTGCGATGAAGCTGCAACATTTGGAGTGAATCCTTCGCCGGTCGTGAATCGACTTTGGCTCCTAGCCAATCTGCATAGTATCTGCCAAATTCATCACTGAGTCCCTTGATTTCAGTTTGTAGAGCTATAAGTTCATCAGGAGATTGCTTCAGAACATTGTTCTTCAGAAAGCGCTCTTTCTTGTACTGAGCGTTCTTGACTCTCCTCCTCTATTCAAATTTCCATTTTTCTTCATCAATAAAGGTCGTCAACACATGACTTTGGCCAAGAGTGAGGTTCAGCTCGGGCAAAGGAGTATTGGGGTCCTTGTGCCATAGGTCGATGAAGTTGAGGATCAATTTTGGATCCAGCATGAGTGGCACATTACTGCCTTTGGCTCTAGCGGCCCTATGTTGTGTGTCTCTGATGATTTCCACTAGTTCTTCATCATTAGCTTTGTCTTCACTAGATGGTACTTGAAAAGCGACCTGCTTCTTGTGAGGACTTGGTCTTGTGCCCCGTCTAGTAGTGGCCTTTTTCTTCAGCAATGCGGGACCGGTTGAGGACTGAGGAGGAGCTGAAGAACTTGCAGAGGCTCCTGATGCAATAGAGATACCTATGGTCCTTTGGCAAGAGGCAAGATGCGCAGGTGCTGAGGACTTTGCAGCAGTTGCTGAGGATTTTGCAGTGGGGACTGGAGCTGCTTTTGAGGAAGTGGCTTGAGGCACAGGTCGTGAGGGCTTTGAGGAGCTTGGCCGTGAGGGCATTGCAGCTGTGGAACTGGGCTTGTGAGCAGGCTTCTTTGACATAGCCTTCTTAGGCTTGCTAGCAGAGGCCTCAACAACGGCAGTAGCAGAATCTTCATTGAATTTCTTCACTGCTTCTTTGGCCATTTTGGCCAATTTAGCTTGCCACTTGGCCCATTATTGTGGAAAATCCTCACCACGCTTGATGCTTGTGGGATCAGATTCTTGGCCTGGTGCCAATGGAGGTCTTGGGCAAGGAGGGTGTAAGGCGAATTTCTTCATGTACTTCGGAGTCACATATCTGTACTCCCCCCCATTCCCGTGCCCATATCCTCTCTATCCTCTGAATGCGCACCTTGCACTGATTTTTGTTCTCCTTGCCATGTTTGGCTTCATCAGGATTACAGTATTTCTCATAGATGTCATCAGGGATCTCGAAAGCAGTATTCACTTCTGGTCTCTTGCCTCCCTTCTGAGGTCTTTTGCCATCAACCATTTTCTTCAACTGAGAATTTTGAACAATAGAATTCTCTGACGAGGTATGCAATTTGTCTTCGAGGAACGCTGCAAATGAGTTAAGTTGATGAGAACCTAGAGATTCAGCAGTGGACATGTGTACCTGTGAACAGAGTGTATGTGTGAGGAATTGGGAGAGATCATATGCATTATCAGAAGTTTTTCAAAAGAATCAAGTTTGAGGAATTTGACCAGGGGTGTCTTGAGGAATTTCACTAAGCGGTCTTTGACTTAGGTTCCAGAGTTGTATAGATTGAAAATCCACACAATTGAGGAATCTTGAAGAAAAACGTTGCTTAGAGAAAAAAATCAAGAATAGATGCAAGTGAGGTGTTTAAGAGTGTGGAAGTTGAAGAAGAAACACATTTTGAAGATTTTGTGAATCATCAGAATCAACAAGGGCAGTAAAAATAGATTTTATTTACCCTTGACGAAGAACACGACGAACTGGGAGTCGAAGTGGAGAAGTCCGTCCGTTCAGATCTTCCACGCCCAATCTTGGCGGTGGAAGACAGCTACGGCGGCGGCGGAGTGAAGATTTCCACGGCCGGCATGAGTACGACGGCGACGAGGTCGAGGTAGTGAAGCTCTTCCTCACCGTGACGATGGAAGGTAGCGGCAGCTGGCTGGGTCGAGGAGCTCGGCGAGGGAGTGAGGTCGGCGGGTAAATGAGGTCGAGGAGGGTGAGGGTATTTATAGCCGAGATTAAAACCTGCTCGTCCAAGAAAATGGACGAATGTGCTCGACCCTTCTCATCCTAGCGACATGTGTCACCCACGTCTTTGTGAAGTGGAGATCATGTTAGATCGTGGGTGAATAGAATAATCTCATCGTGGGACGCGGAACGGTTTGAGCGGCAAAAACCGAAAATTGAGATACAAAAATTTTAATATTTTGTTCGCAAATTCTTCAGCTAACAAGGACAAGGTGAAGATTTTGAACGGGTTTCAAATAGAACGCACATGAAGAATTTGTGAACAAACTGGGTTGAGTTTAGCATAGAGGGGGATGGGTCCGATCACATTCACTTAGATAAAAGTCAAATTGAAGAATTAGCAATAAGTGAATGTTGTAGAGGACTGGAAAACTCAAATATATATATAGTCAATGAAGAACACAATCGGAAAGAGTGAAGACTTTGCAAAGTTTAAGAATTTGAACAACTGAGGAATTTCAAAAATTGAAGAAAAACTCAAATTGAAGATTTTTTACTTTTGTTGGTGGCGTGACCCACTGTATAAGAATGATGATTTCCCACACCGCATGCAATTGTCGTAGGGCTCTGAGAATCAAATTCTTCGTTAATTTCTTCACACTTCGTGTGTTGCACATCTAAGTCATCAATTTAGCATAAGTGTTAGTATGTGTGTCCTTTTCAAAGAACATTCGAAGATTCTAAGATATTTAGGTCACACCGCAACTTGCTAAATCTCTTCTCATCCAAGGGCTTTGTGAAGATATCGGCTAGCTATTCTTCAGTCTTCACGTGCTCAATAGAGATGTCACCCTTCAACACATGATCTCAAAGAAAATGATGGCGAATCTGGATGTTCTTTGTCTTTGAGTGCTGAACTGGGTTATGAGCAATACTGATGGCACTCTCATAGTCACGATGAGAGCGGCACATTCTTCACATTGATGCCGTAGTCCTTGGGGTTTGCTTCATCCATAGCAATTGAGCACGGCCTTGAAGAATGTACTCAGCTTCAACAGTAGAGAGTGATACGTAGTTCTGCTTCTTCGAGGACCAACATACCAAGGATCGTCCGAGGAAATGGCATGTGCCTGATGTTGACTTGTGGTCCACACGGTAACCAGCATAGTCAGAGTCAGAATATCCAATGAGATCAAAAGTCGAGCCCTTGGGATACAATAATCCATGTGTTGGAGTGTGAGCTAGATATTGAAGAATATGCTTCACAACCTTATGGTGTGATTCCTTCGGTGTAGCTTGAAAACGGGCACACATGCAAACACTAAGCATAATATCTAGCCTAGATACACAAAGATTCAATAAAGAGCCAATCATGGAGCGGTATACCTTTTGATCGAAGTCTATACCACTTTCATCAGTGCATAGATGGCCATTTGTGGGCATATGGATTTTGACGCCTTTGCAATCTTGCATGTCGAATTTCCTCAACACATCCTTGAGGTATTTCTCTTGAGATAAGAAGATGTCATTGCACTGATGACGAATTTGAAGACCTAAGAAGAATTTCAGTTCTCCCATCATAGACATTTGATATTCCTCACTCATCATATAGGCAAATCCATCACTGTAACATTGGTCAGTACAGCCAAAGATAATATCATCAACATATATTTGGCACACGAATAATTCATCATCATAGGTTTTGGTGAAAAAAGTTGGGTCAAGTGAACCGGGTTTGAAGCCTTTCTTCATGAGGAATTCCTTCAAAGTATCATACCACGCCCTTGGGGCCTGCTTGAGGCCATATAGGGCCTTATTGAGTCTCAAGACATTGTCAGGATGTTTAAAATCTTCAAAACCTGGGGGTTGAGCAACATATACTTCTTCCTCAAGCTTACCATTGAGGAATGCACTTTTCACATCCATTTGATATAAGATGATATTATGATGGTTAACATAAGCAAGCAATATGCGAATAGCCTCAAGTCTAGCAACAAGTGCAAAAGTTTCATCGAAATCAATTCCTTCAACCTGTGTGTAGCCTTGAGCTACAAGACAAGCCTTATTCCTCACCACAAGGCCATTTGCATCTTGCTTGTTCAGGTAGATCCATTTGGTACTGATGATATTGTGTTTGCGTGGGTCTGGTCGCTTGACAAGTTCCCAGACATTGTTGAGCTCGAATTGATGTAATTCCTCTTGCATCACTTGAATCCACTCAGGTTACATAAATGCCTCATCAACTTTGGTGGGTGCTACCTCTTGAACATGCGTTGGTTTACCCTTGAAGAGGAAAGGGTGATGCAGCAAAGTAGCGTAAGTATTTCCCTAAGTTTTTTAGAACCAAGGTATCAATCCAGTAGGACACTACACGCAAATCGCCTACTACCTGCACAACCAATCAAGAACCTTCCAACCAACGCGACAAAGGGGTTGTCAATCCCTTCACGGCCACTTGCAAAAGTGAGATCTGATAAAGATAATAAGATAAATATTTTTGGTATCTTTGTTGTATAAATTTAAAAGTAAAGACTGCAAAATAAATAGATAGTAAACTAGAATTATAGATCGGAAACTTATATGATGTAAAGTAGATCCGAGGGCCATAGGTTTCACTACTGGCTTCTCTCAAGATAGCATATATTACGGTGGGTGAACAAATTACTGCCGAGTAATTGATAGAAAAGCACATACTTATGAGAATACCTAGGCATGATCATGAACATAGGCATCACATCCGTGTCAAGTTGACCGAAACGATTCTGCATCTACTAGTATTACTCCACACATCGACTGCTATCCAGCATGCATCTAGAGTTAAGTTCATAAGAACAGAGTAATGCATTAAGCAAGATGACATGATGTAGAGGGATAAACTCAAGCAATATGATGTAAACCCCATCTTTTTATCCTCGATGGAAACAATACAATACGTGTCGGTTCCCTTTCTGTCACTAGGATCAAGCACCGCAAGATTGAACCCAAAGCTAAGAACTTCTCCCATTGCAATAAAGATCAATCTAGTAGGCCAAACCAAACTGATAATTCGAAGAGACTTGCAAAGATATCAAATCATGCATATAAGAATTCAGAGAAGAATCAAATATTTTTCATAGATAATCTTGATCATAAACCCACAATTCATCGGATCTCGGCAAACACACCGCAAAAAGTATTACATCGAATAGATCTCCATGAACATCGAGGAGAACTTTGTATTGAGAACCAAAGAGAGAGAAGAAGCCATCTAGCTAATAACTATGGACCTGAAGGTCTGTGGTAAACTACTCACACATCATCGGAGAGGCTATGGTGTTGATGTAGAAGCCCTCCATGATCGAATCCCCTCAGGAAGATCATGAGAAAAGGCCCCAAGATGGGATCTCACGGGTATAGAAGGTTGCGGTGGTGGAAAAGTGGTTTCGTGGCTCCCCTAGATGTTTTCAGGGTATAAGTGTATATATATATAGGCGAAAGAAGTAGGTCGGTGGAGCTACGAGGGGCCCACGAGGGTGGGGGCAAGCCTACCCCCCTGGGCGCACCCTCCTGCCTCGTGTCCGCCTGTCGCATCTCCGACTTCGACTCCAAGTCTCCTGGATTGCATTTGTTCCAACAAAGATCCTTGTGAAGGTTTTGTTCCGTTTGGATTCCTTTTGATATTCCTTTTCTGTGAAACACTGAAATAGGCAAAAACAACAACTGGCACTGGGCCTCCGGTTAATAGGTTAGTCCCAAAAATAATATAAAAGAGCATATTAAAGCCCATGAAACATCCAAAACAGATAATATAATAGCATGGAACAATAAAAAATTATAGATACGTTGGAGACGTATCAGCATCCCCAAGCTTAATTCCTGCCCGTCCTCGAGTAGGTAAATGATAAAAAACAGAATTTTTGATGTGGAATGCTACCTAACATAATTTTCAATGTAATTTTCTTTATTGTGGCATGAATATTCAGATCCGAAAGATTCAAGACAAAAGTTTGGTATTGACATAAAAATAATAATACTTCAAGCATACTAATAAAGAAATCATGTCTTCTCAAATTAACACGGCCAAAGAAAGTTATCCCTACAAAATCATATATTCTGGCTATGCTCTATCTTCATCACACAAAATATTTCAGTCATGCGCAACCCCGATGACAAGCCAAGCAATTGTTCCATACTTTGATGTTCTCAAACCTTTTCAACTTTCACGCAATACATGAGCGTGAGCCATGGACATAGCACTATAGGTGGAATAGAATGGTGGTTGTGGAGAAGACAAAAAGGAGAACATAATCTCACATCAACTAGGCGTATCAATGGGCTATGGAGATGCCCATCAATAGATATCAATGTTAGTGAGTAGGGATTGCCATGCAACGAATGCACTAGAGCTATAAGTGTATGAAAGCTCAACAAAAGAAACTAAGTGGGTGTGCATCCAACTCACTTGCTCACGAAGACCTAGGGCATTTTGAGGAAGCCCATCATTGAAATATACAAGCCAAGTTCTATAATGAAAAATTCCCACTAGTATATGAAAGTGAAAAAATAAGAGACTCTCTATCATGAAGATCACGGTGCTACTTTGAAGCACAAGTGTGGAAAAAGGATAGTAACATTGTCCCTTCTCTCTTTTTCTCTCATCATTTTTTTGGTGGGCTTATTTGGCCTCTTTTTTTATTTGGGCTTCTTTGGCCTCTCTTATTTTTTCGTTCGAAGTCTCATCCCGACTTATGGGGGAATCATAGTTTCCATCATCCTTTCCTCACAATGGACTATGCTCTAATAATGAAGATCATCACACTTTTATTTACTTACAACTCAATAATTACAACTCGATACTTAGAACAAATATGACTCTATGTGAATGCCTCCGGCGGTGTACCGGGATATGCAATGAATCAAGAGTGACATGTATGAATGATGAATGGTGGCCTTGCCACAAATACGATGTCAACTACATGATCATGCAAAGCAATATGAAAATGATGGAGCGTGTCATAATAAAGAGAACGGTGGAAAGTTGCATGTCAATATATCTCGGAATGGCTATGGAAATGCCATAATAGGTAGGTATGGTGGCTATTTTGAGGAAGGTATATGGTGGGCTATGATACCGGCGAAAAGTGCGCGGTATTAGAGAGGCTAGCAATGGTGGAAGGGTGAGACTGCGTGTAATCCATGGACTCAACATTAGTCATAAGAACTCACATACTTATTGCAAAAATCTATTATTATCGAAAAGAAGTACTATGTGCATGCTCCTAGGGGAATAGATTGGTAGGAAAAGACCATCACTCGTCCCCGACCGCCACTCATATGGAAGACAATCAATAAATAAATCATGCTGTGACTTCATCACATAACGGTTCACCATAAATGCATGGTATGGGAATCACAAACTTTAACACAAGTATCTCTCAAATTCACAACTACTCAACTAGCATGAATCTAATATCACCATCTTCATATCTCAAAACAATCATAAGGAATCAAACTTCTCATAGTATTCAATGCACTTTATATGATAGTTTTTATTATACCCATCTTGGATGCTCATCAAATTAGGACTAATTTTATAGCCAAAGCAAATTACCATGCTGTTCTAAAAGACTCTCAAAATAATATAACTGAAGCATGAGAGATCAATAATTTCTATAAAATAAAACCACCACCGTGCTCTAAAAAGATATAAGTGAAGCACTAGAGCAAAATTATCTAGCTCAAAAGATATAAGTGAAGCACATAGAATATTCTAATATATTCCTATTCATGTGTTTCTCTCCAAAAGGTGTGTACAGCAAGGATGATTGTGGTAAAGTAAAAAGCAAAGACTCAAATCATACAAGACGCTCCAAGCAAAACACATATCATGTGATGAATAAAAATATAACCTCAAGTAAAGTTACCGACAGACGAAGACGAAAGAGGGGATGCCTTCCGGGGCATCCCCAAGCTTAGGCTTTTGGTTGTACTTGAATTTTACCTTGGGGTGCCTTGGTAATCCCCAACCTTAGTCTCTTGCCACTCCTTATTCCAAAATCCATCAAATCTTTACCCAAAAAAGTTGAAAACTTCATAACACAAAACTTAAACAGAAAATCTCATGAGCTCCGTTAGTGTAAGAAAACAAACCACCACTTTAAGGTAGTGTAATGAACTCATTATTTATTTATATTGGTGTTAAAACTACTGTATTCCGACTTCTCTATGGTTCATACCCCCCCCCCCCCCCGATACTAGCCATAGATTCATCCAAATAAGCAAACAACACACGAAAAACAGAATCTGTCAAAAACAGAACAATCGGTAGTAATCTGTATCAAACGTATACTTCTGGAACTCCAAAAATTCCTGAATAAATTGGTGGACGTGAGGAATTTGTCTATTAATCATCTGCAAAAATAATCAACCTAAAATCACTCTCCAGTAAAAACTGGAAGCTAATCTCGTGAGCGCTAAAGTTTCTGTTTTTTACAGCAAGATCGCAAAGACTTCACCCAAGTCTTCCCAAAGGTTCTACTTGGCACAAACACTAAGTAAAACATAAAACCACATCTAAACAGAGGCTATATGAATTATTTATTAATAAATAGGAACAAAAAGCAAGGAACAAAAATAAAATTGGGTTGCCTCCCAACAAGCGCTATCGTTTAACGCCCCTAGCTAGGCATAAAAACAAGGATAGATCTAGGTATTGTCATCTTTGGTATGCAATCCATATGTCGCTCTCATAATAGATTCATAAGGTAATTTAATTTTCTTTCTAGGAAAGTGTTCCATGCCTTTCCTTAATGGAAATTGGAATCTAATATTTCCTTCTTTCATATCAATAATTGCACCAATCGTTCTAAGGAAAGGTCTACCAAGAATAATAGGACATGTAGGATTGCAATCTATATCAAGAACAATGAAATCTACGGGCACATAATTCCTATTTGCAACAATAAGAACATAATTAATCCTTCCCATAGGTTTCTTAATGGTGGAATCCGCAAGGTGCAAATTTAAAGAACAATCATCAAATTCACGGAAACCTAACACATCACACAAAGTTTTGGAATCGTGGAAACACTAGCACCCAAATCACATAAAGCATAGCATTCATGATTCGTAATATTAATTTTAATAGTAGGTTCCCACTCATCATAAAGTTTTCTAGGGATAGAAACTTCTAATTCAAGCTATTCTTCATAGGATTGCATTAATGCATCAACGATGTGTTTGGTAAAAGCTTTATTTTGATCATAAGCATGAGGAGAATTTAACACGGATTGCAACAAGGAAATACAATCTAGCAAAGAACAATTATCATAATTAAATTCCTTGAAATCTAAAATAGTGGGTTCATTGCTATGTAATGTTTTGACCTTTCAATCCCACTTTTACCAATTTTTGCATCACGATCTAGAAACTTCGAATCATTGGGACGCCTTTTAACTAAAGTTGACTCATCTCCAGTCCCACGTTTATCAAGATTCATATTGTCAAACAAAGATTTAATAGGAGACACGTCAATCACTTTTAGATCTTCATCATTATTATCATGAAAACTAGAAGAACACGCTTTCACAAAGCAATCTTTTTTTGCACGCATCCTAGCGGTTCTTTCTTTGCACTCATCAATGGAAATTCGCATGGCTTTGAGAGACTCATTGATATCATGCTTTGGTGGAATAGATCTAAGTTTCAAAGAATCAACATCAAGAGAAATTCTATCCACGTTCCTAGCCAACTCATCAATCTTAGGCAATTTTTCTTCAAGCAAAGCATTGAAATTCTTTTGCGAATTCATAAATTCTTTAACACTATTCTCAAAATGAGAGGGCATCTTATTAAAATTTCCATAAGAGTTGTTGCAAGAATTACCATAATTATTAGACGAATTACTAGGGAACGGCCTAGAATTAAAGTTTCCTCTATACGCGTTATTACCAAAGTTGTTCCTACCAACAAAATTTACATCCAAGGATTCATTATTATTCTCAATCAGAGTGAACAAAGGCATATCATTAGGATTAGAAGAAACACTCTTATTAGCAAACAATTTCATAAGTTCATCCATCTTTCCACTAAAAACATTAATCTCTTCTATCGCATGAACCTTTTTACTAGTGGATCTTTCGGTATGCCACTGAGAATAATTAACCATAATATTATCTAGGAGTTTAGTAGCTTCTCCTAAAGTGATCCATAAAAGTCCTCCTGCGGCCGAGTCTAACAGATTTCTAGAAGCAAAATTCAATCCGGCATAATTTTTTTGTATAATCATCCATAAATTCAAACCATGTGTGGGGCAATTATGTATCATCAATTTCATCCTCTCCCAAGCTTGTGCAACATGCTCATGATCAAGTTGCTGAAATTCGTAATATCGTTTCTAAGAGAGATGATCTTAGCGGGAGGAAAATACTTAGAGATAAAAGCATCTTCGCACTTATTCCATGAATCAATACTACTTTTAGGCAAAGAAGAGAACCAAGTTTTAGCATGATCTCTAAGAGAAAATGGAAATAGCTTCAATTTAACAATATCATTATCCACATCTTTCTTTTTTTGCATATCGCACAAATCAACAAATTGTTTACATGGGTAGCGACATCTTCACTAGGAAGGCCAGAAAATTGATCTTTCATGACAAGATTCAACAAAGCAGCATTAATTTCACAAGATTCAGCATCGGTAATAGGAGAAATCGAAGTGCCAATAAAATCATTGTTGTTGGTATTGGAAAAGTCACACAATTTAGTATTGTCTTGAGCCATCGTGACAAACAATCAATCCAACACGCAAGTACACAAGAAGCAAGCAAAAAAGAGACGAACGAAAAAGGGCGAATAAAACGGCAAAGGTGAAGTGGGGAGAGGAAAACGAGAGGCAAATGGCAAATAATGTAATGCGAGGGAGAAGAGTTTGTGATGGGTACTTGGTATGTCTTGACTTGAGCGTAGATCTCCCCGGCAACGGCGCCAGAAATCCTTCTTGCTACCTATTGAGCATGCGTTAGTTTGCCCTTGAAGAGGAAAGGGTGATGCAGCAAAGTAGCGTAAGTATTTCCCTCAGTTTTTGAGAACCAAGGTATCAATCCAGTAGGAGACTACACGCAAATCGCCTAGTACCTGCACAAACAATCAAGAACCTTGAAACCAACGCGGTAAAGGGGTTGTCAATTCCTTCACGGCCACTTGCAAAAGTGAGATCTGATAAAGATAATAAGATAAATATTTTTGGTATTTTTGTTGTATAGATTGAAAAGTAAAGATTGCAAAATAAAAGATAGTAAACTAGAATTATAGATCGGAAACTTATATGATGTAAAGTAGACCCGGGGGCCATAGGTTTCACTAGTGGCTTCTCTCAAGATAGTATATATTACGGTGGGTGAACAAATTACTGCCGAGAAATTGATAGAAAAGCGCATAGTTATGAGAATATCTAGGCATGATCATGAACATAGGCACCACATCCGTGTCAAGTAGACCGAAATGATTCTGCATCTACTACTATTACTCCACACATCAACCGCTATCCAGCATGCATCTAGAGTATTAAGTTCATAAGAACAGAGTAACGCATTAAGCAAGATGACATGATGTAGAGGGATAAACTCATGCAATATGATATAAACCCCATCTTTTTATCCTCGATGGCAACAATAAATTACGTGTCGGTTCCTTTCTGTCACTGGGATCGAGCACCACAAGATTGAACCCAAAGCTAAGCACTTCTCCCATTGCAAGAAAGATCAATCTAGTAGGCCAAACCAAACTGATAATTCGAAGAGACTTGCAAAGATATCAAATCATGCATATAAGAATTCAGAGAAGAATCAAATATTGTTCATATATAATCTTGATCATAAACCCACAATTCATCGGATCTCGGCAAACACACCGCAAAAAAGTATTACATCGAATAGATCTCCAAGAACATCGAGGAGAACTTTGTATTGAGAACCAAAGAGAGAGAAGAAGCCATCTAGCTAATAACTATGGACCTGAAGGTCTGTGGTAAACTACTCACACATCATCGGAGAGGCTATGGTGTTGATGTAGAAGCCCTCCGTGATCAATTCCCCCTTCGGCAGATCACCAAAAAAGGCCCCAAGATGGGGTCTCACGCAGCGTCTGAGAAGGTTGCGGCGGTGGAAAAGTGGTTTCGTGGCTCCCCTGGATGTTTTCAGGGTATAAGAGTATATATAGGCGAAAGAAGTGGGTCGGTGGAGCTACGAGGGGCCCACGAGGGTGGGGGGCGCGCCTACCCCCTAGGCGCGCACTCCTGCCTTGTGGCCGCCTCGTTGCGTCTCTGACTTACACTCCAAGTCTCGTGGATTGCGTTTGTTCCAAGAAAGATCCTCGCGAAGGTTTCGTTCCGTTTGATATTCCTTCTCTGCGAAACACTGAAATAGGCATAAAATAGCAACTGGCATTGGGCCTCCGGTTAATAGGTTAGTCCCAAAAATAATATAAAAGAGCATATTAAAGCCCATTAAACATTCAAAATAGATAATATAATAGCATGGCACAATAAAAAATTATAGATACGTCGGAGATGTATTAGTGGGCTCTGTGATAGAGACAAAAGCAAAGTGCCCACAAAAGTTAGACAAATACGAAGCCCTCGAGCGTGTTAGAGGACCTGGTGCGTTGATGTCGTCGATGATTTTCTCAATCTGCACTTCATTTGCGATGCGGGGATGAGTAGGTTGACGACGTTGATTGGGCTCAACATTTTCTTCAGAGCCATTTTCCTCAGGTACACCAGCATGATGTTCTTCATGATCTGGAACGACTTCTTCAGTAGATTCTTCGGTAGGAATGACATCCTCAGTAGCCTTGAACTTAATGGATTCCTCAGGTGACATTTCTTCTAGCACAGGAGGCAGGTGCTCTCTTTGCGAGCCGTTAGTTTCATCGAACCGCGCATCTACAGTTTCAATAACCTTGTGCTGAACGGTGTTGAAGACTCTGAGGTGTGCGAGTCATTTCCGTAACCAAGCATAAAACCTTCATGTGCTTTCGATGCAAATTTAGAATTGTGATGAGGATCTCTAATCCAACATTTAGCACTGAAGACTTTGAAATAACTCAGATTGGGTTTCTTGTCAGTGAGGAGTTCATATGAGGTCTTTTTGAAGAATTTGTGTAGATATACCCTGTTGATGATGTGGCACGCAGTATCAATTGCCTCAGGCCAAAAGTGATGAGGCGTCTTGTATTCATCAAGCATAGTGCGAGCCATCTCAACAAGATTCATGTTTTTGCGCTCCATGGCGCCACTTCGGTGAGGAGTATAAGGAGCAGATAACTCGTGAGTAATACCAAGTTCATCAAGATAGTCATCAAGACGATTCTTGAACTCATTCCCATTGTCACTTCTAATGTGCTTGATCTTCACACGGAAGTTTGTTGAAGCCCTCGAGGAAAATCATTTGAAGACTTCTTGCACTTCAGTTTTGTAAGTGATGATATGCACCCATGTATAGCGAGAATAGTCATCAACAATAACAAAGCCATATAAAGATGCATCACTAGTGAATGTCGCATAGTGAGTGATGTCCCTTGAAGCTACGTCAGTATTTCCCCAAAGAGGAAGGAATGATGCAGCACAGCGACGGTAGGTATTTCCCTCAGATATGAAACCAAGGTTATCGGACCAGTAGGAGAACCAAGCAACTCAACGTAAACAGCCCCTGCACACAAGTAACAATCACTGCATAATCCGAAGCGTGTTAAAGGGTTGTCAATCCCTTTCGGGTAACGACGCCAGAAACGGTGCGTGGACGGGAGAAAATTGTAATAGATTGAATAAATAGATCGCAAATGAATAAAAGTGCAGCAAGGTATTTTGTATTTTTGGTTTAATACATCTGAAAATAAATGCAAGGAAAAAGTAGATCGCAAAGGCAAATATATGAGAAAGAAGACCTGGACCCGGGGGCCATAGGTTTCACTAGTGGCTTCTCTCGAGAAAGATAACAAACGGTGGGTAAAAAAATTACTGTTGGGCAATTGATAGAACCTCAAATAATTATGACGATATCCAGACAATGATCATTACATAGGCATCATGTCCAAGATTAGTAGACCGGCTCCTGCCTGCATCTACTACTATTACTCCACACATCGAACGCTATCCAGCATGCATCTAGTGTATTAAGTTCATGGAAAAACGGAGTCGACGAAATATTCATCCAGCCACCGCAGAGTTCAGAACCACCAGATCCAATCTCCTAGCGCGCCCTGGTATTCATCCTAAATTCGTAAAGTTTAGTGGCATTTGGACTCCTTTGATAAGGATTTTCTGCGATGTAAAAAACATGGAAAAAACAGCAACTAGCACTTGGCACTATGTCAATAGGTTAGTACCAAAAAATGATATAAAATGACTATAAAATAATTATAAAACATCCAAGATTGATAATAAAATAGCATGGAACAATTAAAAATTATAGATACGTTGGAGACGTATCAACATCCCCAAGCTTAACTCCTACTCATCCTCGAGTAGGTAAGTGATAAAAACAGAATTTTTTATGTGGAGTGTTGTCTATCATGTCATATCATATTCTTTTAGTTATAGCATGGACATTTGGACTTTTATGTGATTTAAAGCAATAGTCTAGTTTTGACATAATAACTTAGATACTCAAGCATATCAACAAGCAACCATGTCTTTCAAAATATAAACGCTAAAATAAGTTATCCCTAGCCCATCATACTCAAACATTGATCCATTCATGAAACACACTCGAATATTAGCTACACCCAATACTTAAGTACGATCATATTTCCTCCTAGTTGGTTCTTCTATAAGAGAAGATGGAGACTCAAATTTCAAAATAAAAATTGCACAAAGTAAAAGAAAGGCCCTTCAGAGGGAAGTAGGGATTTGTAGAGGTGCGGAGCTCAAAGCGAAAAACTTAGAGATAAAAACATTTTGGGAGGTGTATCCATACCACCAACGAAAACGACTTAGAGTTCCCAAAACTTTCCATGCTAGATATGCCATAGGCGGTTCCCAAATAGAAAATAAAGTTTACTCCTTTTTCCACCATACTTTCACTTTCCATGGCTAACTGTATCCACGGTGCCCTCCATACATACACTTTCTAAGGAATTTATTATTTGAAAACATAAAGTAAATTATTATTTTTGCATTTCAGGACTGGGCATCCCTAATACCTTTGCCTTACTCTCGTGCAATGACAAGTGAATAAACACTCATCTTGATAATAACACATCTAGCATGGAAAATATTAGCCACCCGTTACCGTTCCGCGAGCGAAACAAACACAAAAAAGAGAAGTTTATTTTGAAAATTAGAGATGGCACATGCAAATTTTCTTAGAATGGCAAAAGAATACCGCATATAGGTAGATATAGTGGACTCATGAGGCAAAACTGGTTTAAAGGATTTTGGATTCACAAGTAGAGGTCATACTTAGTGCAAAATGATGGCTAGCAAAAGATTGGTAAGCGACCAACCAAGAAACGAACAATCTCATAAGCAAGCATTAAGCATAATTAACACTGAATAATTCACCACAAGTAGGATATAATTTTCATTGCATGATTATTGACTTTCGTGCATGCATAGGGAATCACAAACCATAAGACCAATATTCTTACTAGAGCACAATTAGTCATCAACATAACTCACATATCACATCATCATATCTCATAACTATTACTAAGAATCAAGTTTATTTTGTCCAATGATCTTCATGACATATATATTTTTATCCTTCTTGGATATCTATCACTTTGGGACTAATTTTCATGTGTTGCTTTTTATAAGCTCAAACAAATATAAGTGAAGATCATGAGCATAACAAATTTTCTTTCTCTCAAAATAATTGAAGTGAAGCAAGAGAGAATTTCTTCAAAAATTTACTAACTCTCAAATAAATCTAAGTGAAGCAAGAGAGCATTTCTTCAAAATACTAAGCACACCGTGCTCAAAAAGATATAAGTGAAGCACTAGAGCAAGTCCATTGCTCATAAAAATTTAAGTGAAGCATAGAGAGCAATTCTAACAAGTCATGACATAATTTTGGCTCTCTCAAATAGGTGTGTCCAGCAAGTATTGATGACTTAAAACACAAAATAAAACAAACAAAGACTCATATCATACAAGATGCTCCAAGCAAAACACATATCATGTGACGAATAAAAATATAGTCTCGAGTGAAATACTGATGGTCGTTAGAAGAAAGAGGGGATGCCACTCGGGGGCATCCCCAAGCTTAGTTGGTTGCTCATTCTTGGATAATAGCTTGGGATGTCGGGGCATCCCCAAGATTATGCTCTTCTATCCTTCTTTCATCCATCGTAAGATAGCCCAAAACTTGAAAACTTCAATCACACGAAACTCAACAAAACCTCCGTGAGATCCGTTAGTGTAAGAAAGTAAACCGCTACTATAAGTGTTGTGTCAAACCAATTCATATTTTGTTTTTGTATTATATCTAATATATTCCAACTTTTCTATGGAAAAAACTCATCAAAGAAAACCATAGAGCCATCAAAATAAGCACACAACACAAAGAAAACAGAATCTGTCAAAACAGAACAGTCCATAGCAATCTGACTTAAACGAAAACTTCTGGAACTCCGACAATTCTAAAAAATAGGACGACCTGAGAAATCTGTATAGTAATATTCTGATAAAAGAATCAGGGAAAAAGCTCTTCCTGATAAAAAATGAGAATTAATTTCGTGAGCGCAAAGTTTCTGTCTTTTTCAGCAAGATCAAACAACTCGCACCCAAGAAGATCCTATCGGTTCTACTTGGCACAAACACTAATTAAAACACAAAAAACACAATCATAAAAGTAGCATAATTGTGTAAACACACAAGAATAGAAAGTAAAAAAGCAAAAATAAAATCTATTCATTGGGTTGCCTCCCAACAAGCGCTATAGTTTTACGCCCTTAGCTTGACATAAAGCAAGGATCTACGTTTTGCCATCTTTCTTCTTAACTTTCTTAGAGGTATCTCCATCATGTGGTTTTGTGAACACAACATAAAACATATTATCCATGGAAACCTTAGCGTTCCTAAATTGGTGTTCAACATAACCTTTTTGATTCCCCGCAACAATCCCAGAATAATGTTGATTAACATTATTGAAAACATGTTGGATTATATCTAAAACGGGGACTTCTTTCTTAAGATTCTCATCAAAGATTTCTTGAGATACCATATTGTTATATAATATCATGATTTTTTTTGAAAAATTGTTGCCATCCGAGATTCATTATTATTGCTCGCTAGTTGATTCTGCTATTGATATGAGTAAATGTGAGACCTAAATGTTATTGTGAGTATGGTTAGCTCATAATCTTTGCTGAAAACCTGAATGCTGGCTTTACATATTTGCAACAATAAGATCAAACAGAGTTTGTAAAAGTTTTTCGTTATCACTTTCAGTTTGTCAACTGAATTTCTTGAGGACAAGCAATGGGTTAAGATTGGGGGAGTTGATACGTCTCCATAGTATCTACTTTTCCAAACTCTTTTGCCCTTGTTTTGGACTCTAATTTTCATGATTTGAATGGAACTAACCCGGACTGATGTTGTTTTCAGCAGAATGCCATGGTGTTATTTTTGTGCAGAAATAAAAGTTCTCGGAATGACCTAAAACTTCACGGATATTATTTCTAGAATATATAAAAAATATTAGCGAAAGAATCAACCAAAGGGGACCCACACCCTGTCCACAAGGGTGGGGGCGCCCTACCCCCTGGGCGCGCGCCCCTGTCTTGTGGGTCCCACGAAGCTCCACCGACCTCAACTCCAACTCCATATATTCACGTTCGGGGAGAAAAAAATCAGAGAGAAGGATTCATCGCGTTTTATGATACAGAGCCGCCGCCATCGGGAGGGCAGATCTGGAGTTTTTGAGCTCGGAGAAGGAAATAAATCGCCATTATCGTCATCATCAACCATCCTCCATCGCAATTTCATGATGTTCACCGCCGTGCGTGAGTAATCCCATCGTAGGCTTGCTATGGTGATGGGTTGGATGAGATTTATCATGTAATCGAGTTAGTTTTGTTAGAGTTTGATCCCTACATTTTATTGATGAATTGGAGCTAGTTCCATGTCACCCTATGTTAGAACTGAAGCATAGTCACTATTGTAAAGAATTTCATCTATCACAGGTTTTTCACAATTCATACCATAAAAGTCAAAGATTTCTCTAGCTTCCCGAATTATGTAGTCAAACTCACTCATAAGAACGAGTGGCCAACTTTTAGCCCTAGGATTCTTTATATCGGGGAGCTCAAAAAACAATCTTTGCAAATTAGGATGGGTACGAATAAATTTACTTTCAAGTTTCAGAACTAGTGCTAAAATAGCATCCGCATATGATCTAGTAGTTTTAAGTATAGGAGCATCATCAAGACTCAAATTTCCCACACAATTGAAAAATTCTTGGATACGTTATTTTCCCACAACGTTCCCTTGCCCCAAGATAAAAGCTTTAGCATCCAGATTGCCCGTACGTCCTATCTTAGGAGTTAGGCCATCATTTGTTGGTGCCATACCAAAATCACTCATGATTGCAAGAAAGGATAGATCTAACATGAAAATGGCAAACGAAAAAGAGAGGCGAATAAAAAGGCAAATTTTTATGAAGTGGGGGAGAGGAAAACGAGAGGCAAATGGAAAATAATTTAAATTGCGAGGAGATGAGATTTGTGATTAGGAACGTGGTATATGTTGAAGATCCTCCCAGGCAGCGGCGCCAGAAATTCCTTTGATGTCGCTTGAAGGTACGTCGGTATTTCCCCAAAGAGGAAGGGATGATGCAACCGCGGTGGCGATAGGTATTTCCCTCGAGATATGAAACCAAGGTTATCGAACCCGGTAGGGAGACCCAAGCTACACAACGTAAATAGCCCCTGCACACAAGTAACAACCACTCGCAATACGACGTGTTAAAGGGTTGTCAATCCCTTCAGATGTGGCGCGAAATGGTGCGTGGACGAGGAAGAAAATTGTAATAGATTGGATAAATAGATCGCAAATGAATAAAAGTTCAGCAACGTATTTTTGTATTTTTGGTTTAATAGATCTGAAAATAAATGCAAGGAAAAAGTAGATCGCAAAGGCAAATATATGAGAAAGAAGACCCGGGGGCCATAGGTTTCAATAGTGGCTTCTCTCGAGAAAGATAGCAAACGGTGGGTAAACAAATTACTATTGGGAAATTGATAGAACCTCAAATAATTATGACGATATCCAGGCAATGATCATTACATAGGCATCACGTCCAAGATTAGTAGACCGACTCCTGCCTGCATCTACTACGATTACTCCACGCATGGAACG
The DNA here is from genome assembly GCA_021605145.1 of Aegilops bicornis. Lineage (NCBI taxonomy): Eukaryota > Viridiplantae > Streptophyta > Magnoliopsida > Poales > Poaceae > Aegilops > Aegilops bicornis. The sequence continues at coordinate 253,859,321 of CM038671.1, forward strand.
CTATCCAACATGCATCTAGTGTATTAAGTTCATGGAAAAATGGAGTAATGCAATAAGAACGATGACATGATGTAGACAAGATCCATTTATCTATTGCGGCAGATATAGATCTCATTTTTTATCCTTAGTAGCAACGATACATACGTGTTAGGTTCCCTTTACATCGATGGGATCAAGCACCGTAAGATCGAACCCACTACGGGCACCTCTTCCCATTGCAAGATAAATAGATGAAGTTGGCCAAACAAAACCCAAATATCGGATAAGAAATACGAGGCTATAAGAGATCATGCATATAAGAGATCAAAGAAACTCAAATAACTTTCATGGATATAAAAAGATATCACTGATCATAAACTCAAACTTCATCCGACCCCAACAAACACATCGCAAAAAGAGTTACATCATATGGATCTCCAAGAGACCATTGTATTGAGAATTCAGCGAGAGAGAGAAAGCCATCTAGCTACTAACTATGGACCCAAAGGTCTACAAAGAACTACTCACGCATCATCGGAGAGGCACCAATGGAGGTGGTGAACCCGTCCGAGATGGTGTCTAGATTGGATCTGGTGGTTACGGACTCTGCGGCAGCTGGATGAATATTTAAATCGACTCCCTAGGGTTTCTGCAATATTGGGGTATTTATTGAGCAAAGAGGCGGTCCGGGGTCACCGAGGTGGGCACAACCCACCAGGGCGCGCCTGGGCCTCCTGGCGCGCCCTGGTGGGTTGTACCCTCCTCGGGACTCCCCCAGGTGCAATCAGGGCCCAATATCTTCCTTATGGTCCATAAAAAATCTCCGTAAAGTTTCGTGGCATTTGGTCTCCGTTTGTTAAGGATTTTCTACGATGTAAAAACATGGAAAAACAGCAACTGTCACTTGGCACTATGTCAATAGGTTAGTACCAAATATGATATAAAATGACTATAAAATGATTATAAAACATCCAGGATTGATATTAAAATAGCGTGGAACAATAAAAAATTATAGATACGTTGGAGACGTATCAGTGAGTAGGGCCGAAGAGATCCATGTGAAGCAATTCAAATGGACGAGTGGTAGTCATGATATTCTTTGAGGGATGCTTGGACTTGGTCATCTTTCCAGCTTCATAAGCTCCACACAGGTGATCCTTGAGGAATTTGACACCCTCGATGCCAATTACGTGCTTATTCTTCGCAAGTGTGTGCAAGTTCCTCATGCCAGCATGACCTAGTCGTCGATGCCATAGCTAGCGTTCTGAAGCTTTTGCAAGTAGACATGTGGCAGGCTGTGGTCCTATAGAGAAATCAACAATATACAAGTCTCCTCTCCTAAAGCCTTCGAAGACTTTGGAATTATCAGCTTCCAGAATCACAACACAACGATACTTGCCAAAGACAACAACCATATCAAGATCACAAAGCATTGAGATAGACATGAGGTTGTATCCTAAGAACTTGACAAGCATGACTTTGTCCGTGTGTCGATCCTTTGAGATCGTAACCCTACCTAGACCCAATACCTTGCTTTTTCCCCGTGTCAAAGATAGGTGATATGCTTGAGATGCGATGGAGATAAAGAAGTGTCCATCAATAAGTTCTTGTCACCGGTCATGTGATTTGTACATCCATCGGCCGAGGACCCACTTTCGTTAGCTTTGGGTTGATCATCCTTGGCACCTTTTGGCATGAAGCAATAGGTGGGAGCATAGTCATCATCGTCGGCGGCAATGTTGGGAAGTCATTTTCCTCGTAATTGAAGATGGACTTCTTGACGAAGGCGATGTGAGGCTAGGCTACGCCACACACCAGTCGACTCCTCAGATGCCTCCTCTTCCTCATTTTCCTCAGATTCAGCTTCAGAGTCCATTTCCTTGCCAATGAATGCCCGAGCCTTTTTGCAGCTTCTCTTCTTGTGAGATGAAGACTTCGAAGATTTTGATGATGAAGACTTTGAAGATTTCTTCTTCTTCTTTGAGTCAATGTAACTGTAATCCTTGTATTTCTTCTTCTTTGATTCCTTCTTCCACTGAGGACAATCAGTAATGTAATGTCCAGGTTTCTTACATTTGTGGCAAGTTCTCTTCTTGTAGTCACGGGATGAGGAATCTGATCTCATGTCATCACCTCTTGAGGATTTACCAAAGCGACCACGCCTTGAGAACTTCTGAAATTTCCTCATGAGCATTGCTAGCTCTTGACTCAGTTCTACAGGATCACCAAGGCTGCTACCAGAATCCTCACCATCAGATTCAGAGACTGCCTTGGCCTTCAGTGCGCGTGATCTGCCATAGCTCGGACCATAGAGATCTCTCTTCTCAGCAACTTGGAACACATGAGTGTTTAGCCTCTCGAGGATATCGGCAGGATCAAGTGACTTGTAGTCTCCACGTTCTTGTATCATCGGTGCAAGAGTGTCAAATGAGGAATCAAACAATCTCAGCAATTTCTTCACCACCTCATGGACGATGATGTCAGTGGCACCAAGTGCTTGAAGCTCATTTGAGATGTCAGTGAGGCGCTCGAAGGTTTGCTGAACATTTTCATTGTCGAATCTTTTGAAGTGGTTGAAGAGATTGCGAAGAACGTCAACTCGAGAGTCACGTTGAGTTGAGACTCCTTCGTTGACCTTTGATAGCCTATCCCAGATAAGCTTAATTGTCTCCTAAGCACTCACTCTGCCATACTGCCCTTTCCTTAGATGGCCACATATGATATTCTTCGCTTGAGAGTCGAGTTGCGTGAATCTCTTCATATCGGCAGTGTTAATTGTAGGAGTGATGGAGGGAACACCATTTTCAACAACGTACCAGAGATCATTGTCAATTGCCTCAAGATGCATTTGCATCTTATTCTTCCAGTAGGGGTAGTCCGTCCCATCAAGGTAGGACACCAGCCGAGACCTTGATCCTGCGATTGACATAACTAAAACTCCGTGTGGTTAAACCAAATCACGAGTAACAAGGGAGTACCTTGCTCTGATACCAATTAAAAGTGCGTTATATCGACTAGAGGGGGGTGAATAGGCGATTTTTAAAAATTCGTCACTGTGGAATTTCAAGGTGAGGAAATTCCTAAGCAACGAACTACTTCGCAGCAGAATAGGTACTCAGATGCATGCAAAACATAATAGTAGCACAGTCATCATGATGAAATGAAAGCAAGCACAGAGTACAAGTAGCGTGTAAACAGGATAAGCAGGTTGAAGACAAACTGATTGAAGTAATAGGATTGAGGAAATTGAGAAAGTCTTCAGTCAAAGTCTTCAAACAGTAAGGATCAAGTTCATCAACACATGAATGAGGAAATGAATGGGTTGAGGAAATATAACGATAGCTTGGTGAAGATGATGATTTGGTAGACCAGTTCAAACTGATGTGACGGTTATGCGTGCAGTTGAGCGACTAGGTATTTAAACACGAGGACACATAGTCCTGCAGACACAGATCCTCACCGTATTCTCCTTGAGCTAAGATCTGTGACCTCGCCCAATCACTTGTGGTAAGTCTTGGTGACTTCCAAACCTTCACATACTCGTTCACTCGGCGATACACAATTTAATCTTGGATGCTCTAGACCATGACGCCTTAACTTCTGGAGGATGCATAGTCCTCAAAGGTAACAAGCATCGGTTCCACACAGGAACAATCTCTTCAGTGATGCTCAATCACTTTGGGTTTGTAGGTGTTTGGGTTTGGGTTTTTCCTCACTTGATGATTTTCGCTCAAAGTCCTCGGAGGATGGGATGCTCTCAATGACAAGTGTCAATTTCTCTCCGAGCAGCCAACCAACTAGTGGTTGTAGGGGGCGGCTATTTATAGCCTAGGGAGCAGCCCGACATGATAAGACATAAATGCCCTTCAATGATATGACCGTTAGGTGGGTAGATATTTTGGGACAGCTTGTGCAAAGCACAACAACGGTCAGATATTTGAGTATCAAATTCCTCAGGGATATCATGTTCCTTACTTGTAGGCAATTCGCACAAGCAAATTACTAACTCCTGAATCAGAACAAATTCCTCAGACACCAGAAAATCTTCTTCTCTGTCACTGAAGAAATTGACTGAACTGTATGAGATTTTCAATGGCTTCACTCGAAAGGATTGGGTAGGTGTAGCATTTTGAGATGAGCATCAGTAGGAAACCTTTCCTTAGTTTTACCTCGACCCCCTTTAACATTACGGTGTTTCCTATGACTCAAGAAAGAGAAAAATGAATCTACGAAAACAGAAGTCTTCACGCTTCATATTCCTTGCATGAATATCAAGTCTTCATGGTCACACCAATTTCTTCACTTTCAAAGTCCTCAAGAAAACCAAAGTCTTCAGCTGAAGACATTCATTTTTAGGGGTCGAGTTTCATCGTATATATGAAACTCCTCATAGACTTATAGACTGTGTACACTCACAAACACATTAGTCCCTTAACCTATAAGTCTTCAATACACCAAAATCACTAAGGGCACTAAATGCACTTACAGAGACACGCCAAAGTTTGAGGTTGTCGGGATCGAGACTGCAGTGAGCTCGAGGAAGAGAAACAAGAGGAAGAAGGCCCCGTGCTCCACATCCAAGGTGCCGTCTCCAAAGGAGAGCTAGTTGAGGGAGTCTGGACTAAGGGGTCTCGGGCGTCCGAATTGTTATTCATTGGGCGGATGATGGGCTGTGAAGACATCAAGGCCCGAAAGGCTGTACCCGTGTCGGGATTGGACTCTACTTGGCATAGAAGGCAAGCATGGCAACCGACTATGAAGATTCCCTCTGACGTAACCGACCCCATGTAACCCTAGATCTCTCCGGTGTCTATATAAACCGGAGAGCGTAGTCCGGATAGGCAGATACTCATTACCATATGCACATAGTCTAGACTTCTAGGGTTTAGCGATTATGATCTCGTGGTAGATCAACTCTTGTAACACTCATATTCATCAAGATCAATCAAGCATGAAGTAGGGTATTACCTCCATAGAGAGGGCCCGAACACAGGTAAACATCATGTCCCCCGTCTCCTGTTACCATCGATCCTAGACGCACAGTTCGGGACCCCCTACCCAAGATCCGCCGGTTTTGACACCGACATTGGTGCTTTCATTGAGAGCTCCACTGTGCCATCGCCAAAGGGCTCGATGGCCCCTTCGATCGTCAGTAATGACGTTGTCCAGGGAGAAACCTTCCTCCCCTGACAGATCTTTGTATTCGGCGGCTTCGTACTGCGGGCCAACTCGGCAGCCATCCGGAGTGAATCGACAGCTATGCCCCTGGCCATCAGGTCAGATTCGGAAGCTTGAACTACATTGCAGACATCCGTGGAGACTTGATCTTCGACGGATTCGAGACCGCGGCAATCGCTCCCCGTCGCCCCGATGAACATGGCTTAAACCTGTCATCGGGCCGCATCCAGGAGATAGCTCATGTAGCAACTCTGGCCTTAGATTCGGAGTAGATCAAGTCGTCCGAAGATGGGAAGCTCAACCCCATCACGGGGGCTACCGATTCTGCGGTGTTGGAGCCGCCCGCAGATTCCACTTCATACGGTATCTGCATCAACGGAACCCCAGACTTGTCTCCGGTGTCGAGTTCCGAACCCTACGAGCCCGCGGATACCGAACTCGATCGGTTATCGATCTTCAAGTTCAGCACCACAGATGTCTTCTAACACTCGCCCATGGGCAACCTACTAAACTCATAAAAAAACCTATCCCTGGCAGATGACTCGTTGCTGAACTATGTTCGGTTCGAACTTACGATGGATGATGGAGAATTTTGCTTCCCACCCGCCACCCACTTCATAGCCACTGTTGAAGACCCAACCAACACGCCTGACCCCCGCACCAAAGACATCGACGGTATGGGCTGACGATGAGGGGCGAGGGCGAGCTTACTACCCACTAGACACGAGAGCCCACACCACCATTGAATAATGCGATAGGCCGACCACAGTTTCTGTCCGGATAAAGCAGCAACCCAAGCAGAGCACCATACCAACCCATCCGGCCGCCAACACAAGAAAAAAACAGCTAGGGGGAATACTCGCGACATCCAACAAGACCTGGAGGGTAGAATAGGACACACAAAATCGATATACAGATCACGGGAACATGCCCCGACCGGTGATGATGGTTACCTATTCGGACACAACAGAGCCGACCACGCCCGGTCCGAACACCATAAACGGAGTCCGCCGGAGGTGCTTCATAGTGTGGCCCAACATAGAGGAGCCGCACACCCTCTCTGCTTCACTAACGAGGTAATGGAGCATGAATTTCCAGACGGGTTTAAACCCATTAACATCCGAGTCATACGATGGAACAACAAATCCAGCGGTATGGATTGAAGATTACCTCCTCCATATTCACATGGCTCATGGAGGCGACCTTCATGCCATTAAATACCTACCTCTCAAGCTCGAAGGGCCAGCTCGGTACTTGGCTAAAGCAGGTTTGCCAGAAAATTCTATTGGCAACTGGGAAGATTTGGAAGACGCCTTTCGAGACAACTTCCAAGGAACATATGTCCGGCCACTAGAGGCCGATGACTTAAGTCATATTTTCCAGCAGCCCGGCGAATCAGCCAGGGAGCTCTAGACCAGGTTCTTAGTCAAAAGAACCAAATTGTCGACCGCCGGACTCGGAAGCCCTTGCGGCCTTCAAACATAGCGTCCCGGGATGAATGGTAGCGCGTCACCTTGGGCAGGAAGGACCTAAATCCATGACAGCCCTCACCACTCTAATGACTCGCTTTTGTGTGGGAGAAGGCAACTGGCTCGCTCGTAAAAGCAACAACGCCAGCGAACCGGGCACTTCCAAATCCGAGACGGCAACGGCAAGCCATGACAAACCGAACACAACAGTCGCAATAATAATGAAAGATTATGTGACACAACGGTCAACGCCGGATTTCACAATCCGAAACCCGGTCAACGGAAGAAGCCATTAAAGGCAAACCAGGATGGACCATCCACCCTTGACAGGATATTGGACCGACCTTGTCAGATTCACGGTCACCCTGATAAGCCAGCCAATCGTGCCAGCGTAAACCTGTGGGTCTTCAAGCAGGAAGGCAAGCTTAACACCGAGCACAAGGGTTGGAGGCCACCAGGCGATAAAGACGACGGAGCGGCTCACCAGCCGAACACCAGGGGCCACAAATAGTTTCCCTCTGAAGTTCAACCACTCCCGGAACGGAAATAGCAGTTCGGCTTCCGCCACCCACCTCATGTACCAGCAAGATTTACACCGCGCGTGCATCCTCAAGATACCATGGGCATTGGCAGAAGCACAATACGGACAGCCCTGCAAGCACTCCCGTAACATTTTTTATCTGTTTTCCTTTTTCTTTTTTCACTATTATCTCATAAAACAGGTGTGAAAAAGACAGTATCTACAACGGACTCTCTCGGAGTTCGGATCCGTGACACTCACCTAAAGGGGCTACTTCCGTTAAGGATTACCCTCCCCAAGGACGGGCGCGCAGACGTGCGACAGGAGGTCCAAAACAACTTTTTGAAGACCACACTCTTTATTTCGAGCCTGTACTATGCCTTGTTTCCTCCTTTCCCGACCCCGAGCATGTCAAATAGTGGGGTTCATGGTTTTTTATATGAATTTATCATTGGCATATTGCTCTATTCCCAGTAAACTTTTATCCGAACTAATCTTCCATACTCTTTCAACAATGAGTACGGCCTTAGCGGCTGCTTTACAGATGCACCTCGGCATAACACCGCCAGGGCTCGGTATGGGAACAAATGAGTTGTCGGTAAAAGTCCGAACAGCTCTAAAAGCGCACTTGGCGTCGCAAGATTCGGCCTTATATGCATCAGCTCGAATCATTGTCTTGGGTCAATAGTTGGGTTGCGGCTCCTGTGCTTGCTACCCTACGTTCATTCTATCGGCTAGGGTAGTAAAGGAGAACTACTGCGATTGTGCCCTGGCCTAGACTAGATGAGCACCTCAGTAAAGAAAGCCGAAAACTGACTGTCATGGTGCGGCGAGAGCTGGTCAACCACTTGACGACTTATTCGAATCTTTAGTGATTCTCCATCTCATAGGAGGGATCTTTTTCAGATCAACATATGTAAGGCACTATATTATAATGCGCCGTATACATACCAGGGGCTATGTCGTAGCCCCACCATAAAACTCCTATGGCTAAGTGAAGGTGTTAACGCCCTATAGTCCGATTGCCTGGTTCGCCGCATTATCACCTCCTTCACGGACCAAGATGTTGGATAAAGAGTAATTAAATGCTTTTCCGAACACCCCCATACTTCCTACGAGGGGGCTGAAGCCGATTTAATCGAAAACTTTCAGATCACATTAAAACGGACACACAGGGAGGAACACAAGCTCTCGAGTAAAACATAAAAATAGATTAACTATAAAGTTGTCTGTTACAACCATTATACACATCACTCAAACATTATGTCTTTCGAGCATTGACCCTCTCTCAAGCGGGCGGCCTCTAAGGCGTCTTCAAAATAGTGCTCCGACTCATAAAGGTCCTTGCCATTGGGTGGACTCCTTGCCGCAACATCGATGGCCTTCATCTTTCCCCAAAATGTTTTGACTCGGGCGAAGGCCATCCGTGCACCCTCAATGCACAATGACTGCTTCACAGCATCGATATGTGGCACCGCGTCAACAAGCCGCCGCACCAGGACAAAATAACTACTCGGAATAGGCTCACTCGGCCACAACCGGATTATGATGTTCTTCATGGCGTCGTCGGATATCCTATGAAGCTCGGCCCACTGGGACATCTGTTCATTCAGCAACAGAGGGCCCTTCGACACGCTGAATTGTGACCAGAAAAGCTTCTCCGTTGCATACCCCTCTTGTGTGTGGTAAAACTGCGCCGCATCAGAAGAACTCTTGATGAAGTCAAAAATTTGTCCGGAAAACTCCATACTTGGCTAAGCTGAACATAGTTCGGATCGCGAACTTAGTCTGTAGCAAAAAGGGCTTGCCACCGGAATCTCCCAAACCTTGCCGGATCTCCTCACGGGCGCTCTGGATCTGCACCACGCTTCTCTCGCCTCTCGTAAGGCCTTGTCAATTTCAGCCGTTTTGGCTTCATTTTCCTTCTCAAGAAGTTTACAGCGGCTAGCCGCATTCTCTAATTCGTGCGCCATGGTGGACATCTTCTCCTTGTCTTGGCGTCGTGCAGCTTGTTCGGCTTTCAACTCAGCCGATGCCTTTTTCGGCAACCCGCATTACTAAACGGTCTTGCTCCTTGGCACAGGCTAGCTCACTTTGAAGGGCCTCCACAGTGGCGGCACCATCTGCATTCATGCACATTTCATATAAAACTCTTTTTAGAGTCAGGCTTAAAATACAAGCAAATTAGTGTAAGGAATGCTCGAAATATATACCTTGCGAGTCGTCAAGGCGCCTGTTGATCAATGCAATGTCATCCTCCGCAATATCCAGCCTTCGCTGTAGTTCGGCCACTTCAGTATTTCGGGTAGCCGCGGGAGGGGAGGCGGCCTGTATTCCATGTTAAATCAAGGTTAGTACCTGAGCATACCTTTTCGATCCTCCGATCGCCTCCTTTGGAAGGCAATCCGAGTCTCAGGGGCTACTGCATATACAACAGGTGCATTCTGTCAATAAAATATCATTGGCAAAATTACATCACAAACCTCAAAACCCCTTAGGAGGCTCGTGAAGGCCTCGTTCAATCCGCTCTTCGTGGATAAAACCTTTTGACCACCGTAACCATCAAGGCATGGTGTTCCTCCGAAACGGACGCTCGTCGCAGCACGTCCGTCAGCATTTCCGGCGCTTCTGGGTCTTCGGAAACCGCCGCCGGAGTACGACATTCCTTTGAAGGAATCCACCCACTCGCCTCTAGAATCGTCCCCGGCTGTAAACCGGATAATTCGGGGCCGTCATGCTTGATTCCCAAACCCTGAGTAACAGAGGCACCACCTTCGGGTAATGTCTTCTTCGTTTCCTGCACTACTTGTCGATCGGGAGGAGCCCCCCGGGACGATACCTCGGAATCATCCGCCTTGCTGGGCGAGGAGGCCGGAGAAGGCGTGTCACTCTCCATCATCTCTGGAAGAAGATCTCCCGAGGAGGAGGACGATTGAGAAACACCAGGCGTTAACCTGCGTGGATGCACATATGTCGGATGATTACTTCACTAATAGGAAAAGAATGAGGTATGTTTAAAGTGCCCCAGCTTCTCTTATGGTTTGGCCAGAGGGTCGTCCTCGTCATAAAGCCCTACGGCAGCATCGCCTGCCTGGCCCGAGCCGCCAGACGGTGGCATTTTTCCTCTCTTGGAAGGCTTCCCCTCCTGATCTTCGGAAGCGGCCCTCTTTTTGCCATGGAGGGCTTCCTCTGTACCTTTTCCCTTGGGCAAAAGGGTTTCGGTTTCCCCGAACACAGCGTCTAATTCATCCTCGGTATGGTATCACCTCTGGGCTCCCACTCTCTCCCCACCTCTCTGCAGACACACCGGCACGGTCGTAAAATCAACATTCTCGTCGCCAGGCGGGCGGAAGTCTTTGGGAAGGGGCACCGGACACCAAATTAAGACCGCTTTCTTTATCCAGTCCTGTATAGGGACGAATTGTTCAGTATCTTATCGAGAGATGCTTGGATGGAAGGTGTTCAGAGATTGGATACTTACCGCAGTGTCCGGATGATTACAGTCAAGGCCAACATCTTCGGTGGTGTCCGGCCATTGCTCTCGTTCCCCGAAATATAATTTCCACATTCCTTCATGCGTGGTGCCGAAGAAGTGCTGAAGAGTCAGCCACCCTTCTGGATTAAACTCCCACATACGGAGAGGCCGTCGCTAACATGGCAGGGTCCGGAGGACTAGCATTACTTGAATGACGTTCACAAGACCGATGCCCTTCTCGGTAAGGCTTCGGATGCGACTTTGTAGAGTCTGCACTTCATTGACGGATCCCCAGTCCAATCCCTTATTGATCCATGAAGCAAGCTGAATTGGACGGCCGGGCGGAACGCGGGCGTAGCCGCCCACTTAGAGCCCCGCGGCTCGTTGACATAAAACCACCCCTGCTGCCATAGATCGGAAGACTTGGCGAAAGATCCTTCAAAATCAAACCGCTACCGGCAAGCTTGCTCATTATAACGCTTGCCAGACTACCGCTTTGTTCCTCCTCTGCCACCCGCGGCCTCACGCCAATGGTCTTGAGACACAAACCAAAGTGCGGAGGAGTCCAGAGGAAGGCCTCTGCGTGGCGATAAATGTCGAGATGAGGGAGAATAGAGTCCGGGGCAGATCATGAAAATCGAGCCCATAGTAGAACATGAGCCCCGGACGAAGGGGTTAAGCGCAAACCCTAACCCGTGGAGAAAGTGGGACACAAATACTACCCTCTCGCGGATTTGGGGTAGGAGTAACCTGCCTCTGCAGAAGCCGATGAAGGATTTCTAGGGTCGAGATACCTCGCTGCGGAGCTTTGCAATATCCTCCTCTGTGTGAAGTATCCACCCACCAGCACGGATGGCTGGATTGAATATGATTAGGGCTGGTGGCGATTGGAACCCGAGGGTTGGAACTTGGGGTGGCTGGGGTTGAGGAAGGAGCAAGCGCAAAGGAAGAAGACGAGTCTGGGTCCCTATATAAAGACCCCAAATACTGAGCGTCTCCACCTGGGTCTCGAAACTTACCTATCCCCAAAGAGTTGTACCCAGGGGACGATTGGGTTACCCACGCCTGCATTAATGAAAATCCCGTGAATAAGTTAACACGATCTCTGCCTTGACAAGACGTGCCAGTAAAATCGCATCCCGAGACGTGGGGCGACGTGCTAGCCAATGGTTGGAAATAGCATCCCACTCTAGCCGGACATAGTTCGGCCAAGGGTCTCCTGACAAGGAGAGAGACCTCAATGAGTTTAGCACGTCGCCCAGTGGTGAGTGCTTTGAAGATATCCGCGGAGGAAAACTCCATAATCGGTGCCCGATCGGATTCGATAGGCACAACGCATCATGCGGCTTCGGAGCCTGTGGCGAGGGACGAATCAAGTGTCCGGCAACCACGGGTCTCATAGGAAGTGAAGTCCGCATTCGCTCTCTATCGCACGCTGAGTCTTGCGCGGCCTTCATGGCGAGGTCCATCCACCCGTCCTCGGGCGGTGCAATCTGTTTTGGATTGAAGGCGGAATAGTTGTAGGTGTGATCTCTCGAACCGTCCGGGATTGGAGCTAACTCATGCTAAATGCTGTGGTATGCGGCGCTTTTGACATGGGCACGCGAATCCGTCGAAGATCAAGTCTCCGTGGATGTCGTCAGTATAGTTCAAGTTTCCAAACCTGGCCTGATGGCCAGGGGCGTAGCTCTCGATCTGCTCCAGATGGCCAAGCGAGTTGGCACGCAGTATGAAGCCGCCGAATACGAAGATCTGTCCGGGGAGGAAAACCTCGCCCCGGATCGCATCATTGTCAATGATCGAAGGAGCCATCAAGACTTTATCGCGACGGCGACATAGTGGAACTCTCAATGAAAGCACCAGTGTCGGTGTCAAAACCACGGCGGATCTCGGGTGAGGTCCCGAACGCTATGCGTCTAAGGCGGATGGTAACAGGAGGCGGGGGACACGATGTTTACCCAGGTTCAGGCCCTCTCGATGGAGGTAATACCCTACTTCCTGCTTGATTGATCTTGATGATATGAGTATTACAAGAGTTGATCTACCATGAGATCGTAGAGGCTAAACCCTAGAAGCTAGCCTATGGTATGATTGTTGTTGTCCTCTGGACTAAACCCTCCGGTTTAGCTAGACACCGAGGAGGGCTAGGGTTACACAGAGTCGGTTACAAGGTAGGAGATCTACATATCCATATTGCCAAGCTTGACTTCCACGCCGAGGAGAGTCCCATCTGGACATGGGACGAAGTCTTCAATCTTGTATCTTCATAGTCCAACAGTCCGTCAGTGCCCGCCGAGGACCCCCTAATCCAGGACCCCTCAAGAGCTCCACAGAACCCAGGCTTCAATGACGATGAGTCAAGACGCAGATTGTCTTACGTCATTTCAAGGTGGGTTCCTCCTCCGAATACTCGAGAGAAGATTACGAACACAAGGATAGTGTCGGCTCTGCAAAACAAATTCCACATACCACCATAGAGAGAATAATATTTCCACAAATCTAATCTGTGACACATTACAGCAGCATGACATCACACGCATGGCCGGTTATTCTAACCGTTTTTCACAACCAGCCACTGCACATATTACGAGGCGGTTTTCTTGGCACGTCTTGTCGAAGCAGAGATCATGCCCCCTTATCATGGGATTCTCATCAATACGGTGTGGGTAACCCAATCGCGCCATCAATTCACGACACTTGGGGAATAAGCGAGTTTATCAGGTAGGTGGGGAGGCGCATAGTTTCTTCCGCCCTTATAAAGGGACAAGGATTCATCTTTTTCACCCACGCCTTCTTCCTCCTTGCTCATCCATTCTTGCGCACTCGAGCTCCAGCACCCAAGTTCGTGTTTTTCTCCTCGAACCACTCCAAGCATGTCCGGAGCGTTAGACAAGTGGATGGTCTCCTCCGTTACGGAGGAGGACATCCTAAAGCTTCTGGGAAGGCGGATACCTGGCCCGGATATCGCGCACCGGCTGCGGATGCGGGCAGATCGTCCCTACTCAAGAACCCCATGAGAGGGTGGTATTTGTTACCCACTTCGTCTGCGGACTGGGATTTCCCTCCACTCGTTTGTCCAGTGGGCTCATGTTCTACTCACGGGATGGACTTTTCATGATCAATTTCATCCTCAACATCTTGGCATTTATAAATGCGTGTGCGAGGCCTTCCTCCGCATCAAGCCCCACTTCGCTTGTGGTGAAGACCTTCAACGTTAAAACCCGAAGGTGGTGGTCGGCCAGCAAGCGAAGTGCGGAGGTGCCATGGTGGGCAAGATGCCCAACGTCACCTGGCTCGAAGGCTCCTATGTGGAGACCGTAAAGGGGTGGCAATCAGGGTGGTTCTACATCACCGAGCCGCGCGACACCAACTGGGTGGCGGCCCCTGAATTTTGATCCGGAATCCCCATGCGGCCCACCTCCTGGAAAGAGAAGGCCTATCCTGGGGTTCCTCGGTAGAGCTGACCGGACTCCAGACATGCGTCAAAAACATGATGAGCAAGAAAATCAAGCTCATCAACGTGGTCAAAGTCATGCTCTTCCGTCGGATCCTCCCGTGTCAAAACACGGGCATTCAATTGTGTGAGTTTGACCGGTCGAGCACGAGACACTGCGAGAGCTCTTGAGCCACGGCGCTGGGGCGTCTGGAAGAGTGTTGTTCAAGGCGCCGAGGTACCTCCTCCCTTACCAAGGACCACGGACTCCAGCACAAAGCGCCACCGCCAATCCGGTAAGTCTTTTATATCTCATAAGATGTTCTTTTCCCCGGTGAAGCTATAACCACGCGCGGGATCTAAGCCTCCACGCCATTTAACCGGAATTTGGGTAGCGACAGTGAGCAGATCGATTGTCCGGCTCCCTTGCCCGAAGATCCAGCAGATGCTCTCCTAACGGAGATGCTGGTTCCGGCGCCTTATGAGGTGCCGGAGAAGAGGGCCAAGAAGAAGGCCACGGGGACCAGGAAGGGTCTCCTGCGCAAGGTTACATCGGACTCATCGCCCGAAAACACCAAGGCGCACTCCTCCAACGAAAACAAGGAGGAGGAAGAGGAAAGTTCTCCCCCCTCCCCAGCCGGGGGGGGGGGAGGGGGGACAGGAAAAGGAAGGCCGCCCCATCAGGGGAGGCCAAAGGGTCCAAGAAGGGAAGGACCCTCCTCCCGGACTGCTCCACGACGGCCGCTTTCAGCGACGAGGAGTGGTTACCCTGCCTGACAAGCCTCGGCCGAAGTCGTGAGTATCCAGATACCATAATAATTCTTGGTATGTCTTAGTGTACTGTTTCTTATCACGCCGTGCATGATTATGCAGTCCATCCCGAGCCCATATCGACGTGTCTTTGTCGCATGATTATTTGGGCCCGTCAGATATGAACAACGATGCACTCCTGACCGCCTCCTCCCCCAGCCCTACGGACGACGCCGAGGTGTTGTCTCAAAGGGAAGATAACCAAGGGGAGACAGTTCCGGAGGCGCCCCAAGGCGACATTCCAGGTGTTGGGCGTACGAGGGGCAAGACTCCCCTGGGCCCCAACACCGGGGGCAACAAGTCTAGCCCCAAGCCAAATACGGTGCCGGAACCTCCAGTGGTTCCGGATGTTGTCAGGAGACCCCTTGATAAGGGGGGCAAGCCGTCTGTGCTAATGGCCTCTGTCCATCCAGAGGCATCGGACAACTTGCTGGAAGTGCTTCAAGGGCGCTTCCGTGTGAAAGAGCACCACACTATTATGAGTGCGGTAGTCAAGAAGAGTTCGATCCATGAAGAAGCGGATCGATCAGCTTTAATGCCAGACCTCTAACCGGCTTTGAGGTAAGTAATCAAATTGTAAGAAAATGTTACAGTGTAGACAGTAGCCCCTGATGCTCTGTTTGGCGTTCGTGAAGAAAGGCCGAATAGAGGATCAAATAACTGTCCTTGAGAGTCTAATCATAATGTGTTTATGTGAATAAGCGAGGCTTCACTTGCTGGCCGCCGCCAGCTCATACTGGAGGTCGCCACCTTTGAAGCGGGACCTTGAGCGGTCCAAGGAAGAGCTCGGCCTTATCAAGAGGCAGCTCGAAGAGAACAAAGGTAAGTGATACCCGTGCGAGTATTGATAAAGAAAATTTTGGTTTTGGAATAATAGGATCGTCATGAATTTTGCTAGGGGCCCACGACCGAAGTGGCGGCCTGCTGAAGAAGCGCTATCTGAGGCCGAGGACAAAGCGGCCAAGGAGGCGCATCGGCGAGAAGAAGCAAGAAGCCCGAGTAGGCGAGGTGCAGCGAGAGCTCGGGCTCAAATCAACAAACCTGAGTCCTTGGAGCTTGACTCTAAGGCGCAAGGGTCCGAGCTTGCGAGGCCCTCGGAAGCACAACATGCCAAGGCCGAAGCCCAAAAGGCCCTCCGGAAATTGAGGCGGTTAAGAAGATAGCGGCGGGTAAGGCATTCATTATGCAAAGCAAGCATGTGATGGAAACTTTCTTTTTACTTACCCGAGTTCGGAGCTCTCCGGGGCGTTCACGGATCTACCCATGATTGTGTCGGATTCCGAGGAGTTCTCTTTGGGCTGAGGAGGAGCTCGACGGAGAAGTTGTTACGGTCTCGGTATCTGGGACCGAACACCCCAATGCCCTTGATGACCGGTTGAAGCAACTGGTCGAAGGCTTTCACAAAAGCGGCGAATAGGCCATGAAGGGTCTTGTAGTCCGGATGTGGCCTGGCGAGCCCTTGTCTGATAACTACTTCGGTCTGGTGAGGTGGCTTGTGAATGCCTGCCCATGGTTTGAAGTCATAAAGCGGTCCATCTGCATCGAGGGTGCGTGCAGGGCTTTTGCCCGGGCGAAGGTGCTGTGGCGAAGGCTGGACGCCAAAGCTGAAGTGAAGGAGGGGCCCCGGAGGAGGCAAGAGACATCGCCACCCGAAAAGTATTATGACGGTGTCTGAAGGGTGCTCGCCTTGTGGCGGAGGAATGTGCTAAGGATGTAATATTTGAATGAATGTACTCATGTGATCCTTAATATGAAACGAGTTCATTTTAAGCTATGCAATGCTTGTTAATTTAAAATATTACATACATGCGGCCCGTTTATGAAATTTGAGAGTTGGCGATTAAATGACCGCCCCCATGTAACTAATGCTTGAGGTGTTGGGGATAAACTTTGAACCTCTTTATCCCAATTTTGGGTCCTTCAAAGGAGGTGTTCAGCACTGTGAACAACCGAGCAATCGGGACTATAAAGCTTTATCACTCTCACTTAGCCATAGAAGTCTACAATTTTAAATTTTGGTGAAGCCCCTAGTATTCGGAAGGCGAATTTGGAGTGCTATATCGCCTAAGTCAGGCAAGGCCGACTCCTCGCCCAGCGGAAAAAGTCTTTAAGGACTTGAGACCTCTCGAACAGCGACCAGCTCTCGCCTCATCATGACAGATCGGTTTGGCTTTCTCTACCGAGGTGCTCGTCCGAAAGAACAGGACACAATCGCAGTAGTTCTTCGGTGCTACCTTACCGATATTCTGCGGGCGTAAGGTACCAAACTTGGGAACTGCAAACCCAACTATTAACCCAAGACATGATTAGGAGCTGATGCATATAATGCTATAAGTTAGGGTGCCGCATTATCGAAAGTGTTCGGACTTCTCACGCCCGTGTTATGGGGTATCTTTGAAGCCTGGCGCCTTGGTCATACTAGAATGTATGGGTGCAATTTGTCGTAAATAAGCAGACAAGGAAAAAGAAGAAGAAAAAGAAAGTGGAATGCAATAGTAGGCTAATGCTATGCATTGTTATTAAATAATGCGTCAAAGCGTACGGAAACAAGTAGTCCAATAAGCAAAAAATAGGACTATCTGACATGTCCTATCCAAGGGCAAGCTGCGTATGGGTATGTAAAACAGGTATATCGATCGTTATCAGAGACCACACAGGGATTCCCTTATGCGTCGGACCGTCTTGCTTCCTTGGTATTTCCCTTACCGCGATGAGTCCAACAATTAGACTGCCGGAAAGGGCTTCTGAGAGTAAGGTCTGAAGAGAGAAAATGATAAAGGTATCGGCCCCAGGGTGGTTGAGCCGCATTGTGGGGCGTGACATGGCGGTGCCTCTGCCTATGCCCATGGTATCTTGAGTGCGTCATTATATACTGTGGCGCAAATTCGCCACTTGACGGGACTAGGGCGGAGGCGGTGCTAAGCGAGCTCAAAATGTGCTGGCGATCCTCCTGCAGAGTACTCGGACTCGCTTGAAGGTGTCCAGGGGTCTTTTCGCGAATTGGTTTGTTTGCCTTATAAAGGCTGCTTTGCGCTTCGTGATACGTCTCGGCGTATCTATTTTTCCAAACACTTTTGCCCTTGTTTTCGACTCTAATTTGCATGAGTTGAATGAAACTAACCAATTGTAGCCTTTGTTTTGTGAAATTGCCTTTATGTTATTGTTGTAATGCGAAACAAAAGTTCTCGGAATGACCTGAAACTTCACGGAACAACTTTTTAGGAAATAATAAAATCCTTGCAAAAGATGAAGTCCGGGGGCCACCACACATCCACGAGGTGAGGCGCGCTGCCCCCCTAGGGCGCCCCCTACCTCGTGGGCCCCACAGGCTCCTCACGCCAACTCCAACTCTATATATTTACTTTGGGGAGAAAAATCAAGGAGAAGAAATAATCACGTTTTTACGATGCAGACGCCGCCTTAAGCCTAAAACCTCTCGGGAGGGCTGATCCGAGTCACGTTCGGGGCTCCGGAGAGGGATTCCTCACCGTCGTCATCATCAACCATCCTCCATCACCAATTTCATGATGCTCACCGCCGTCGTGAGTAATTCCATCATAGGCTTGCTGGACGGTGATGGGTTGGATGGGATCTATCATGTAATCGAGTTAGTTTTGTTAGGGTTTGATCCCTAGTATCCACTATGTTCTGAGATTGATGTTGCTATGACTTTGCTATACTTAATGCTTGTCACTAGGGCCCGAGTGTCATGATTTCAGATCTGAACCTATTATGTTTTCATGAATATATGTGTGTTCTTGATCCTATCTTGCAAGTCTATAGTCACCTACTATGTGTTATGATCCGGCAACCCCGAAGTGACAATAATCGGGACCACTCCCGGTGATGACCATAGTTTGAGGAGTTCATGTATTCACTATGTGCTAATGCTTTGTTCGGATTCTCTATTAAAAGGAGGCCTTAATATCCCTTAGTTTCCAATAGGACCCCGCTGCGCACGGGGTAGGACAAAAGATGTCATGCAAGTTCTTTTCCATATGCACGTATGACTATATCACGAATACATGCCTACATTACATTGATGAATTGGAGCTAGTTCTGTATCACCCTATGTTATGACTGTTATATGATGAACCGCATCCGGCATAATTATCCATCATCGGTCCAATGCCTACGAGCTTTTCCTATACTGGTTCTCGCTTATTTGGTTTACGTACTTCTTTATTACAATCACTACAAATTACCAAAAATATTACTTTTGTTGTTGTTACTTTTATTACCGTTACCACCACTATCATATTACTTTTCTGCTAAATACTTTGCTGCAGATACTAAGTTATCCAGGTGTGGTTGAATTGACAACTCAACTGCTAATACTTGAGAATATTCTTTGGCTCCCCTTGTGTCGAATCAATAAATTTGGGTTGAATACTCTACCCTCGAAAGTTATTCACGATCCCCTACACTTGTGGAGTTATCAAGACTAATTTCTGGCGCCGTTGTCGGGAGCATAGCTCTATTCTTTGAGTCACTTGGGATTTATATCTGTTGGACACTATGAAGAACTTGAAGGACGCTAAGACAACAATTTATCCCTCAACTACGAGGGAGGTAAGGAAGCGCCATCTAGCTACGCACTTGATTCACCTTACATTATGAGTAAACACGACACCTAAACACCTGCTTACGCTATTCATTCTAATATATAGCATGTTATACGCTATGCATGATACTTATGATGAAACTACTTCTATGCTTGATACTCATGCCCTTAGTGAATTTCTTGATGAACAAATTGCTAGGGCTAGAGAGAAAGAAATTATTGAAAGCTGATGAAAGTGATGATGAAGATATACTGTTATTCACGAGGGTTATGTTTTTGATAAAGAAGCTTACGCAGCCTATTTTAGCTTGCAAAGATAGTTATGAACTCAAAGAGGCTATTAGTTAAATGGACTAAAGAATCTCTTAGAAATAGAATGAAACCTGACCACCTTTTGCTACTTCACCCTACTCGTATTCTTGATAAGGATTATGAATTCTCTGTTGATCCCGATATAATTACTTTGGTTGAATCAGTCCTTTTCATGGCTATGAATCTGAAACTGTTGTGGCACATCTTACTAAATTAAATGATATAGCCACCACTGTTCACTAATGATGAGATATCTCGCTACTTTTATGTCCTTAAAATATTTCCGTTCTCATTAAAAGAGGTGATGCTAAGATGTGATTTAATTCTCTTGATCCTGGTTGTGTGCGTAGTCCCAGGACATGATTTATTACTTCTCTACGCTAAATGTTTCCCTGCTCATAAGAAACAAGCTGCTTTGAGGAAATATACAACTTTGTGCAAATTGAAGAAGAGAGTCTCCCACAAGCTTGGGGAGGCTTCTCAAGATATAATGCTTTGCTGATCATCCTCTTAAGAAAAATGAAATACTCGATATCTTTTATAATGGACTAACCGATGCTTCCAGAGATTACGGATAGTTGTGTTGGTTACATTTTCGAGGAAAAGAACACGGATGAAGCTGAAATTCTATTGAATAATATGTTGACAAATGAAAATAATTGGACACATCCACAGGCCAACTCTGAGGCCAAATCTTGAGCCTATTCCTAAACCAACTCAAGAAGAGAGGTGTTCTATTTCTCGATCCACGAAGATATGCAAGAGGCAAAAGAAATCTATGAAAGAAAAAGGTATTAAAGCTGAAGATGTTAAGAATTTACCTCCTATTGAAGAAATACATGGTCTTAATCTACGCGCTTTGTTGAAGAAACATATGATCTTGATCCATTACCTATTGAAGAACCTCATGATCTTGATAACCCGACACGGTAGTAAAGGTAAATTCTCTCTATAGATATGATAGAGCTGAAATCCCTCCTACTAAAATTGCTAGCCAATGCTTGGATGAGTTTGATAACTTTATGTTTAAGCAAGAAGATTTCAATGCTTATTTTGGTATACAATTAAAACAAAATACTTATATGATTAAACACTTGGGTGATTACATGGCTAATGTTAGAGGTGAACTTAAACTTGTTAGCAAACATGCTTCTATGGTTACCACTCAAGTAGAACAAGTACTTAAAGCTCAAAATGATTTTTCTCAATGAAATGAATAGTAAGAAAATGATTATGCTATTAGAGTGGCTACTAGAACTGGTAAAATGACTCAGAACCTTTGTATCACGAAGGCCACCCTAAGAGAATTGAGCAAGATTCTCGGAGAAATAATCTTGATGCACCTAGTCCTTCTAAAAGGAAGGAAAAAGAAAAATGATAGAACTTTGCAAACTTCTAGTGAACCTATTCTTTGAACCACGATAATCCAAATGATATCTCTATTTACGATCTTTGAAACACAATCTGGTAATGAATATGAACCTAATGAAAATGGTAATGATGATGTTCATGATGATGTTCAACCTAGTAATGATAATGATGTAGAAATTGAACCTGTTGTTCATCTTGATAACCCACATTCAAAGAATCAACGTTATGACAAGAGAGACTTTTTTGCAAGGAAACATGGTAAAGAAAGTGAACCTTGGGTTCAGAAACCCATGACTTTTCCTCCCAAAACCATCCAAGAAAAAAGGATGATGAGGATTTTGGTAAGCGCTTTGCTTGAAATGATTAGATTCCACCTATCTTTTTTGCATATGCGATTGAGGCTGATATGCTCAAAATGAATCCTTATACTAAATATATGAAAAGATATTGTTACAAATAAAAGAAAGATACCGAAAAGCTGAGATTACCACCATGCTTGCTAATTATACTTTTAAGGGTGGAATACCAAAGAAACTAGGAGATCCAGGAGTACCCAACTATACCATGCTCCATTAAAAGTAACTATGTTAAACCTGCTTTATGTGATCTTGGAGCCGGTGTTAGTGTTATGCCTCTCTCTCTTTATATCGTAGATGGGCTTGACTTGAATAAGTTGACACCTACTAAAATATCTTTGCAAATGGCTGATAAATCAATTGCTATACACAATAAATCGGTATTTGTGAGGATATACTGTTGTGGTTATAGACGTTACTATTTTAACGGACTTTGTTATTCTTGATATTCCGAGGGGCGATGGTATGTCTATGCTATTCTTGGAAGACCTTTTTTGAATACTGCAAGGGCTGTTATTGATTTCAACAAAGTGATGTCACACTTTTCATGTTAGCATGGTAATGAGCGTCGTGTGTACACTTTCCGAGGAAACAACCTCAAGTTCACTTAGTATCAACTCTATTGGAAAAAATTCCATCGATTATATTTGGAGGTTTTGAATTTCCTCTCTCGCCTGCTGTCCAAGAAGAAAGAAATATGATATTCTTATTATAGGGTATGTGCATATCCCCGTTGAGGTAACATATTGTTATTCGAAATTTCTCCGGTTCCCATGCTATTCGGAATGAGTTTATTAACAAGACCCTGATCAACGCCTTGTTAGGTGGATTCCTTTTGATGAGCATGAGATGGATGTGAAACTAGAAGGGCACAACCTTCGATGCCCTCTCTTCTGCTACTTTCTGTTATTTAGTTGAAATAGAAGTAAAAAATAGTATTTTTTACCTGTCTGCTTTTCTCGATTTATCCGTGCAATATAAAAATACTCCGAAAATAAAAAGTTCTCCAAATGCCACCGAAAATGAACTTTCTGATTTTGTTTCTAGAATATTTGAGGATTTATGGAATCCGAGAACACACGGATTGTGGTGAAACCACACAGCCAATGCAGGGTGGAGGGCGCGCCCTACCCCCAGTATGGCGCCTGCCCCTGTCCTCAGGTGGCCCACGGGTGGCCCCTCCTCCACTTATTCCTCGCACCTTTTATACAGATTCTTCTTCCTCCACACACATGAATATCTAAGCTCAAAGCCACGAAGTTCTAGCTCACATTTTGCTTTCGCGATTTTCTATCTCCTTGCTCAAAGCACCTTTCACAAAACTGCTTTGGGGAGATTGTTTCCTTGGTATGTGACTCCTCCATTGGTCCAATTAGTTTTGCTCCTAGTTGCTTTTTATTCATTGCAAATTTGTGCTGCCTAGGTGACCATGTTCTTGAAGGCTTGAATGTCAAATGTATATGGTTCCAAGTAGTCCTAATGCATGATATATATCCTCTAGGCACTTGTTGGAGTAGTTGCTATCAATTTTGTTGAAGCTTTGGTTCACTTTTGTTTGAAGTTACTAAAATTTTCAGAGAATTTTTCAGAGGAAGCAATATGCTTAGGGAAAATGTTCCAAGGTGGTTCTTCAAGGAAGCAAGGACCCCAAGCTTGCAATGAAAGTGATGTCATTGACGATGAGCCACCAAGAGAGGCGCCCCCAGTCTATGCCTTTGTGGAAGTGTATGTAAGAAAATTATGGATCAGCGGGAATCAAAGAGGAATTTAATGCCCTATTTAGTGTAGCGCCCGATCTTGTGAGCTTTGAGGCAGATAAATGCCCCAAAGTACCATCAACTCACTATGTTCATTTGTGAGGAGGTTTGAATTTTCATCTTCACGTAATTCTCCAACTCGTCATGTTTTGATCTTTTATGACAAATCTTATACCATGGACTTAGAGGATTTTACTTACGCTATGCAGACTTCCACAATAGGGCGTAGAAAAGCTAGCCGAATCCTCGTAAATTTGAATTTAGAAACTCTTCTTGCTGGTATAACTATAGGGAATCTGAGAGATATAACACAAGCTACCATAGGGAGCATTCATTATCCTACTATATACATTATTTTGCTCTCTTCGCATAGGTAGATGCATAAATGAAGTAAAGATGAAGTATGTCACATGTGTGTCCACGATCTCAAGATATTGTCCGGGAGTGCTTTGTGTTAGGAGACCAATCTTATATAATATGGGAGCCATTGTTGCACGTGGGTTGCATCATAATAGATTTAATGGAGATTTCTTTGGAGGAATTCTATGCAACTCGCTTAGCTGATTTTTCTTTGATGTGGGCGTTACGTGAGGATGATATGGAGTTGCCTCCTACTTATTTAGATTTTAATTCTATGGTCCACCACCAGCTTTTGTCGAAGAGGAATGATCCATCCTCTCCAATATACGAGCTAATCTTTTGACAAGCATGGCGTGTAACCGCGTTAAGTGTTACTCTCCACTGCTCCTGCCTTCTTTGATTACCCGAGCAAACGAGGAAGATATATTATTACCCGGAGAGGGAGGCGAGATGGAGTACGTAGAGGAGAGCTGAGGCAGCCCGCCGCCACGCATTTTGCAGCTCATTGAGGGCGACGATCGCTTGGCTGCATCACAAGTGCTTTTACCCAGCTACCTCTGGCGGATATCCATGCCGGAGCCATCCTCGGCAATGAACCAACTTAGGCCAAAAGCCTAAAGCTTGGGGGGAATCACGTGATTTCCCAATCAGACATTACATTTATGTTCATTACACACTCATTGCTAGATGTCGGTGCTCATACTCTTTTCACCGTAATATCCCATGTTAGTTTATTTTCTTTTTCTTGCTTTCTTTTTGTGTGTTTGTTAAACCTTAACAAAAAAAAAAAATAGAGTATATTTTTAGTTAGTTTACTTTTCTTGTTGTCGTAGTAATAATTAAAAGAAAAACCCAAAAGATTTCCGTTTCTTCTTTTGCTTGTTGGGAGCTTTCGCCGTGTAAATACTTTTTCTTTTCTTTTCTTTGGGGAAATTACGATAGGAGAAGACCATAGTTAAATTGTTGAAGTGGCTCTTATATGCATTATTGTTGATTTAACCAAGAGCCCATATTGCCTTGTCTTCTCCTGCTTTATTGAATGCTCGGGCAGTATTCCGAAACTTAGTCCAATGCACGTACACTCTTTATTATTATTCACATCGTTCGGTCAAAGTGCAAGTGAAAGGCAATTATGATCATATATGATGGGTATTGACCGAGATGAGAAAAGCTGGTATGAACTAAAACCTCTCTTGTTTTGTAAATATGATGAGTTCATCGTTCTCGAGTTCAGCTTATTATGAATAAACATGTTTTGGAAATGACAATTAGAGATCATAGATTGCTCATGCCATGCTTGATTAGCTAGCAGGGTTATAATGGTTTGGCCTATGCGTACCAACATGCTATTAAAATGGTTGTGATGTGGTATAGTGGGGTGGTATCCTCCTTTGAATGATTTAAGTGACTCGACTTGGCACATGTTCACACATGTAGTTTGAAACAAATCAACGTAGCCTTCACGATATTTATGTTCATGGTGGATTATATCCTACTCAATGCTTACCGTTCCAATGTTTATTAATTCTAATGCATGTTCATGTTCACTTATTGTTATAAGCTCTCTAATTGGTCGCTTCCCAGTCTTTTTGCTAGCCTTCACTTGTAATACTAAGCGGGAATATTGCTTGTGCATCCAATCCCTTAAACTAGGGTTATTCCATATGAGTCCACCATACCTTCCTACTATGTGGTATTTACCTGCCGTTCCAAGTAAATTTGTATGTGCCAAACTCTAAACCTTCAAATACAACATTACTGTTTTGTATGCTCCGAATAGCTCATGTATCAACTAGGGTTTTGCCCTTATCTTCCATAAAAGTTAGGGCGGGTTATTCTCAAGAGGAGTGGACTCCGCTCCTCATTGACGAAGAAAAATGGCTGGGTCTCCGGGATGCCCAGTCAAATGCTTCTTTATGCAAACTAAATCAAAATAATTGCAAACAAGCTCCCCACAGGAATTGTTGCTAGTTGGAGCGATCGTTGTTTCAGCAAGTCATGGATTGATGCTTTGTTGGTGGAGGGGGGAGTATAAACTTTACTCATTTTGTTTGGGAACCACCTATAATGTGTGTAGCATGGAAGATATCCACCATCTCTTAGTTGTTATGTTGAAAAGCGGTAAAGAAAGTATGCCGCTCAAAATATTATTTATCTCTATTTCAAAACCCGGGAAGCCTCACGGCACCTCTACAAATCCCTCGCTTCCCTCCGCTGTAAGGGCCTATCTATTTAATTTTATGTTGAGTCATCACCCACTCTTATTAAAAGCACTAATTTGGAGAGCTCTGTGCTATCATTTTTGCATCCATTACAATTAATTTTATATTGGGTATGACTATGGGATTGGATCTCTTTTACTCATGAATTACAATGTCTAGGCTTGGAGTCCTTGTGATCTTTAAAGGTATGCTTTCTCGCATTTATGTTTGCGGTCTCCGAAAGGGCTAGTGAGATACCATCTTGTTATATTATATCATGATTGTTTTCGTAAAGTGTTGTCATCAAAGGGAGATTTATTAGTTATGGCTCTCGCTAGTTGATTATGCTATTGGATATGAGTAAACATGAGACCGGAGAGTTATTGCAAATGTGGTTAGTCACTTGATCTTTCTTTGAAAACTTGAGCCTTTGGCTTGCTATACATTATTTGTAACAACAAGAGCAAACAGAGTTTGTAAAACTTTTTCTTTATCTCTTTCAGTTTATCAAGTGAATTGCTTGAGGACAAGCAAATGTTTAAGCTTGGGGACGCGGATCACGTCTCCACGCATATACTTTTCCAAACACTTTTGCCCCCTTTGTTTTGGACTCTAATTTGCGTGATTTGAATGAAACTAACCTTGATTAGACGCTTGTTTTCAGCAGAATTGTCATCTTGTTATTTATGTGCAAACAAAGTTCTTCGAATGACCTGAAACTTCACCGAACAACTTTTTCGGAAATAAAAAAATCCTTGCAAAGATGAAGGCTAGGGGCCCACCACCGTCTGACGATTAGGTGGCGCACTCAAGGCGCTCCCCTAGGGCTCCCCCTACCTTCAGGGCCCCTCTGGAGCTCCTCGGACGCCAACTCCAACTCTATATATTTGCTTTGGGAGAAAAAATCGAGAAGAAATAATTGCATTTTTATGACACGGAGCCGCTGCCAAACCCTAAAACCTCTTTGGGACTGATATGGAGTCCCGTTCAGGGGCGCTCAGGAGAGAGACCATTCGTTTCATCATCATCATCGAATCCATCCTCCATCACCAATTTCCCATGATGCTCACCGGCCATAGGCGTGTAAATGGTAATTCCATCGTAAATGAGCTTGCTCGGACGGTGATGGGTTGGATGATATCTATCATGTAATCGAGTTAGTTTTGTTAGGGTTTGATCCCTAGTATCCACTATGCATTGCTGAGATTGAATTGTTGGTATGACTTTTGCTATACTTAATGGGCTTGTCACTAGAATTTGCCCGAAGTGCCATGATTTCAGATCTGAACCCATGTTTTCATGAATATATGTGTGTTCTTGATCCTATCTCGCAAGTCAATAGTCACCTACTATGTGTTATGATCCGGCAACCCCGAAGTGACAATAATCGGGACCACTTCTTTAGGTGATGACCATAGTTTGAGGGAGTTCATGTATTCACTATGTGCTAATGCTTTGTTCCGGTTCTCTATTAAAAAGGAGGCCTTATGTATCCCTTAGTTTCCATTGTTAGGGACCTCGGGCCCTTACGGGAGGAGTAGGGACAAAAGATGTCATGCAAGTTCTTTTCCATAAGCATCGTTATGACTATATTCATAATCCACATGCCTACATTTACATTGATGAATTGGAGCTAGTTCTGTATCACCTCACCCTGTATGTTATGACTGTTACATGATGAGAACCGCATCGGCATAATTATCCATCATAGGTCCAATGCCTACTGTAGCTTTTCCTATACTAGTTCTAAACTTATTTACTTTTCCGTTGCTCTTGTTACAATCACGTCACAAAATACCAAAAAATATTACTTTTGTTGTTGTTGGCCCCTTTTATTACTGCTACTCACCATCATCATCATATTACTTCTTTTGCTACTAAATACTTTGCTGCAGATACTAAGGTTATCCGGTGTGGTTGAAATTGACAACTCAAGCTCGCTAATACTTGAGAATATTCTTTTGGCATCCCCTTGTGCTCGAATCAATAGAATTTGGGTTGAATACTCTACCCTCGAAAAGCTGTTGTGATCCCCTACACTTTGTGGGTTATTTTTCATTCTGCCGCGAGGGCCGCCGATGTGCTCCTCCCAGGTGTGGAAGCGGCGCTCATGTTTCCATTAACTGCTATAACCCAGCGTGGTCCTGGCTTTTGAGTTTGAGGTATGCGTAATGCGGTACCGCATTGAATCTGGCAAATGCGATTACGTCCGGAGCGATCTGCGTGATAGCTTGCATAAGGGGGCGATATATCGAAGATTAACTCCTTGCTTGAAAGTTGTCCGGGAGATCTCGAAGACCACTTCGTTAATGATTGAGCCTCGATGCTGACATGTGCCTCTACACCGGGATTAAGCACCTTTAAAAGGTGGTTTTGGTGGGTTTTGATCCTAAGGGGTCTATGCCCATTTTGTGCACTCCTCCTATCCCGATAGAGCAGGTTCGAGGCTTCTTGCCACCGTCCCATAAGGACTCGGTGAGGTGAAATACTGGCGTCCGATGATGGGAATTCAAGGGACCAATGCGGCAGTTCCATGCCATGAAGGCCATACTAGTTAGGGGTGGTCCTCGCGATCGAGGGTGATCGGACAAGAGGACCATGGGTTGAACTTTGGGGCGACCGGCTCCATCGCATAGGCGTCCCTTTTAGTGCGCTTCCGTTCCCTCTTGGGAATATGGGTTGCGTATATCATGTTCACCATTTTCACTTGAGGAGGGAACCCCTTCGGCCATCCTCCACATGTTCGGGCGAAGGCCGCCCGGCTCCTCCTTGTCGTCGCTTATGCAGCCCTTCTTGTCCTTGTTTTCGACATTCAACTTCCCGGCCTGCTTGAACACCCAACATTCTCTGTTGGTGTGATTGGTATGCTTATCTGGAAGTGCCAGTGAATTTGACATGAGCGATCGAGTACTCTTGGTCCCAAAGTACAGGACGGGCCCGGATTGCTTCTTTTGAACGGCTTTTTTCTCACGACCGGATTTAGAGCCACCAATGGTGTCTTGTTCGTTGCCGTTGTTGCTTGGCGCTTTGTGTCTGCCTTAAGCGACATGACGGTTCGCCATTAGTATCTTTGGCATCCTGGAATTGCCGTGGGATTTCTTGATGTGTTATTGCTGCGAAGCCAGCCAGCTGTCCTCGCCAGCTAAAAGCTGGTCATGACCGTCGTGAGGGCTGCCATGGACTTGGCTTCTCTTAGCCAAGGTGTCGGGCGGAGCCACTCGTCCCAGATGTTATGTTTAAATGCCGCTTAAGGCCTCGGCATCCGGACAATCGATGGTGGTTCTTTTTTAATTAGGAACCGAGTCCGAATTTCCTGTCCGATTCCCTTCGTGCTTTGTTGGGTTATGTGGCTCAAGTCATTCGCGATGTGGTGAGTCGCACATAAGTGCCACTGGAAGTTGTCAAGGAATGCATCTTCAAATTCTCCCAACCGCCAATGGAGTTTGTTGGCAGGCTGTTCAGCCAATGCCGAGCTGGTCCTTTGAGTTTTAGTGGGAGGTACTTTGATGGCATGTAGATGCGTCATCACCAAGGGCGTATGTGGATGTGGAGGAGGAAATCTCGATCCATACAGCAGGCTGGGTCTGTTGTGCCATCGTATGACTTAATGTTCCACGGGTTTGGAATCGCCACGGGAATTCTCATGATCCATTACTTCATCGGTGAAGCATAGGGGTGTGTGGGCGCCATGCACGAATTTGGCTAGTGTCACGCAGCCTTGATTCATCACGAGTCTTGTTCGCTTTGTATTAGGCCCGGCGGATTTGCTAACTTTAGTGTATCCGGGCGTGACGATCAGCAAATCCGCAGCGTTAGGCATGACTTAGTGATCCGTGTAGATCGATCTTGTATGTCTGCTTTGGTTTTCCAATACGTCTCGCGAATTCGCGCTGTTGCCCCCAAAGGCCTTGACATTTTTTGTTGTTTGAATGGCGGTGAAGTGCGGGCTAGAACTTCGGGCTAATATGCCACTCTGTCCTACCGGCCACGCAGTGTGGACCGATCGACCTTCATCATGCAGCTGGTAATGTAGGTTTTAATGCTTCCTCCTCGAGTTAGGATAGCAAACTCGCACTTTGGGTAACTCTCTTGGTTGGGTGTTAGAGTTCGTATTCCTCGGCCGCCGTGGACCTCGGTCCATCTATCCGCTTAGCGTGTCTTGAGCCAACTCCGAAGTTGTTGTTGCTTTTCTTCAGGCTGTTTTGCGGTGGCTATAAGTCGGCTGCTTTGAAGCGCTCACGTTCGATGGGGATCTTCAGACACGATAAATTCATCGTCACCAAGAGGTACTCACCTCGTCTTCGGAGAGAGGCATGTAATTGTCATCCTCTGATTCTCCTTTGCCCGCCTCCCTTGCCTCTGGAGAGGCTAAGCTTGTTCATCCTCCGGGCTCGAGGTTTAAGGCTGGAGGGGATTGTCGTCATCTTCGGCACTATCCGGAAGGCGTTATTGTCTCTTGTGCCGATATAACATTGCTTTAGCTTATGGCGTGACTTAGAGCAGCGCCATCAGCGCCGGGTGCTTCTGGATTGCTTCTTGGAGGGATTATCCTCCGTTGTCTTATTGCTTATCGCCTTCTTTGGGGGGTTGTCCACCATGTATAGGCATCATATGATGAGGTGGCAGTCAGGTATGCAATAGTACGGTGAGTTCCTGATTCATTCGTCGTGCATCATCGTCCATACCGTCGCATTTCTTCGAGCTGAAATCGAGCATGTCGGTTAAATCGTCGACACTGGCTGCCTAAGTGGGTGGTGGGTGAGGCGCTTAATTTCTTCGTCAAATGCCGCACCCACTCTAGTCGCGACATAAGATTACGGCCAAGGGTCTCCCCGACAAGAGAGAGAGACCTCAATGAGTTTAGCATGCCGCCTGATGGTGAGTCTTTGAAAGATATCCATGCGGAGGAAAACTCCATAATCGGTGCCCGTATTGACATTCGAATGAGCAGGGCGACGATTTAGGCGCTGAGCCTCGGGCAAATGGCCGGGAGCGAATCCAAGTGTCCGTGAACACGGAATGCAAAGATGAAGTCCGCATTGGCTCTATCGCCACCGAGTCTGCTTGACCTTCGTGGTGAGGTCCATCCACCCATCCATCCGCGGGATTCGGCGCCAATCTGCTCCGAGATTGAAGGCCGGCAGAAGTTGCAGGTGTGATCTCCCGAATACCGTCCGGCTATGTAGCTAAGTCATGCTAAATACGTGAATGTGCGGCACACCGACATTGGCTTCCGAATCCGTCCCGAAGATCAAGTCTCCAGCGGATGTATTAGTATAGTTCGAAAGTTTCCAAACCTGACCCGATGGCGGTGTAGCTCGATCTCTTCTTCCGGATGGCCAAGCAGAGTTGGCCCGTGGTACAAAGCCGCCCGAATACGTAAGATCTGTCCGGGAGGAAAACCTGCGCCCACGATCGCATCATTGCCGATGATCGAAGGAGCCATCAAGCCTTTATCCGCGCATTTGACGGTGGAATCTCTCAATGAAAGCACCAATGCTCGATTGTCAATGGCGGATCTCGGTGAGGGGTCCCGGGAACAAATGTGCGTCTAAGGCAGATTAGTAAATGTGGAGGCGGGGGACATGATGTTTACCTGTGTTGGGGCTCTCTCGATGGAGGTAATACCCTTACTTCTTGCTTGATTGGGATCTTGATGATATGAGTATTACAAGAGTTGCTGATCTACTGCACGGATCATAGAGACTAAACTCCTAGAAGCTAGCCTACTGGTGCCAGTTGATTGTTGTTGTCCGACGGACTAAACCCCCTCCGGTTTATATAGACATCGGCGGAGGCTAGAGTTACGAGCGGTCGGTTACAAGGAGGAAAATCTACGTTATCCGTGTTATAAGCTAGCCTACGCCAAGGAGAGTCCCATCCGGACATGGGACAAAGTCTTCAATCTTGTATCTTCAGCAGTCAGCAGAATACATCGCTAAAGTATATAGTCCGCTGTCCGAGGACCCCTAATCCGGGTTTTCCCTCGAGGAGTTCCTGCTGGCGTCCCATTTCACATTATTCAACGGAAGGCAATGGACTGATGGGTCATGAAGAAATGAAGACCGAAGATTGTACCTGGTGGTCCGTATTGGACTCTACATTGGCCCAATAGGCTATGCCTTTGGAAACCGACTATGAAGATTCCCTCTGATGTAACCGGCCCCATGTAACCCTAGATCTCTCGGTGT